>OW679200.1:148859933-149146098 GCA_940337035.1 Agriotes lineatus
TCCTATTATGCTGTTTTAAATATGTCACTATTTCGTAATCTTACGTGATTTTTTTTATAGGAATAGCCTAATTAGTTTTTGTTATGAGAAAATGCATTTTTGGTATAGTGATCGAATCATGTACGAATTTAAAGATTTATCTATAAATGGTTGTTTTAAGGAGAACGAAATTTTAATGGCATACTAAAATGACGACGGCGAAATATGCCATTCCGTTTTAGTATACACATATAATAAGAATGAAGAAGAGAAATTATTAATTTACGAAAATTTTATTGTGCATTCATTGTTTAAGTGATTTGGAAATTTGATATTGCGAATCTACAGTTCTATTTCCAAGTTAGTATTTATTATTAAATTTTATTTTTAGATATTTGTATTTGGAAAATATGAGTCATTGTCTGAAATAAAAATGCAAAGTTGGCATTGATGACAAAAGCCGCAAGATTTCTTTCATTTTTCGATAAAGCAGTTGACAAAATCCCCATAGTGAATACGCAGACGTTGACAAATTCGCATTTCAATGTGAAAGTATTAGATGTAGCGTTTTATGGCAATCCTAAAGTTTTATGGCAACGCTTTAACATGCAAATCGTGATTGTAAAAATACCAACAAAGCGGAACAGAGACTAAAACATTCTAATATTTTATATTCAAATATTTACGGAAAACAAGACATTTTAATATTCCGAATTTAAAAATGTAGGTAAATTCCGTATGTACGTGATTTATACTAAAAAGTAAAGGGGATATTATTTATAAATTAAATTTATTGTTAATGTCGAAACCAAGTACATCATCTTAATTGATAGATTTCGCTTGTTTTTGTAAATATAATACAATTACAGAAAAACACATTTATGCGAATTTTTACTTTTAAAAGCTCACTGTGACTGGGGATCGAACTCGCGACCCTTGGGTCAGGAAGCAGGATATATAATTATTATATTACATACTTTTATTGAAAGCATTAGTGAACGTTACTAAAATCGTCATAGAAAAAACATGTTCAGTTCCTAGTATTTTTTATTTTTGCGTTGAGCTGAAATGCGATTGTAGAATTAGTTATCTTAACTTTTATCTTAGTTTAAAAAGTACCGAGTAAAATTGTATACAGGGAATCCTCGATACATATTACAGTCACGAATATTGTGAACTAGTCCAATCGTGTCAACACCACATCACCTACAAAAAGCAAAAATAAGCTCATTCTAGAAAACAACTTTTTGTACCGTCGTTCACTTTCTAAAACTCTCTTGAAATGGAAATCTGCTGGCACTTCACACGGTTGTAACTCTTTATTGCCCTATTGACTGCGGCTCTATCCATCTCATTATCATTCATTGAGCGGCGACTGTCTTAAATATTAAAATCGCCAGCAATTAATGCGCTACCAATAATATAGTTGCAACATTTTATTGGGTTCCCCGCGTGCTTATGTCTGATAATATGGTTACGCAGAAAATGTGTACTTCGTTAGCGCAGAACAAACCCATTAACCCACTAATTAATGCAGTGTAGGTGAGTGTGTATTATTGAAACGATATGTGGTAACGTCTTTATGGCGTGGCCTTTTCGATTGCAATTGTTGTGTAGTAATTGATGGACTTGTCGTGCCTCATCATCAAGTAGTGCGATTATCTATACAAAGTGGCTACAACTGACTCCATACTACACGAAACTTTTTCTTATTAGAGTAAAATGAATAGTTAAATGGACATAATGTTGCAGGGCGACAAAATACTTAAGATGTACTGGTGAATGTTAGCTTTACTATTGTAACACCACAGGCTCTAAGCTGGGTACTGACTTGAGCAGTTTTACGCACACGAACGTGTGTGCGCGTAGGCCGTTCGTGCGCGTAAAATGCTCAAGTCAGTACCCAGCTATAAAACCGACAAGCGATGGATTGCGTTCGTGCGTGTTGCCGCATACGCGAACGCAAAATTCGGCTGGTACTGATTAGAGCAATTTTACGCGCAACCGTTCGTGTGCGCAAAAATGATCAAGTTAGTAGGCACCTTTAGGTATCTGAGGAGTTTAAACTAGTACTCGCTGGTCATCGTCAAAGCCGGATTGGGAATTGCAGCAACAATTTTGTGGCCATTAGAGTCGATGAAGATGGAAACCACATATTCTTGCCCAGAACCAGGGGATTTTACCTCTGAGCCTGCTTATTAGACCCTCTGGTACTTTATATAATTGGTATCAAAACTAATATACAGGTTGAGTTAACACTGCCATAGTCATGCAGTACAGCTTCGCTAATTCGGACAGATAAATTTCCCCTTGACCGAATTTGCGAATCTTACGAATTATGGTAGTGTTTGAAAAAAAAACACAAATAAAGCAAGAAAACATTTGTAATGAATTCTATATAATACATATTTTTATAAACGAATAAGTCTTCACATATTTATAAAGAATCGTCTTGTTCTGTTATTTCTCTATATCTTTAACTTTTCCCGTAAAATTTCAGATTAATTGCCATATGTGACATATGAAGATTTCTCTGTTGTAAAAACCAAGTATACAAAACCACGACAGATAGCTTTTTTGGAAGCTACATTATAAGCTCTGTCTAAGTTTTTTTTATAACTTATAAAATCATACATGCTTCGTCCTTGGAATGTAGTTGAAATTGTGTAATTTTATTTTTTGAATTTAATGTCATACACCGTTGATTTCGACAAATTGGATATTTCGGCTGCAAGCGTATAATTTCCCACTCTTAAGAAAATCTAAATTTTGTACTTTTCTTTAAGGGCAAGAGTTTATGGTTTTGCTTCAATTTAACTGTAAATGCATATACATATGTGTAGCTTCACTGTCCACACACTGAATGCCAGGTAATTTTTCAGCTCAGCAATAGAATGTTCCACAAAATTACAGTAGAAGGCATAACGAAAACAGTGGATAGATTTTTGTGTTGTTACTTATTTATGTCTATATTTGGGTGATGATTTAAACACAAAATAAGTACATAATTTCAATAGAACATAAATGTTTAGTTTTATAACAAAACCTAAAACAACTAATTAGTATAGTAAAGAGCGAGTTTGATAAGGCGGTTTTATTGCACTAGTCCAAGTTTAGGACGCGAGTATCCTAAGAAGTAGAGTGCATTTATCTAGACCAGTGGTTCCAAAGTGGGCGATACTGCCCCTTGGGCGCTGGAACGATCCAAGGGGGCGATAGTAGCCTCGGGTGCATTTGGGGGGCGGTGAATAAAAATAAGGGGGCAGTGAAAGCTTAGAGAAGGAGGAGAAGATACGAAGATTAAAAAAAACCGTTCGTACATATTCATCTGTTGTGTAACATAGTGTAACATTATTTTCCAAATAAACACACAAAATACAAGTTACAGATTTATTTATTCCATAAAGACTATTTACAATTACTAAATGTTCTTATTCTTGTTTATACCTTTTGTTACTTTATTTATTCAGTCTGTTTATTAAAATTCGTTTATTCTCCGTTTCTTTAATTTTACTTTATCACACCCTTTAATACACCATCCAGAAAGTAAATACAATTATAATAAAGGGTTTTTATTACGCATTCAAATTTGCTTTTACTCAAAACACAGGTTAGAAATTCGAAAAAAATCGGCTATTTTAAAAATATTATTTTCGCTATCAATAATAATTTATACCAAATTTCTATATGATATATTTTATTATAACATTTCATAATTGACTTTTTCAGATAATCATTTGAGTTTGGCTTTCACTTGAATTATTCCGATTGTCAGCTAATGCAAATTAAAATCTAAGTTCTGATGTTACCAAACAACTATCCCAACTAAATCAACTTATATGCTCGCACCTTTTTAATAAACTATTCACAATTTAACAGTAATTGTATCTAATGTATCATTCATTAAACAATTCTCAAATGTTTATGTTGTACTTTTAATGTATAAATCCCCCTTGTACTTTTTAATTGCTAATTAATTTATTCTTTCAAAATAATTTCTACCTAGAAATACTCTTATAGATATTTATCAGTCTCAAGAAGCTACCACTACAATATCTTTCTGTTTGTTCGCTTAAAGAATATAGATTTCCGAGGGGGCGTTGAGTAATTTTTTTTTCTGAAAAGGGGGCGGTAGGCCAAATAAGTTTGGGAACCACTGATCTAGACAGTGGCTACAATACCACACCCCCGCCGCCATATTAAGGCAAATTTCTAACGGTTGTTCACTTAAATCCGTAATCAGAGTCGACTGTGATACGTGTTTTACGTTTGGCAGTACTGAAAACATTCGAGATTCGCAGGTTAATATTTACGTCAGTCTGTGTGAAATAACAAACAAATCATAACCTACTAACCTCGAATTTGACATAGACTGACAATACACTTCAGTACTGCCAAAAGTATAACACGAATCACAGGTGATTTAGCCTAAACATGGCGGCTAAAACCACGTGATAAATGCGATAAATGACGTATGACATGCATGTTTTATACATTTTTTTCTTTTTTGCACCTATTGTTCTTTTAAAGTAAAAAATGGCAGTTTAAACGTTTCGAGAATTTTGGGTGGTTGACAATTGAAAATTCAGTTTGAAGTTGTCAACTTTCTTTTGCACATTTTTATTAAATTGAATTAAAAATGAGCATAGAAGATTTTTTTGTGTACCCCGTTTAAAATACGAGAAATAGCTGAAAATACCGCTAGCAGTTTACTTTATAACGTAATGACATTTCAAAACTATCAACTTTGAAAAATTATATTGTACTTACCATACCTTATTATCCATTTAGATAGATATGAGGTAATAATTCATCGCTGCGGTTTACCGAATCGTCTATTCAGAATCTATTAGATCTATGTTTTCGTGTTTGTACATTTCTAGATTGTGCAGTTTAAACACATATTCTCAGATGATGCGTTGCGAGCGGTTGTGTTTAAATTTGAATTACGCATGCAGTGATTTTGTTCTAATATCATTAGTTTAATCCCAAAATTGCCAGAACATTAGATCTCAACCGACAACAGTAGAACAGTAAAGAAATACCTTAAACAGTATACTTGGCAACACTGCATTCAAAGAAAATGTAAATATGAGGCATTTGCATGATGTAACACCCTTAAACGAGAGGTAGCACAGCTCTAGCTACCTCAAACCCTCGGCAGAATATAGCGTGAATAAGGATTAGGCAGCGGTTCTTAAGGTTACCAAAAAAAACTTACTACTCGTTATTCACATCAAAACACAAATCTAAATCTAAAAAAAACGAGCAGGTTCATAAAGGGTAGTAAATATAGATAAACACGAGATGTACCAGTAACAGAGACGCTTATAATTGGCCTAACGGCTGTTGGCTGAGTACCAAAATAAAAAAAATAAAAAAAACAGTAAGTAAAATTTAATTTCACTAATTAGTGGCGCAATTATTAATCGTAATTAAATTACAAGAGGTTCATAAGGCACAGAAATGGAAATTAACAAAACAAATTAGGTAAAACCTGACGCTCTACAGCGGCAAATAATAAATAGATATGACTGAAGTTAACCCAAATCATAATATCACAATTAATATTCAATATTACAATAAATTGACATCTAGAATGCCATGCAAACATTCCAGCGGTTTAACTGACAAAATCGCCCAATTGCCGACATGCAAGCTGATAAAATTGAATTGAATCGTCTGACGATCAAGGTAAATACGTGATGCGTGGCTCAATAGACCCTTAATTGAAACACAGATACTTGATTCGCGCATGATTGATAACCAAATGCCTTTGTTAAATTGGCGCATAACCTATTTTCGACAAAACTATAAGTTTAGCAAATGTAGCGTGTACTTACTGCGATACTCTGGAATGCTTCGATATGGGTTTTTTCATGGGTGCGAAGCAGCCAAAAAGGTGTATCTGCAGCTGGGAACTAACGCCGGAGTTCAGCGGCCCGAAGATGGTTGCGGGAAATTGTATTCCACACAGCACCGTGAGCGTGTATGATGCAGATGCCATGAAAACTCAGCAAATTACTTTCATTTAATGCGTATGCCCCAGGAAGGGGCCTAATTACTAGGGATGTCGGCGGGTACCCTGGTCGACCCGTGTAATAGTCAACCCGGGTACACGACTAGTAAATTATGTAATTTCTAGAAAGTCAGCCTTTTTCGAAGAAGATGATAAACATTAAAAAAAAGGAAACCATAACCATGCAGTAATAACCAGAATCACACCATCCCACACCACATAATGTTTCTTGTTTCATATAATAAATCCGCTTTACGGAAATACTCAACCCGTCAATAGTACCATTAAATCGCGTCAGTATGGGATGAAGTAACATAAACATCCTCTGTGTGATGTTGATGCTGCTACCAATTTCGAACAAAAAGTCACGTATTTGAATTTGATAGCACTTGGAAGTGTGAAAATATTTACAAATAACAGACGACTGCAGGTTGAATTGGGGAGTAGGTACTATTTCAATTTAGTGAATTTAGTTCAGTTTAAAACTCGAGGCGTAAACAAAGAAATGGTAGCTACCTCAGATGTTCCAATGTACACTAACATTATTGTTATATATTTCGGGTACCCGGGTACTGTTTTCGGGTACCCGAGTTTGATTTTAGACCGGGTACGACATCCCTACTAATTACCTCTTAAATTATTAGGGAAACTTAATAATTCGAATGAGCTTACCCAATGATCACAAGCAGGCCGTAGTGTTTCAGTCTTAATTACGTCCGCAAAAATCAACTTTTTAGCACGGTTGCATAAAAACGTATTTTTTTAAGAAAGAAAGGAAATATTTATGCGCATATTATAAGTATAACATTAGAAGTTAATAATTATATAATTATAGAATAAAAAATTTGCCGATTTTCATCTGTTTTTTAATTGTTTTGTTTTTTAATAACAGTGATAAAAGTCTTCATTTTTATCTTACCGTTTTATCTCATCTGGATCTCATGCCCCAACGCCGTAATTTGACGCAATTGCTTTTCCAGTAATTCCGCGTTTAATTAAGTTCGTCTAATATAGCCCCTTTTTGGTATAATGATACCGTTTTGTAAGCACGTTTTTGCGGCGCCACTGTTAAAAAACATACACGGGCGAACAGCTAAACAATGCGCATGCAGTCCCTAAACGAAAATTTGTTGAAATATTTGACCAATTAAACCCGATTCGGATTGAAAAACAGCCGAACCCACCCGAATTCGGATTATGCTATGAGTATCTGGACGTATTTGACACTACAGATTACCGTGAAATTTGGATCACTTTTAATTATATCATTAAATCATTAAAATTTAATAAAAATGCAAATGGAAGCCTTCGTTTGTTTTCTGATACCTGGCATAATCATCGACGTACCTATAACAAGAAAACGAAAATCCAATATTTACGTTTTGTTGTGACAAAACTACAAAACTAAGACGGCTAGTTCCAGTTATTTTCTTTTTGGTATTATTCAGCATTGCAGTATTCAACTTTGCCTCAAATTAACCGACCCCATATATGCCTTACCATTGTCGAAATTCCAATACTGAGCCTCGAAATTGAATAACCCTGTATATAATTCATCCACATAATTGACTGAATTTTCGATAAGACAGTCTACCAACTGAAGAAGTGGCCGAATAGAAAGAGTTAACGGTAACCTATGATATTAATAAACGCAACGGAAGAACATTATCTGCTTACAGCGGCCTGAAATGTATAGTCGGATTCCAAAAACCGTCAGTTTGCAAACTGACTAGTCAGTTTGCAAACTGCCCGACGTTTTCTAAAACGCTTTTAAAATACAGATCGTTTTACAATCGGACTGAAATTTCCAGTCAGTTTGTAAACGGCGGAATATGCATCCGCCGCATTGTCAAATCTTCTAAACTGAGTGTCAAGTGTTTACCGCTTATTTGAATGGTCAGCTGTGTCTGCATTGGTAAGCAGCGGCATTAATGCAAATTTATTTGTTACTACTCGTATATACCGAGTTATATACTGTCTTATATTGATACATGAATATGGAAACAACCGTCGAAGGGCCTACAAAACCTAACACACCTCAACCTGTAGACAAGGATATTTTTTATCGAGAACTCGAGAATTATTATTCCGGTAAGTACCATAACCTATAAAAGGTACCTATTTTACTTGTGATAGTGTCTAGAGAGCCGTCTAGACGGTTCTTTTAAATATTTACGAACATTAAAGTAATGTAACCAATTTAATTAAAGAACGATGTTTCGCCACGAACTGATGTGAAAGTTACCATGCGAACGTGGTACGCAAGAAATACAACTAGACGGTTCTTCGTAAAAATTTAAAAGAGCTGTTTACTTTACTTGTATCATAACGTAACTGTAATTTAAAATAATAGTATCTTATTATATGAGCGATTATGACAGCCATTATTCACGAAGATGACATTTAAGCCACAAGCCGAAGGCGCGTGGCGCAAGTCATCTGAGTGAATAATGGCCATAATCGCGAATGTAATACGATACTTTATCTACTCGTATGCAATAGGAGTTTTGTCTTCATATTTCCGAATTATGACATTTGTGACAACTGTCAACTGCAAAAGTCATTTGATAATAAGAATGAATTTTGTGATTAGCTACAACCTATTGAATAATGAAAATAGAATTTTAATGAATTTTGTGATTGGCTACAGCCTATTGAATAATGAAAATAGAGATTTATGATTGGCTGCAAACCGTGAATTATGAATTCATAATTTACTACTGCAAAATTATGACTGTTATTATTATTCATAATGTCCTTATAATGTGAATATAATTTAATAGGAGTAGATAAACCAAATTAATTAAAATAGCTATTCGTGCTTCAATATATATTTCGACAGAACACGTCTGTCATCATCAGGATTTAAATAATGAATAAACTTAATTGAAATAGGAATAATTATATTATTAATTAATTTGTTATTGTTAATTTGTTATATTTTAAAGTTTAAACATGAATTTTGATCGTGTTAGGGTTATTGATATTGAAAATTTAAAAAAGTAACTTGCATTTGTTAATAGCTAATTTGTTGTCATGCCGATTATTAAAACTTATTTAACAATGTAGGTAAGTAATTGTAGAATGAATTTTTAGGTAAAAAGACGAAAAAGCCATGGTCATCTGAAAAAATAAATGATGTCATAAACATTTTAATGGAAGGGCGGATTGCAACTAATAGAAAAACTAATGAACAATATTATTATGGCAGTTTATATGACATCGTTGAAATAAGTGGCATAAAAAAAATTATAAAACAAAGGAAACATGATGATGATCCAATAATTTTTGTTATTCCGGTAGAAGATTTTTATGGGAAACTGTTGGAGTGTCACATATCCACGGGCCATGGAGGTAGAGATAAAATGACGGCGTACTTAAAATCTAAATTCTACATTCCTCGGGCTGTTGTGGACGTATTTGTGAAATGTTGTAAACGCTGTGCGGAAAAGAAAGGCCAGATAAAGAAAGGAATTGTAGTCAAACCTATTTTAACTAAGGGATGGAACCATCGTGGTCAGGTCGACTTGATCGATTTTCAATCAACACCTGATGGTGAATATAAGTGGTTACTTAATTATCAGGATCACCTGACCAAATTTCTGCACTTACGGCCTCTTAAATCGAAACGCGCAGAGGATGTGGCAGCTGAATTATTAAAAATATTTCTAGAATTCGGTGCACCCAAAATATTACAAAGCGACAATGGTCGCGAGTTTGTAAACGTAATTATTAGAGAAATGGCGTCTAATTGGCCAGCTTGTAAAATTATAAATGGTCGCCCTCGGCATCCACAAAGTCAAGGAAGCATAGAGAGAAGTAACCAAGATGTAGAAACCATGTTACGATCTTGGCTTCAAGATAATGATACCCAAAACTGGTCGCTTGGTTGCTATTACGTACAATGGCATAAAAATTCATCTTTTCATAGAACAATCGGAAGATCGCCATACAAAGCTCTCTTTGGGGTTGATTTTCAAGTTGGACTTAATTCCACAGATTTGCCATCTGAAATTTTTAAAAATATTACAACTGAGGAAGAATTAGAAGATGTGTTGCTTCTTGAAGCCAATAGCAATCAAGCTAATGAGGAGGAAATAGCCGACCAAAACGATGCTAATGAAACTGCTGAAAATTCGATGTCTGGCACTAAAAACATTAACCCACCTAAAGATTCTATTTATGTGGACGAGGATATTGAGAATATTGACATTGCTAATATTCCAGTAGAAATACTTAGCTGCACAGAGTGTACGATAAATAAAAAGTGTAGGCTATGTTCCCAAGAAAAAATCATTCATTTGGAAAGATTGAATTCCTGTAATGGGCAGAAAAGAGCAGCAGAAAAAATGCGGCAGGTTACAAAGAAAAAACTAAAAGATATAAGTGTAGGGGATCATGTCTCCGTAAACGTTCCCAAAGTTGATCGTAGCCCTCTTGATCCCAAAAATATTTTGGCCATGGTTATTGATCACAAAAATGGTGTGTACCAAATAGGTACTGAAAAGGGCATTTTAAACCGATGGTTTTCGAGGGATGAAATAATCCCAAACACAGCACTTAATTCGACAGAATTTAATGTTGCGTCAGACAATATTATAACATTAAGGGAAGCAGTGTCCAATTCATCTAAGTTCGGCGGCCAAGGTTTTAAAAAATGTGCTTGCCGGCCAAACAAAAATCAATGCAATACAAAGAAATGCTTTTGTTTTAAAGCATTTCAAAAATGCAATAGCAGGTGCCATTTAAGCGGGCCTTGCTGCAATAAGTAAAGAACTTCTTGTAATTAAATTTTGTGTTTTCTAAAAAGAAATTTATTTTATTTATTTTTATAACTGTTATTCGTTTAATGCATCTATAACAATATCTATTTGTTAACATTTTTTTAAAAGAATTTTATTTTATTTGTTTTTTTGTTATACTTACCTGTTATTTTTTTTAATGTATAATACCTAAATGATAAAAAATATAATTTTATAAATGTGTTTTTCTTCAGGGTATATTTTATAATGGATAAAGTGGATAATGTAAAATAAAACAGTATTGTTTTATTTGTTTTAGAAACTGACTGAAATTATCTCGGCAGATTCTAAAATAATGATAGTTCATAGTACAGCTATATCAATAGCTAAATAGTTGACAATCCGTCGGAGGCATGGTTCGCGGTTTACAAACTGACTGAAAATTTCAGTCCGATTGTAAAACGATCTGTTTTTTAAAAGCGTTTTAGAAAACGTCGGGCAGTTTGCAAACTGACTAGTCAGTTTGCAAACTGACGGTTTTTGGAATCCGATGCGACATATATACAACGGAAACGAAAACAAACCCCAATATCCGGGTGCTGTATGCATGACACTAGGCACAGGCGTATTTTACATCTGGGAAGATCTTCACTACCGGAAGCCAGCGGTATACATACTATATATAACCATACGTTGCCGTCCCGCTATTGCACCATTTTCTCGATGGCTCTCTTTTGTGGTCTAACAATTGCCTTTGTGAAATTATTTGCAATGATATAAAGCACGTCGTTATTAATCCTTTGATACTAGTGCAGCTTGTGGTCAAGGCCGTCTGTGCGAACATTTCTACGTTGCATCATCACATATTTTTAGAAATATTACAGTTCAGCTCTGATTACATTGTAAATTATTATTAAGGTAGGGATTTAATGATGAGCATTTTCGAGCAAATGCTCAGTGGTGTACGTTGAATATTTTTTGTAAAGATCAAAATTTGTCATTAACATCAACATAAAGCTATCTTATGATGGAGGCTTAAAAAGTGAATTCGCACACTTTCAGTTAGGTAAATTGTGGTCAAGAGGAAGAACTGAATATCCACCATCCACCAATATTTGAAAAAGCCTTGACATTTTTACTTCTAGCTTTTTACCACTTATTTATGCCAATCTGGATATTTTGCGATGGTTTCACTGAAAAATTTTAATTTTGTACTAAAATAAACCTCTACAGTTAAAACTTTGTGCAGCCGAACACGACGTTGCGTCTATTGTTTCCAACTTGCAGCACCATCCATATCAACTATTTGTTTGCAGATAAAGTAACACTTTTTATTTTATTGTGGCAGCAACTTTGGGGTATTTAATTATTTTGGTACGAACGGCAAACAATTTTAGACTCAAGCCCCAAAGTAAAATATTTTAATGACTGTAACCAACTTCAAATCGTACCACACAAACGTTCAGGTTACATGGAGATATCGGAGGGCCGACTAGCGACAGTGGACACGGCGTGCGGTTCTTTTTCTATATATAGCAGAGAGCCCTTTTGAAGTCTGTTTCCTCAATAGCTTGCGTTAGCTATACACAAAGTCATAGTAAACGGTGCACACTATTGTGGCCGCTGATTACGGAAGTTTCAATTTTAAATAATACCAAATTATAATTGTGTCCCAAACAAGCAAACTATAGTATACTAATTAAAAAGTCACGGTGATGATGCAGGTCGATCATAGCAGGAGGGCGACAATAATAGTATGCCAACACATATAAGCCGTTCACGATCTTTTTGGGTCAGGTGAGGCTATGACCATCTAGTAATTTTGTTGGCAGAACCTCTGTTGCAACTAAACTCCCTCATGGAAATTGACACTTTTTGTGTTAGGTTAGGTTGTTTTCAGTTTAAGGTTATATTTTCTGAATAGATACATTGTTGCCGGATATTCTCTAGTCTCCACATCGACTCGCGTTCTTTTAAATTTGGCCTGTTCTTTTTAAATTGGAAGTAGCATCGTTTAATGGAAATTTTTTGTTGTAACAAAATTATTTTGGGCATTTTGACTTCTCCTTTGACGGAAATTAAAATTATTTTTACACATTTGATAAATCGTTCATTTTCTTACGAATATTAAAATAATAAATCTGGCAATGAGGTGGCAAGAAAATGTCGAACAGACACTGCCAGAAAAAAAAAGTTGCATCCGCTACATCGTCGAATCAGTTATTCCAACATGAAAAGAAAAAATCATAGCCAACACTGTCCCAAAAAGGTCGTGAACGGCTTATACGTAGAAATTTAAAATGCTTCATAAATGCGCCAGTAATTACTAACAAACTTGGAGATGATGCAACAGTAGCTTGTGATCCCAAATTTTTTGTGCGTTTTTACCTTCGCAAAACAAGATGGTGTTTTAATACTCCTAGCAATGATGCGGAAATCAAATAGTAACAATCAGCCACCAAGGGAAGTCACCTGAGCAAGCGGGGACACAAAAAGCGCCCCAGCAAACAGCGGCGAATCTGCGGAATTTTCAACTAACAGCGGGACACAGCGATGGTTCCCAAAACTCGGCTGTCGAACTAGTACCACAAACTAGGTACTCATAGAAAGAAAAAGGGCATACTTACCTTCAGCTTACAGCTCCAAACTCCAAACGAATTCGCAATAAAATGCGATGTGTAATCTAGACCCAAATATCTTCGATAAATTAACCATGCAAATCCGGGGTGGCGCGAGTGAGCTAAGATACTATTCTTGCCCTCGTAAGTCACCATAAACTAGCCCTAAACTAAGGCAAAGGTTAATACGAAGTAAACGCGGGCGATCAAGTCCAAGACACTTGCAGAGGAGAACGAGGATTAAAAAACATCACCGTTGGTGCGCGGAGATAAATGAATTATAAATGGCCTAGTTACGCATGACAACGCATTGATAATCCATCTCACGCGGCTGAAGACCGTTCAAAAGGAGTTCAGCGATCATAATGACTGTACTAAGTTGAGTTTTTCGGATGCGGTCGATCAAAGCGCGCATAATCAAACGAGCCAATTAAAGAGCCATAATGCGTAAAGCTTTTTACTCGTAACAATTGAAATTGGGAGTTTTAATTTGATAGTTGGAAATTCTGAAGTTCTTTTTGCTCAAATTTCAAGTTCAAAGGTATCACTATGCAAAAAATGACGTGTACAACACGTATGAAAGCATTTTTTTCACTTCTTTGATTGATACAGGCCAACTTTCCTTGTTATATATCAAAATTCAAACTCATGGAAAGGGTAGTGCTTTTATTATTTGTTGTAGTAGTAACTATTTTTTGCGTAGTGATCATGAAAGTCGTATTTTTAAATGAAAAATCATAAAGAAAGTAACACTTTTTAAACTATTTTATTGTGTATTGTCAGTTTGACAGTTTAATTTCTGAAATCTTTCTTGACTAAATTTCGAGTTAAAAGTAAGATACCGCTATGCAAAAAATACGTGCACAACACGTATGAAAGCATTTTTTTCACTCGTTTGGTTGGTACACATTACTTGCTGTGCAAATAACTATTATAAATTGTAGCAGTCTGAGCATTGGAAAGTTAGCAGGAGTCTATTTTATTTGTCAAATTTATTTTAATAATTTTAACATTTTTGTGGCACTTCTCTGTACAGTAGAAGATTGAGCTCGTAGTATGTCTTTTTGTATGTAATAACGTTGCTGTAATTTTAATGTACAACACATCTCGCCGCAACGGGTAGGTATATCAATTTTAATTGGTGGTACGCGATTTGCTTGTATTGCCGGTCTAAAATCAGCGGCGTGCGCCCGAAAATTACAAGCGTGATAAAAATGGACGTAACGCTCTCACTATTATTTGCTGTGTTCAACATCGTCAGCATACACAAAACTTTGTATGTTCACGTCTTCTAGCCTTCAGTTTGCAATTTTGTTTTGGGTGCTATGTGGTATATTATCTATAAACAAGCAATCCAGTGAGACAAATGTCTCATTTAAAAAAACAAAAAAGACCGTTTTTCAAATAGAACGTGTATTAAATAAAAACTGTACCCAGACCTGGAAGGTGTCAAAGGGGTTGCCTAACCGATCGACGTTTTAAGGCGCAGAGGGTCGCAGCTTCGTTTGGCTGCTGAAACATTTTTATTTAATACGCGTTCTAGGTATTTGAAAAACGGTCTTTTTGTGATTTCTTGAAAACCGGAAGTGTCACGTGACTGAAATTCGGTTCCTGAGCTGACGTGACCATTCCAAACATATAACTTTTTTCTCTATCTCTTACGGTTTGGCTGCTGAAACAGCGTCCCGGACGGACGGACGGACAAGTCTATTAGATAAAGGATATTATAAACAGCAGGGGGCTAAGACTGATCGTATATTCCTTTGAAACTACCCCATTTATGCATAAGATTTCTTTGGCTTTTTACTGCATTGATTAGTTTTGTTGGTACTTCAATTTCTTTATGGGTGTCCAAGGTTTGTTTCTTGGACATGTGTCAAAAGGAGATTTTAAGTCCAAGAAGGCAAGATAAAAGATTCTTCCTCTATCTAATGTTTTTCGTTACCATGCTAATAATGAATACAGATCCACAATCTGATTTTCTAAACCCTCGGTTGTTTCAAATTTCAGATTTTTGCTAGGACAGAACCCCATAATCAAAAGCTAAAACACAACTGACGCTTGCCACTCTAGCTGTATGTGCTATGTGCTGATAGTTGGGTTCGCGCGCAAAACAAGCCTTGTTATGCATTCCATTCATTTGGAGTGCTCCTGTGATCTATACTTTTTCTTATCATTTCATGCATTTATGTCTATCCAAACTATTAATTATGGGTGCATATCGTCACTACCAAAAGCTCTCCTATTTTTCATGCTTTTAATTACTTTTTATACTACATTGATGCTAATTTTCCTTTCCTCAGTTTCTCCTTTTACTTCTACTTGTTCCGTTCATTTTCAGTTTCTCCTCGGTCTTTAAATGTTTCTTAGAAATATTCTCATCATACTTCAAAGATCTCATTCCTTACATTTACCAGTCTATTATATTTGTCTTTAACCCTTAAGTGGGGAGGTGAAGTATCTAGAACACACCATACATATAAATTTAGCCAAATTTTGCAAGTTTGATTACTTACCGTGACCAGTTCTTTAGTAGTTTAAGAAAAACGTGCTCCTACTTTCCTCGGGGGTATTCAGGACGTTCCAATTGATTAGCCTTAAAGATGTTGTGCTTTTAAGGTAGTGTATTTATTATTAATTTTGATATCTGCTTAATTTTACTACTAGAACTCGTGGCCAGCCTACGTCTGCTTGCTCAAGGCGGCAGCCAGCCTACGTCCGGCCCTGCCAGCGTTAACAATACAAATGCGGTCTCGCCATTCGCATTCGTGCGCGCGCGCCACTTGCTAGCATGCAGGCCGTTCGTGCATCGTGTGCGCGCGCCTGCTTACGTCTGGACGGTCGGCGGCATCGGCTCTTATAATATAAGATGTGCTGTTACGTGTCATTTTGTTGTTGTCTATGTTAGAAAGTTTAATTGCTGATTGGCCGTTCTCCAATAGAACTTCGGTTTTGGGCGAAATAAGCTGAACCTTAATCTCGATTTCGCGAAAATGAACTTGTTACTACTAAACTGCTGATTTGCGAGACTTACAATACTGCTTGAAAAAAACTCGGTTTCTTTGTTAAAAACGTATCAGCAATTAAATGTAATTACCTTGGCATGCTTTATGGAGAAAAGTGCGAAGTCATCTGCATTCATAGGTTAGAGCGTTTTCTATTTAAGGCATCAGCGGGGGTTTCTCCAAACTCAAAGTCCGGTGGTGTCCTTTATTGTTGATTCCAAGATTACTTTACGTGCTGTCCTTAAAGATACGATGGAAGATAATTATCCATTAAAATGTTTATTTGTAGGAACAGTTTTCTCAAGAAAAAACCGTAGAATTAACACACGGTACGAGGGATCAAATGTTACCAACTTCTTTCTGTACACAACTCTGGCGCGATAATAACGCTCTCATTTTGCTTAAATGTCACTTCAATGTGTTGTTTACAAGTCATGGGAAACATTTCGTTCTAAGTTGAAAACAAAAATGATATTGGCCGTGGAGTTTAAACGCAACAGCTTGACTCTCTTATATTTGACCAGAAATTTTGTACCTACCTGCTATTGTTCGCCAGCTGCAGTCTTAATGAGAAGATGTTTTTGAGCTCTCAACATCTCCGACTGGAGCATTCGCCAAATATTTAAAAATGAACTTCAGCTCAAGCTCTACAACATATAAAGAGTTCAAGACTAAACGCGGGGGCAGAAAAAAGTGTGACCGCCTTGCACGCGAGCGAAGCTTTGCTAAACATCATTTTCGGGCGAGAAAATTTTCACCGTTCAATAGCACGTGAACAAAGAAAGCGACAGTATTTGGAGGGAGGACAAATCCAACGGTAATCTGGAGCAAAGAGTTGCAGTTAGAAAGTAAAAATTGGCTACTGTAAGGGTTTGGGCCCCCTTGACCGCTGAAGATCGTTCTTTTCTCGTTCTATTCGACCAGAAAATTACGGTCAACAAGACTGTATACTGCGAAAAGGTCTTAAAAGAAGCATTGATACCATGGCCACATAAACAATCCGGGACCAGGCCATTGAAGTTCCAGTAGGGCTCCGTAACACAAAGTGAGTGCTTAGCTTCCTATCAATACTAACTTACATTTCTGTTCCAACAAGTTGACCACCGTTTTGTAGGTTCCTTCTCGTTCATATGGGAACTTAGAGTGAGCTGTAGGTAGCCCCTGGCGATCCCTGCACAGCTGGAATGTGGTTCGATGGTTCGGCACTTCGTTCAGGCTCAACTTAGCCCGATAACCTCGTAGTCTATGAACCTCTTTTACGTCTAAAAACTCGCAGATCAGGAGTAGAAACGGGGTCCTAGCTCCTTCTGTGTGATATTCTCAAAGTCCTACCTTTCAAGGTGTCTCGTAGATGCACCCGTGCTTAGGGACTGTCTTTTGGTGACAACTGTGCGTTGGACGCTTTGCTTGTGTATCACGAAGAGTATATTTTCTGAATTTATTTACCTTTTTGAGTTTTATGTAGTTATTGCCCCTCTGTCACGCACGTATTCGCTCAATAAAACGATAAATTAACACTTTTACTAGGAAAATTGTATTTATTTTTTCCCAATTTGGGAAATACAAACGTGTTTTATTCCCTTCTGCGAAAAAATTTTATTCTAATAATACCTCAAAGACAACCAACTCAATTATTTCATATACAAACATGATAAATCACATTACCTAATTTACGAAACTTGATCATTATCATACAAATAATTAACTTTATTTTTAAAACGTAAATGTTTGAATTATTTAATTCACATTACATAACAACCAATATGCACTGAGCTGGTTATCATAAATTTCTAATTAATACATTTTACGGTTTAGAAACATTGTGAAAGAGCCAATGGGTCACAACGTTTTAGTCTCTTCAACAGCTAGCTTGAATTTTAATTTTGTTATGATACTCGCTGTTGCAATTCTTCCAATCCAGGTGAAAATTATCTTACTAGTCTGCTTCCTGGTGGAATTGTTGTGTCGTCGATTAATTTTCGTCGCTGTTCTGCTTAGAAGCTATCGGGGACTTGATATCCCTGGATTTTCTTGAAGCACCTTGACAACTCTATTTTATCTGCATTTATTAGCAAATGTACAATAAATTTGAAATTATTTTTCCCAGCATTCGCTTTTCTAATATTTTATCTTGTTACGAGTATATCAACACTTCTTCGTAGTATTTCTCGATTTTCTTCTTCTAAAGTAGCTTCGTCTAGTTTCTTCACTGTTCAGTAAAATATTTTGAGAAAGGCATGAATACCATATTACATATTGCTATTTTTTAGGTTGTACTAATTATTATTGTTGTAAGGTTTGTACTATTTTCAAGTTAGTAAGAAATAACAAATGTGAAAACTTACAATCGTGTTTTGTCGCAATGTTTTTTGCATTTCAAAAAATCAAAAATATGCGAAATATCTGCGTGCGTTTCAGTTAAGGCAGCTGTTTAACACATTGTAGTTGTTTTGCATTTTTGTATAAATGTTTCCTACCGCCGTGCGGTAGAACGACTTAGATAAAATCTAAATAGAATTTTTGAATAAATTAAATCCAACTGAGCACGTGCGCATTTAATCTAGACTGGTTTCGTAACCATAAATTACTTACGGACTTCCTGTTCAGTAAACGCATCGTAGAAGTTTGAGATCGCGTGTTACACATACCTACGAAGGACGAATCTAATCGTTCGCCAACAATTGGCAACACCGTCGATACAATCGTTATACGTTTTTAATTACCATATTATATTCTTTTTGCGCGACTTGTTTCCTTTGCGGTGGGTTTTTATATTTCAAGTGCAAAGAACAATAATTCTTGGTAGTAGAGAGCATCGTTTGTTGGCGGTATGTGCACAAAGCTAACTAGCTGAATGTGCGGGTTAATTTATCTAAGACGTGTATCTTTTAGAATTTAGAACAAAGGCAATTTTTTCATATTGTCGGAAGCTTGGCCTTTAATACACGAAGATTTGATGTCAACGGTAATAATGCTGCAATTTTACAATAATGATATAATGTTTTCAAAACAGTTTTAATATTTCCAGGTCATCTTTATTGTCATCAGAAAATTAAACTAAATTTGTAAATAATTTCAGTTTAACTTTAAATTAGTGGGCACCAGGAAAAAATTCAAAAAAATGGAGAGCCGCAGCAGCTCTTGAGACCACGGTACAGTCCCACGGATGTGGACTGCTACCTACTTTCTGACAACTGTGTTAAACACCACTGCATGAATTTGTTCTATTTCTGATTTTGTGTTACTTTAATGTTTGTCAAAATGTGAATTACCTCCGACTGAGTTTACCTCCGAGTCAAAATAACCACGGGGTAGACCACGTATGCGAATTACCACCACATGGAATTACTACCGACTGAAGCGAATTTGTAGAATTTGCCATCGAACTGAAACACCACCAAACGGATATATCGTCGATACTCTTTTGTTGCAACATAACGAGTTGGCTAAACGAAAGCGTTATTTTCACTTCGTCATAAACCTCAGTCTGCGCGCCGTAGATAGGCGAATGATATCCCTATAAAAGGCGGCAATGTTGAGCGTTGTCATTAACCAGCACTACCCTTTATGTACTTCGTGTAGCTTATATAAAATTGTCACGTAGATTTATTTTAAATTATAGGAATATACAAAGAATTAGAAACTTTACAACTTGAACTCAAATCTGAACATTAGTGGCTCATGCTAGTACTGCTCAAGTCCGCTTTGATCGTTTGCAATGGATGCGTTAAGGTAATTTGGAAAGTCTTTATCTTTAAAACGATACATAAGCCAGTTTGACTGTTTTTCTTCTTCTTTCCCGTGTATCCCTTACGGGCGTTGGGCCTTCTACCGTTTTTTATAGCTGTTTCGGTTTCTCGCCATTCTCCTAAATTCTTTCCATTTTTCCTTGCTATTTTCTTGATGTTCTCCTTCCATTGAACTCGGGGTCGGCCTTTTCAATACCGACTAGACACAGCTTCTTGGTCTTCTTTCTATCATTTCATGCAGTATTTTGGAGTATCTTTCGAAGTTCATGCCATGTCCATATCATTTTAGTTGTTTCTTCTCCATTTCATTTATCGTTGGTTGTTGGTCTAGCTCAGTGGGTCCCAAACTTATTTGGCCTACCGCCCCCTTTTCGAAAAAAAATACTCAGCGCCCCCTGGAAATCTACATTCTTTAAGCGAATAAACAGACAGATATTGTAGTGGTAGCTTCTTGAGACTGGTAATTATCTATAAGAGTATTTCTAGGTAGGAAATTATTTTGAAAGAATAAATTAATTAGCAATTAAAAAGTACAAGGAAGGATTTATACATTAAAAGTACAACATAAATATTTGATAATTGTTTAATGAATGTTAGATACATTTACTGTCAAATTGCGAATAGTTTATTAAAAAGGTTCAAGCATATAAGTTGATTTAGATGGGATAGTTGTTTGGTAACATCAGAGCTTAGATTTTAATTTATATGTATTAACTGACACTCGGAATAACTAAAGTGAAAGCCAACCTCAAATGATTATCTGAAAAAGTCAATTATATAATGTTATAATAAAATATACCATATAGAAATTTTGGATAAATTATTAGAGAAAACGATATTTTTAAATTAAACAAATCTTTTCTGAATTTGTAACTTGTATTTTGAGTAAAAGCAAATTTGAATAATAAAAACCCTTTATTATAATGGTATTTACTTTATGGATGGTGTATTAAAGGGTGTGATAAAGTAAAATTAAAGAAACGGAGAATAAACAGACTGAATAAATAATAATAAGTAATATGTAAATGGTATGAAGAAGAATAAGAACATTTAATAATGGTAAATAGTCTTCATGGAATAAATAAATCTGTAACTTGCATTTTGTGTGTTGATTTGGAAAATAACGTTACACTATGTTACACAACAAATGAAATATGTACGAATGGTTTTTCTAAATCTTCTTATCTTCTCTTCCTTCTTTAAGCTTTCACCGCCCCTTTATTTTTTTCACCGACCCCCAAATGCACCCGAGGCTACTATCGCCCTCCTGGATTATTCCCACTTTGGGAATCACTGGTCTAGCTGGTCTCGTATGTTCCTGTTTCCAACTCTGTCTTCTTGTTTTGACCAGTACTTTTTGCATCTCGGTTGCTGTTATTCTTGATCAGAGTTTATGTCCACGTCTCTCATCCGCAAAGTAACCTGAGAACGTATATAGTCTTATAAAGGTGCATTATTATTTATTTGGCCGTACAATCTTCTATTTGCATTATCCAATCTATTTTTAATTTATTTATTTATTTATTCATTATTATTTATTGTTTCAGGATATTCATACTTTTCAACATATTCCAGTTCTCTTCCTCCCATGTTAATTGGTGCACATTCTTCTTTACTTCTTCTTACATGTAGTATTTTTCTTTTACTAACGTTTATTGTCATTCCATTCCGTGCTGGGTTCTTTTTGCATATATGTCTTGTGTCACTACGAGATTCAGGCAGGGCAGTAGCTGGAGGGGGGGGCAAGCAGAGTAAAGCCCTTCATGTACGCATGTTCGCCCTTTCTGGAGCAATTTACATGATGCCCCTTCCTCCTTCTTCTGATTATTAACTTTTCGCTTAGGTGTTGAACAGCTATCTACTTTCAGCATTTTATAGATAAAAATCTTGAAAATAATTATCTTACGAAAATTCAATATCGGGCGTGACAGAGAGTTGCAACTTTTTCTAGAGTATTATTGCTGGAGAGAACTCTATAATTACTACGGTCCTTACGGTAATATTTTCTATGTTTCGAAATTATTGTGTTGATTTCACGTTCTTTCGGTATTTTATTTATTGATCATGCCTCATTGCCGCTCATTGCATATTTCATAAATCCACGTCATCATTGATGCTTCACCATGCTTTACCAGTTCTTGTATTATGCCTTCAGAACCTTTCGCTTTGCATATTCTTTTTTTTTGCTACTGCTTCTTGAACCTCCTCCACTGTTGTTCGTTCATAATCTTGATCGTCTCATTATCTTTGTTCTTCTAAATTTTCTCTCCCTGAAAACTGCCTTTCGTAAATTTTTTTCCATGAATTTAATACTCCATACAAATCTAATACTAATACGCCCTTTTCATTTTATGTGCTTGACATTTTCTTACTTTTCTTTCCCGTTTAAGAATTTCCACTATTGCTTTTAAATGTTACCTCTAGTTCCTTTTCCTGCTACTATGTATGTACGTGTATATTTATCCTCCATTTTAGGTTTTAAAAATTCATTGCCTATTATTAGATTATTTGATATGCAAAATTGAATTATTTGCATTCCATTTCTGGTTTGTTCCCCATACTTCCGATTGTACCTAGTACTGCTTCTGCACCAGATCCTACTCTTCCATTCCAGTCGCCTATGATTAATATGTTATTATGTTCTTCTTTCATCTTATCAATCACTTCTTGTAATTCTTCGTAGAAATTTTCTATTACTTCTGTTTTCGTACTTTCCAACGAGTGGTGTATATCCCTATATATAAACGTTGTGCCTTACCTTTTCATCGACTACGATAGGGCGCACTTCGTCCGCGATCGGTAGTCGAGTCGTGTGATCTTTATAGCGCAGCGACAAGCAAGCATGACGTGTGCGCCTTTCTGGGCAAGTGGTTACAGTGTCTGACTACCAATCGTATTTCACAGGATCGAATCCCACCGACTGTAATTTTTTTGCGATTCAATGTAATTCGTCTTGATGTTTCTAGCGGAATCAAAATATGTTTACTTATATTATTTGTACCATCATTTTGAACACTTTATATTAAACACGTTAAAACATTTCCTGCTGCAGCTTTTTTATTTACGATTCAATTTTAGATATGCAAAAACTATTTTAATTAGAGTAAGGCCACCGATGTGGTGGGTTAAAAAATTAGTATTTATACTATTGCTATGTTCTTTGAGTGTTCTTTTTTCCGTAGAAGGTAACTCGATTTCGAGCGTTGTGAATTCATGAGCACCCCTCGCTTATGGTCATTTTTATGGATTGTATCAGATTATTTCCTGTTGTTTTGACTATGCGGTCTGTGTATCTGGTGGGATATATCTTCCTCGTCCTCTTTTGCCGACCACTGTACCCTCCATGGTTAGTTTTTCCAGGCCTCTGCATATGACATATCCGAAGAATTTTGTTATTCTCTCCGCTACCACCATTCGCAACATTTTCTTTACTTTGAGTTCTTCCAAGATTGACGGATTCGTTCGTCTCTCTACTTAGGATATTAACATCTTGTGCCAGCACTGTGTTTCGAAGGCGTCGAGTTTGTTTTTGTTAGACTGCTTTAGTGTCCAACCTTCTGAGAATGAGAGTTCTAATTGTAAATAAATAAGCTCTGTGCTTATGGGTTCCCATGTCCTAACGCTTTTTTCCAATTCCATTTTTGGTATTATTTCTGCTTCTTCTTTCTTTATTTGCTTGTATTTTACTTTCAGAAAAATGTATGACAAATCTTTTCCTCTATTCCTTCTTTCCTTGCCTCTCTTATACCTAGGATTTGTTTTTTTGCTTTATTCAATTTTTACTAGTACTTCTTTTTTACGTTTATTGTTTTAATAATATTTATATATTTTATCCATTTTTATTTTTTACTGTTTATGAAAATATGTGTTTTCCCTTTCAAAAAAAATCTTTACCCTTCCTAGAATCATTTTCTGGCTACGGTCCTGGATTCAGGTTGTAATAGTGCTAGTCCTAGTTTTGTTATCCTAACTTCATTTTACATTTTCTACCTTGGTTATCTACTCATTTTTATCGTGTGATCTACACAATACATATACGCATCAAATTTCGTTGGTTAGTAAACCTTTGTTTCGATATCATTTTTGTCGTTTTGTTTGTTCAGATGTAGTCCAAATGTTTTAGACTGTTCATGCAGTTGTCTCTTCTATCTCTTCGTAAGAATACGTTAAATGCGCAAGCATTTCCCACCTAGTTTGGTGACCTAGTATTCTCCCATCAAACTTCTCGTTTTATTCTGATTTTACCAATGGTATTTTGAGAATTACAAGATAAATAAAAATTAAATAAAGTAATTGTATTCAGCAAAAATGATCTGAAGTTTTTGTTAAAATTCTCATAGACAGGTACAATGGAAAATATCTAGGAAGAATGCGTAGTCGAGACATAGTGTTTGAAAACGTGCCCAAGTTTCAAAATTCTTGAATTGTTTGTAGTAATTCAACATCGGCGATTGCGACGGATGCTTAACCTAAAAAGCCTTGAATTTTTTGCAAGTTCATTAAATTGTATTTATGACACTTGTTTCCAGCGACGAACAGTTAAATAAATGTTTTATTTAAAAGTCCGCAATAACTACCTAACCAGCTATGTATGTTTAATTAGCCGTGAAAAAGGAGGACGCGTCAAATTTGACTATTCTAACTACCGTTACAGAAACCAGTATAACACTTCTACGACTTCTAGAAATTCTTGAGCGAGTGCGTGTACAGCAACGCAAACGGAAAAAAGGGTGCTTGGTTTTTAGTAGTTTATTTGAAAACTTTCGTCTCACGCTTTACACCAAGAAAACCCTTAAAAGCTTAATGTAATTGCAAAAATATTAAAGTTGTAAATTTTTGATCATTTTCGATTGCTTGGAATTTATGTATTTAGACCTAGACGGATAATTAAAAGTGTAGTTTTAAATATTCGTTTTTCATACTTAAGTGTGACTCAGAGGGATAATAAAACGTATTTTTATTGCGGCAGGTTAAAATTCTCATTAGAAAATGAAATCAATTTCAAGTTGTACGAATTATTTGCCGTAAACCAAGGTATTGAAACCTGAATGCGAGAAGAATTTAAGATTTTTTTTTGCTTTTAGCGATTAATGATGTAATAAAGTATAGTAAACTGTAGTTCTTACTTCCAATTGCAGATGACTCGTGGTGTCAATGTTGTGTCTAACTTCTCAGAGCTGTGAAAATATGTGGTACGTGCTAATCAAAAATAAACTTTTTTCTTTTGTTTTGGTAACCAAGATAAGTCTAATATTGGTATAGTCGTTGTCGAACTAGGCGAGACAAAATTTTAGAATATAAGATAATTTCTTGTGCTTGTGTTTTCATTACTGGAATCTAATTATAAATTTAGTTCCACTTTGAAATGTCATACAGTCATCAAAACATTAAATAATTATTGGTTATGTCACAGATTTTTTGAAGTATCAACATTATGTTGTTGAAATTGGTGTCATTATTTTTATAGTATTGTAATTAGAACTACGTAAGTGCATGTTATCTATCTTATGTCAAACTAAATCGTGTGTAGTGTTACAAAATATCAATAGTATACCAGGAAGTACTTAATAAGTTAATGCAAAACCATCGACAAACTGAAAATTAGCACATATTTCAACATTGTGTTGTATTTCTAATGTTGAGTGATTCTGTTAGGTCTGTTTATTAAAGCTGAAGGGGTCACTTTGATCATTCGAAATCCGAATCTTCATCAGAATCGGATGACTGCTAACGAAATTACCACAGGAGGAACGTCAACCACACAATGTTCTCCCATATGTTTATTATTGACGCAATTACTCCTGATACAAGAGTCACAGTTTCTCCACTTATCAGCATCGCATTTGCTCAAAACTTACTCCAAACCTTTCCGACTTTTCTCTTGAGTTTTGGGCTGACATTATTAACTTATTATATAGTTTTTTTACAGAATGCGCCCATACAGTAAATAACATATAGTTATATATAGTTGCATATGTTTACATATATTGCGGTAAATGTAGTAATCCCAAAACTAAAGATAATAACAGAAAAGAAAATACAATTATTCCACAAGAAAATCAATTTTCGGTAGAAAAAACAAACAGGTAAATGCAAGTAAGATAGGCACAAACACACTGATTTTATTAACTAACTGAAAATTTGGTCCAAACGTTTTTTAAATGCACTGACAGAGCTTGCACAAACAACACTTTCAGATAGAGCATTCCAGTGTTCAAACGATCTGTTTGTGATGAAGTGAAGCCGGTGAGACGTATTGAACTGCCCCTTGCGAAGTTTAAAACGATGACCACGCAGACGACTATCATCGTCATCGCCACGGGTGACGTATATGGAAAAAGGTTATGTGTAAAACGAAAAATTTGAATTAAATCCCCTCTGATTCTTCGTTTTTCTAAACTAGGAATCCTTAGTTTTGCCAGTCGTTCTTCGTACGATAAGTTCCGAAGACTCTGAGGCCAGCGAGTGGCTGCTCTTTGCACTTTTTCTAACAGCTGTATATCTTTAACTAGCTAAGAAGCCTATACAGGTGATGAAAACTCCAATATAGGACGTACGTAGGTGGTATATAATTTTGCAGCCAACTGCGGAGATGGATTCGGAAATGTTTTCTGCAAAAGATAGAGTTCGGATTTTAACTATACTGGTGATATGGTCAGACCAAGTTAAAGTGGATGTTACAGTAACTCCTAGATCTAGTTAGATATCAGTATCGTCAACCTTAGAGTTTTCTATGAAGTAAGGAAGACGAGGATTCTTTTTACCTACGTGTAGCACCGAACATTTGTCAGTGTTTAAAGGCAGTAACCAGTCAGAGCTCCATTCGTTGACAATGTTTAAATCACGTTGAAGATCGATGTGTGATGTAGTATTCCCAAAGATTTTTGTATCGTCGGCATATATAGCTGTTTTGCTTTGAAGTAAGCTAGGAAGATCTGCTACATAAATAAGAAATAAAATTGGTCCTAAGACAGATCCTTGTGGTACTCCGCTGGTTATTCGTAAAGAGTTAGATAAACCACTTCCAATTCTAACATGGAATGTTCTGTTTGTAAGAATCACATCCACCGCCTCATCCCTATCCAACCAGGTCGTCCACAGATTGACTGAATTTAAGAGGTTAGAGATCACGGATCGTCTTGGTACAAAGCCATGTTGAAAACCCGGAATACTATTGTGAAGAAGTAGGAACTCGATGGCGTTGTTTACAACAATGCGTTCCATTGTTTTGCATAAAATACATTCCAAACTAATTGGACGGTAGTTATTAGGATTAAATGTATCTCCGTTTTTAAAAATTGGAGTCACCCTTGCTTGTAGCCATATAGACTACTTTCAAATGATTTTTGGAAGATAAGACGTAGTGGATACGATAACGCTGCAGCACATTGTTTGAGCACTTTCGCAGTGACGCCATCAGGGCCAGGCGAGGTGTCGCTGGGTAGATTTTCCAAATGTTTTTGGATTTTATTTTGGTTAAACACAATTTCCGATAACGAGTTTGAGTTCCTATTTCCAACACACATTGGTAGTGGACCGTCTGGTTCTGCAGTGTACACCGTGCTAAAGAAATGAGCGAAAATAGCTACTTCTTCATTATTGTTGCAAATATTACCACTTGCGTTCCGAATTGTACGAATAGACACTTTAGATGCGGTGACATTGTCTATATATACAGTGTGGTCCATTAAGTGTGCAACAAATGGAACATTTCTTTATTAGTTGTACAACCAAAATTTAAATACCGCCACAAGTTAGTGCATGTTCGATAACCATATCAGATGCAATTAGAATGGCTCCAAGTCAAACAGCATACAGGGCAGGACAAAAAATATGAAATTCGTTTAAGAATAAAGTTACCTTATTTCAAAAAATATGGCAAATTTTGCACAGAGGTTCCCTTTATGATTTATACAAGGAATAAGGAAGGATATTTCGAAATTCAACACCTAAAGGGGTAAAATGGGGGTTCCAATTTTGTATGGAGAAATAGACATTTCGATTTGAAACTTCGTAGGAATACTCCTAAAAACAAATAAGCAAACACGTATTTCGTGATTTTCCGAAAATCAACCCCTTAGGGAGTGAAATGGGGTAAATAATCATAAAATACGATATGGGTGTCGTTATTGAGGTTTTTTCGGACGTTTATTGCGAAAATGGTATTTATTTTTAAGTCCAAGACTGTGGACATGACATAAGGGAAGGGACGGGGCGGGACGGGACTGGGCGGGATGGGACGGGACTGGACGGGAAGGGACGGGACGGGACGGGACTGGACTGGACGGGACGGGAAGGGAAGGGGAGGGGAAGGGACGGAACGGGACGGGAAGAGACGGGACGGGATGGGAAGAGACGGGACAGAAAGGGAAGGGATGGGATGGAAGGGGAGGGGACGGAACGGGACGGGAAGGGACGGAATGGGACGGGACTGGACGGGAAGGACGGGACGGGAAGAGACGGGACGGGGCGGGACGGAACGGGACGGGACGGGACGGAACGGGACGGGACGGGACGGAAAGGGAAGGGAAGGGGTGAGATGGAAGGGGAGGGGACGGGACGGGATGGGACGATACGGAGACGGGGACGAAGAAAGAGACGGGGATGGGGATAGGATGGGATGAGATGGGATGACAGAAAATAATTAGTCATTATTTAATACACAAATAACGAACCTCGCGCGAACGAAGTCGCGGGTAACAGCTAGTCTAACATATGAGTATAACGCTTTCGGTCTATCTACGAGTTTATGTTCATAGGTGGCTTTAGAGTTTTTCAGCTCTAGGGATAGTTTATTTGAGACTTTTGGATGGTTTTGGTAGTCGATTGCAGATCCACTATTTTTAAATTTTCTCCACAGTCTTCTCTTGAGGCGCGCCTTAGAAATGTGTAGATTAGTTAACCACGGTTTTATTGGGGTTTTCTGTTGTTTTATACTATTAGAATGTGCATTAACTGTCTGAGTAATTATCTAGGAAATTATTCCACATAGTCTGTATGTCATTATCAGCAAGTCTGTTCCAATTTTGTTGTTCTGACTCAATTGAAACCGTTTCGTAGTCAACTATAATGAATGTTTCTTCTGTGGCGCTGGCTGTTTGTAATTAATTACTTGAATGTCTGTAGTAATAACCACATGATCAGATATACCTATTGGGTTATCATAACATACACCAGAAAGTAGGTTCACGTCATTAGTAAGTAGAAGGTCCAACGTAGATGGTTTTTGTCCAGATCTGAATCGGGTGGGTTGCTCTACGAGTTGAATCAGAGTAGTATTCTGAAGCATATCGACAAAAGGAAATTAAGCACTGGTTGGTGAAAATTCATTCTTAACTAAAGGCCACTTTATATTAGGTAGGTTAAAATCGCCAAAGATAATAAGATTTTGTACTTACTCGATTTCTGATACATTACATCGAAAAGATGTTTGTCTGAGTCTCTACTGGAATCTGGAGGCCGATAGATACATCCTAAGTGAATGATCAAATTCTTAGTGCAAAGGCGGAGCCAAAGAAATTCGATAAACTCTGTCGTAATGTAAAGTTTTGTAATGACAAACTGAGAAGAAACATTTTCATGTATGTAAATACAAACACCTCCTCCTCTTTTGTGTAATCGGTCGGTGCGGTATAGAGAATATCCAGGGATACATTGTCAGGGACATCCGGAGCTAACCAAGTTTCGGAAATAAGTATACAGGAGGGTTTGTTTTCTTTGATGTGAATTAAAAGATCACTGAAGTTTGTGGCGAGAGTCGAGATATTTGTGTACATAAGATTCAGATTAAAAATTTCGTTTTTTAGTTTTTTCGTGCATTACGGTTTACAATCGTTGGGATTCCTTTAATATATCGAATGGTCAAAATTTGTTCGCCCATGATTGAATCATTTTAGTTTTTGATTTAACAGGTTCAGAGACTTAACAAAAAACTTACATTTTACTTGTTTTATTACAAAAAATCTGTTGGGCATTATTTTTTTGGGAAAAAAACCTAATTGACATGCCCCGTGGGTACACTCCTGGAATTACTACATCAACTGTAATACATCCAAAAGATACATCATAAAGTTCTAAAGAAACTGTAAATTTCATTAGAATCGCCCAAATCGTTCTTTAGATAACAATAAAAAACCGATTTAAAAAAAAGCTTTAACACCCTGCATCTCGGAAACGAAGCTTTTCCGGGCTCATGTTTATTGGGACTTTTTTGTTTCAATTGATGAGCTCTATAAAATATCCCAACGTATTTTTTAAATAACCTGTATAGTTAGATAAGAGTAGAGCAAACGCGGCAACAGCATTTCATTGGTTGGATCCCTTTGAATCGTATTAGAATTAAAAAATATAGGTGACCTGCGTGATTTCGATTTTTTAAATTGGTGACATTAATTAAGTTGTCAGAATTATTGCAGTTTTGCGGTGTATATTTCAAACTGTTTTAGTACTGTTATAACTTTTTTTTAAATAATTGTTGAGTTCGCAATAGTGGTGTCAATTTCGTTTGATAATATTTTATAATCCGTATTTCATGTATTTTAAAGAAAGGGTTTAATAAATAGCCCATTAAATAAGCTAAAGCGAGTCTCTCACGTCTCCCAAGTACATTGCACTAAAACATGAAGCAATCAAACCCTTTAGTATTCTCCACGATTTTTAAAAACCGTGGAGAAGACTAGAGGGTTTTATTGCTTCATATTAAGACAAAATCATGTCGCATCTCCCTCTTTTCGTAGTAAAACCTTAATATAAATGTATCCCTTCCTACATCTAGTATTAAATTTCTATCCTTTAAAATTATGCAGAAAAAACTTAGATAAACATTTATAAAAAGTAAGATTGAAGTACTATTTGAGGTCTTACATTTAAATATTATTCAATCTCTGTTCCATTTGTAGATGTGAACAGCAAATGGATAAAAAGTTAGCTTGCGACAACTGCATTTACTATTTAATAGATAATTGTATTATATGGCATAAATGACTTATAATTTAACATAACTGGCATATAATTTCAACTTCTTGCCACAGCTAAATACTAATTTTATAGTCAACTGTAACTTATCACAGTTGTAACTAACTTCACTATTAATGTAGTCTACTGCGAAATTGTGACTAACTTCGCGTGATGGATCCCTAAATGTCATCATTTGCTCGATTCTTATCTTATATAGAAGTACTCTAGCATTTATTAAGGTCACTGAATCACGTTGGTTACGGTAACACAGGTAGGAAACACAAGTTGACAGGTTCAAAAAACGAGTTTTTTAATGTCTAATTTGTCATAGGCGATACTACTAAATGCATAAATAATAGTTTTTATTATTTATTTACCTTTCGGAGTGCGAGGGCGTAATTCTTACTTTAGGTTAGAAGTTAGACAGATGATAGTGTATGTCACTGAAAAACCGAGTTTGATTTGACATAAAGAACACGGAGTTTCCCTACCTGTGTATCGGGGATCGAACTCGCGACTCTTGGATCAGTAGTTAAGCTCTAATTACGATACCCTCTTTACGATTAATATTCAGAACCGTAAATATACAGACTCGTAGAAAGATTACTTCAACGTAGTTACAATGCATGATTACAAGAAATTGTTCTATTGGACGTTAATTAATGTGACCCTTTCACTTTCATAATTGCTTTGTTTTTCCAACATACAACTATTTTCAGTTATACCTTTACCTGCTCTCGTTGGTCTTTATCAGCCGTTTCGTTGGTAACAACTTTCTCTGCGTAAATCATCGTTAGTGACGTGCTCGGCCGTTTCTTTACTATCTGTTGAATGCAAGTGAGATCAAACTAATCTAGCCAGGAACTTGCTGCGAAATTAAGGTCACGAACCAGCGCGGCGTCGTTAATGATTTTAATTGATGACTTTTGCTTGCGTGGGAGGTAAGGGCGTTTTCTGAAAGTAAAACACTACTTATTAAGTAAATTACATTGTGGTTAGTTGAAGTAAACATATTTTATTTTCAAACGTCATAAAAGTAACAACTTCAACTTGACCGACAAGGTAAATGCGTTTATCGGTTGCAGGATATTAATCCCTATACCCTATACCTAATCCATATACAAAAGTAGGCTGGTAACTAAGTCATAACTGATCTGTACGGTAATAATCCATTACCGTACATGGCAACTATTACCGTACATGGCAACCGATAAACTATTGAACAAACCACGGATGTTATGAATCATAACACCCTTAGATGTACATCTGCGGCCGTTATGATACTCATAACATTCCGAGATATATTAATAGCTATACTTCTATGCCTGGGCATGAAAGTGGTTACTTTTACGCCGACGGAGTAAACTTGATTAGCTTTCGAATATTTTTGACATTGGCCTACTTGATTGTCGGGAACACTGACGTAGACGTCAATTCTCGATAATCGTAATTTTTGAAATTATGTAGTAAAATCACGAAAACAAACGGTGTACGTCATCAAATATTTAGTTATTAATTTAAAGTCACTGTTTGATGACGCGCACCGTTTGATTCCGTGATTTACCTATATATGTATTTATATTAATTAGGACGTTTGAAAATAAAATAGCACGTGCTATTCAGAGTCAAAGTGTCTGTCAAACGCGTCCAGTCTCGTCACACAAAGTATACCTATCACTTTTACCTCTAATAACATAATATACTACTGTTCTTATTTTGGGAAATGTAACATGGTTATGCTATTTTAATTAACATAGTAGAAGCTCGTTTACTTTTGCCAATGAAATTACATATTACATTAAATTTTAATGTGACATTTAGATTGTAAAGGGCGCAGAGTCATGTTATAAAATATTTCTTCATATTGATTAAATTGGTTGGAAACTGTAATCTACAATTTCAATAGTTGCTTATGGCTGTGACGTGTGACAGATTGCTTTTGTATTGTGCGGGAAACGACATTTGCGAAATCATTACCTAAAATGCAAGGACCTGCTGCAATTCAGTTTTTAATAAATTGTAATTGTCAGTTTCCAAATTAACAGATTCCAAATTTTGGAAATGTTTGATAATAATGTTCCTAAAAGTGCAAAAAATAGCGTATATACCTCGGGACTACAGTGCCTAAATCCCTTGAGTGGTGGTTGCCCTCGAGGCAACAAACCCCACTCGCGGGATTAAATGGTGCACATGATATAATATACTATTAGCTACCAAACGTAATAAAAAATAAATTTATTCACATTGAAAATTGGAATAAGCTATGCAACTCCACTTACGAACCTGGTAGAAGATATGCGTTAAATAAATTAGCGTATTTATATACACAATATGTGTCTAAAATGGCATCTAGTAAACACAGTCCGTTATTCTGGGAGAAATTCTGAGTAAAAAGTACTTATACTATTTTGTTAACGTAGTTGGGCATAGAGGTATTCCATATTAGTGGACTGTCATGAAAATGACAGATCTAAAATAGACATTTGGGTGGCCCAAGGGGGACAAGGGACGCCATCAACTGCACTTGCACCAAAATAATACGAAGAGTTTGCCACCGCTTAAAACAGTTAGCCTAGCTATGAAACGGCAAGAAGTTATGTGGCTGGTTCCAGATGTGTTGAGATTACAAAGAAGGTGCTCGACTGACTTAAGGGGGTGGACACAATCCAGCTATTTCTTGAGTTAAAAAAGGCAATTATAAGGGCGCCAAGAACAAGGTTGATCGCACTAAAAGCACTAAAAGAACAAAGGCGATTCCAAATAAACGCATTACAAAATCTGCCGTTAATGAGCTTACATTTACAAATGGGCACACCTTAGAATTTATGCATGCCAGAGTACTTGCCAAAGTACCTCACTACTTCCCACGAGTGATACGTGAAGCCATAGAAATAGAAAAACATTCAAATAACATAAATAGGGAAAATGGTTTTCAGCTTAGTAAAACGTGGACTCCTGTGATACACAATCTAAAGCATTACAACCACTGTGCGTCATACGGCCACGCCCCACGGATTACGTTGCACTCGAACGACCAATCAGCGTTACGTCGCTCCGAGCAGCTGGCACAGAGGACTAAGTATAAATAGCTCCACATCGACATTTAGTTCTTACCGAGCTCTGTGGCTCAGTGCGTAGCACGTCCACTTAGCATTCGGGAGGTCGTGGGTTCGATTCCTGCGGCCGCCTGCCTTGATTCAGGTTTTTAGGTGGTTTTCCTGAGTCAACAGAGTACCTTCTCTGAGGCGAATGCCGGGGCAGTATTTCTCCATCTGTCCTGACCTTTCTTCCAGTCTCCACCCCTCCTTTCTCTCACCCATCCCGAGTTTCCCGTTCTTGGCTGAAGAGGGACGGAAGGTCCCTATAGCAGCCCGCCCCCAGTTGGGGGAATTGAAATAACCTTTACCTTTGTCCTTTTTTTATTTAGTTCTTAGTGGGACTTTGACTCTGACGATGCAAGCTGCAAGGTCTTCGGAAACGTTAGTCAATATCGGTGCACAAACAGCAACAAGGTGAAATCTGCCTAAGTATCCTCGTTTTCAAGGTACTCAAACAACATGAGCCACCAAAGAGCATGGCCATCTCGTCGATCCTTGCTCGAGTTCATAAGGTGCAAGGCACATTAAGCCAGAGAGTGCTGGGTGCTTATCCACAAAAAGTACGCGGTCTAAGCCGAAATTTTATGTTAACAAGAATAATTCGAGTAACCGCGAAAGCCTCGGAACAGTATATATATCTGAACTTCTCCAACAGCAATTTGAGCAGCTGAAGCTGGCCCGTTATAAATGTATTACTGCAAAGGGGGAAATGCCCTAGTTAGTGGTGATATCTACAATCTAATTAGACTGGTCGTAATTCACACGACGTATTAGAATGCACTTTGCCTTCTCTTATGGGGCAGAGCTCAAAACTTGTGTGCGTTAGGCAAGCACTTAGGTAAACACATACGTAACACAGTATAATTACTTTAGCTGTGAGGAGGTGTACAACGTGCAGTAAAGACAAAGGTAATACAGTTATTACAATACTGACATGATGGCAAAACGTATATTCAGCTTGAAATAGCGACGTTTGGGGAGCTAGCGCTAGTGGAGTTAAAAAAACCCACAAGGGTCACATATTCAAGTGCTGCGCGAATGCGAGAAACGAGTCGAATATCAATGGATCGTTAGAGTCACACGGGACTTAGCTACGGACGACACCTTCAACTGGCCAATACCCGACGTAACCCCGACGAGCCTACACAGCAAGAAAAGTATAACTTCAACAACTATCGCATCGCGTAAAACTACGTAATCGGGATTGGTCCACTAACACAATTTGACTTCTAACTCGTTTTAGTCTTCTCTTATCTTGTAAAACGATAATACCGAACAGTCTCGTCCAAGAACGTAATCGGCCGCGTGCAGAACTGATCGCGGAGTCGCGCTCACAGCAAACATACCCACTCGCGGGCCGAGATCATTGGCGTGCACGTGAAATTTAACAAATTTAAAATATCCTAACAAACCAGAGAACATACAAACTGTACGAATACTGGATATTGGTCTGTTATTTTGAAAATTTGCATTGTTACCTAAACCTAGCTGTTCACCTAAAGAGAAGTAAAGTAAGAGAAATAGGCTTAATTTAAACAATCTCATGTTTACAATCCGTATTTATAGCAGTCATAATTGCCATAATGTTGTAGTGTAACTGGCAGGGTTGGCATGATTTTCCCCAGCCCGAAAAAACCCACTGGGTTTTTTCGGGTAAAACCCGCCTGAAAAAACCCGCGGGTTTTAGACTAAATCTGGGTTTTTTCAAAATTTGACAAAAAAGTATTCTAAAGCTGTAAGTGGTATAAAGTCTTTCATTAACAACAATTTCAATTTTTTTTTCAAACTAGTGACTTTTGCAGTTTTCAAAGTGATTTCTGCCAGTCTGTGAGTCTTGTCATCTAATGGATTGGCCTGAAAATTTATACCATCGTTTCTAATATAAATTCAGAGGGCCTATTGATTTTTGGTTAAAATGAGGCAACCGGAAGTGGCACTTGACTCTTGTTATTTCCGTTTTGTGGGGAAATTTTGTAATTGTTTAATCAAAATTAAATTTCCTAGAACACGATCATATATTATGCAATTATTTACAATTTTCGTTTAAACAGTTGTTCCGTAGAAAGTACAGTTTTTGAAAAAGTTGCATTTTTACAAAGATTTCCTTTGGCCCAAAAATTAATAATAGGATGTCTATATTGCTATGATATAAAAATATAAAAAAGAATATATTCTATAAAAGTTAGAATCACTTAAAAACTGGCCAAGATTGGTATAACATTTTCAAAATATGAGAAAGTCAAATAAAATATTAGAAATCGGTATTGATATGAATAATGTATAAATAGTCAGTCAATGCATTGTATTGAAGCTCAATTGAGAAAAGAATAACCCAAAGCAAGTGGTTTGAATTGTTTAAAATTATTTATTGTCCATATGAGATACATTGCAGAATGTTACAACGTACTGAGGTATAACTTAATTTGGTTAGTGTGATGGTTCATTTATAATCCAGGAAAGTTTTAAATATGTTATAAAATGTTAAATGAATATTGATAACCTAAAAAATGACTTTTGTCAAGATATTTAACTAGCTTGATTTAAGTTAATAATTAATAAAAATTTACTTCTGAAAAAGAGTGCTAAGAGAAGGAAAAGGAATTGTTTATGTTTGGATAAGAGAGAATGAGGCGGGTAGAAAAATTATTAATTTTATGACATATAAAATAATCTTCCAGAATTAATGCTAAAACAGATAAACTCTGGGTAGAATATAATTATAACGACGTTAAAAGTGATTATCAGTGCGTGATATCAAAGTGGAAGAACTATCGTTAAAATTGGAGAACATTGATACAGAAGATTGCAGACACGTGGCTACAAGTGAAAAAGCAAAGTGAGTTGATTTAAAAATCAATTCTCAGTACTGAGCTACGAACAATATAAGTAAAAAGAATTAAAAAGGCCTATAGAATTTTGAATACATTTAAATTAGATTTATTGATTAAGATTGGTTTGTAAACCTAAAGTTTAAAAAATTGTAATTAATTATTGGAAGTGTCATTAACAAAATTTTGTTTAAATTGTCAGAATACCAGTAACTTCAATAAACATTAACAATTAGTTTTATATTGATGTATTAATAACAAAAACTGATAAAGTGTCATTCAAAGGTTATGATTTAATGCATTAATAAAACATAAATATTATCTTTCTAGAATATTTCATTTAACTCGAAAAGGTAGAGTGAAATACACTGCAGTGTCTTATTAAAAATAATGCAACAGTTACCCTGCAGATTAAGACAAATAGAGCTACCCGAGTTAATAATAATTATTATATGCAAGAAGATATCTACGACAAGGTAGGTTTTATGGTGATTGAACTTTTAAAGAATAAAAGGTACAGTTAACTGTCAAAACAGATTTGTTCATAGCAATATATTTTATTCACAACCATCTATTTAATAAGGTCATTAGGTACTCCCTTTTAAAAAGTTGGAAAATGAGCCATTACGAACGTCTACTTCTCACCCCGGGCGGGTGGGAAGCAGTCATTTCCAGCCGCTGTTATGTCAACAGATTTTATCCGCATTGTATTCTTAGCTTAACGACTGTTTTAAAAAACTGTCAAATCCATTTTTACAATTCCTGTGTACAATAAAGTGGTTGTGAATAAAATAGTATGTATACATACCACGGTGAAAAGTTTCATTCCTGTCTCGAGATAAAGTGAACCTCGACGCTTCGCATCTCAGCTACTTAATCTTTCAACAGTAATATACTATTAAAACTTTATTTTATATTAAGTAATTATCTATAACTTTTGTTAAAGAAGTGTTTTGTAAGACGTATAGTTTTTGAAAAATCGCAAAATTAAATTTTCACAAAAATAATGGGAATAATATTTTTTACAAACTGTTTTAATATTAGGTAATTAACTATAACTTTTGTCAATTTTGAAAGTCACAAAATTAAAATTTTACAAGCAGGAAAAGAAAGTTGTGTGATGACCACATAAAATTTTCTAAAGTAGCAAATCATTGAATGAGGGAATCCCCTTGAAGAAAGTCGCTCAGAATCAATGGACAGTGGAAACCTCTTACTGTAGAACATAATTTGATAAACCTACTTTAAGTATACATATAACCCCATTTACAAGTTTAAAGAATGCTTATTTGCATATTTATAGATAAATTACAAATTACCCAAGTATCTACCTTTTACCTAAAAAAAATTAATATTCATTCAGATTTTGACAGGATATCTAAATCCAAAAAAGAGTGAATTTATCTAAAACCCGAAAATACCCAATAAAACCCGAAAAAACCCAATAAAACCCGAAAAAACCCAGCGGGCAGATAATTTTTGAAAAAACCCGGGTTTTTGCCAACCCTGGTAACTGGGTTGTTTCTTGAGCCTTTCGTCAATCATTATGCGACTTTATGAAACATTAACATTTTTTAATTTCCATTAATAGAAACGTGTAACTCGACTGTCTTTAATGTAACAGTCGCCCTCTAGCTAGGTATTTAAAATTATGTTTTGTCATCATTGTCGATTATCAAATATTAATAATATGTTGATTTCTTTGGTTCCATTTCGAACCAGTTTGTAACCTTGATCGACTTAAATTATCATACGATTATGCAGCTGCTATTAATAACAGTTACACTATGACAACAATAGCTGTAAACTATTATAAATGGTGTAAGTCCACCCTACTAACATTATTGGTTCAATGTGATAGTTACAAATTACACTTAATCTCTTATATCCCTATAGGGAAAATTTTAATTCTACGGAGAATGCAACGAATTATAATTTTCATATCGTAAACCCACGGTTGAAATGTATTTAGCAATTTAGATTAAGTGGATGATATAGGATTGTTCTCATTTTTTTCTGTTTAGATATATTCGTATCGTGTGTTAAAAAAAACTCATTCGCAGCATGCCATGATCAAATTGAAGTTTGCCGTAACTTGAGATATACCTATTGATGTAAATGAATTACCAAGTCAAAGAGAACTAAATTACATCGTGACCTTGAATTATTTTCCTAAAAATATACAAAACACCATATATTTAGTACTATATTGCTAGCGCGTGTAAGTCAGGAGCTCACAACGTAAGTGAGACAGACAACCAACCCTTCTACACACTTGGTGAGCTGTGCGCAAGCGCGTCAGCGTCGTCCGCGCGGTGGGGAAGTGGTCAAGTTTAAAATTCGCTTCTAAAGGCGGAGTTCTAATTCTCAGGCATGCGCACGAGACGCGTAGTGTTCAGAATGAGACTATGTCGGCACCGTAATGTTTCACTCGTTCCCAGGCCCTACTAGCCATATAGAAGTAAAAATATATGCAAAACACTTAACAAAAACAATTTTTATTGACCTTTATGATTATTACACTCGTTATATACATACCATCTTCTTTTCCTTTTTGCTTGATACAATTGAACTTAATGCAGTGTAAAGTTTTACCTGTCAAAGTGACAGATGTTTGCATAAACAAATTGCAACCCGACATTCACCTACAGACTTAAGTTAAGACATGACTAGATTTTTTATCGTTCTTTCCAATGCCTACCCTAAATGAGTGTATTTTTTTTGGAACACACGATATATTATTTTTTATTATACCTGCATCAGAATCGCCATTTAAAGCACGCCTGAGCGTGCGAATATAGACGATTAAAGCTCGCCGAGCTTTAAAGGTTGTCAAGGAAACGACTGAATGCAACAACGGACATGGACGCATAAATAATTCGTAACTATAGTAGCAATATTATTATGCCCTCTCGATTTATCACGACAAAAATTATTTCTAAGTTTTTAGTGCGTAATTTATTTCCAGTATTGGAGGTATAATAAAAAATAGCGTAAAGTATTCGTGGATAACTGGTCTTTAAAACACTTGCTCTATTTCGAGCACTCCGGCTACGCCGTCGTGCTCGAAAATTCGGGCGTGTTTTAAAGACCTTGTTATCCACTCATACTTTAATATACTATTTATTATACCTGCATCAGAATCGCCGTTTAAAGCACGCCTGAGCGTGCGAATACAAGCGATTAAAGCTCGCCGAGCTTTAAAGGTTGTCAAGGAAACGACTGAATGCAACAACGGACATGGACGCGACAAAAATGTAAATAATTCTCGTAACTATAGTAGCAATATTATTATGCCCTCTCGATTTATCACGACAAAAATTATTTCTAAGTTTTTAGTGCGTAATTTATTTCCAGTATTGGAGGTATAATAAAAAATAGCGTAAAGTATTCGTGGATAACTGGTTTTTAAAACACTTGCTCTATTTCGAGCACTCCGGCGACGCCGTCGTGCTCGAAAACACGCGCGTGTTTTAAAGACCTTGTTATCCACTCATACTTTAATATACTATTCATTAATATGGAAGTGCAGTGATGTATTAGCAAACATGATTGTAGTATGTTATAGTATGTACGTGTTATTGAGTATATATTCCATAGACTTTTAAACTTCATTGACTTTGGTCCGTTATTCACAAACTTTCACTGTACTAAACGGAGATATTTCCAGTGTGTAGGTGTTCGGGCTAGTTATTATGCTAAGTTACGATATGTGCATGTAGAAGGAAAATTTAAATATACCACGCAATAATTTTGCAACACAAAATATATACACCTGCATCTGGATTAAATATATCTGTAGTACGAAACTAAGGTTTTGACAATTTCGGTGTGATAGTGTATAGAATTTTCTAAATTCGTCAACTTTGACTTCAAATTTTCATTAATAATATGGAAAAGCCCAGGATATCTGAATTGCTGTTCTTTTAATGCTATTTGTCTATCTCAATATTTTTATAATCACAGTTTATTTACGTACATGGCGTGGCATTCTTCAATTCATGATGCCTTACCACCGAAATTATCAGCAGCATTGTATGAAAACCGTATATGCCAGAAGTATGCTGACATTGGTAATGCTAAGCCTCAAGATGCTACAAAATACACATTATCATAATCTAACCGTTACGGATGATTGTATCTGCAAGCCGCTAACTAATGGATAATTGCGGTGCATGACCTCACGGAACGGGAATACTACTTGTACTCGGAATGTTAGTTTTGTGTTTCTTCTTCACCTGTTCTCGCTGATGGGACTGACAGCGGTTTAATTTTTACAGCTGACTTCGAAATTCAATGGAATGTGTAAACGTTAGACATGATATTGATATTAATTAAGATACGCACAATTGCACAGTCCGTAACACCCCAATACAACTAGGCAATGGTAGAAGTCCAACTTGTAATTTGCTTTATAAAAAGGGTTAATCCAACAGTTATATTTTTATTTCAAATCATTTGTATTCTTAAACAAGAAGAACTATAAATAACTACCTAAATTATGTAATAGATATGTTTCGTAAGGTTATTGGATCGTACAACTTACGTTGTACAGGTGGCGACATAGTCAGCAATGTCATTTTAAATTATTCTCAAATTTCGACTAAAATGCAGACGTAAACGAGAAACTCACAAAACGGCAAATTTCAAGTTCAAAACTTTGGTAAAACATAAGACACCTTTGGGTGATTGGCAGTCTGATAAGCTATGACAATCTCCTTTTTCTTCAACGTTATTTTTATAAATAATTATTTCACGTTTAATAAAACAATACACATACATAAAATACTCACACGAATGGACAAACGCATCAGTAACGATTATTATAGGTTCGTTATTAAACATGTAATAATATGACAGCATATCGTAGTATCGTACTACTTTTACAAGACATTTAAGGGTTCAACAACACATTACTAACTCTGTCAAATTTACGTTGAAGCGATACAGACACGAGTAAGGTGGAACGTAGGGGAGCACAGAGCAGTAGCGGCTTATGGAGAATTTTGATGGTAGATCCAACCGAACATAAAATGCATTTTCCACCCCCTCACAAAGACAGATTTAAATATGGACTGACATATTAAACATCCACGCACCCACAGAGGAGAAACAATTGGAAGTTAAAGAGCAATTTTATGAAACAGTACGGTATACGAAAAAATACCAAGGTATGATCTGAAAATAGTACTCGGTAATTGCAATACTAAAATAGGAAGACATCGGCCTACCAGCCAACAATAGGAAAGTACAGTATGCATGTGGAATCGAATGAAAATGGCAGATTACTGGTGGATTTTGCAATGAGTAGAGACATGAAAATTAATAGTAGACATTACCAGCACAAAGCAATACATAAAGGGACATGGACAACGCCTGATGGCAACAATGTTAACCAGATAGATCATGCATTAATTGAAAATAGAGGTGATGCCAACTAAAGAACAATAGATGCGCTGGTGCTGACGAAATTCAAGCAGAGATGATCAAATATGGAGGCAAAAATCTACAAAATAGCTTATGCAAGTTAATACAAGAAATCTGGAGCAAAGAGGAAATGCCAGGGAAATGGAATGGAGCAATAATATGTCCATTGTTTAAGAAAGGTGAAAGAGAGAAGTGTGAGAATTACAGGGGGATAGCATTACTAAGCGTCATATATAAGACATTAGCCAGTTGCATTAAAAACAGACTAACAAGACATGCTGAGAACAAATTGGGAGAATACCAGAGTGGATTCCGAAGGGGAAGATTTGTAGTGGATCAGATATATGTGCTTAAAGAAGTACAAGCAACAAGCTATCAGTTTAAAGCACCGACCCACTTGTTGTATATAGACTTTAAGCAGGCATATGATAGCATAGAGAGAGAACAGTTGTATCGAGCCCTGTATGATATTGAAATCCCTAGCAAGCTAATTAGACTGGTAAGAATGACCCTACAAGATACGACAAACATGGTAAAAGTAAATGGGGAGTTATCACGAAAATTTATATTTAGGAGCGGCCTAAGGCGAGGAGATCCTCTGTCAGCTATATTATTCAATCTCTCATTAGAAAGCACGATAAGGTCCAGTGGTATCAACAGGCAGAGCACGCTATATCACCATCGCCATCAGTGTGTTGCTTTTGCAGATGATTTGACAATGTTAACGAGGACAAAAGAAGAACTACGGAATGTCACAAAAAAGATAGTGATAGCTGCAAAGGAGATGGGATTGGAAATTAACGAAAGCAAAACAAAATACATGGTGTGGAACGATAAGCCGTACATTCACAGTGGCCAGCTAACTGTAAAAATAGACCAGAACAAAAATACAGGTTCGAAGAAGTAAAAACATTCACATACCTAGGGACAGTATTTACAAGAAAACCCGGATGCGAAGAGGAAATTTAAGGCACGAATAGCAGCAGGATCCAAAAGCGCTTTTGCGTTGAAATCCGTAATTTCGGGAAATATGTTTTCGAGAGAGGCAAAACTTCAAGTGTACAAAACAATTATAAGGCCGGTAGTGACATATACGAGTGAAGTGTGGACCTTGAAAAAGCGGGACCAGATAATGTTATGCGTGTGGGAGAGAAAAATATTTGGTGGAAAAAAGGTGGAAGGTACATGGGAAAGGATGACTAACCGAGAGTTAAAAGAACTGTATGGTGACACTGACATTATCGGGCTAGTGAAAGCACAGCGAATTAGTTGGTTGAGACACTTACTACGAATCGACAGGGAAAGAGTGCCAAACAAAATTTGGGTAGCGGAAGTGGGAGGAAGAAGAAGGCAAGGAAGACCCAGGTCACAATGGAAAAGTGAGGAACAAGAAGATTTGAGTCGCTTACACATCCAGAACTGCAGAGAGCAAGCTGTAATTCGAAAGGAATGGTCACTCGTAGTCCGCCAAGCCATGGGCCTGCAAGGCCTGTAGTACTACATATATATAAGCAGCAGTGACAAAAAAATTCTAATCTGTGATCATAACAAATAACTGCTCTAACATTATACATGTTTCCAGTAATTCCAGCCAATCATTTGATGTACTGAAAATAAAGTTGAAGGATGTCATTACAAAAAAAAAGTATATGATGCTAGCCTATAAGTACGCCTTTAAAGAACGTGCGACGAGTGTAAGAGCACGACGCAAAGCGGAGTGCTTTTAACTTCGCTAGTGCTTTAGTGGCACTTATACACGTGTATCATACGCTATTTTTAAAAAATATGTTCGGATATTTTACCCACTTATAGATCTCATCAATACAAACAAAAAAGTCTTAATAAACAGGGGTCCGGAAATGCGTTGTTTCTGAGATACAGTCACAAATTCGTTAAAACCCCTCACCACACAAATATTTAACAACTGCAAAATACGTATTTCGACAGCCACGCTGTCATCATCGGTAGCTACGAAAAACTTACACAGCGAAAAGGCAACGAAGTACTCGTGGCCAAATCACAAATGGAAGTTGTCGATGTGCGCCCATTTTACATGTATTTATACTGTCTGGCCCAAAGGGCGTGGCGCAGCCAGTGTTCCACAATAAAAAAATATAATTAACTTTCAGAAAGACGACTATGTATCAAGAACATTACAAGCATAAGCTTATTGTCCTTTTCAAAGGACACTGCAACCATGTGTTCCTGCACTGTTAATTAAAAACCGAACCTGTTTTTATGTTGTTATAAAACGTACACCTTTTTACAATAAAACGCAGTAGCAGTAACACAAATACTGTCATTTCTCAAACTTTAATACTACAATAGGCTTGCTTTATAAAACTTCTGGGAAAACAATTGATACATAAGGTACCATCAAAGAAACTATTAGGGTAATCTGGGTAATTTGTAATGTTTTTACGGTCTAATACGACTTATAGTATTTAAATGCGGTGATATTTTATTTATTTAATTGCGAAATAACATTTAAATATCATGAAAGCGATTGTGAATAAGATTATTGCTCATAGATAAAAAACAGGATATTAACCAGCGACTTGTTTGACATCTCAATTGAAATCCGACATGTATAGATATGATAAAAACCAAAACATCTCTAGTAACTGTTTATTAAGTAAAGTATATTTATGTCTTCGACTATCAATCACACTTTGTTCCACTTGAAGCGCACTGTTATGTATATGTACAGCCTTTACGTGGTTATGGTGTATGTACTCCATCTCCTCTCGACAGCTTCTTAAACATCCTGTTTATTTTCACTGAAGAGACTGATTCTTTATATTGTAGATTGCCCCATTCTATATCCCATGTGCTGATCAATGTGTCTTAGTAAAGTTGTGTATTTCACACTACCCATTCATAAACAACATTTTATGGTCTACAGGTCTACACTATTAGTCGTGGCGGACATGGATTTCTATTAAAAATTGCATAATACCATGAGTACCTAGTCGAAGTTATGTGGAATGCGTTTGGACTAATATCGCGAATGTGTCTTGCACTTGAATACAAATACTAAAATCATCAAAGCTATTTAATAACTTTCTACGAGGCTTTTCTTTTTGGCAGACAATAATTCCAAGTTTTAATTTGTATTCTTGCTCGTGGAGAATATTGATAGTAGAGCCAACCACGTAACGTAAAATGCGTTTTCCACCCCTTCACAGATAAAGGCAGATTTCGACATTCGACATTCCGAGATTTATATAAATTATTTGGCATATGGACTGGTAAAAGTTAGCATCACTAAAAAAAGTTGCCAAATTTTACATGCTAACAAAATATGATGAACTGAATCGAATATTACTCTTTTTCGTTTAAATGCATAATTCGTCTTAATAGCTATGTATGCAACAGGTGCTAAAAGTTGACGTTTATGCACGAGACATGAAAATATATAACATGTTGAGTGCATAAACGAATTTTAGCACGCGTTGCATACAATATTTTATCCACGACCTTAATTTTACTGTTATTAATCCATAAATATCGGTTTAACAAAGGTTTGCATCTACGACACTTCTTATTTATGTCATAATAAACAGTAGGCCGTGCCGCGCGGGCGAATGTTTGCGAATGGCAGTAGTCAAGGTCAGTTACGAAATGTAATTATTAATACTCCACATCTGACTGTATTCATTACATAACGCTTTAATTATTTCAAAAACATTTGACCTGTAACGCAAGAAGCAACTAGAATAACTTTACAACTTCACTTCCAGTTCGAAATTGTAGTTTTATAACCTCACTTCACTTTTAGCACTAGAGCTAAAAGTAAACAGCTGATTTCTTTAACCACGGTAAACTATAAAACGTCACTTTTAGAAACAAGCTAGCGCTAAAAGGCCTACTTTTAGTGGTGGTCGTAGATAAAAAAATGTACCTATCGCAATTTGTGTTTTTTGTACGATTAACTTGATAAGAGGCTTCCACGAATGGGGCCCCCAGTTAATCCGCTGCGAATTCCGGTTCAATGGGATTGCCGGGAACTGCCACTTAATAACCCTTGACTTGGGTTCAGTTAGTTGTTGGAGTGAAACAAGACTTAACAAACACGAGTATATTGAGTAACAACGATTACAAACGTCACTGATGGACCGATGGTTTTTTACAAAAGCTTCAACTGTTGTGACACGCTTGGATTGGCCTCGCGAAAATAGCGAATTGCGCGTAACCGTAACACAAAACAACCTGGAAACGTCTTTACCAGGGAGTTAGAACGACCGCAACCCAGCACAAAGCATAGCTGAACTTGCTTACTCGAAACTCTGAATCTAACTAACGCTGAATTTACAACGAGCCGAACTCGCAAATTCATCAAGGAGGGGAAAGCTCAAACACTATTGGCTGAGGCGACCCTGCGTAGCCAATCGGAGCGTCGCACGTAGGAATAAATACTTATTCTAAGAATCTTAATGCTAAGCTCTCTCAATGAGGCAATTGAACGAAATCCATAAACCCATGATTCCCAAATATGCTAAGTCGGCTTAAGTTCTAGTAGAAAATGTATCCATCCGCTTAAAAGCCATTAAGGGAAGCTTATAAATTCCTTTCCAACATTAACAGAGGCAAACAAATACGGCAAGATGCAAATTTGACTTTACCACGACCTTTGAATGAGGTAGAACAGTTATGACTTGAATTACATGATTAATTATAATCAAAAAGGTTTTGATGCACGCATCTGTGTGAATCAAACAATTTGTAAATGAATTTTTGACTGAAGATGTTTTGATTCGTATAAGCAAATTATTTATATATATATATATTACTTATGGTTTTATTAAACACTTCTTCTTCTTCTTCTTTGTTAGGCTATTAAGCCTGTTCAATTAATCAATCGAATTTTCACTCTACAAACAGTTTCTCCATCTTTTCGTCGGTCGTCCTATCGATCTTCTTCCATGGTGGTTTACTATCTCGGGCTTTCTTCACTACTCTTCCTTCATTCGTTCTGTCAATGTGCTCATTCCACTGATTTCTCCTTTTGATGATCCAGTCAGATATATTTGAAATGTCCCAACTTTGCCTTATATTTGTATTAGGGATTCTATCCAATCTTATGTACATAATTACTTGATATTTAATAGTTCATTAATTGGTAATTTAAATAATTATATTAAATAAATTGTTATGTATGCTATGATTTCATTTACGTTATTTGTGCGTATTGCCAAACTAGTATTTACATTTAAGTATAGAAGTAGCAAAGGTGATTCACCTCTAACTCTATTCCACTAATAATTTGTTTTACTTGCGCACTCCGTAATCCTCGATAAGAACCTCTCACCAAGGAAAAGATTATTTTTACATCCAGGTAACTAGCGTTATATTAGTCCTGGGTGGTTCTGGCTGGGTACTGGTTTTTCAATTGCGCTCTTACATTCGTTATTGCCATCGTTTATTATTCGTTGTTTTTGTTGCTCTAGTTAGCAAACTGCAAATTCATGAAAAAAAGTATGACTTTCAAAACTAGTTGTACAAATTACTAATTTATTTACGTTACCATTGACGACATGAAAAAAGGCAATTTGCCCACTAGAGCGCCAAACGTTGATATAATTGAAATAATAGGGAGTTTTTGCATAACGTTCCGCTAAAATGACGGCACGTTAAAGCCCATGTTACCTAGCGACGTCCACAATACAGCCAATCAAAATTAAATCTTTCGATTTTAACTTAACGTTATTTTAACGTGACGTTGTGCAAAAACTCCCTAATATTGATATTCCTGTTTGACGGTTTTAGATGAAATATTGTTTGTATTACTAGCGCGAAATGTTTTATAGCGTTAATTTCGCGCACTTAATACAAAAATGTTATTTTTTGTAAGTGCGCGAAGTGAGTGTCTTTGTGCGTGAGAATTCAAACGCACAAAAACATTTCGCTTACGTAATACAAACAATATTTTTTCTACAACCGTCAAACAAGAATATCAATATTATTTCGCGCCGTACTTCGCGAAAATTTTTGGCGCTCCAGTGCACAAATAGATATTTATGCATTAAGGGAGATATGAATATGTTTTTTTCCTTAGGTTGACATGTATTACAGACCGAGGGCAGCGTACATATATCAAACAAGTAGAGACACTCATGCAAAATGTTGAAACATGTCTACAGTGCGTGGGACAGTAACTCGGGGAGTATTTCTGAGCTTGACTATCAGATGGCAGCACAAAGTTCTACCCATATATGTATTACCAAAGAGCATATAATTAGAAGAGACTCAGCGCTGAGCAGTATTAGCGTATAGCTTAAAAACTCCCGCCCGCTAGGCTCCCATGTCTTATCCCTCTGACGGGAGGGATCCCAGTTAAACAGCTCGGAGCAAAACCATGATTCTAGAATTCGTTGGTTTAAACTGAAGTGCGATGACAGCGATGTTGCCAAGTTAACACTTGGATTACAAAACGCAGGTAGACAAAATTTCTCATTGTCTCTTAGCCAAAACATTGAAAATACGCCGATTTTATAAGCACATAATTCCTAATACGTTTACATCAAGTAACCGTAGGTTGCTTTGAAATATAGCAATTATTTGTTTTTATCGTGGTTTTTGTTTGCATATCTATTTCTTTGTAATTGCAATCGCAAAATAAAATAAAGCACACTATAATGCGAAATACGCGCGAAATATGCGTTGCCACGTTTGCGATTTGTGAATTTATATTATAAAGTTAAGGGCATTTAAAATCTGTTAAAGGGTTTATAGTAAGCAGCTGGACCCTATTGAGGTCAAGCTGTGCTGCCTTGCATGCAATGGTTGGGGTTGAAAGAGCGGCGCTGCCCTTGTCTCGCCCACGCGTTTAAATGGACAGGAAATGTTTATTTATGACTCTGTAAATTTAAACAGTAATCTAGAATAAGATAATTGTGTGCCATTACATGAAAGTAGTCTTTTTTAACGAAAAATTGTGAAGAAGGTGACACTTTTTTTTAACGCAAAATCTTGAAAAAACAACACTTTTTTCAACTATTTATTTTATTGAAATTGTGAATTGTCAATTTGACAGTTGAAAATTCTGAAGTCCTTTTCGACACATTTTTGAGTTACAAGAGATCACTATGCAATAAATAACATGTACAGACGGCGCCTTAGAAATTGGAACAATACTATGATATATTTTGCTGGTATTTTTAAGTGTATAAACTGGGCTTTTGCAGTTGTGATGGTTTTGATTGTTATGTCAGATTTTTTATTGTTTGTCAAATATGAAATGACAGCTCACATTAATTAGGTAATCACAGCAAAAAAATAATAAAAACTTAAATATTACAACACATGTTACGTGTCCCGATTTCTAAGGCGCCGACACGTATGAAAGCAACTATTTTTCACTCATTTTCTTGCGTTAATCACACTGCAAATTCATGAAAAAAAGTATGACATCCAAAACTAGTTGCACACATAACTATTTATTTTTTTTTATTTCAACGCTCACACTGACAGTCATAAAACGAAATTTGCCTGCAAATTTTACTGCTAACTTTAATAAAACTACGTCTAGGTACTGTTTTTGTAAATTAAAATGCGAATAATTAATTTTTCGTTGACCGCTTGTTAATTCCTAAAAAAGGATGGATTAATAAATGTCATTAATACACTGTTTTTGATTAATACACTCTTTTTCATTAACTGTTTTTGTGATTTTGACGTTTTGATGATATTTTGCATGGAGGTTAGTTGTATTAATCAAATTTTTCACCACAAAAAAGATTTTGTGGCCAACGAAAAAAATTTTCAATCAACTCGTTTGTTAATGGGCGATTAATAATCTCAACTATTAAAGGCACTCACTCGCTATCGCTCGTTCGTGCTTTAAACAGTTTCGATTATTAATCGCCTTCATTAACACACTTGTTGGTTAAATAACTATTCCCGCAACAGTTATAACAAGAGATCAATAAAAAAACCAATTAGGGTAGGCTGTGATATGTGTTATACGTTTGGCAGTACTGAAGTGTATTGTCAGTCTATGTCAAATTCGACATTTGTAGGTTAAGATTTACGTCAGTCTGTGTCAAACAACCATATATATAATACACATATATTGCTGGTAGGGCCTGGAAACTTCAGAAAACATTACGGCGCCGACATAGTATCACTTAGACTTAGAGTATTACGCGTCTCGTTCGCATGCTTGAGAATTCGAACTCCGCCTTTAAAAGCGAATTTTAAACTTGACCACTTCCCCATTGGGCGGACGACGCCGCCGCGCTTGCGCACAGCTCACCGTATACACGAAGGAGTTCGTTGTGTGTTTCACTTCATCGGTGAGTTTCCCACTCATAGCAGCTAGCAATATAGTAAGTATTAGATATATGCAAACAACAAACAAAACCTAACCTACTAATCTCGAATTTGACATAGACTGACGATACAATACAGTACTGCCAAACGTATAACACATATCACAGCCTACCCTAATTGGTTTTTTTATTGATCTGTCGTTACAAAAAGTTGGCCAATGATCAATGATATGTTTTAATAAAAAAAGTGTTACGAATACAAGAAAAAAATAAGTAGTTCTTTATTTATTAGCTGTAACTCGCTAGAACGGGTAGGTCAATATCTATAAATATATTTGTATACGAGAACCGAGACAAATTGTATTTCTGGCTAAAATATGTACTCTTTTCTTTGCTTTTGGGTTAGCCATAAATACTTCATTTTTATTATTAGTAAAAATTGCTGAAGAATGCTTCCCTAATATGAACCACCGATGCCACGTATATTAAGGAAAAAAATCGATAACATCTTGATTAATTCTACTAGTTAAAAGATATTGTACTTTGTAGCGGCTATTTACATATTGAAATAATTAGACTTCTGTTTGATAATAATATGCCCTTTTGAAAATAGAGAAGTGACCGGTGTTTGCCTACTCTTATTAATTAATTGAACTAACTGCGATGTCTTGTTTGTAGTATCTACTTGCTTATCTAAATCAATGCTAATAAAACTATTTTTTTATTATATACTTATTATATATTTTTTATTATATGCTCTTTGGTATTACGTACTATATTGCTAGCGGCTATGGGTGGGGAGGTCACAGCCGAAGTGAGACAGACAACCAACTTTTCTACACACTTGGTGAGCTGTGCGCAAGCGCGTCGGCGTCGTCCGCGCGGTGGGGAAGTAATCAAGTTTAAAATTCACTTCGAAAGGCAGAGTTCGAATTCTCACGCATGCGAACGAGACGCGTAATACTCAGAGTGAGACTGTGTCGGCGCCGTAATGTTTTCGGCCGTTTTTAGGCTTTACTAGCAATATATGTATAATACATATATGGTTCTACCAATCAGAGCCAGTTACTGGCTCTGCTACCAATCATGATGTGATCAAGTAGTGGCGCTATCTGTTAGTACCATCGGAAAGTACCCCCCAGGAGCCGTTCAAGGTCATCCAAATCGGAATGTTGACATCAAAAGAACCGACAGTGAGTGTTTAATTTACGTACGATGCCGAGGGCTCTGACCCGAGGTCTTTTAAGTCAACCGAAGGTAAAAAACATGAATATCTCTTCTGGTGCATACAATATTTTATTTACTAGCATATTAGTAAGAATAGTATAAAATTTCAAAATGTCATAATGACATTTAAAATTAGAATGTGTAGATAAGCAACATCAAGGATTGCCTCACTGTATGGTTGCTAAGACGTTATTTGTAGTTACATGGTTACCATGAGTTTGAGGGAGAAATAATTTGACAAGTCCCTTGGGAGTTATGAATAGATTTTCATATTTTGTTTCTATGACGAACATGTACAATATCATGTTGCCAGTAAATAAATGCATTTTTTCACATGGTCAATGATAACGTGAAAAAATATCACATTTTTTAACACGTTAAAAAACGGTAAACTTAGCGCATTGATACCGTTCCGCGAATGTCCCCTTTTTTGACAGTTGTAGAAAAATAACATTTTTTTCTACTCATTGTATAGAAAGTCGGCTTTTCGCCCTAGTTTTAGGAAACAAAACTGTCAATTTCCAATCCGCTGGAGCCAATTTTTATTAACTCCTGGCGGGAGCCAATATTTTTTACCTCCCGCATTTGTGTTTGTGTCACCATGGATATCACACCAAGGCTTTACAACGTTATGTTGATTTGTAAATTAGACAAAATGTCACTACAGAAATCTAGAGTCACTACAATGATTTCCTAAAGCAATTTTTTTGAAATTTCGCTCTGTAGAACATACGTTGCAAGACATCGCTAACACGTCTGGCATTAAATTCACACGCTGGAGAAAATGAATACCTTTGCTCTCTAGATATATAAATAGCTATTACACCTATGCGAGGACCATATGGTGCTTGTGTTGTACGGCCTAAAAAACTATTGTTCCTTCGGGTCAAGTGCATTTTTATTTAAAATACGTCGCAATAATATTAAGTTTTTTTATAATATGAAATTAATACATCTATGCAAAAGTTTACAAATATCGAGTATCTTGATGAAACCCTAATTTAATGTAAAGAGTAACTTATTGGTTTGTAGTAAACCGATCTTTGTGAAATTGTGAGTAGATTCATAATTTTATATTCGTAAAATGTTTTCTTAATAACATAATAATACGAAGAAAAACGTAGTGCTTTCTAAAAGATACGGAATATTTATAATAGATTGCATAACTCCAAAATCCTTTTGTAATAATCAACTAAATTTCTGCGTATGTATGCTATAGTATCTACCAACATCCTTGATTGTCAATCAACAGTTATACGGAGAGGATTAGCTTGACCATCTGCATCTGTGGGGTTATGCATTTCTTTTATATTTTCCGCTACGTAGTTTTTACCAAATACGTAGAGTATATTTGCAGATGCTAATTGGGTTGCCTACAAACAGCCTACGAATTTTATTCGAGTACCTTCTGCCCTTAAGATCATTTGGTTTTATTCGAAATTTTATTGTATAGTTTTAAAGCGACCTTGAAGATCGCAATAAGAGCATTAGTGTTACTTGGGGTAGTAGCAATTGTAATATACGCTCTCACACAATAAAATATACATAACCATTATTAGAACTGTATTAAAATTAAATAACTTACAACTCCGTATATATTCAAGTTTTCAAGTTCAATGTCTACGCTACTTTGCAGGTTTTGTTAATTCTGTTCCCTACTGGAGTGGTCTGTTTTTGCGCGAGCTGCGTACACGTAAAGCTATATTTATTAACAAATGTTAAACAAGCGATTACAACTCGGCCTAAAAACATGAAGTCAGAAACGTGACGCGTGCACTTGATTGGGCCGCAATATTACAAATTTTAAACTAAATGTAGGATATTATTGCCTAAAATTAAGACAAATTAATTATGGTCAAGCGTAGTTTGAACAGCAAAGAAATTTTTAATCTCGTCAATATTACTTTTAAATGTGTATCTATAAAAGCAGAGATGAATAAAACCAATTATAATTTTTATTTGGAAGCACCATTTACAATTACAAGTAACAACATTAAACATTAGTAAGTTGAATACGGTCCATCCATTTGAATTTTTCTTAATTTTGCGGAGTACTGAACCTCTGAATTTGTTCAACATTCACATTTTGATGTAGGTAGTAAAAACTACAGTCGCTTTATATACACTAAATAAAGGGACTGTAGTAAATAGTATATTACACAACGAGAGCTGTAGGAAGCATATTACACGCGAGTTGGAAAAGTCACGCACAAGCCGCGTAGCGGCGCGTGTGTAATTCCACGAGCGTGTAATTGCTCTATAGCTTGAGTTGCGTACTATACTTTTTCTACGATCACACTCATTTCGTTAAACGAAAAAGAAATATTTTATTAACTGTCAAATCATCTGTCACACCATCTTAAAAATTAGGAGGCTGCAGTCACATCCCTACACCGCTTCGTACAAACAACAGAAGCTAACTGTAACGTAATAAAAAAAATTACGTGTTAGTCATTATCATTACGTAACACTGTTTGTAACAACGAATTTACTAATCAAGTAAGCAGTGCTTAATGAGCAATCTTATATATATTTCTAAAAGTCCTGACTGACTGACTGACTCATCAACGCCCAGCCCAAACCCTTGGACCTAGAAAGCTGAAATTTTGCACAGAGGTTCCGTTTATGATGTATACAAGGAATAAGGAAGGATATTTCGAAATTCAACCCCTAAAGGGGTAAAATGGGGGTTCCAATTTTGTATGGAAAAATAATATTAAATAGACATTTCGACTTGAAACTTCGTAGGAGTACTCCTAAAAACAAATAAGCAAACACGTATTTCGTGATTTTCCGAAAATCAACCCCTTAGGGGGTGAAATGGGGTAAGTAAGCCTAAAAATCGATATGGGTGTCGTTATTGCGGTTTATTGGGACGTTGATTGCGAAAATGGCATTTATTTTTAAGTCCAAGACGGTGAACATGACATAAGGGAAGAAACGGGACGGGACGGGACTAGACTGGACGGAACGGGACGGACTGGACGGGACGGGACTGAGCGGGACGGGACTGGACGGGAAGGGACGGGGCAAAGCGGAACGGGGCGGGGCGGGACGGGTCGGGGCGGGGCGGGACGGACGGGACGGAAAGGGAAGGAAAAGGATGGGATGGAAGGGGAGGGGATGGGATGGAAGGGGAGGGGCGGGAAGGGACGGGACTGGACGGGAGGGTAAGGGGCGGGACGGGAAGGGTCGAAACGGGGCGGGGCGGGGCGGAACGGGATGATACGGAAAGGAAAGGGAAGGAATGGGATGGAAGGGGAGAAGACGGGACGGGACGAGGCGGGACGGGACGGGACGGGACGGGACGGGACGGAATGGGACGGTACGGAGACGGGGACGGAAAAAGGGTCATGGACGGGGATAGGATGGGATGGGATGACAGAAAATAATTAGTCATTATTTAATACACAAATAACGAACCTCGCGCGAACGAAGTCGCGGGTAAAAGCTAGTTTACTAATAAAGGAGTAGAAAAAACTACATACATCTACACGTTTTTTATCTACTACTGTTAATGATCTAGTTACTGGTGAAATTTGTAATTAGCGCTCAATGAGTTATTATTTTAGCTCCTTATCTTAGATGAAGGCGAGTGAATTGATTTAGAAGTACAATTTGCAGAACTACACGTGTGTTTGTGTATCGTGCACGTGATGTAATGATTGTGACATTCACTGAGACGCTAAATTTTGATGTAGCAAAAACTGTGGACAAAATTGTTTTTTTGAGTCATATTAAAGATCTAGTTACTGGCGAATTATGTAATAGGCGCCCAATGAGTTTTCTAAAATGTTCTTTTTTGAGCAATTTAAAACTCTAGGTATGAATGTGAACTGTATGTACCTATGTATGGCTCTCGTTGAAGGCGCGAAAATTATGCGGTGTTGAATGGAAAGAGCTCATTTAAAGCAATCGAGTGACAGGTAGACTTCAAAAAATGTTGCAGCTTCTGTGCTAGCTCTTTCAATTCGATACGCCGCACACAGAATCTCAACCGCTCCAGATGGCCTTTAACTGTGTTTATATTTGTTGCAGCGTGCCAGACGGAGCCGACCTGTCTCAAATGCAGTTCCGCCGGATGCGTCAAATGCCCCCGTCTGATCGTCTTTCCGTCCCGAAAGTGCGTGAGCAGCTGCCCCCACGGATACGCCACCAAATGGAGCAAGTCGCCGGATTACATGGGCCAAATGTGCGTCCAGGGACGCACGTTCATGGGCCTCTCAGCCGACGGGGCGTCCGTCCTCACGGGGGTTCTCTGCGGAATGGCGTTCTGCACGGTGGTGATCGTCTCGGCGATCGCGTACGTCAGACACAAACGCGGCCAGCTGCCCCACATCGTCGAAACGAGCTCGGACTTGGACGACTCCCCAGAGAGGCGCGACTTCGTCAAGCAGCTGGAAATCCTCCGCCCCTACGCCAAAACGTTCCTGGAGATGCTGAACGACACGCGGCGGCAGATGCGAGAGTTCCACCAGGAGGGGGACAATACTGCCGCCTCCGCCTACAAGCCCGTGGTTCGGGACCTGGCCAAAATCCTGCTTCTGTTGAACCGGCCTGTCGAAGCGCTGACCGTTCCTGAAGACTGGGAGCATTTGTACAGTTGGGCCGAAAAGGCCCTGAAGAGATTCAAAAGGATGAGCGAGGCTTCGCAGACGCAAGTCAACCAGTTGATTAAGTTTTTGCAGTCACCAGTGGTCCACGACGAAGCTGACGAGTGCTCGAGACCTAGCACCACGATGTCGACGTTCAAGCCAGATCAGCCCTTGGGTTCTTCGTTAAGTTTGCAGGCGCAGAGGACCAAACATTTGAGTACTAGTTGTGAACTGAATTTTGGGACTCCCCTGAATCCACAGTGGCAATTTAACTATCCCTTAGTTTCTAATAAACAGTTCAGTTCTTCCGAGTTCATTCCTTCCCAGTGGAAAAATAGTAAAGAATACCTCAACAACCCATATTTCTTAGAGGACGATTTTTTGCAGTTAGGGTTTAGGCCGCAGGATGAGATTACGACGGAATTATGACCTTTTAGTTTTGTAGTAGCTGACCAAAAGGAACTAGTCATGTAGTCATAACACCTATTGTATTGTAGCTATTGTAAACTGACTGTAATAATTTTAAGTTTGTAAATAAAACTGTGCATGTATTCTGTTGTATTACAATGACAATTTAACTGGTGCCATTGTCAACCAATGGCATTCTTCAATTTAAAAATAAACTACCAATCGAACGATTATTTTAGTGACAATAAGTCGAGGAGCTTTATTTCAGCGACAATAATTCGAGGAGCTTTATTTCAGCGACAATTTTTTCTGTAACAATTATTGTAGTGACAATATTTCGAGGAGCTTTATTTCAGCGACAATTTTTTCTGTAACTATTTTTTAATGAAAAGTTAAATTGTCAAGACGAATAGGACTTTAGGTCGAAATATTGCAGACAATTTTTGCTCTTCCGATTGTCTCGTTTCTGTTGCTTTAGAAAATGACTCATGCAAGCACTCGCATTATTTTCGTCGCCGCAGAAACTCTTATCTGAATCGCAAAAATTATTGTCGGCAATATTTTGACCTCTCGGCCTATTAATACTGAAAATAGTACGACACTCATTAATGACCAATAGAAAAATTTGTTCACGAGCCGAAACCAAGACAACAAAATTTCTTGGAAATTTTTTGTAGGTAGACATTACTTCTTTTTTAGCGTTTGTGTCGTTAAGATTTTCTTACCGAATCTGCATTCGAGCATTAATTCATATCCAGAAATTATTTTTCGTGTATTCCAACAACGTCCTAATTTGCCCTCACGTGACGTTGGAAAGCACTCAAAAAATTTCCAGAAGGTAGATACTAACACCCGTATGCATAGTCGTTTGCTGGCGACTTGCTGGAGTTTAGTTATGAATAGTATGTTGGCGGCACTGTACGTCTGTTTCAAATTCGAGGTTGTCAGGTTAGGTTTTCCATCAGTTGACAGAAACTGACACAAAATCTAACCTCGAATTTGACATAGACGTACAGTGCCGCCAAAATACTATTCATAACGAAACCCCGGCGAACGACTATGCATGCGGCTGAATTACAGCTTCAAGATAACGATGCCAATACATAGATATAATCCGTTCACGATCTTTTTGGGTCAGGTGAGGCTATGGCCATCTAGTAATTTTGTTGGCAGAACCTCTGTTGCAACTAAACTCCCTAATGGAAATTGACACTTTTTGTGTTAGGTTAGGTTGTTTTCAGTTTAAGGTTATATTTTCTGAATAGGTACATTGTTGCCGGATATTCTCTAGTCTCCACATTGACTCGCGTTCTTTTAAATTTGGTCTGCCGTTTTTAAATTGGAAGTAGCATCGTTTAATGGAAATTTTTGTTGTAACAAATTTATTTTGTGCATTTTGACTTTTGCTGACGGAAATTAAAATTATTTTTACACATTTGATAAATCATTTATTTTCTTACGAATATTAAAATAATAAATCTGGCAATGTGGTGGCAAGAAAATGTCGAACTGACACTGACAGGAAAAAAAGTTGCATCCGCTACATCATCGAATCAGTTAGTCCAACATGAAAAGAAAAAGTCATAGCCTACTCTGTCCCAAAAAGGTCGAACTGACACTGACAGGAAAAAAAGTTGCATCCGCTACATCATCGAATCAGTTAGTCCAACATGAAAAGAAAAAGTCATAGCCTACTCTGTCCCAAAAAGGTCGTGAACGGCTTATACATACCGATAATAAATATTATACCTGTAGAAAAACTTGAACAACCAAGTATATGGCTTTGATTATATTAATTCTTCAATCTACTTTTTTTCTAATTGCTGTACAAAGCCCAGATTAGTACGAATTTGAATAATAGGAAATTCCATTTGATATGAATTATAAGATAATATACCAGACCTTATTTAATACAAGTCAATACAAAATTGTGTATTAAAAATTTTAAATATTGTTGACGTCAACATTAATTGGAGCATGCAGGCAAATCCACAGAGATATAGATCAAGTTTTCAACAACTACAAGCTCATGTATGAAAACTTAAAAAAAGATAAAACTGTTCAGTCTGGCCTTCTCAAATATTTCGAAAGGGCGTGATAATGTTTTCTTTGCCTAGTTTATAATCAAATTATTTTATTATATCTTGATAATAGTCTGTATTACATTCTAGACTTTGTAATATTTAACTACAGTAGTACAATTTAAAAGGGCACCCACTTGTCTTAGAATGCAAAAATCAGTTTTAAAGGCGGATGAACGGAAAAACACCTCTCAACGGCATAGGATGAGGAAGGCACTGGGAAACCACCTCATTACAATTTTCCTACAAAATCATGATATTGTTGATGAATCAAATGGCCCTAATTACAGGCACCCCTTGGAAGTGACAGGGGTACGAAGAATCTCCCAGTCAACTTTTATCATATTTAATCGACCTAGAAGAATTGGAACTTATTGGAATATCAGTACTATGATTTAATCTGGCAAAATACACAACACAATTGGAAAAATACAATCGTTAGAAATAAGCCTGCTATGAATAAGTGTAATGAGATGATCACAAACTGAAAAATGCTGTGTTGAGGTCTATTATGTTTATGTTTCCATATGAAACACAAGAAATAGACGTGGAGTTGCTCTAACAGTATCTTCGTCTTCTCGTATCCTTTTGCATTTTGGCGTCTGATGTAAGATTATGTGTACTCTTTAAACCTTGACTGCCAATCCTGTATACGTGGTCAATGCTCAAGGCCGCGCTGCAGATGAATGCACTGTGTGCAGGACGTTATCCATTGAGATGCGCTCCAACCGGCAACCAAACTCAAACTGAATGAAAATAGAGTCCTTACCACACGCACCTCAAATATTACTGACGAGAAAACAACGCCCACAAAACAGGATCAGTTTGAAGCGCAATGAGAATTGGACGTAGAAATACGTCTTGGGCGCCTAGCGGGAGCGCCAAAAGACGTGAATTAACGTCCTGGGCACTGAACGTGTTAACCCATTCTTCCATTCTTTTCTATTCCTTGCTAATATTGTAATTTCATTTGATGTCTTTCCCCTGATTTGTCCTATCTCTGCTATATGGGCCATCCAAGTTTTCTTCTTTTCTTTATTCTTCTTGCTTCCATTACTTTTCTGCATGCTCTCTCATCTTTCTTATTCATTTCGTATTCTGTCCCATTTTGTCTTACCAGCTATCTTTCCCAAATGTTTCATTTCTATGGCTATTATTCAAATATTCATATGTTGTAACTCTTTGTAACCTGATCCCTTTACATTGTATTTCTCTATTTTGATCTTTCTCTTGTTTCTCAATCACCATCATTGTTTTACTTTTATCGGTATTCACTTCCATTTTCATATTCTCTATTTTTTTCACTCATACATAAGTCTACTAGTTTCTGCATTTTGTTATTTATATCAGCGATTATCACTATATTGTCGGCATACATTAGACTACTCATCTTTACTAGTTCTAAGTTCTTATATCAAGTTACTGTGTCTAAACCCCTCATTCTCTCTTTGATGTTTTTCATTGTTCTGTCCATAACTATCGAGAGATCCAAAAAAAACTGTTCCTCAGCGGGCTGTGGAAATTCAACGTATGAATAATATGTTGGTGACACTGTACGTCAATGTCAAATTCGAGGTTAGCAGGTTAGGATTTGCATCATTTTGTGTCATAACTGACGGAAAACTTAACCTGATAACCTCGAATTTGACATTGACGTACAGTGTCACCAACATATTATTCATACGTTGAATTTCCACAGCCTGCTGAGGAACAGTTTTTTTTTGGATCTCTCGATACAATAAACAGTAGTGGAGTTAGACTGTCTCCCTGCTTTAGTCTTTTAAGTTTTGATTACTTTCCCTTTTACTGCTTTATATACTACTCGTGGTATTTTATTAGTTGAGTTGGTACATTCAGTTCTTCTAAACACTTCCAGATACTTCTATCTACTGCATCAAATGCCGCTCGTAGATCTATGAATATTAATAGTAACTCTTCTTCTATTTTTTTTTCCATTAGATTCCTCACTATAAATATGTTGTCACTAGTTCGTCTATTAGGTCTAAATGCCGCTTGGTCATCCATTTTACTTCTATCACTTTTCTCATTTTCTCTTCAACTCTAACAGTATCTTCTTCTTCTCCTACCTCCTTATGCCCTGATGGCGTCAAAGTTTGTTGTTCATTTTTCTTCTATCCATTTTTTCCATCCTCTCTGGTCTCTCGCTAGTTGTTTCATCTGTTGCATTGTTTTTCCCTTTTTCATTCCTAGGTCTGTCACTTGTTCCAGCCATCCCTTCCTAGGTCTTCCTTTCCTTCTGTTTTCATATCTTTTAGCTTCGATTGCTTTCTTCTCTATTCTGTCCTCTCCCATTCTTATTACGTGTCCATACCAGCTTAATTTTCTTCTGTTTATTTTTATTTCGATGTCTTCCTGGTTCAGTTCCTTCCTTATGTTTTCGCTTCGACATCTATCCATTTTCGTCCTCCCCTCTATCTTTCTCAGGTGCTTCTTTAGTGTTTGTTTACCCGCTTGGCTCACTTTGGCACTTTTAGTTGACTTAAATTCACTATTTTCCTTATTACTTTGTCCTCCCACGTCTGCTATTACGCACGTCCTGGACCGGACCTCTCTAACAGTATCTAAAGGCAGGCGCGTGCTGGCACACTACTGAGGGCCCGGGCATTGAAATTTTGGGGAGGGCCCCTAAATTCGCAAACGAAAATTTTACATTTTTCACGGTCTAAAGATCTAAAACGACACAATTTTAAATCGAGAAATATCTTCTGAACAACTGGTTTCAGAGGTTAAAGTAGGGTAACATAACAAAAGACGTGAAAGGTAAACATTATTCATAATTAAAAAATATTAGAAACTGATCTGTCAACTCAAAATAGATTTTTAAAAAAATAAGTAATTGATTATAAGTATTTAACCTATATATATAGATAAATAACAACTCATAAACTTATACTTGCAAATATCTTTTCAACTCCTTGCTTTTGACACTTAAGTTGTCAATTATGGTCTCAGCGCAAATATTACTCGTTATTTCCCTCTCGCAACACATCAAAAAAAGAGCTGTCAAATTTTCTTGTACAATGCAGCTGCGCAAACGCGTTTTTAATCATTTTAGTTTGGAAAATGAACGTTCACACGATACCCTGCGTAAGTGGGATTGTGAGAAGAAACTTGTATGCATTGAAAAGTTGTTTAAATTCAGTAGAATATAAATTATAATTATATTAAAGTCTGAAATACACATCATACACAGGTATTGCACTTCACATTGCGAGAACAGCGTCTACTATGATACATGTCAATATCAAGACTTTCTTCACTTTCTTGCTCTTGTTCATCTCGATCATAGTCTTTAGCTTTAGCTGTCTCATAAACGTTTTCAAAATCTCTTTTCGATAACTGAGGCCACAGTTTGGTAAACGTCATTAACTCTTCTTCCAATTTTTCTTTTTGAAGAGTTAGAATAACTTCACAATTCAAAGAGTCTATTGGCATATTTCGACTAATTTCAGAAAATCTACGAGGATCGAAGCATTCTAAATCACCATAAAATGATCCATGATCCGAAAATCTGTTTTCCATGCTGGCTATAATTTGGCCCATCACGACATTAAATGTGGTCAAACGAAAGTGATCTTCATCCGCACCTATTTGCTCATGGCTAGCTATCTCACCTGGCACTAACTTCACTGTCTTTTTTCTCTTTTTTGGTAAGGTAGTGTCCAAAAAAATATCCGAATTAAAATTTTCCAGTTGACGATCAATAACCGCAACAAATCGTTTTAAGGATTGTAACACTCGTTCAAAATTACGCTGTAATGCTTTAAGGTCACTTAGTGCGATAAACATTTGTCGCCATGCTTGTACAAAGTCTAAATTTTTAGTTTGTAAGTAGGCAGGCGCAGGAGTCGTTATCTTGAAAATCTGCAAAATAAATCATGGCAACTAACACTGTTTCATAAGAACAAAACTTTGGTAGTAGTCCAGATGCTTGACTTCTTGATTTAGAGTTGAATATAGCATTTTTTAATGCTGAGGCACTAACAGCCCGTGAAGGAGCTTGGCCTGCAAGGCGGAAGGTCAGAGCTCCGTATCCTCGCTCTCACACTCGGCTGTCGTGTGTCAAATTCATGACACGTGGTGATGTGGTGAGCAACAAGCATTAGACAACCGCATTATTATCCCTTGTTCTTTCGAACGCAGATCCCCAATTATATAAAGCGACTGGGCAGGACGCCCGCCAGGTATCGATTCTGGGATTTGAACCAGCGTACATACATCAAACAAGTAGAGACACTCATGCCAAATGTTGAAGCGTGGCTAGAGTGCCTGGGACAGTAACTCGGGGGGGGGGGGGGTTTCTAAGCTTGGTTATCAGATGGCAGCACAATGTTCTACCAATCAGAGCTAGTTACTGGCTCTGCTACCAATCATATTTGATAAAGTAGTGGCGCCATCTGTTAGTACTATCGAAAAGTACCCCCCTTCGTCCGACCAGGAGCCGTTCAAAGTCATCCAAATCGGTACTTTTTGCATTTTTAAAGATTTTTTGGATTTTTAATTTTGACAATTTATATTTTTTAAAGAGCATCCTATTATAAGGTTCCAGGCAAGAGGGCCCGACGACTCAGGGCCTACCGGGAAATGCCCGGTAGCCCGGCGGGCCAGCACGCGCCTGTCTAAAGGTATTAATAAATCAATAATGAATGTTATTCCGCACTCTTGCCAGTGACATTGATGCAACTACAAGTGGCATCAACCAGAATTATTGTGATGCAAGTATATACACCAACAGGCAACAGTGAAGAATTGAAAATTTCTACAGTCAGCTCTTGGAGGTTAAGAAGTTTACAAATAACTATTATTATGGGTGACCTAAACACTAAACTTAGCAAAAAAGGTGACTGAAACATTGCGGGACAATTTGAGAGAATGAGAAATCAAAGAGGTAATTGCTTTGTCCACTTTTATGTAGAACATATAACTATAAATACAAAACATATCCTTCAGCTGAAGTACCCTCAGATCATACATAATTTGCCATTGGCGGTGATACATATTTGTCTTAAGAATGTACAGAAGGTAAAAAATACTGGTTATGACATGTAAATGTTCAAAACTGAATCTAAATACCTACAAAAGAGTAAAAAAAAACAGTGTACTGGGTGCTACAGGCGGTAAAAATATGAAGGATGATTGAAAAGTTATTAAAGATGCTCCTTAATGTTCCTTCTCTGTTTCGGACATTTGAAATTAATATGGCTACTTTCACTACATCATTGGCTTTCCTTAAGGGTTGAGTAGAATGTCTACTTTTGCCTGGTTTTCTTCTGCCTTCCACCTTGCCCTGAAGTATTAATTGTTGTATACAAAATTTATTGTTCGTCATGACATGACCAAAATACTGAATAGGATCGGTCCATGATATATGGAGAATACGGTTATATAACCAAATCTCAAATACTTCTAATTTGAGTAGCACATCATTGAGGGTTCAGGCCTCCACTCCATAAAATGGAATAAAAAAAACAACAATACAGCGTTCGCATTTTTAGGGGTAGGGTCAGATCTCTGTTAACAAATAGATTTCTCATCTTTACAAATGCTGATCAAGCTCTTTTTATTCGGCTGCAGATTTCTACTATTGATGCCAGTGTGCATGTACTACCGTACCATGTTAAGTATATTTTTCTACATGTTCTATGGAAGTCTTACATAAGGTAAGTATGCCAGGCGGTGGAATGTCCTTTTCTACTATCATGTATTTCGTTTTTGCAATATTTAACTTTAGACCATATTCTTCACTAACACAGTTGATATTATTCAATAGACTTTGAAGTTGTTTCATGCTACTTGTTACCTCAGCATTTATCCATCTTTATTAGTATTTGTGCGATATCCTTCGAGCACTTGCTTTTCTGACGTCCGCTTGGACTTTTACCTATCACATTCGTTTCACACGCAACTGAAGGTAGCTACTTTCGCCAATGCGGCACACACGCCCCAGCCAACGCAGTTGGTGTTTTTCGATTTAGATTGTTTATTATTAACAAAGTAAGTAATCGCTCTTATATTAATTCCTATTCTACGTTGCTTGTGAAAAATAGTTATTTTGTTCATTTTGGGCTAAGCCGGCCCTGTCCATATGGTTCTGTATGCTTCAGTACAAGATTTAACCCAAAACAGCTGCGCCGTGAGACTTGAGTTAAAGTCAGGAAAACACCCCGCAAATATGTGGACGACTTCCTCTGCTATTAACAACGTCTGCATGCCTTCATGAGAATTACATTTTTTGCAGTTACACCCTGCACGAGGGGAATGCATCATGTCGATTCCAAATTTAGCTCTTTGATTGGCATGCGAGTTGAAGATTTGGTACCAGCACATCGCTCCGATGGCGACGGGGCTGTGGCTGTAGCCTTGAATTTCTAGTCATTAAAAACTGATCGAGTCTGAGGCACTTGAGTAAGCAAGTTCTATTGCGCAACGCGGGAGCAGCAATCGACAGTTGTGAAGGATTGGAGGCCCCTTTACGCTGAAGTAATCATTCAACAGCGGCTAATAGTCGGATCAACCTTCAAAGCTCCTTAATAATTACGAATAATAAAGAGTGAATTTCGTAACAAGTGCCGTTAATTAAGTTACCCTTGAAATCAAATTGTGTGGATCTATCAGCATGTTTTCTTCCCCGTGGCCACCTATTAAGACAATTCGGTATCGACCCTATCCATGCCTCATCGTTGTCCTTGCCATCCTCAAAGGGTAGATTCATCCCCCCATCGTCGGAATGTGTGAACAACGCCGCACGCAGCAAGTGTGATCTTTGCAGTTAACCATGAGTGCCCTGCCACGAACTCAAAGTAGATGTATTGTAATTGATTGAATTACTTGTAATTATATGAACAATTTAAACACACAGCTTTTGTAATGAAATTTCAGTACCACGTGATTAAATTTTTATGAAGCGGTTTTGTCACTTAATTTCAATATTATGAAGCGGAAGGTTTTTTCTTAATTCTAGGTTATGTTATCTTTATCAAATTTCAAGACTGAATATAATTTTAATGCAGCGTATTTAAACTAGAAGACAACATACTTAAACAGTAAATACGAGTATATATATATTACATAAATTAATGTATCTGACACTAAAAAAAAACTCAAACAAACGTCAATGTCAACACCAAATGTCGTTGTGAACAGAAACCTTAACTTTGTTAACCTTAAGGTACTATATTTATACGAGCAAGCTCGTCCGCCATTTTGAGTTACTGAAAGTGGCGGCAAATTTAAATTCTAGTTACTTTCCAAATATCATACGGTAAGTCGGGAAAACAAGGATCCTGTCATTTAATTTTATCCGTCTTAAAAAGATTGGTTTTTAAACAAATAAAAAGAAAGCAGAAAAAATCGAAACGAGAACACTGTTAACTAACACGAACGAGAACATTAATAGTACCTTAGTTCAAACAACAGTGACGAGTGACAGAACTCAATAGAACTGACAGATACAGTTGACAGCACAGAACAACACCTACACACTGTATATAGATTTAAATAACCACACTTGGATGAAGACTGTAATTATAATTAGCATCGTAATGGAATGCACCAAGATTTAAATTAGCATGCAGTGTTCGTCTGGATCAAACAGTATGTGCTTCAACGGTTTCTAGTCTTGCTTGGTTGACAGACGACAGAACGCACGGTTACCGGTCAGCGCAGCCAACGGATGGCGCTAAAATTTCTGTGACACAAAATCTAGTGGGATAAGCTTGCCTGGTTAATAAAGCACTCTACTTAACCTAGGCCAGAAAGGCAACCATACATTTCAAAAATAACTATTTTTAACAATGAAATTAGGTATTTTGAAAACATTTATCTTGTTATTCATAAATGAAGGGCTACTGCAATTTCCGTACTGAACTATACCTCAAATTTACATAAATTTACGCCGATACCTCAAAGCAGTAGCAATAGGTAGAAAACGCAAAATTCGGACAGCAATGACACAAACGTATTCATCAACTAATTATTCTAATCCCACTTAACCATTCAAAGAACTAACGCTTGGGTATGAGTATTCTGTATGTAAAAGTGTCCTACATCCAAGCTGCTATACACAGGATACTTCTGCACTAACTAAAATTCTCCCGTGATCCTTGAACTAAAACTGTCTAAACTACACAACTTCTAAACAGCTGATCGTGTACTTAGGATATTTTGACACCACGTAAAATGAATTTATAAAGTACATATCTAGATTAATTTGTTAATAAAAAAATATTCTACGACCACCACTAAAAGTAGGCCTTTTAGCGCTAGCTTTTTTACTAAAAGTAACGTCTTATAATTTAGCATGTTTAAAATGAGATCAGATGTTTACTATTAGCACATGTGTTATAAAGTGAAGTGAGGTTGTAAAACTACAATTTCGAACTGGAAGTGAGGTTGTAAAGTTATTCTAGTTACTTTTAGCGTTAGAGGTAAGTGGTTTTTTAAATAATTAAAGCGTTATGTAATGAATAAAGTCACATGTGTACTATTATAATTACCTATGATAACTGACTTTGACAGTACCTCCACAAACATTCACCTGCGCGTCAAGGCCATCTCTTTATTATGACATAAATTATAATTGTCATAAATGCGAACCTTTGTTAGATCGACATTTATGGATTAATAACAGAAAATTTAAGGTCGTAGAAAAAATATTGTATACAAACTCGTGCTAAAAGTGTTATTGCACTCGATATGTTATGAAACTCAGCCTTAGATTTCGTTTCATAATTTTCATGTCTCGTGCATAAACATCAACTTTTAGCACTTTTTGCATAAATAGCTTTAAACAGTTGAAATCATAAAAAGTTCGTAATGCGAATATTTCTTATAAAGCGTTCGGAAAAATGTTTAGAATGATGCAATTACATTTTTACTGCTTTTCTTTAAAAAAGCGTAGGACCACAAAAATTGGTATTACCTCTTCAAAAATATTTTCTCATCCTGGTGAGAAACCTTATTTCTAGATTGAGTAATTGTCAAACCTGCAAAATCCGCCAAACCATTTAGACTGTAGCTCAACGGCAGCATTTTTGAAATCCCTAATTCTAACTACGTGTATTTTTATAAAAATGAGTAGAAGCTTTTTATCGTAACTGATTCTCCAGCTATATAAATGCAAAAATATTAAATATGTTATTTAAATCTGATTTCGCCTTCGACTGTGCATGTTTACCTGTTACAATAAGAGAATAAACAAGTAGGTAACGTCGCTAGAATTTATTATAATTACTTAAAGTGCCTACCTTAAAGTATCAGCTGAAGTTGCCCAGTTTGATATGCAGTGTGCCTGACAGCATGGAACATAGAAAAGATCAGACGCTGTATACGCAATTTAAAATATCACCCTTTAAACAAAGTATTTGGAAATGTAAATTTTAATGCCTTCTTTTACCTTGTTAGGTGGAAAAATATGCCTTTGTTTTTATTTAATTCTTAATTACCTTGTTAAGATATACTAACTACGCCTAAATTGGAACTTAAGTACGCTAAAACATATATAAACCAATAGCAAGAGTAAACTAACGTAACACTTCCAGCTTTAGCTAAGAGAGAAAAATTAAATCCAGGATGAAGGCTGTTTTATGGTATGTCTATTACATTAGTACACTAGTTACGTTTTGGATTATGTGAATTGATATACAGTGTGTCCCCGGATGGAGTTCACTATAGGTATAATCGACAAAAAATTTTACAATTTTATTTTAATGTTTTGGGATCCCGCCCTGCTTGGTCTGAAAACAATTTTAAGCAGAGTTTTAATTTTTAGAAATTAAGTCGGCCATGAAAAATGTGAAAAAACTATTTGCTATTTAGGTAAACTACCCTTTTTGTTTATAATACGGCAAAATGTTGTTAATAAAAGTTGTTTAGAATGATAAATTACGGCCCTATGCAAAATTTCAGAAAGATCTGTTGACTTTGAAAACACCGTTATTTTTTAGATAATTGTATTTTATTTTCAGGTAAACTACTTTTTTTGTTTAGGATACGGAAAAATTGTATTGAGAAAAGTTGTTCAGAATAAAAAATTATGGCCCTGTACCAAATTTTAAAAAGATCTGTCGACTTAGATTAAACCGTTATTTTTTAGATTAAACAAATACTGCATTTATTAAAAATGACGGTTTCATCTAAGTAGGTAGATCTTTCTGAAATTTTGCATAAGGCCGTAATTTATCATTCTAAACAACTTTTATTAATAAAATTTTGCCATATCATGAACAAAAAGGGTAGTTTACCTGAAAATAAAATCGTTTTCGCTTCCCTGCCAAGGCCTACTTGCTTTCCAAAAACTGAAAATATTCTTAAAATTCTTTTCAAACCAAGCAGGACCGAATCCCAGAAGCTTAAAATAAAATTCAAAAATGTTTAGTCCAGCGCACCTCTTGTAACCAATCCTGGGACACACTATTGTATTTTCTTTTCAGGTAAACTACCCTTTTTGTTTATAATACAGCAAAATTTTACTAGGAAGAGTTGTTCAGAATGGGAAATTATGGCCCCATACAAAATTTCAGGAAGTTCTACCTACTTAAATCAAACCGTATTTTTAATAAATAGGTACAATTTAAATGGTTTAATTTAAGTAGGTAGATCTTCCTGAAATTTTGTATAGGGCCATAATTAATCATTCTGAACAACTTTTCTTGGTAAAATTTTGCCGTATCATGAACAGAAAGGGTAGTTTATCTGAAAAGAAAATAGTTTTTGCTTCACTGTCAAGGCCAACTTGTGTTTTCAAAAACTGTAAATATTCTTAAAATTCTCTTCAGGCCAAGCAGGACGGAATCCCAAAACATTAAAATAAAATTGTAAAATTTCTTGTCAATTATACCTATAGTGAACTCAATCCGGGGACACACTGTATATTATTTCAGTTGGCAATCGTTCTCTTCGTTTTTGCTCTTGGAATGGCCGCTCCTGCACCAAGACCAAACCCAGATGTATTTTGGAACTATCCTTTAGTCTCTTCTGTCTACACAGACTCCTGTAGCATTGGTGAGTATATGAACAATACATACATTTGCTCAGCTACAAATATTTGTAAAGAACTCAAAGATAAGAAAAAAGTATGGTTTTACGGTTATTATTTTATTTTTCAGATGGTGGTCTTGTTATTCTATATATATTTCTATATGACTTGTAATTGAATAAACAGATAAAATATTAAAGTTTTTATTTAATGTAATTCCAAATAAAACCATGAAAGCAGTTACCTATGCCTTTTCAAACTAAAATTCTAGACAGATTCTATTAGATGAGCGAAAATATTATATTAATGAAAGCACAGCACTTGTTACACTAATAGTAGGAAAAACGACTCACGTGGCCTTTTTTGTGATGCTAAAACTTAGGGACAAATGTACAACGAAGGATGTCTGTGAATAACGTCGCTACAATGTTGTTCTGATATGCTCATATACATGCCGGAGAGTGGGTCCCAAGCATAAGGGATACACATTTAAACCGCTAATTAATATGAGCGTCGATAGAATAAGATACAAGGGCACCAGGTTCCAAATAACTCACCGACACAGACTCCATAGAACCAAACTGAGCGAGTAGACTAGAATGAAACAGGGTGAAAAAGAAGGAACAAACACAAGAACAAAGGAACAAGAAAATAAAACTTCAGAAAGTAACCGAAAAAATTATTATTTATTTATTGAGGTGCTAGCAAAAAATTTCACAACGTTGAAAATTATTAGAACTGGTTTATTGCATTATGCAACAATTAAATTAACGGGGTTATATTATTGATAAATAGGCAACCACAAATGAAATTTAGAAGGCTTAGATTAGACGGGCGGTCGAAACTGATGAACGTTTAATCTTTAAATTGAACGGATACCAGCAATGGTAGCGCCTATATTACGAAGTGTTTTGTTCCGCATATCAAGTGTGATTGGTGATTGAAGAGGCCTGCTCGAACGTTAATAATTATCATACATAATTGTTGTTTAATTGTCCGGTAAATCACAACGATAAACTACCACGATATTCGATTATTTTACTACTAAGGACACACAATTTTAGACTCAACCCTCAGACTAAACAGACTCAATTATTCTAACCACCTTCAAATCGTACCAAACAAACGTTTAGCTTGCATAGAGGTTTCGGACGGCCGACTATCTACAGTGAAGACGGCTTTTCTATAATTACCAAAAATTTTCAAATTACCATGGGCTGGCAAATAGTCTTTTAATACAACCGATAAGTCAATTAGCTTACGGGAACTCGCGTAGCCAAATTCGCTACGACCTGAAATACTTCAAATGGGTTTGACACATAAACTACTTGCAGCCAAACATAAAATCAAAGCTGATATGAACAGGGTTATATTAACAACAGTGATTCGGTTACAACATTTAATTTACAAGCGCTCGCAAGAATTAAAAACGCGACCCACGCTAGAGGCAAAAGTTACATATACAGTCAACAAAAATACACAGGCGATTTACCAAAGCGCGTGCCAACTTAATGGCGCGGCGGTTGCATCTTGTGGCGCTGCTGCCTGCTAGCTTTTCCCAAAGTAAGCTGAGGTCCGGTTACTAAGTAACAGAAACGCAGCCTAACTTGGGCCGTGAATTTTGGTTCGTAAGAGGTAAGAGATATCTATTACCACACGAAGGAATGCCAATGTACCGGGAACTTGGCAACAACGAGAAACACAGAATTGCATGCACGCAGCTGGACATATGGACGTTATCTACGTACAGGAGCTGAATACGCGCGGGGACCCAGTGATAGGGTTCGCCCATATCACGAGCAAGCGTGTTACGTGTCCTAGGAGCTCCATCGTCGTCTGGAACGCCGAATATAATTTTCTACTTCTTCAGGACGTATCGTGTGAGCTGATTACGGCAGCGGAGATCGTGACGCGACAAGGAACGTTGGTAGCGATATTGATGTACCTGCCGCCAACGAACAGGCACGCATTTTTAATGAGAACAACCTGATAGGGCGACTGGACCGGGTGTTAAGATGGGGCAACGGGTGGGGGTAGGTTTTTCATCGGTGGGACTTCAACACGAAGTCGCCGGTTTGGTGAAGCCTGGCAGAGGACCCGAGGGGTAGGCGGATCGCCGAGCTTTTCAAGCGGCGTGGCATCGTGGTCTTCAACGAAGACAGCGGGCCGACGTTTGTGGGACATCGCGGCATGAATGACATCGACTTGACGGCCGGGAATGTTTAGAGCACCGGGGAGGTCGCGAACTGAAGAGTTGAGGAAGAGGAGACTCTCACTCTGAGAGATGAGGACTACGCAGGCAGGTCTTTCTGTAAGAAGAGGGCAGACTGGGCGAAGTTCGACGAGGCTTTTCTCGGCGAAATCGGGCCAGCAGATGCGAGGGGACCGTGTGCGAGACTGATGAAGAGGTGGATCATGCGGCGGAAGCTCTTAACTGGGTCGTCGTTACGGCGTGCGAGGCTTCGACACCGCTGAGGAAGAGCTTCCAGAGCAGCGTACCCTGGTGGACACGCGAAGTCTCGGAGCTCCATTATTGGTCGAGGGGCTTTCGGCGACGCTATCAACGCCCGCCGGATGACCTCAGGCAGGAACGAGGGGTTGAGTATATAGAAGCGGCTAGATCCTAACAGTTGATTGAGGATTCTAGAGCTCGCAAGGAGCAGTAGTTTTGCACGCGGAACTCCGAGAAAGATTCCTAGGGAATCGCGTATCACATATTCGGGTATAAGCGACGACGGTGCGGGCGAACGACCTGCGTGAAAAAAGACGATTGAACGCATACCAAGGACGCGAGGAGAAACGGCGAGCTACCTGCTGTCGGTGCTTTTCCCGGAGGACGACGGGCAGGAAGACACCGCGACGCAGAGCGCCATCCGTGACTCGTGGGATCTGGGGGCGGAGATAGGGAAGGCCTTACAGCGCATGCATCCGAACAAGGCGCCTTCTTATGACGACTTAACTTTGGACGTGGAACTTCGCCCTTTCGATCTCCCATCGGGACTCTTTTCGGCGCTGTTGAATGGGTACGTAGGATTGGCAGTCTTCCTGAGGTGTTGGAAAGTTCAAGTGGTGAGGTTTATTCCTAAACCATGCAAGGACTATCCGACGGATTCTCAGAGCTTCCGGACGATCAGTCTGTTGCCGGTAATAGGGAAGGCGCTGGATCGAATAGTGACACGAGGGTTGAGCAAGCGGTTAGCAACGCGGGAACAACGCGCAATTCGGCTTCGCAAGGGGGAAGTCGACGGTTGACGCGATAGAGGCAATAGTGAAGGTCAAAAGCGCGAAAGTGGCGGACGAATATTCCGTCGGTATCGCGCCGGACATCTCGGGGGTGCTTGACAACGCATGGGGGCCTCTCATCTTGTGGAAGTTGGGCAGGCGGGACTACTTTCCGAGGAACTGGTTGCGCCCGGTGTGTAGCTATTTCTCGGAGAAGGTGACGCGCGTGCAATTAAACAACGGGATGCTCGAAAGAAACGTAGAAAGGGCCCCCCCCCCTTCAAGGGTTATAAAGAACGCCGATGACACGAAATTGATTGTTAGGGAGCGGCAGTACAATGTTTTGAAATTGAGGGTAGGCGATGCATTACAGATACTGCACGAGTGGTCAATCGATTTCAAATTGGGTTTTAACGCGAGTAAGTCAGAGGTCGTGTTTTTTGCGAAGTGGAATGGTCAGCTACAGCCCACGTTTCTGCTGAACGGGGTCAGAATTAACGGTAAAAGCGAGATTTTGTATTTGGGCGTGTGGATAGACGGAAGGTTGTCATGTGCAGGCAGTAGCACACCGCAAGATTGAAGGGGGGTTTGGTACCGAGGCGCGGGCGAAGGTGTATTGAGAAGCGGTCTAGCCGGTGATGCTTTACGCGGCGCCGATTTGGGTTGAAGACTGCCAAACGTATCAGCTTCTTCGGGCACAAAGCGTCATGGCTCATGAAAGCGGTCGCAGAGTATAGCACTGTGTCGACTGAAGCTGCCCTAGTTTTAAGCGAGTTACTGCCGGTTGATTTCCGACAGCAAGGCAGCCGGCCTGGGTCGCGACGAAGCGATCCTCGAGGGCATTGGCCTCGGATGAATACTCGTGGAATGATTGGCAAACGAGCGAACACTGGCCCACCCGGCATACGCTGAAGGCTTCACGTTCGAGATCAGCGAGGACGGGTGTGTGAGGCGAGATGCTACACCGACGGGTCGAGGTTCGACGATGGCGTATGTGGTTTTCGACCGGGAACGAGAGCTGCGAACCCAAGTGGCGAGACTGGCAGACTAGAGTTCCATCTTCCACTGCGAGTTGCTGGCCATCAGCTGGCCAGCTCGAGCTGATCGTGCAAAGGGGACCCGAGCTCGGTAGGGTAGATATCGGTGCTCTCGGATAGCAGTTCAGCGTTGATGCCACTGCGCGAGATGCGCGGCCCGACTGCCGACTGAACTTTAGGTGGAGGTGTGACAGGTGGCCAAGACACTTCAAGGCCGAGCCGGGTTTTACTGGGTGAAGGCGCACTTAGACATCGAGGACAACGAGAGGGCAGACGAGCTGGTGAAGGAGGCGGCTACGGGTGACGGCGACACCAGGTTCGACGCTGTCCCAAAGAATTTGGTGAAGAAGAGGATTCGCGACGCAACGGTTGGGCGGTGGAACGCGAGGTAGGGCCACTGATCAAGAAGTTTATCCCGAATCTCGAAGTCAGGACTAAGTTCGCCGAGCGGCTGGACCGTCACTCAGCAGATGGTCAGCGGCCACTGAGGCTTCCGCTCCTACCTGATGTGAATCGGCAAGGCTAAGGACGATGCTTGCGAATATAGCGGGGGGGGGTCCGAGCATTGCCAGCTGAACTGAACGGCTATAAACGCTGTGAAGATTCATGCCGAGGCAGTGCAGCCAAGTTGTTCAGGTCTTGCACCCTCCGCCTGACAACAAGGAAGACCGCAGGGTATCACTGGCAACGATCAGTGATATGCGATCCTAGCGATTGCATCCTTCTCGTGGTGGCCCTGTTGAGACTGAACCCTGTGGATCTAGACTGGGAAGTCGATAAACATCCCCCAAGCCCAGCTGTCGTGTCGTGGCTAAGGGTCTGCACTTGGGATAACGATGCCGGCAAAGACGAACCTCTGGTCACGTCATTGCCGTTATACCATACATGGATATCTCTGCTGTAGGCATGTATTACGGGAGATATCTGTGCTGGGGGTCTTGGCTTCACCGCTTGGACCAAGAGGAGAAAAACCTCAATAAAAAATCCTAAATCTCACGGCGGGGGACCAGGCTCAAGAGATGCATGGCTGTCTAGAAGATCAGCCTTTCTGGTTCCAAAATCCCCTTTTCGAATGTGTTATGCGACCCGTGCAAAACAGAGCACCAGCAGGTGTAGGCGCAGGGGCTTATAATATGCGTCATGAACGGAGCCTTCTGGATACCAGGCGCCCTCCAGAAGAATTTAGCCAAACCTGTTACAGTTGCATTAAATACTCACTTGTATGGATTTAACAACTGCTCTTTCACATGGTGAAGACGACACACTGATGGAGTCATCACCGTTTCTGATCACTGATGCTCAGACTTCGGTGACCGAGACAAAAAATGGAACAGTGTGCCTCTACTGCAGAGTTGACAGTCCAGACTTCCAGTCAAAGACAGTCTTCCGAGCAGAAAAAGGCCGCACCTAGGCATCAACAGGGTCACTCTCCTCATCCGCTCCAAGGATAGGAAAGAAGCACCTGAAAGTAGTTCAAATTAACCTCCACCACTGCAAAGCAGCCACTGCAAGTCTAAGCAGAAAGCTGCTAGCAGATAACATCGATTTAGCACTGATCCAAGAACCATGGATAGTTAAAGGACAAGTCCGTGGATTAGGGGGTGCTAAAGGTAAGCTTATTTATAATCATGCAAGTCCTAGAACATGCATACTTATAAGAAATAACCTAGACTGTTTACCACTAATGGAATTCTGTTCTAGAGACATAACCACAATTAAAATAAAATGGAATAATGATGAAGGTTGTGACCAAGCCATTATAAGCTCCGTCTACCTTCCATCCGATTCCAGGGACCCACCGCCTAGCGAGGAACTAGAGAACCTAGTATCATCTGCCTCCCAAGACGATCTAGACCTCATCCTAGGCTGCGACGCAAATTCACACCACACCATTTGGGGCAGCACCAACTGTAACATAAGAGGTGAGTCACTTTTAGAATTTATCTTAACTAACAACCTAGTAGTAGTCAATAAAGGTAACACTCCAACCTTTTATAACACTAATAGACATGAAGTTATAGATATTACCATAACCACTATGAGAATTAGTCAATCAGTGAATAAATGGCAAGTTTCAGACGAACCATCACTATCTGACCACAATTATATAACCTTTGAACTGTCTCAACGGGAAGTAAGCCAAAGAGTTTACTACAACCCAAGAAAGACAGACTGGGACCTATATAAACAAAAACTACAAGAGAAGATAGAACACCTAAAGTTCAGATCTCCCAATAAAGTAGTTTTAGACTCAAATGCTGACCGGTTAAAAGAGGCCATGATTGACTCCTTTTAGAGTAGCTGCCCTCTAATAGACCCAAGTCAGCAAAGAGCAAAAAAACACAAATTGGTGGAATAAAGACCTAGAAAAGACCAGACAAGAAGTCAGACGTCTGTTTAACAGGTCTAAAGCCACAAATAACTGGGAGAACTATCACAAGGCTCTCACAGACTATGGCAAAAAGATCAAGGCAGCTGAGATAGCAGCCTGGAAAAAGTTTTGCCAGGAGGTGGAGACCACGCGATCCACAGCTAGACTCCACAAAATCATCTCAAAGCAAGCCATGAACCCAGTAGGCACTCTTAAAAAGGAAAGCGGAGAATACACTACAACGGAAGAGGAGACTTTATCTCTTTTGATAAAAACTCACCTACCCGGAGCAGTGGAACAACCTACTCTGGCTGAACTCATTCATACCCCTAGAAGGGAAGACTGGGAAACAGCTAAGAGAATAGTCAGCAAAGAAAGGATTAGATGGGCAACTAGCCTCTTCAGTCCTTTCAAATCTGCTGGAAACGACGGCATACAACCCGTAATGCTGCAGAAAGGGATAGATATACTGCTGAACCCACTCAAAGACATGTTCCAAGCAAGTCTTGCCTTAGGCTACATTCCCCAAGCCTGGAGAGTGACTAAAGTAGTATTTATCCCTAAGCCTGGTAAGAGCAGCTATGCAGAAGCTAAATCTTACAGACCTATCAGCCTAACGTCATTCCTCCTTAAAACGTTGGAAAGATTAGTAGACAGATACTGGAGGGAGGAAGCCCTAACTTCACTCCCGATTCACAAATATCAACATGCTTACCAAACAGGGAAGTCATGTGAAACCGCCCTACACCAACTAGTGGGGAAAATTGAGAGAACCTTGGAGTACAAGGAGTACGCAGTCGGAGCATTTCTGGACATAGAAGGTGCCTTCGACAACACCTCCTACCACTCTATTGAAAGAGCAATGACAAACCATCAGATCGATAACACCACGATAAGATGGACTATGGCAATGCTCAACACTAGAGTTGTAAAAGTCAAGTTATTTGACAAGGAAAAGACAGTGCAGGCGACAAGGGGATGTCCACAGGGAGGAGTTCTTTCTCCACTCCTGTGGTGCCTCACAGTTGATGAACTGCTGATCCAACTCAATAACAAAGGCTACTACACTCAAGGATACGCTGATGACATTGTCATACTGATTCAAGGTAAATACCAAAGAACCGTAGACAATGTAATGAAATCAGCACTAAAGATAACCGAAGAGTGGTGTCTAGAGAATAATCTTAGAATTAATCCCAGCAAAGCTACTCTCGTCGCTTTCACTCGTAGAAAGAACATCACAAACAGAATGAACATAAAACTGTTTGAGACAAATGTCAACTGGGAGAACGAGGTTAAGTACTTAGGTCTAACCATCGATTCCAAACTAACTTGGAACTCCCACTTAGACAAAACAATCACCAGGTGCATACAAACATTAGTTATTGGAAAAAGAGCCATAGGTAGTACGTGGGGGCTCAAACCGGAACTGACCCTCTGGCTGTACAAAACCATGGTTCGACCAATAATTTCATATGGAATAATCGCCTGGTGGCCCAAAATAAAACAAGCAACTGCGATCCACAAAATCAGCAGAATACAATATCTAGCTAATCGGTGCATCACTGGAGCCTTTAAAGGCACCTCAGGACAAGCACTGAATGCTATTTTAAATCTGCCACCTCTGCACATCTTCTTGGAAGGTGAAGCCAGAATGGCAGCCTACAGATTACAAAGTACTGGTCACTGGATGATCACAGCTAATAATCTAGGACATGGCAAGATCATGTCACACATCAACAACCCAATATTAGAAATGGGTTCTGATCTTATAATCAAAGCCTACGACTTTGAAAAGAACTTTACTGTACACACAAGTTGGAATCCGGACCAACTACCAACTCCAACAAATAAGAACATCATTTTTTACACTGATGGATCTAAGTTTGAAGGGGGTACAGGTTCCAGTGTGTACAGTACCAATCCTAGAACCAACGAAAAAGTTAGTCTAGGAAAATTTTGTAACATCTTTCAGGCTGAAGTACACGCTATTAACGTATGCGTGAACATCAGCATAGAAAAGAAGCTGCTCAATCGAGACATACACATTCTCTCAGACAGTCAGGCAGCACTGAAAGCGCTAAACGCTTTCAGTACTTCATCGAGACTGGTCAAGGAATGCAAATCCAAACTTCAAACCTTAAGCCAGGGAAATACAGTAAAATTATGCTGGATCCCAGGTCACCAAGGTATTGAAGGAAACGAAAAGGCGGACAAGCTCGCAAAAGAAGCAGCCCGTAATGCAATGACCGGTCCAGAACCTGGTCTAAGCATTCAGAAAAACCAAGCCCGCTCAGCCATTAATGAATGGGTCAATACCGCACACCAACTAAGGTGGAGAAACTACAATCAAGCAACACACTGCAAAAGATTGCTAAAAACTCCGAATCCACATACCACCAAAACCCTGTTGAGACTGAACAGAACTCGAATCAAGCAAGTAGTCAGTCTACTAACAGGCACTGGAGCATTCAGAGAATTTATGCACAGGATCAATATCTATAGAGATGAACCTGTTTGCAGACTATGCCAAGAGGATGATGAAACAGCCTATCATATCCTCTTTGAATGCCCAGCATTAGAGCGTAAAAGACACCAACTTGATTGGAGCCTTAACTCTATTGACAACCGCAAGCTAGTAGGCGATATTGCAAGTCTAGTAAAAGATACGGATGTCGGCTTGCTAACTTGAAAACTCCCGACAGTACAAAAAGCCCAAAGGGCTGACGTGCGCATGCCAGCAAAAGGCAGTCGTGAAACCTAATCTAATCTAATCTAATCTAATATAGCGGGGGCTTGAACACACCGGAAGACGTTTCGTGCGAGTGTCCGCTGGAGGCGCAGCATAGAGGTCTTGCCGAGAGGCGGATGGTGGCGGCGGAGCTGAGGTGGCCGACTGATCTCGACGAGGGCGTCGCCCTCTCGTCGGAAGCGGAATGGTGAATTCGCGCGGAGAGTGGAACGGCTGAGGATCGAGCGAAAGTAGTTAAGGGAAGTGTGAATGTAGGGAAAGGACGGTGCGCGAGTGCGGTGCGCGGTCTAGGACAAGTGGGCGCAGGCAACTCGGCGCGGCCATCTCGGCGCGGCCAACTCGGCGCGAGCCAACTTGGCGCAGGGACAACTGGGCGCAGGGACAACTTGGCGCGGGCCAACTTATCGCGAGCCAACTGGGCGCGAAACCTAAGCATACCGGGTCCGGCAATTCTGCGGGGCTGGAAAATATTTCATGAACTACGAGAGTTGCATAAAATTTGCTCATATAAAAGTTGAAGGTACGAAGATTTTGCTAAAATAGTTTTGGTTATACAGAGTGGCTAAGAAATTTATTGCAGTTAGCAAGTTTTTCTTTCGAAATTGTCTGTACTTGGGTGGCTTAAAGGTGTTGCGCCAAAATGCTAATTATTTTAATATAAATGTGTATGGGTCTTACGTCACCTCTTTTGGAGATATTAATGATTGTTGGCAAAAATGTCGAATTTTGGGCGGCTGCTGTAACAGAAAACAATTGAATGAACGAAAACGTTGCCAAAAATAATTTTTCTGAATTGCCCTTTTAGTGTAAAATAGTATCTCTTGAGTATTAATGCTATGCAGCGCGCTCAACATTGTCAAATTTAATAATTTTGAATTGTTTTTACAATGGCACACTATTTTTATATTTATGAGATTTCATCTGATAGCCTTCGTTTTTCAGAATTAGATTGAACATAAACAAACAATTTAAGCTTTTTATAACTTTGCTATTTGTAAAAATAAAAGTATCATAAAAGGATAGAAATGGCCCTGTCTAAGCAAGTACAATGTTTCATCTAATCTGCTTTACGAGGAAGCTATAAATCACTTCTTGTAGAAAATATTAAGAGGATAATATTTCTGTGCGGATAAGGATTGACAGCCTGCAGATTCTCATTAGATAAGCAAAGAAGTACTTCCTTTAAAAATTCGCGTTTCAAAATCATTTCGCTCCCGCTTGTCCCGCGCCCAGTTGGCTCGCGCCGAGTTGGCCCGCGCCGAGTTGTCCCTGCGCCCAGTTGTCTCTGCGCCAAGTTGGCTCGCGCCGAGTTGGCCGCGCCGAGATGGCCCCGCCCAGTTGGCTGCGCCCACTTGTCCCATTACTTGCGGTGCGAGGGCAGGGGACGCGAGTGTAGGTATAAGACGCAATAAGGACAGAAAATAGGGTCGAAGAGCGGTATATAGAGATAATAGATAAATGGATCAGAGATAGGAAGTAAATTCAAGAGTTGTTCGTGTTTAGTCTCGAACCTAATATAAGTTAGGCTACGCTAAATGTAAGAACTTCTGTAGTTTGTCTGAGGGTTGTAAATAATATTAAGGTTTTTGTAAAATATTTCGGGCTTTTATGATTGGACCGGTGTAGTACTGCAAGGTGGAAACCGAAGCAATTGTATTGCGGAAGAATACATTGTATGGACATGGGAAGCTCGAACGGGCCAGATCATACTGAAGAAAAAAGAGGATATTCCAAGTGGTAAAACCCATTCCAAATAAGAAAGGTAGATAAGTAGATAGAATTTCAAAAATTCACTTATTTGAGTTGGAAGGCTGCATATCATTATTTAGCTTCCAATTCGAAAACTACTATATCCCGGGTTGTTCCGGTTATTCTGACAATCTCGAACAGGGTTGAAACTGTCACTAAACGATAGTTTTTAGTGACGATATCAGCCTGTGGCGAAACAAAGAAATTCACACGGACGCATCTTGCAGTTCCGAAGTCAAATTTAAAAGAAAGAGACACGGTGTGACTTGCTGACAAGCCTCGACAAAAAATTAAGTTCCAACGCTGGCCAGAATTACAAGCGAGTAATTCTACACTCATTTGAAAACTGTATTGGGTGCTCGAAATTAACAAAGATGACCACCACGGCCGTGAAAATTAACCGGGTTGCTTAAAATAACCCACGACCGATTTCAGATCGTAACACATTCCAAGAACAATGGTTCAGAATTGTTTAACTTACCAATAAATTTGACTATAGAGGAAGTAGTAAGTTTATCTTTGTCTTATTGCTATTACACATTCTGGTGTTAACATTATACAGTGTGTCCAAGATAAGGAGGGCCAGTATGGGGATCTCGGTAATGGTAAGAGATACAAATTTGGTTGAATGGGAAGAAAGTTGCGCAATTAAAGGAATAAAAATATGACGTCTAGAAATCCTTGATATGAATTTCCGTTTTTGAATCATCTAAAAAAAACGAATTTTTGGATTTTCTTAATTATTTTTTTCTGGCGTTAATATTAAAGTTAGAGCGAAAGTGATTAAACTTCTTTATAGCAACTTTTAGTGGACTTAATGATTACGTTATCAATTTTTTTATCCGACGTTTCGTCTTCGAGAAACCATCATCAACTTCATTTTTTTAAATACGGTCCTGGTTTTTTGATGCCAAGTTTGCAAAGCCCTTGTTACTCTAAATTCGACAATGTACCACATATTATGGTTTAATTACGTTTCGAGTTTTTTTCTGATCATCATCAGAAAATTTTTTAGATACGGACCTGCATTTCTCATAATTTTGTAAAAATAGGTTCATACAGTAAGTTAGGCCTTTTTACATGCCGTTAAAATATTAAAATGCACATCATAATGTCATAATTCTGATACATTAATTTAATAAGCAACCGATAACTATTAACAATAAACAACAAATAAATGAACAAAAGATAGGCAGAAAGAATGAGAAAACGAGCCTTGAAACAATGTAGTAATAGGTATTTAACGTTTTGAAATAGAAGAAGAACTTAGAACATTGGTTCTTGAAGCCTTTCAAAGTATAACGCCAGTATTGCTGAATAATGTTTTAGATTCTACAGTTAGATGTTATTTATGCATAGAGAATGATGGCAACCTTTTTGAATACCTTCTGTAAATTTAATACCTATTAAATGGTTTCGATGTTCGTTTTGTTATTCTTTCTGTCTATCTTTTGTTTATTTCTTTTTTGCTTATTGTTAATAGTTATTGGTTGGTTATTAAATTAATGTATCAGAATTATGACAATATGATGTGCACTTTAATATTTTAACGGCATGTAAAAAGGCCTAACTTACTGTATGAACTTATTTTTACAAAATTATGAGAAATGCAGGTCCGTATCTAAAAAATGTTCTGATAATGATCAGAAAAAAGCTCGAAACGTAATTAAACCATAATATGTGGCACATTGTTAAATTCAGAGTAACAAGGGATTTGCAAATTTGGCATAAAAAAACCAGGACCGTATTTAAAAAAATGAAGTTGATGATGGTTTCTCAAAGACGATACGTCGGATAAAAAAATTGATAACGTAATCATTAAGTCCACTAAAAGTTACTGTAAAGAAGTTTAATCAGTTTCGCTCTAACTTTAATATTAACGCCAGAAAAAAATAAAAAATAAAATCCAAAAATTCGGTTTTTTTGAAATAATTCCAAAACTAAAAATCATATCAAGAATTTCTAAACGTCATTTTTTTATTCCTTTAATTGCGCAACTTTCTTTCCATTTAACCAAATTTGCATCTCTTACCATTACCGAGATCCCCACACTGGCCCTCCTTATCTTGGACACACTCTATATATCACCACTAGAAATGGGTTGTGCTAATGGTCCTTTGGAAGTAAATTACAGCTTATCATAGATTGAGATATTACAAAGCAGACAGCAGGTTATATTGACTATATTCATCCTGCGTTGTTTAACTCTGTCATATTTTATGTGTCACTAACAGGCAATCTTAAAACTTTCTGGTAAACCTATTGCTGACATTCAAATGAAAGAGGTATATTACAAGGTATAAAACCGGCTACATCTTGCAATGCTAAGTAATGGAGATTGCTCCTCAACCACACACGATGTGCGGGACTCGTAATATATAGGCGATACATTGCTAGTATCCAGTCGATTTAAAGATTAATTACATTCGTCAGTTTTGACTTTCCGGTTCATGTAAGCCTTCTAAATTTCATTTGCGGGAAGATGTATGCTATTGCCTATTTATCAGTAAGAGTGAATGGTTGTATCTTATTAATTATTGTTCATTTATTAATGCTCAAATACCACATTTACTTATTGATACAACTTAGTTCGTTGGGTAGCCAGAAACGCCAGGGTTTAACGCAATAAAATCAAATATACAGACCAAGTAGACCTAAAATAACAGGATTTATTTTGTTTAACTATATACAATTTAAATACTAAATAAAATATAAGATTCCGTGTAGTTTACAATAAAAGATATGATTTTAATCCAGCCAACGGACTAGCGAGCGCCTGCTTAGCTAAGCAACCAACTTTAGCTCTCTCTTTCGGTTAGCCACAGTATATTTAAATATACTGTGGGTTAGCTTTAGAGGTCAACTCGGCAGCGCGACAAGAGCCGTAGTTTGTGGCGTCCTCGGACGGTTGAAGCTGGAAACACAAGAAAAAGGTTGTCAATTTTTTTACGAATTATAACGGGGTGGTGGTAATTTGTTGTTTATTTGGGGATCAATTGTTTAAACTTTATGTGTGGCAGGGACGGACTTTACTGGTGAGAAGCTGCAGTGCCCGCAAGTGAAATAACAGCGACTTTAATTAATTTTCGTGACAATTACTTCAGTTCATGGATCAAAGTTGCTTCAGGGGGTTTGTATTTTGATATCAGGGCACTACAGACGGCTTAAGGAGGTCCGCAAACAGCATCCCCACAGGTGAGTGAAGCTCTCAACGTTTGCAAGTACTTAATTAGACCTGGGGCGGCGTGATGCAAAAATATAGCCGAATTACTGGAGTTCGCCAAAAGCGCCTCAGCGACAGAGTTAAGCTCTTGAATTTTTGTTAGGGACATCGTGTATCGTGCCACAAGGGCCCGACAGACTACTGGAAGCTAGCAAATAGTGAATCAAGCTCTTAGTTTTATGTAGAGGGAACTTGTAGCATTGCTTTTTATGCGGGTGATTTTGGTGATCGGTTTCAAGGAGGTGAAGGTTCAAAGCTTTCACAGGCGCTTATTTGACGAGCCACTTTAAGCTATGGACGGGATCGGTTTCAAGGAGTATTGCGCTTATTCAACGAACCACTTTGATCTCCAACAGGAATTCGGCTTATTTCTAGGAAATACTGGTCTCAAGAATCAAGTGTCACGGACAGGTTTAGGATCCGGGCCCAAAAGGGCCCAGAGCGGAAAGCTGGTCAGGGACGGCGGACGCAAGTTCCTTTAATCGCTTGAGTTGCCTGGTTTTATACCTTACCGGGCCTCCTAATCTGGGCTGGAACTTAGGCAGGGATGCGTGGAAGACCACTAATCGTGAACTCGCGCAGAGCGACACTTAATTGCGTTATCTACATCCTCGCGTCTTGGAGATGCATTTACCGGATTGTGGCGATTTTTAGGCATTACAATACGTAAAAATACGAATTTCGGCCGGCGCTAATGTCACAAGAGTACCCAATGAGAGCTAATTTAATTGTTGAATAATACAATAAACCAGTTGTAGTAATTTTCAACATTGTGAAATGTTTTAATAATATGCTAGCATTTTGATTACTGGTCGAAGTTATTTTCTGGTGCCTTTGTTTTTGTTTATCTCTTCCTTTTCACCTTTTTTTTCATAGTAGCGTATTTGCTTCGTTGACTTCTACGGAGTCTATTACAGTGAGTAATTTGGACCCTTGCATTTTATACCATATACGCTCATATTAATTAGTGGTTTAATTGTGTACCCCTTATGTCTGCAACCTACTCTCCGGCATGCACATGAGCTAGTTTATCAGAACAACTTTGTTGCGATGTTATTCGCTAGCATCCTTCATTGTTACATTTTTCTCTAAGTTTTAGCACACCAAAAAATGCCACTCGTGTCGCTTTCTCCTACTGTTAGGGTACCAAATGTTTTACTTTTAATAATGTAATATTTTCGGTCCTCTAATGGAATCTATTTGGAATCCCAGTTTGAAAAAAGCACAGAAAATTGCTTTCATGATTTCATTTGAAATTAGGTTTAATAAAAACTCTAGTATTTTACCGGTTTATTCAATTAAAAATCATATAGCTGGTTAAAATTCTTCATTGCTGAGAATGATTTACAAGATAACAAGGCCACCATCTGAAAAAAAATAATCATCGTAAAATCATACTTAAATCTTATCTTTGAGTTCTTTACAACAAATTCTAACTGAATGTATGTACAAATACTGACCAATGGTCCAGGGGACTGTGTAGACAGAGGAAACTAAAGGATAGTTCCAAAATACATCTGGGTTTGGTTTTGGTGCAGGAGTAGCCATTCCAAGAGCAAGAACGAAGAAAACGATTGCCAACTGAAATAATATATATCAATTCACATAACCCAAAATGTAACTATCGCAGCAACAACAAATGTGAAATAAAACCTTTCTAATAATGTAATAGACATACCATAAAAACAGCCTTCATCCTGGATTTAATTTTTCTCTCTTAGCTAAAGCTGGAATTGTTATGTTAGTTTACTCTTCCTATTGGCTTATATATCATTTGGCGTACTTAATTTCCAATTTAGACGTAGTTAGTATATCTTAACAAGGTAATTAAGAAATAAATCAAAGCAAAGGCATATTTTCCCACCTATCAAGGTAAAAGAACGCATTGATATTTACAAAATTTTCAAATACTTTGTTTAATGATATTATTAAGATAAATTAAATTGCGTATATAGTGTCTGATGGCATAAGGAATATAGAAAAATTCGCTGTAAACGAAAACAAGTCGTAGGTTACAACCTAGCAAAAATTAAGTAACCTACATTGATAAATAGTTTCAGAAGAACGATGTAAATGAATGGGTAATAAATATATTTTATCGCATTTCATTTGGAAATGTACTACATTTCTTCATTTAAAATCCATAAGAAATGTGGTACTTTTATCATTATAGCAACACTTTTCTGCCTAGCAACGGCGATTCGTTTTACGTTTGGCAATACTAAAGTGTTTTGTTGGTGACACTGTAAGTCTATGTCAAATTCGAGGTTAGTAGGTTAAGTTTTGCGTCAGTTTTGACACAGATTGACGCAAAACCTAACCTGCTAACCTCGAATTTGATATAGACTTACAGTGTCACCAACAACACACTTCAGTACTGCCAAACGCATAACATCAACTGGAGCTGCTTATTGTGCTTTAGTACATAGGAATGAGTTTTGACAGTTAGTGTCACTTGTATGTAAAAATTTAATATTTTACATCTCTTTTGAAATCCGATAAAATAGTATACTCAACACGTTAGAAAAGTGATTTTTCTGAACTCGTATGGCCGTTTAAGTACTCGCTAACGTTCGTACTCAAACACGCCATACTTGTTCAGAAAAACACACTCTCAACGTTGAAATTTTATTTCAACCACATGTCCCATAATATACTCAGTTTTTATTACAATGCGTCGGAGTTTCCATAAAAAGTGTCTACTCTTTCATACTACCAGTATCATTTTTATGAAAATACACGACGTTTAGAATTAGGGATTCCAAAAACGCTGCTTATTAAAAGCACCTTTGAGCTACAGTTTAAATGGTTTGATCGATTTTGCTCAACTGTTATATTTGCAGTTTTGACAATTACTCAATCTAGAAGTAAGGTTTTTCAACATGATCAGAAAATATTTTTGAAGAGGTTATACTAATTTTTGCGATCCCACGCTTTTTTGAAAAAAACAGTAAAATTGTAATTGCATCATTCTAAAATAAAAGGTAACGGTTATCGACAAAACATTTTCTGCACGCTTTTGTGTTAAATTGTTCATAGAACTATATATAATTCAAGCAATTACAATACATCTACCTTGAGTTTATGGTAGGGCATTCGTGGTTAACTGCAAAGATCACACTTGCTGCGTCCGGTATTGTTCACACATTTCGACAATAATGGATGAAACTGGCCTTTGAGGATGCTGTTAGGCAAGGACAACGACGATGCGTGGACAGTGTCGATACCGAGTTGTCTTGAAAATTGGCCACGGGGAAGAAAACAAGCTGCTACATCCACACAATGTGATTTGAAGGGTAACTTAATTAACGGCACTTGTTACGAAATTCACCCTTCGTTATTCGTAATTATTAAGGAGCCTTGAAGGTTGATCCGGCTGTTAGCTGCTGTTGCAGGATTACTTCACGGTAAAGGGGTCTCCAATTTTGACACAACTGTCGACCGCTGCTCCTGTGCCACGGCCCCGTCGCCATCGGAGCGACAAAGCCTCAATTCACATTCCAATCAAAGCGCTAAATTTGCAATCAATAGGATGCATACTCCTCGCGCAAAGCGTAACTCCAAAAAAGGTCATTCTCACAAAGGTATGCAGACGTTGTTAATAGCAGCAGAAGTTGTCCACATATTTGCTGGGTGCGGAACCATATGGACAGGGCCAACTTAGCTCGAGAAGTAACTAATGTTCACAATGGACGTTAACAACAGAAATTAGTATAAGAGCGATTCACAGCTCAATTTGGTAATAATATATAATAACCTAAAGTCGTATAATCTGACAATCCATAAAATAAAGACTAAGATAATGACCAAAGGGCATTATCATGCTCAAATTCAGATCAAGGATGAATTGATCGAACAATTACTAGTTTTAAATATATTGATCAAAACGAACAAAGAAATTTAGATGACGAACTAGATGCTGGAATACAGCAAGACAACGGACTGTACCATAGCCTAGCAAAACACACCATAAAAAAGAAAGAGCTCGCTCGCAAAAATAAAGTCCAAATATAAATTGCCACAAGATGTCATTGATCTGTTGTTAGTTTCAAAAATAAATTAACCAAGCATTTTGCAAGACTGATGGTTTCGCCGTTTCGGATTAATTAATTATTTGCTAATTTGTTAAAATCAGGATCAAACTTAAAATAATTACCATGTTGCGTTATTATTGAATTATATTTATGTTACTTTTAATAATCACTAATTACCATGTTATTTTTATATTACTGAAGTTTACTTATGTTGTAATTTTGTTTATTTTACCATATTTACAGTACAATGTAATTATGATCACGGCTTAACAGCTTGCTGCCTGCCGGTGTATTTTTAATAATAATAATAATATTAATCATTAGTTGTCCCTTCGCTAACATATGGTTGTAAGTTATATACGCTCGCCGTAAAACAGAAGATGAGACTACAAGCCACTGAAATGAGATACCAAAGAAGCATACTGGGAAAAACAAGGTTAGATAGAATACATAATGATACCATATATGGGCGAGCTAAGTGCTAAAAATCTTCTAAGTGAAATCGAGAGACGGCAACTACGTTGACTGGAGAGTGTGTGCCGCATGGGCGAAAGTGGACTATATCCAGTTGCGCATGAAACGGGTGTGCTGGGTAAAAGACCGCGCGGACGTCAGGAAAACAAGTCCGCGAACGAAATGGCAAAAATACTAATGAAGATGGGTCTACGCTGAGGTAAAGCAAATTACTTGGCACAAGACCAAAAAGCTGGAAAAATTATAATATTTACACAGCTTGAGCGGTAGACAGGAAGAATTAAGTACGTAGTAATAATGACTAATGAAACCACATCAAAGATGGAGGATTGTGATGAATCACTCAATTTAAACAGCAGTGTAATGTCATAAGAAAATACTCATCAGCAAAGAAAACAATTAACATTTAAATTCCTTTTCTCTATTAGTGATTGTGAAGTGCCCTCAACATCTATAACCTAATTGAGAAATGAGAATTCTGACTTTGATTATGATAAAACTGACAGTTTGTGGAATTATTTTCAAACCGACTAAGATTCAGTTATAGTGCTAGTATGTCACTTAAAGATTCATTCAACAATAAAACCATTGCCCAAGATGAAAACGTTCTTGAGATGGACATGGAAAATAATTATTCTTGTTAACATAGAATTTCGGCTTACACTGCCTATTCTTTGTGGATAAACACGCAGCATTCTCTGGCTTAATATTCCTTGCACTTTGTGAACTCGAGCAAAGATCCACGCGATGGCCATGATCTTTGGAGGCTTGTGTTGTTTGAGTACCTTGAGAACGAGGAGATTTGGCTTTGTTGCTGTTTGTGCACACATATTAACTAACGTTTCGCAAGACCTTGCAGCTTGCATCATCAGAGTGAAAGTCGTACTAAGAACTGAAGTTCGGTATGGAGCTATTTATAGTTCTTTGCGCCAGCCTCTCGTAATGACGTAATGCTGATTGGTCGTTGAAGTTCAGCGTAATCCGTGGGGCGTGTCCATATGACGCACAGTGGTTATAACGCTTTAGATCGTGTATCACAGTAGTCCACGTATTACTAATCTTAAAACTTCTTCCATGTTTATATTATTTGGATGGTTTTTTATTTCTATGGCTACACGTATCACTTGTGGGACGTAGTGAAGTCTTCTGGCACGTAGTCTGGCGTGCTCAAATTCTAAGGTGTGCCCATTAGTAAATGTATGCTCAGCTACGGCTGATTTTGTGTTGCGTTTGTGTTTGCAATCGCCTTTATTTTCTTGATGTCTTAGATCAATGGAACGACCAGTCTGTCCAATGTAACTCGAGCCGCCAGAACAAGTAACGTGCTACACGCCAGCGGGTTTTAGATTTGGAATTTTGTCTTTAGGCGCATAATGGTAAAGAGTGGCCTATTATGCGCCTTTTTTGTCCGTTACCAAGTTACACCCTTTTTTGTAAGCACTTCAACCACTGCTTCGTTTCACGTATTGGTTGGCTTTCTCCTATATTTTTTCCTTGTTCGTTTTGCCTTCCATATCTTTACAACCTGCCTTTTCTTATCCATTCTGCTGATGTGACCCCGCCATCTACGACTTCGCTCTTGAATTTTATTTATCATGTAAACTACATTTAGCTTTCTTCTGATGTCGGTGTTTCTAATTCTATATCTTCTTGTAACGTCCTCTAGTTTTCTTAAGTACTTTGTATTATCGACCTGAGTTCTGCTTTTGAGCCTGTTCGAAAGTATCCAGGTCTCGCTCTCGTATCATAATGTTGGGGCGTACACCGTGTTACAATCGCAATTATAATTACAACATAAAGCGGATTCCCACCTTAGTGTGATGGTTGTATAACGACAAATCAAGAAAATACAAGTATCATTTGCCCCAACTACGTTACGATATCTTGTAACAAATATTTACCAACTAGTCTACTACTACCGCCGGGACGGGTGTGGTTCACTTCAATAATTATGGGCAACGACTTGTTAATTTAAGAATATGTTTATTGCTTTGAGCGCCGCCGCCTTCACTTGTTTTTCCCTATAAGACAAAAATCCTCCGGTTTACTGATAGCAGGTGTATGCGACGAGTGCTAAACCAGAATTATCATCACACCGTCACCACCCATGGGACCCAGCTTTCCAAACCAGGAGGCCCAGAACGAAGAGGAGATTTCCCCCAGCCAACCTCCTCGGCGACGCGAAAGATCTTGCTGAGAAGCCAGGACATCCTAGACAACGTTCTCCTCAACCTCCGATGATCAGTACTATTACTTTAAGCATGCTGTAGTCTCCTAAACGGCAATAGGCTATGTTTGTTAACAATTAAGTATTGTATAGACCTAGCTGAATAAACTTTGAAAATTCAAAATTCATTTGGAATTGCTGACTTTCACTGGTGATTTGGTGAAGAGCATATCTTCGGCCAATTTTGTCATATTAGTTTCTCTCCAAGGCTGCTAAAGATGACAGCTTAGCTATCAAAATACATATTTAGCTATTGTTAAATATGTGTGTGGTTAGGAGTTGTTAACGAATTATGTATTTTTAGCTATAAGCAAATTGTAAAAGGTTTGTATTTGCCAAACGTAAAAAATTATAACATAATTTGAAAATATATACCAGACAGTTTGTCAGGTCAGTTTCACACAGCTAAGCATGACCTACTGGGGACGCTTTTCCCAATGACCATGAGGTAGAAAAAAGTAGCCTAATATCGGATACTTTTTTAAAAAAGATCACAACTTCTAAAGTACCTATACCTATACCTATACCTAGACGATAATTTTCTATAAATATCATCCTTATTTTACCTATTTATATTGGTAATCGATTAAGGTAATAAGCTGTATAATTCTATAGATTGTTAATTAGTAATTGAAAATTAGCAAATTGTATTTAAAAAAAATGTTCCTAATATCGGATAGCGACAATCCTGTAAAAATAAATTACTAAAATTAAAAAAAAATATTATATTAATATAAAAAAAAAACTAACATATAAAAATACAAAATGCTTCAAGAAAAATATAATTCGTTAACCATCTAAACATAGTTCACATATAAATGTAGTGTAGTGTAGTGGGTATCCGATATTAGGCACATAACCTTCAACTTTTTAAATTACTTACATTGAAAAGTTAAGAAATTGTTCCAAAATAAGTAAAGCGTTATAATGTTTGCGTAAATTTGCAAGATTAATTTTGGTAAGATAAAAATCTACAATAGATTATTACTTTTGACATAAATTTCGTAAACCACCAACAGCTGAAAAAACCTGACAGGCATAAAAACAAAAACTTTAAACTGGCATTACGGTAAAAAATGCAGGACTGTGCAATTTTCGTAGGTTTATTTTATTGACATAAGCTTCCAGTTTACATCAAAATACCTAGTAGCGTATTTTCTGAAATTCTAAGGTATCTGATATTAGGCACCTACCCGATAATAGGCTACTTTCCTCTATTGAAACGCCTATGCACAATGTCTTACCCAGGCTCAGTATGTAGTTTTAGCTACGAAGTTTACCTATCTTTCATTGATTTATTTAAGGTGCCTCTTTGTAAGTGCACAACAATTATATGTACTGCGTGGTGATGCTGTTAGTATTAGAAATTCCATTAAACTGGAACAGCTGCTACTGCTCTCACCGATTAAGGTAAATCATTCATCACACAATTTTATTGTAGCATTTGCGCCAAGACACCATGAGTGTCATAGTCATGCTAATATTATGCCACTATGTCTACCTTTTCCATTTTCTAATAATCTTTGGTTTATTTTACAATCTCCACAATAGACGTTATAAAAACGTTTACACCTATTAGTAAATTCTTTAATTTAGAATAACTTAATATTATATACCTTCAACTGATGTAAACAAAGAAGTAAATTAATTATGGACGTGTAAATAGATAGTTATTATAAAATAACTACAAAATATTCAGACGGTTTCATGCTACACCTTTTGTAAACCGCTTATGGCAGAAGCACTTCAGTTTGATGATGAAAATGTATAAATGTGATTAGAATCAAATATTAACTACAGTTGAACAAACAGTCTTGGTAACGCTCCTTCGATTTTATTTAATCTAATCTTCTACCCTAATATTTGATCATGCTATTTGTGCTTCTCATTATGTTGTCTATCAGCAGTTTATAACTACGGAACGATCAAAACAGTTGACATCTCCCATTTACAGAGCTAAAACTTCCATAAAATGGAAATCACTTTTAATGGCAAACGGGCTTTAGTAACCGGTGCAGGTCGAGGTAACTATAAAAAGTGTTTCGAATAATCTACATTTAGTTTACCCTTTCTATGTTATGTACGGACGTCAATGTGGAAGGTTCAGCAAGTTTAGTTTCATCAATTTTAGTAAATTTTGACTTAAGTTACGCGCCCTAATAAGAGCCATTCTTCTTTCAGCCATGGTGAATTCTTCAACTTCGGCTTAAACCACATACTACCATAACAAAAACACACTTGTTTGTTTGTTCTAAACAAATAGTATTCTACCTATTGAAATTGAAGCTTCAGCTAGTATTCAAAAACCTATCCTAAATGTAGCCGCATCTAAACTATGCACCTTATTTTCAGGCATTGGACGTGCAATCGCCATTCAACTTGTTAAATGTGGAGCTGAAGTAGTTGCTGTCGATATATCAGAATATGTCTTAGGTAAGTCTTTGGATGATGAAAGCCTAAAAAACTGCAGATACAATGCTATTAGCTTTAGTATCTTCTCGCGGCTACGCAAAAGCGAAGTTAGAATTTAATTATTTTCTAGGATTTAAATTAATTATCTTGATTATTAAGCAATAAAATACTGTGCCAATTCACAGTCCGAGCACTTGAGTTTGCACTGGAATTTGTTGAAGGAGGCTCGTTGGTTAAACTGTATGAAGCGTGTCAAAGCCAACTTTATATGAGCATACAATTTTATAAATGTAAATAATTGTCGGTCCTACAGCTCTGCAGTTTCTGCAAGAAACAAAAAAAAATAATAAGCCTGCAAGAAGTATTGAAATAGACAATTGAATATATGATATAGTGTTGTATGCGACAGCCATAATCATGTCTTAATAACGCTCTAATTTTAGAGTCCCTGAAACAAGAAATTCGATCCATACGAACTATTTCCGTTGATCTGGGAAACTGGGCAGCCACCAAAGCTGCGCTTGCGAACGTTGGCCACATCGACTTGTTAGTCAACAACGCTGGCGTTGCCATCTTGGAACCGCTGGTCACAGTGAGCGAGGAGCAGATTAACAAGTAAGAATGTCGCATTATCCTGTGCGTATATTATTAAACTTAGTTTTGCTAGGTCTTTCGATATCAACATAAAAGCTGTTATCAACGTGACTCAGCTGATAGTAAAGAATCTTCAAACGCGCGAAGCACCCGGATCCATAGTTAACATTTCCTCCAAAGCATCCATGGCCGGTCTTCAGGATCACACTGTTTACTGCGCCACAAAAGGGGCCCTGGATGCCTTTACCAGGGCAGCTGCACTTGAAATGGGCCCTTTCAACATTAGGGTCAACAGTGTTAACCCCACGGTTATAATGACAGAATTGGGACGCCTATGTTGGTCTGATCAGTCAAAAGCGAACCCTTTAAAAGAGAAAATACCATTGAAAAGGTAAGACAGACAAAAATATAATAATACAAGTCACTAGTTTTTTCATTTCTCCATTTCTCCTTTTCTTATTTTTACCCTTTCTTTTTTCTTCTGCTTTCTTTTGCATTTTAAATAAGAGCTTTACGCTTAGATATTTTTCTCAAAATGTTACTAAAATATGCAAGGTTACTATTAGTCTGTATTGCTGTCATTGCTCCCGTCTTTGTTTTCCCTGGAATGTCCCTGTTATTAATATTAACTTGTGCAGAGCTTCACTCTTGCTTATGTTTTTTTGTGTTTTTATTATTATTTTTTATTTTGAGCCCTTATTCTATTCCTTCCTTATTTGTTCCTTTTATAGAATTTTAGATCAAGTTGTATCTTTATAATCTTCTTTTTTTGTATATACTTTGCTTTCTTCCTATTTACCTACGCTATGAACCCATAGAAACTCCGTCTGAATATTTCACTATTCAGCCGAAGCAATTATAGCAAAAATAGCAGAACAGGTCATAAATGACTTTACGATGCACAAGTGGAAATACAAAGCCCCAGTCAAAGTTTTCATGATCAATTACCATTCTCTAAAAAATAGCATTGACTATTCGCCAAGCTACTACTAACAGTAACAAATTAATATTAGCTCTATTCTCTATTTTACAGGTTTGGGGAAGTTCAGGAGGTAGTCGATGCTGTCCTTTTTCTGTTAAGCGATAAAGCTAGCATGATTACCGGAACTTGCTTACCAGTGGATGGAGGATACTTAGCTGTTTAGCAAAAATAAATTCCTAATGATGGTTAACATGGCAGAAAATGTATTATGCATGTATTATACAGTGAGGTCGTAAAGTTTGGAATAAATTAGATAAAACATTTTAGAAGGGTTTTCACAGAAAATCCTCGGACACGTCAACCTTATTTTTTAAAATGCCATTTTTTACGCCAATGGCACATTTTGATCGTGTTTTGTTTTGGAGCTGTGACGTCATCGGTATTTTTTTTTAATTGCAACCCTTATTTTTCTTCACGAATTTGGATAGAACACATTTTTCTGAGTACGCAGATGTCAAAAAAGTATGACCTTAAGGGGAAAACTTTTGAGATAATCAGTCCCAAAGTTTCGAAAATGTATGTTAAAGTTATTAGAGTGAGCCAATCATTTATCAAGGAAGCGCTGAAAACAAAAGACGAAGTCGTTGATTCGAATAAATTTTAATAACTGTCAAAACCGTCTTGACCGGTTGACGTGTCCGAGGATTTTCTGTGAAAATCCTTCTAAAATGTTTTATCGAATTTATTCCAAACTTTACGACCTCACCGTATAATACCTGTAATCTTTTGTATACATTGTGATTTATTTCACATCTACATTAGTTAATTTTTTGATTAAAGAAACATAGCCTACTATTAACACATCGCTGTTCATGAAAATAGGTATAACTGCAGTGCCTTTATATAGACAGTGGCGACAATGGGTGTCCTATTTTTGATTGGCTCCCTAGATGACGTGGTTTTAGCCGCCATGTTTAGGCTAAATCACCTGTGATTCATGTTATACTTTTTGCAGCACTGAAGTGTATTGTCAGTCTATGTCAAATTCGAGGTTAGTAGGTTAGGTTTTGTTTGTTATTTGACACAGACTGACGCAAATCTTAACCTGCAAATCTCGAATGTTTTTAGTACTGCCAAACGTAAAACACGTATCACAGTCGACTCTGATTACGGATTTAAATGAACACCCGTTAGAAATTTGCCTAAATATGGCGGCGGGGGTGTGGTTTGGTTGTATTGTCGCCACTGTCTATATAAAGGCACTGTAGGTATAACAAAGTGTGCATCAATTAAAAGGTAAAAATAAACTTTCTTTCAATTCTGCCACAGCGATATTTGACATGTATTTAAAATAAGACTGTTAACATAAATAAAATCTAAATGTTTTTGTTTCGAGTAATTTAATAATGGACTTATAATTTAAAAAATCAACCAAATTTTCGTTGTTTAGGGGGTCTAGCCCAAACCAGACAATATTTAATGTTTATTTCTGCACAGCAATAGCTCTCCAGGTGCTGTATATTCAGTAGTTATATCCCTAGTGCATTCTGGATATTCTCGAACGCTTCGCGTTCTCGAGAAATACTCGAATTATACAGAATGCACGCGGGGAATATTGCAAGACTATTCTTCGAAGAAATGTCATCCTTTGTATACCACATTATTTATTTTTAAAGAGTTTTCAGTTTTCTTTCTAAAATTTCTTGTGTACCTTGCTGGTTTGCTTTTCTTCCCGCAAATACTCGATATTACACTTGTGCAAATACCCGGGTATTGCACTCGTGCAAAATCTTCGCTGTATTCGACTGTGATTGGTTCAAATTTTGAAAATTGTTTGATGGGATTGGTTTATATTATCTGAGGGGAATAGTCTTTCTAATTTTCTCCTTCCATTTACGAGTGGTTCGTGCTGTGCATTCTTAATTTGATCACACTGTATATTCATTGGCACAAAAGGTTTAGGGAAGGTTGAGAAGACGTATACTCCGACGAACTCTGGATCTCCATTCAATTTCCATAGATGAAAACGTAGATGGTGAGCGGATGACCCAGCGAGCAAATGATCGCCTCTCAGGCGGCCGGCCCGAGTTCAAATCCCAGCGGACCCTAGAGTTTAAAAATTGTACGCTCCCCGGCTACCACGCTAACACCTGTGGTAGTGGTTAACCCCTAACAAGGAAACACCCCACTTTCGACGGGCAAGGCTAGCTACCTACCCGGCCTAAGGGCAAAGAGGGCTCATAGAACCACTTTGTGGTTATAACAGGCCACTGGCTTATAATAAGAGGAAGAAAAAAACGAGGATAAAATTAGTTGTGGGTGATAACCGGCCATTTATAAATCAGTTGTTACGCTACAAAATCGTTACTAAAACAAACAAAACAACAACACCAAAGCCCCACGCTGGACGCCAATGTAACACTCCTTATATGGGTTTGCTACTTCAAAATAAGGGTACGTCGAGAATTAGAGTGAGGGCACCATAATGTTAAAATCAAACTCCAGGTCTTAACGACGTCTCTCACCTTAAAGAAACATCAACAGACTCTCAAGAAAAATGGCGAGCTGTAGCTCGGTCACTTACCTTTGCTATCAGCTAATAAGTTGACTGTAAAAATACGTTCCGCACGTCTGTCTTACAACAGAAAACAACAAAAACACTATTTAAATACCATAATGAACACAGCAAGTTAGAAGAAATTCTGGTGCAGCAATCTTAAGACTTATTTCAACTAATTATGTCCTTGTGCAACATCACGAGAATACAAAATGTAGAAAGATTAACTGCAAATATGCAAACGACAGTCAAAACGCATTCCAAATTCCTTGCAGGGGTTACTAAATTGTAAATAGAATAATACACAAATTTAGACGAAAACATTTCGAACATAAACCGAAATCTAAGCATGCAAGTACTTCAAAATAGCAGTGAATTGGCGATACGAAGCACAAAATTTACACAGCATGCAAAAGTTATTGAAATACATTTTAATATAGCGGAAATGCAGAATTCATTACGATACCTCAAGCTAAGGAGGGAAAAGGCAGTGTGCAATTTGCTCAACAGATGAACGATACACGTAGAACAATCGAGAAGAAGGTGTTAAGGCCAGGTCAGCGAGAGATACTCATAAGTGATGAGAAGGTGCTCCGACAACAGAAAGCGGGCTAGCGGTGTGGAATGTAGTCAACTTGATGAATCGACTTAGCAGATGTGCAGTATTCTGGTCCGATAAAAAAATCAATATTTAGAGGACCGACGACAGACGAGATGATAAACTACGGGAACTAAATTGTTAATATGCATAGCACAAATTAATAAATTCGAATTAAATCAAATTTCCTTGCGGCCGGTCATGGTATGCTTGCTAAATACACAGTCATAAATCACAACAGCGTTACCACTTGCGACAATTCTTGTCTTGACAAAACTTCACCACGTGTTTGAAAGCCAAAGCGTAACTTTGTCATAGCGCTGCCAACGGCCGGAGCTGACACGTAAGCGACACTCCGCCCTTTGTCCAACACTTAACTGCTAGCCGAAAAACGTAATTTGTAATCCGCAGGAAGCATTCCCCACGCGCGGGGCGTAACGGCAACAAAAGGTAATTCCTCACAAAGCTATGCAGACGTTAATTGTAAGTAACGGTCACTTTTGAGTTATTTTTGGTAAGTAATAAAGTTTCTTGTTAAGCACGCCATAACGGCTTTATAAGGCTATATAATACTAACGGGAAAAATTCAGTCCCTACATTTATAACCTTAATTATGAACTAACGGAAAATAGATTAGGTTAGGTTAGTGGGCTTAACGTCATATTATATTACGAGTTTTTATTCTGTGTGCAATGCTGAAATGTGGTGTTACGTAAAGTTTTTAGTGTTTTTAATGGACGCTGTAACGTGTGTAGTATGTGAGGCTGTATGAAAAATAGATTAGTTTTTACTTTTTAAAAATGTTCAATACTCATTAAAATGTTTAACAAAATTAAATATGTTTCTGTTTATTTTTAATTGTAACTGCATGTTAAATTCCTATTTTGCCTTTTCTCAGCGCTTTAGAAAAAAATATTTTGAATATGTTTAGTACTTATAAACCCGGTATCTACTTATAATATACTGATATGGTTCAGGCTTCACATTGTTTTACCTATGGTTATATGTTTATAATTATATTTTAGTCAATTTAAATTGCCCTATTTATTTAATTTGGATATTTAAATATTATTTTTCTTTTGGCTAGCTCATGTAAATGCAATTGACTGAAAATCAGAGTGGATTCCTTTTATCTAGATTGCTTATTCTGAAATTTGATGTTTCTATTTTAATTATGGCAATTCAAACTTCTGTCAAATGGCACCTCAAACCAACTTTGAAAATTTAATCACAAATACTTGATCGTTACATTTGTTACATGACAATCTCAAATATTAGGTGCTTCCTTAATTAAAATTAATTCACTTTTAATCTGTGTTTTCGTTCAGTTCTTATTTAATACCTAAACTCATTTACCTTTTATTTGAACTTATAACTTTCCACGGCAGCAACCAATTCGTCCTACTCTGCTACTGATCACACTCCACTCAAAACTACGGTAAAGGCCTCCAATGACAACCAAACTGTCAAAAAGCCCAGAATCCGGATCCGAATTAACCCAGGACAAACTAGTCTGCCTCAGGAACCAGCCCACACAGCTCCCTCACAGCATGGATCCAAACAAACCCCAGTAGTAGTTGTTTTTCTTCAATATTTAATCCAAACCACTCTCCTGAAGTACGCCACAGCTCAGCACCAAGAATCCCGACCAAGGACAAGACAGCAGACCTCAATCGACAAGCCCCATAAACATGCTCACTCTGCCAAAGACTTTTCTGTGACGCTCCTTCTGTGTAAATATCTCGTTGTAATCCAACTCAATCGACGCACAATGTCAAATGTAATTCCACAATAAACGTAATTCAGTATTACTTTCTTTTTATTTTCTTCTGTAGATTAGCACTGCTTTAGTTAAATATTCTCACCATATTCTCTGTCTTCCTTCATTTAGTATGCCCATCTTCTTATTTTTAACATTTCCTTTTATTTCACCACGCGAATTTTGTATTAACTGCAACCCTTTTATCCTCCAAACATTTTTAACTTTTCAAAAAGGGTTTATTTAATAATTTCTAGTTGCAAAAATCGATTACATCTTTTCATTTTCGAATTTGTTATCTCAATAATAAAACAAACTCCTTAACGATATTGCTTATTTTCTCCATCCAACACTCTATGTGCAATAGTTTATCTCGAAAAGGTATTTGTCATCATTTTCCAATTTCATATTTAGATACCTATCACATTAAGTTACAATCCTTCTGTTTCTCAATCAGCCTCATATTATTAAATTATACATTCTATTTTCTTTCTTTACTAAATGCATATTAATAATTTAAATACCTAATTCATATTCAAATTGATCTTTATAATTTTTAATTACTGTAATCTTTTAATCCTATTTAAACTGATTTTTATACCCCTGTATCCATATCATAACAATACCTACATAATTATCACTGATTTCCAGTGCTGCTGCTGACCATAAAACTAACCACAAAATTTAAGGTTAGAAATTAAAACTGACAGTTTAGAACTGATGGTCACTTTTATAAATGATCAGCCAAATATATAAATAAATGTCCGGTTACTGTAAGCACTTTTAAAATAAAAAATGACAAATTCTATGAAAAGTGCATATCCCATGCCTAGATAAAATTAAAGAAATCTTTCGAAAATTTCCTCGGTTATATACAGTGTGTTTCATGTTACATGGAAGCTCCTCTGTATTTTCTTTGTTTTTGAATTTTTTATCAGTTATACAACTCACAAAGAGGCATCTATTCATATCCTTGAGCGCAAAGGACGTTATTAGCCTGACCTACTACGTTCAAGAACATGGGTCACATTGTCAATATTTTGCATCACGTTAGAGTTACAGCAAAAAGTTATTAGGAAAAGTTGTTTAGAATCAAAAGAATACCCCTCTCAAAAACTAAAAGAGGTATGGCTTCATATATAAGTTTTGTGTAGTATCTAGATGCGACAGCAAGCTTTTGAAGAAAATCGCATAACCGGAAGTATTGTGTTTACTCTTATGATTTTTCAGTTTTTTTCGATTTTTTCGAAAACGGCTCTAACGATTTTTTTAAACTTTACGTTTTTATTACATTTTTACTGTGTATTGATGTGAGATAGGTGATTTTCCAGTTGAATACCTCTAAAATGAATTTCTTTTGTTTTTTAATTTTTGTTATTAACTCCCATTTTAAATAGAACACCCATTATATTATTACATTTTTGAATTTAGCTTCAAATTTTAGAGAACATTTCTCTCTTGCATGTACTAACGCTGTATTTTGTACCGTTTTTGTAGAATTTGTAAGTTTTGAAAATTTTTGACAAATGCCTATTAATTAAAAATAAAATTTTTGGATAATTATAAGATCACTGTAAAAAAAAGTTGTGTGCGAGTATCACACCAGATTTTTTATCCATAAATTTGTCAAAGTCCCAAATTTTAATATGGTATCAAATGGTGTCATGGAGTAACAACATTTTTATTATTGTTGCATGCGTCAATAGCTTCTAATAATGGCTGAATTACGTTTAACTGTTGCTGAGAAAGTAGAAATAATTAGAATTACTGGTGAAAATTAGTGATGGGCTTATTCGAATCAAAAATAACCGGTTATCCGGTTATTGAAATAACCTGTGTAACTCGGTTTTCGTTCCAAGTATTCGGATGAAAAATAACCTCATCCTGATACGTACTACGTGCTGCGTCTCAGCGACCTGCGAGTGATCGAAATTCTGTAAATAATACGGCATTCATAACTGATAAAACCTTTTCTACGTATGTACTTGATTGACCCAAGTGAGGCCGCGGCTGCTTGTTGATGTTATTAAGACATTTAATACTCCCAGTCGACGATTTAAATTTATGGGGCCGTTCCTATTAAAGATAACGTTTTGCTGAGTATGAGATTTGCCGAAGGTTGGTATTAATTTATAACGGTCTAAATTTTTGCTTCGAAACGCGATTGATTATGCCTAATAAGGGATAAACAGAAAGCGAAATAAGATTTTCCAATATCGTAAAAGATTTATATTTAATTTTTAATAACGGAGCAGTCGGGACAAGAAGTGGATTTCGATGTTGAAAATTTTAAGTGTGCGTCCTTAGAACCGCGGAAGGCTGAACGTAGATAAATGATGGATTCTAAAATATACCGGTATGATGTGCAAGCGAAAAGGGAAGGGTGGCTACTAGAGAATTTTAGGAACTAAAAAGAGATTCAATAGATACTTTGTATTCGCATATTTATAATTTCTTTATGATTAGTATTGATATAGCTATTCTCAATGGTTTAAACTCCTTAGAAATCAGATAAAAATCATTTATACAATTATTATAATTAACGATTAACTGAGTTCCTCTGCTATCTGCAAGTTACGATGCCGATGCAGATGACGGTGAACCGCCAACCGGCAAACCGGCTGACTTAATCGAAACGAATCGAGAGCCAAAATTGATTCGAATGATTATTCAAATAATCAATCGGTTATTAATATGATTCGAATGCAAATAATTCGGTTATGAAAATTGTCCGGTTATGCCCATCACTAGTGAAAATGCAAGATCCAATAGAGAAGCAGGTAGAATATTTTAAAAAAACATCAATATTAACGTGATAAGCCACCAAAGTCATTTTCTCCAAAGGGATGCTCTCGAACTATTGTTCTTGGTCTGGGCTTACCAACATTTCCAGTTAAATTAAAAAGTTGATTAATTTTTGAAACATTTCCAGGATAAATAGGTGCAGGTCCTCGATGCTTTCCATTAAATATTCAGTAGTTATATCCCTAGTGCATTCTGTATATTCGAGTATTTCTCGAGAACGCGAAGCGTTCGAGAGAAATACTCAAATTATACAGAATGCACGCGGGGAATATTGTAAGACTATTCCTCGAAGAAATATCATCCTTTGTATACCACACTATTCATTTCTAAAGAGTTTTCAGTTTTCTTTCTGAAATTTCTTGTGTACCTAGCTGGTTTGCTCTTCTTCCCGCAAATACTCGATATTGCACTTGTGCAAATACCCGGGTATTGCACTAGTGCAAAATATTCGCTGTATTCGACACTGATTGGTTCAAATTTTGAAAATTGATTGATGGGATTGATTTATATTATCTGAGGGGAATAGTCACAGGTATCTAGCGGCGACGCTTCAGTTGGCACTGCAGTTAGTACGTTCAAAGTTCCTAGGTTAGGGCTGTAACTAAATGTCTGTAAACACAAAAATGTTGTAAGGTAGAAGTTCAATGTTTCCGTGCTATGAAAACATAATTATGTGTCTATAGCGGCTTGTTGTTTGTCTGCTTAGGGTTTATCTCCTAAATTACGTTCCCGGCTTGCAATCGGGGAATCGAGAATCGAATTCGCCGGCCCTGCAGCGATGTGGCGGTTCGTAGCCTTCCTTGCATTGGCACTGGCTTAGGGCCCGGGACGGGTTTGAATAGATGCTTTCCACTAAATATCGGCTAGACAAGATACATGTTTGGGACTGGGGAGTCTTCTGGTTGAGCCCTCAATCCAAGTTGTCTCTGGCGGCAGCTTGTAAAGCCGTTTCGGCTGGCCCGCTTCGCTGGATGAAGTGAGGCTCCAGATCTTTTCGATCGTCTGCTTCGCCAGATAAAGCTGTGACTCAGTAGTGGACTCAAACGTATCTTGGACGAGCCGAGTATGAAGTGGGCGATTGCACTGCGGGTACTAGATACGCAATAAATTATCAAGTGCCCGCTCGGCGAGGGCCAAACGTCACAGGCTTAGTGAAGCACCTTGTCTTATTCCGTAATTTATTTGTATTTTACGCTTATGATGTGCTCTGTCTTAATTGGTGTTCTGTTGTATTAATTGATTTTGTATATTATAAAGCTAAATTATCCTTTGGTTTATTTTTTTCAGATTCGTTAGTTCAATAAGGTGTGTGATGCGTACTCTTGTCAAATGCTTTAATCATATCTATGAAGCACATGCATGTTGGTTGACTTCGATCAATTTTTCAGATATTCGATGATAGATCTGTCTGTTTTCTGTTTTTTCTTAAATCTGGTGATCGTAATTCTGGCTGCCTATTTGATACTATTGTTTTTTAATGAAGCATTGTTCTGAGGCGATTGCCAATTTGGTTATATAATTGTTGTTCCCTTTTATAGCAACATTTTGTTGGTATTGTTGTTATATGATCACTTACTACAACGACCCCATTGAGTAGTTTCAGGGATAGTATTGTACATCGCGAACTGTCCGGTTGGCTTCCGGAGCTTTGCAATGTGGCCATGGTTGACAAATGTATTATTAATTCTTATCGCGCTCACCGCACAGAAGTGTCTTAGAGACACTGGTTAGTGTCGGTTTTTATTCTGGCATTCAGATCTCCCATAATTACGACCCTTTTGTGAGGTTCTATTGTGTCAATCAATGTTTGTAATTGGTAGTAGAACTGTTCTCTCCTTTCTTTAGCTTTCTGATGCCAGGAGCATCTATGCTTATCATGTGCATGTTTTTTCGTACCTTTAGTGTGACTTATAGTATTCTGTCGCTAACAAATTTTTCTTCTTCGATAATCTGAATATTTTCTGTATTATGCCTACTCCTACCCCTATCATGCCAAGCTTGAGCTTGATCGGATAAACAATTTTTGAGTTGTCCAAAAATAAATTTTACTTTTCGGATGCGTATTTTACTAAGGCATATTTGACTGCATCTACCCCTAGGCAGTCCTCATTCTTTTCAAAATACGCTTATTATGCATTCATTATATTATTATGATAACGGTAAATTTGAATAGAGTATGCATGACGGTTCGTGTTTATTAGATTTGCTAATGTGTTACATAATAAACTTTATTATCAAATAAATAATGACCTTACTATGTACTCTGTTTTGGTTAGATATCTTATCTACAAAAGTTAATTAACATCAATACTGGCAGTGTTTTATTCAGTGAATTTTATAACACAGTCTGATGCAATTCAGTTCTACAATAAGTGTTTAGAATTTAGAAATATCAATGAATATTACGTTTGCCGGAAAAACAGCATTGGTTACCGGTGCTGGCCAAGGTATTGCAATTTAATCTTCAAGTTTCAAGTTTTCAAACTCTAGTGAAATAATAAATAACCATACTTTATTTTAAAAATAACTCTATCTCAACAGGGATTGGATGTGAGATAGCTAAACGTCTTGTAAAATGTGGAGCCCAAGTCATAGCTTTGGATGTATCAGAAAATCATTTAGGTATGTTATACAAATAAATGTACCTTGAATTGTTCAAACTTTAAAGGCAATTTGAATAATTGCAAATCATATGTCTGTCTGTGATAAAAGTTCAAAGTTAGTGCATCTTTGTCGAGATAAATTAATCAACTTTCTACGCTTTTTTATGAACAATTCGAAACGAGTCTCCATACAACTAAATTGCAGATTTGCTAAAACAACAATTTCCATCCATCCAAACGATCGCAGTGAACCTGGCTGATTGGACAGCTACAGAATCTGTGGTTATAAATGCTGGTAACATTGATCTTTTGGTTAATAATGCCGGCATTGCTATTATGGAACCGCTAATTGGAATTACAAAGGATAGCATCAACAAGTATTTTTTAAACACATTTCCTTTTTTCGAAAAACCGACCGTGCTTTATTATTTTCAGATTATTCGATGTAAACATTAAAGCTGTAATCCACATAACTCAGCTGGTAGCCAAGAGTCTAATATTACGTAAAGCACCCGGAGCAATCGTAAACGTCTCCTCCAAAGCATCGAAATGTGGCTTACAGGATCTCAGCGGTTATTGCGCCACCAAGGGGGCTGTTGATGCCTTTACCAGAGCAGCTGCTCTCGAACTGGGCCCCCACAACATTCGGGTCAACTGTGTTAATCCCACCGTCATTTTGACGGAATTGGGCACATCTTGTTGGTCAGACCCTGCGAAGGCAGATCCGGTTCTGGCCAACATACCATTAGGAAGGTGAGATTTAAACGGAGGGGAACTAGTGTGACGGACTACTCAATAATTTTCTGCATTATTTGAGTAATATACTTCTTGTATTATCATGATGCTACAGCCTTTTTACTCTAACCAATTTGTTACGATGCTAAAGCGTGCTTACTAAATGTTTGCCCTATTTCGCCGCAGAGTCGACCATATCCAACGCCATCATGCATTGCGGGTCACCTACCTAGCTTTATTAGTCTTTGCATTTTTGAGCGACGTGCTTTTGCCTCCAAAATATCGAGAGATCCAAAAAAAACTGTTCCTCAGCGGGCTGTGGAAATTCAACGTATGAATAATATGTTGGTGACACTGTACGTCAATGTCAAATTCGAGGTTATCAGGTTAGGTTTTCCGTCAGTTATAACACAAACTGACGCAAATCCTAACCTGCTAACCTCGAATTTGACATTGACGTACAGTGTCACCAACATATTATTCATACGTTGAATTTCCACAGCCCGCTGAGGAACAGTTTTTTTTGGATCTCTCGATATCTTGTGTGCAGTCTCGAGGTGGGGGATAGCTCTTCGACAGAGATTTCCTTTTCGAAAACCTTAAAGATTCTTACTTTGTAGACCTTTTGAATACTAATCTTCTGGGTGACTAGTAAACGGGTTAATTTGATTATATGCACTCATATACTTTATTCGGCGATTATATCGAAGATTTCGGTTAAAAACGACCGATTTTATTAATTATTTATAGGTTTGAGTGCTAATTAAAGCTTTTCACTCAGGGCCTTCTTACTTTGCTTGATCGATACCGTACGCTCTCATGAAGTCTGATTGTTTGCTTACATGATTCCCTATATTATTTGTACACCGAGTTTATTAATTAACCAACATTTGAATTACATTAGTGAACCCGGTATTATTAATGTCTTTCTGCACATTATTGTCGTTGTGAATAAACGCATTGTTGATCTTTAACACTAGCGGCTATTGTCGATAGATAGTACATTGCCCCACTTTCCACTCAAATTCACTCCACGTTGGATTTTTATCCACTATCAATATTCCCTTGCCAACTGTTTGTTTTCTGGTATTGTATTTCTTCTTTTTGCTTTCAATTTTTCCAATCAGATTTTACAGGACAAATCGTTACTAAAATTTAAAAACCAAGCCCTACAAATAGTCGTCAGTTCGTTACAGTAGGAAGCGGTAATTAAATAAACACGTAACAATAAATGGCTCTAGTTAGGTTTCAGTCGAGACAAGGGCGGTTCGAGACTCCTGAAATGGATTTGTTTGCTGCTTCAAAATAGGGGAGAGTACGTCGAGAATTAATTAGGGTCAGGGTGCTACAAGGTTAAAATTACAATCCAGATGTTCACGACACCTCTGACCTTAAAGACACATCAGCGGAGTCGCATGAAAAATGGTGAGCTGGACCTCAGTCACTTGCCTTTGTCTGTAGCTAGTGATTTGGCTATAAATCAACGTTCTACATGCCTGCATTACAACAGAACACAACAAAATTATCCAATAATATTTCAAACGTTATAGTTAATGCACTAAGTTACTCGTAATTCTTATTCAGTAATGATCAGTCTAATATTGTTCCCCATATGAGGTTACGAAAATATGCTAATATGGAAAGATTGACTTCAAATACGCAAACGACAGCCAAGAAGACATTCAAATTCCTGAAGAGCTTATTTAAGTATAGCGAAAGTACATAAGTCGTTACGATACCTCAAGCCATGAAGGGAAGGCAATATCCAGCAGTTCGCTCACCAGATTTATGATGAACGTAGAACAATTGAGAAAAAAGTGTCATTGCCAGGTCAGCCAGATATGATCAGTGACGAGAAGATGCCTGGACGGAGATACAACAGGAAGCGGGCTGGAGGCTTTGGTGGTAGCCAGCTTGAAGGAATCGACAATAAAGCGCAGTAATCCCAAATATTTATTTATCTACAGCCAAAATGTGCTGGTAAATACCACAGTCACGAATCACAACGGCGTTACCACCTACGGCAATCTTTATTCCGGCACAATGAAACACCACCGCCCGAATTTCGGTAAATCACCAAGCTATCTCCACGGCAGCTTGAAAATCAGAAGGGATGCTACATGCCCGCTCAAACGGTAAAATCCGACTAGGGATCGTAAGACGAAATTTGTAGCTCGTCGGATTAGTTAGTCTCGGCTCGCAGGGTATAATGACAGAAAAGGTAATTCCCCAGGAAGCTATGCAGACGTTAATTGCAAGAAATGGAGTCTTCTCTTGCTTTAACGGAAGCAAGCAGCTAGAACCACACTTAACCCCAAATAGCCTAAAACTAAATAGGCCACGTCAAGTAGCGTTAGGAATTAAAATTAACCAAACACAGTGGTGATTGATTCATTTGTTTCCTTATTACAATGTTTTGGATTCAGTCTTTTCTTGTATTTCGGATTTGTTTTTAGTTGGAGTACAGTTAAAATTGGAAATTTGCGTCTGTCGATTTCGTTTGAATTGAGTGACTGTGCAGCTTCAATTTCTAACCTTTTGAAGAGTGTTGTAACAGAGCCTGAATCTTAGATAAAGTCAAAAACAAATGCTAAAAACCAGCCACCACCCCACCACCTGTTAATCTATGTTGGCTAAATAAAAATTACTTCAGTATGGTGGATTTTAAATTAAAAATTGGTGGTGCTGTTGTTGATTAAATATAAAAAAGCGCGCGAATATAATCTTCTTCTTCCTCTTATTATAGGCCAGTGGCCTGTTTTAACCACAAAGTGGTTCTATGAGCCCTAAACCCTTAAGCCGGGTAGGTGGCTAGCCTTGCCCGTCGTTAACTGAGGAAGAGTTCCCTTGTTAGGGGTTAACGACTACCGCAGGTGTTAGCGTGGTAGCCGAGGAGCGTACGAGTCGCCGGGATTTGAACCCGGGCCGGCTGCCTGAGAGGCGAGCATTTGCTCGAGGGGCCATCCGCTCACCCTGAATATAATCTACAAGGCTAATTATCAGCAATGCAACCGCTTTTAGAAATTGCAGCCAGCGAAATGTCTAATATTTGATTTATTTTTTGAACTGTAATTTTGCCAGCCGGATGAAATCAATCCTAATTTTATGTTTTTCAAATAACCTCGAAAACGAAACCGTTGCCGGTTTTATTTATGAGAGGAATGCAGTGTTTCCAATTTTTTTTAAATTGCTGCCAGAACGAAATTAATTAACAGTTATAATATACTGAGTTAAAAAAAAGTTATACCCATTTAAAATGCAGAAACTACCTACTTTGATTTTTTAATATATTGTTTAGGAAGTCAAACAAGATAATTAAGTTTTGGTTAAAAAACACAAATAATAGTAATTTATTATACAAGACGATAAAGTTAAATTTTATCCACGAGTGAATCGTTTAACGTCGAGACGAAGTCGAGACGTTAATGATTCAAGAGTGGATAGAAATAACTTTATCGTCGTGTATAATACAATATTTTTTTCTATAGCAAGAACTTTAACAATTTCAAAAGAAAATAATGACAGTCAATCACATTTCAAAATGTCAGTAGCTAGATTGGGTTGCTACGATAATAGGAAGCTGTCATATTTAATTTAAACAAAAGTTAGAAAATTAAATTACTTTATCTATCCTTGATGTTAAAGTGCTACTTTATCTACCCTTGCTGTTAAAGTAAAACTTGACCTTTTGTTTTGAGTTGATAAAAGCACACTTTAACATGTGCTATAGAAAAAAAGTTATAAACATCAACTTTCTCCCATGGCCTGCTAAATCTACAGATTTTCCACACATTGAACATGCCTGAGACATCATGGGACGGGAGAAGTCTACTTTACCTCCAGAAACAGTTGCAGAGCTACATCATGTCCAAGTTGGCTGGAATTAATTATTACAAGACTCAGTGGATGACATTATTCGCAGGATGCCTAGAAGGGTTAATGAATGTGTGATTTGCCGGGATGGTGCAACAGGTTACTAAAATTAATAACTTATCTTTGCGTTTTTTAACCATTAATTAATTACCTTCCTTGACGCCCTGAACAATATATTACAAAATCAAAGTAATTCCTGCCATTTAAATGGGCGTGACTTGTATTTGTATTTCGATAGAGGAGTAAAAAATACAACCTCACTACGATTTAGAGATAAAATAGTAGATTATGCAATGAGGGAGAGAAATGAGTTATTTTGCTATATTTCTGACTCGAGGGCGAAGCCCAAGAGTCAGAAATTGCACATTGCATAATATACTATTTTATCTCTTAATCGTGGTGAGGTATTTTTTACTCCTCTATCGAAATACAAATATCGGACTATTTTTTCTTATTAATATTAAATAAAATGCACCCACCCAGGCACGCCCCTGGATTAAATAAGCGAAATGTTATGACATAAAAAACAGCCCATATTACTAGCATTCAACCTGCCAATTATCAATTAAATTTGAAATATTAATAATTATCAAAAGTAAATTAATGAAAAAATTAACGCCCTGTATCTCGGTAACGAAACGTTTCCGTACACAAGTTTATAGGACATTTTTTGTTTATTTTTAACCAAAGCATCTGTCCTTAAATTTTTTTGCAATATTAAAGAATCACCCTGTATATATAATTTTTCTGTACGTGTGTATGTGACTGAACTCCTCCTAAACGGCTGGATCGATTTTGATGAAATTTCTTGTGTGTGTTTGAGTAGGTCTCTGGATGGTTTAGATTCACAATGGAACCCGGTAGGTGGCGCTGCAATCGGGTTCTAGGATTTAAAAGAAAAAATTGACGATTTTTTTAAAAAAATTTAAAACATATCTCGCATATCAGAACATATAACCACCCCCCAATATTTTGTAATAACTAAAAAATGTTTGCTGAACCCGCTAATAGCAGGCAAACCAACGTTCGGCCAGGACAACGTCTGTCGGGTCCGCTACCCCTTAGGGAGTGAAATGGGGTAAATAAGCCTAAAAATCGATATGGGTGTCGTTATTGAGGATTTTTGGGAAATTGATTGCGAAAATGGCATTTATTGTTAAGTCCAAGACGATGGACATGACAAAATTAAAACTCTATAGTGGTGAAGCGGGGTTTCAGAGACAAATTATTTTTGGGCAGAACAACGTTTGCTGTACCAGCTAGTATTAAATATATATTTTTTTCTATAGCACATGTTGAAGTGTGCTTTTATCATAACACAGAACGACACTGGCCTCACACTTGAGGGCGTGGCGACGGTTAAAAATGGCTTTTTTAAGGCCATTTGCCAAGCTAGCTCATGGTAGGGATGTCCACGAAAGACGGCGATTGGAGCTCCTGTAGAAGAGCATGATTGGTTTTAAGCATTTGTTTATTTACAATTAATATTTACAATGTTATAGAATTAACCCAAAGATATTAAAAATATATATATATAAGGTGGAGGGCATCTCCATGGACGAGAAGCGGATGGGGGCGGTCGACCTGGAGGCAGGAAAACTTCGGCCAGGACTTCTTAGATCTGGGGCTCGCGTCCTAGCGAGGGCCTTTGGGGGCAGGGCGGTGTTCACGTGCCGGATGACCTGGAGGCAGGATGACACATCTCGGAGGCGGGCAAGGGGCGGCGGCGGAGGCTTGAGGCGTCATTGCCGTGGCCAGGGGCATCCTCGGAGGAGCGGTGCGAAGCCGGGGCGTCGGTCCTTGGGGGCCGCGCTCAGACGAAGTCCTCTGCGTAGCGTGGAGTTCCTGGCTTCCTGGGAGCGACCTGGTGGTGACGTGGAGCCGGACGGCGGGCGGCGAGCCTGAACACTCTCTGGTCCGCATGCAGCTAGCGTCGCTCTGGAGCTTGGGGCGCCTTGGGGCCAAGCAGAATGCGCCTGACGAGAACACACTCCAGGGGCGGGCTGCTGCGACGAATCTCGAGCTTGGGGACGGCGGGCGGCGAATCCGGGCGTCGGCTGTCCAACCTTCTCATCCTCGATGATTGATGGCTAGGCCGCGCTGGAAGGCGCGAGCTCTAAGAGTTGGCCGGACAGAGCCGAACGCAGGGGGTTCGGGCTTCGGTCCTCGGCGTAGCGGAGATGTAACGGCCCGGACTGGCGCTCGAATATTTCTCTATTTCTCCGGGGCGTTTCCGGCAACTCGTAGCTTGCGGCTAGAAGGGGTAGCGGCGGCAGGCGTCCTCTGTGGATGCTGCGGCGGCAAATGGGCTGAACGGCGTCAGCAGGCGGCGCGAGCGGACGGCGTCGCTTGGCGGCGATCCTCATCTGTGGAGGCGGCGTGTGCGTGTAGACGGCGGTGGAGTCTTTGGAAGGATGGGTGCTTCCGGACATGGGATCGGCAGGGTGTGTGTAGGCCATCTGTGTGACGGCGTCGTCTTCGCAGTGAGCTGGACGTATGGGCAGACGGCGGCGGCGTCTGCATTCACTCGAATGTGTTTGTTTCTCGCCCCTTCGGTGGAGGGCGGTTGTATGCGGCAGCTTTCTTAGCTGCAAGTTGCGGCTTCGGCGTGGAGCGTCGGCAAGCAGCGAACTTCCTGGTGGAAGGCGAACGGAGGTTGCGAGCGGGGCAACGGACGTCTTTCTCGCAGCTGGGGGGGGGGGGGGGGAGCGGCGGCGATTATCGAGCTCGGGAACGTGCAGCGGTCCCGGTCGAGCTGCGACAGCGGCTTCCCCAGAGCGGATGCTAGGTTCCAACTCCAGGAAGGTTTCTAAGACCAGGGGTCTATTAGAAGTTGCACTGAGAACAAGGTTCGATCAGATCTCGTTTTATGCTGTGCTCTCGTCTTTTAAAGGAATTCCACCCCTCTGCGATTCTCCCAGATTGAACTTTTCCGTCAAGAGGGATATAATTGGTTATTTTAATTATTTTCCTCCGTAGCGTCGTTAATTACTTGTTGCGGCTTTTTTAAGTTTTTCCATCGTTTGCCTTATTAAATTCTGAGTTTTTGCATACCACACATGCCTATAGGGTTATTAATATTTACTGTAATTTAATTTATTCGCACTATATGTTTGTAATTGCAGCGCGGATCGTCGGTGTTTAATCCGGGCAGGCGTTCTAACTTCACGAGGTGACATCTTCGCTTTCTTATTTAACATAAGCTAACCCCTTTTAAGAAGCTTTAGCCCTTTTTCCTTTGTTAGTTTTGAGCAGACGGCGGACTGCGAATTCGCATAATTTGTATTTCCTTCGGGGTTAGTGTGCCGAAATCTCGATCGCCTTTGTTTGCGCGGAGATCGCTTGTATTTGTCGGCCTCGGCTTATTTGAGGCGCAATTTACCCTAAGAAAGCCGTTTTAAAAATTCCTTTTGGGGGCGTGTTGTATTTTTGTGACGGCGGCGTTTGCAGATTCTTTGGTAAATTATAAAACGGCTGTAATTGCGTGCTTTTCTGCTCCTTGATAAATCGCACGCGAGGTCCGAGGGCGTTGCTCACATGTGATAAATTATTACATGTGTGAATCATGTTAATCAACTTAAAACAAAAGATCAAGTTTTACTTGAACAGCAAGGGTAGATAAAGTAGCACTTTAACATCAAGGATAGATAAAGTAATTTCAATCTAGCTACTGACATTTTGAAATGTGATTGACTGTCCTTATTTTATTTTTAAATTGTTAAAGTTCTTGCTATAGAAAAAAATATTGTATTATATACTCTTGAATCATTAACGTCTCGACTTCGACTCGACGTTAAACGATTCACTCGTGGATAAAATTTAACTTTATCGTCTTGTATAATAAATTACTATTATTTTACTGTAGGAAAACTTTGAAGTAATATCTATGTGCTGAATCAATATTTGCTTGCTTAAATAGTCAATTGTGTTGTAAGTTATACAAAAAGATCTTCGAATTTGTTATAAATTTCCCTGAGTACTGACACATTTTTTACAGGTTTGGTGCAGTACATGAAGTAGCCGATGCCGTTCTGTACTTGCTCAGTGAAAAAGCCAGCATGATTACTGGATCTTGCTTACCAGTAGATGGAGGATATTTAGCGGTTTAATGATTGATATTTGCAATAAACCATTCAGTTCAATATTTTATATACGTATAATTACTACACAATTGTCAGAGTAACATGCGTACCGTTCTACTTGTAAGGCGACGTCTCGTACGTTTTTATATTTTTATAAATTACTTGTCCTGTTTATTGCCAGTTAGTTAAGTTTCCAATGAGGTACCTCTTCCCTTTATCCCAGCTCGTAGTTCAAGAAAATCAATGTTACCGGAAATCAGAAATTGACACAAACTTGCCGTCTCAGTAACTAAAATTGTATGCTTCAAATTTCTATTCAAATAAAAGCTAATTTGCTCATATTCAATGTAGAACAAATATGTAGTGCTTGTTAAATACACACCATCAAACAGTGTAATCAGAATTGACGTCGAAAATAAATGGCCATTTCTACCGATATTGGTTTTAAACAAGAAATTACTATTAAAGCACAAAAGCTATTTATACAAGAATATGTTAAATGGCATTAAACTAACTCCAAAGTAATTATTTCTACATGGATTTATATTTTAAATAACATTAAGTCCAGTATAACTGAATCTAATGCACACACATTTTACGCATAAAAGTCCGGCTCCGAGTGAAAATTGTATCACGGTGTCTTTCACTTTAGTATCAGTAACCCGTCGCCCAAACAATTAAATACTGCGACGCAATGCAACCCACAAGTACCGAAGCACGCTATGATGGTTTAAACCTCCACTTCCGACAAGCACCAAAAACACTGCACATCCGAGAACGCTGGTTCACCCTCCCAGATGTATTCGCTCAATGGCGCAAAGTTACATGTACTTACAATAAGCTATTACAATACACAACTGCACGAATTCACTGTATATCAAAAGATTATTAATTACTACCAATGTGCGCAGCTGCAATTAGAGGTCAGTTCCCATTTCACTCTGCGAGTTATAGCTCCTCGATTTATATGGCTTTGCACCCACAGATATTTTAAATTGCCACCATTCCTTAAACTTACGGTTTCTGGGGGTGTACAGTTACTGATTGGAGTATTTAATCCATATTCTTCTTATTAGAACTGTGGTCTTAATCTGCTTGTTGGGGTGAATTATTTCCCTTTATTCCTTTAGTTTTCTTTCTTTGACAACACTCTGCATTATATCACTTCGATTAGTATATATGGTAGCGTCTTTCTATCTCTTCCTCTTTCATTTCAGTTTTCTACACTTCTACTACTTCCCCTAACCATTTTTTGAACGTGTCCCTTACTTTGTTAAGTTATTTTCTAATCTTAACGCCGCTTGTGGAAATTAGATAGTTTTCAAGCATTTTGGGCCAAGCCGGCTCTACCCGTATGGTTCTATATGCTTCAAAGGATGATGCAACCCTAAATAGCGGCGCCGTAAAGCCCGCTGAGTTAGCATCGGGAAAGTACCTCAAAAATATGTGAGCGCCTTCTGCTGATTCATATGAGAAGCTATACCGTGGCATTTTCACTGCTGGAGGGATGCAACTTGATAGCATAGTCTTGACATAATTGCGATCGGGTTAATAGGTTAAACAAGTCGTGCCGTGTGGTGTAGGGGTTAAAGTTTGTTATTGCGTTTTGAAAGGGCGCTTCTATCATGAACCTTGCTTCATTGTCGGCTACAGGTCGGATTATAATTGAGGCTCTTTTTCAGCCTAATAAAGGGAATCACCGTTGATGGATTTGCCGCTGCCTTCCTTGCACCCGCGTTTCGGGGTAATTTGGTTCCGATTTGGTAATTCTACATTGCTGTTCTTGTTTCGACTGCACACCTGAAATAACTTGGGTCTCGGGTTACTCAGCACTGGTGTTCGTTGGACCTCATCTCCGAGATTTAACTGGCCTTCCATTCCTTATGGCGTAGGGGCGACTTGTACAATCAGTTGGCAGCCGTTGAGCTCTTCACAGGCATTTTTCAGTTTTACTGCATGTATTGTACTGTACCGTGAAAGCGCCTTATTTTAAATTCAGATTTCAGTGGTGCTTCGTGAGCTAGTTATTGCGTCTTCCTGGTCGATCTTGTTTGTCGTTCAATATTTAAATATTTCGGCATGGTCCGGTTCGAGTTATGCTGTAGGCAACTTGTATTCTTATCAAGAACGTCATTTCCAACAACTTTTGTTTGAAATATGTTTCTCTTGAGTTAAATGGATTCTGAGCTAGAGCAGCATAAGGGGAAGCGCAAGACGAATAAAATTGTTTTCAACAGGTTTTTCGATGATTATCGATTGAAAATTATGTTTTCATTATGACTAATTATTACTTTTTAGTCATTTCCACACAAAATTTTGCGGCTCAGGTGTCGTGTTGGACCTCATTTCTAACGGCCGAATTCTTACAAATCCCAATACGCATGTGTAAGCTGGAGTAATATTCCTATCTACAGTCGCTAGTGATTTTATACAAATGAAGGCGCACAAAGTTCAGATATTCAGTAATAGATGGGAAGGGATTTCTGAGGATTTGGCCGTTAGAAAGGGATCTGACACGACTACATGAGCACCTAAACCTTGTAATAGTGTGGAAATTACTGAAAAATAATAGTTACTATAATGCTAACATAATTTTTAATCATAATTATCGAAAAAATGTAAACAAAAAAATCGTCTTGAGTTTTATTTTGCGCTGCTTTAGCTCAGAATCTATTTGACTTAAAGAAAAATCTTTCAAATAAAAGTTGTTGGAAATTACGTTCTTGAGAAGAATGCTGGTATTTTTGTCGAATTACTGAACGTAGGCATTATCGAAAAACCGGTTCTGTCCGTCATTTTGCTGAGATAGCGTAACAAGCAACGTCCCTGCCAAATTGAAAAACTTGGAAAATTCATTACGCCACCGAGTTTTAAAACATATTCAAAAATTAGAACTCCGTGATTTAATATTTCTAACAGTTACCTACTGACTAGACTATTTAGAACAGTTTTATGTGTGTATGTATACTTATGCAAACGATTTCGTCTATGACTGCACCAACAAGGGAAAGCTAAGCGCATTTTTTTAAATATCCATTAATCGCAGCATGTAACCCGTACCTACTTATAATTTGACCTGCATGTTTGTATGTTCAATATAACGTTTCATTTTTGCCATTGTGTTTACCTGTACTCTGTGCAACCATATGCATTTACATTTATAAGCAAATTAAGTACAAAGTAGGTGGAGGGGTAAGTTAATGCTTATTGCAGCAATCCAGACTTTGACATCCAATTTGACGCCGCCACCATTTCCTCCTCAAGTTCTCCTTGTTAATTTTTAATTTATTTAGTTAATGTTAATAACGCAAGTAGATTTTTCTTGCGAAATATACCCAAAAAGTAAGTAAGTAAAAAGATGCGTTCTTTCAGATTCCGTAATAAAAAAAGGGGGTTTCCATTAAAAAAAACATCGATAACGCCATACCTCATACACCCTGTATGTATGCATTTTATTTCAAAAAATGCTCAAATAAAAAATAAAATCGACGTGTTCGAGGATTTTAGCCGGAAATGTACATGTTAGGAAATACTGAATTTATTCCAGACTTTATTTATTTATTTTTAAATACTACCATAAGCCAAATTACAGTGGATAGGTGATTGTCAAAGTCGAGTATAACAAATATTACAAATATTACAAAAAATACAGTATACTTAACTGGGACACACGGTATATCAAACAAGTAGAGACACTCATGCCAAATGTTGAAACCTGTCTAGAGTGCCTGGGACAGTAACTCGGGGGTATTTCTAAGCTTGACTATCAGATGGCAGCACAAAATTTTACCAATCAGAGCCAGTTACGAGCTCTGCTACCAATCATATGTGATCATAGATATATAAATATATCCATGTATGTGATAAAGTAGTGGCGCCATCTGTTGCTTCCATCGAAAAGTACCCCCCAGGAGCCGTTCTAAGTCATCAAAATCCGTATTTTGACATCAAAGGAACCGACAGTGAGTGTCTCTACTTGTTTGATTTATGTACTTACGCTGATAAGGTGTTTGATAATAGATATTTATGCACTAAGGGAGATATAAATATGTTTTTTCCCTGCGGTTGACATGGTTACAAACCGAGAGCCTCTGGCACAAATGTAAAAAACGAGCATCTCCGGTGTTGTATACAATATTTTATTTACTAGCATATTAGTAAAAATAGTATAAAAATTCAAAATGCCATAAGTACTACATTAAAAATAAGAATACGTAACATCTAGGATTGCCTGAAGGTATGGTTGCTAAGACGTTGTTTGTAGTTGCATGGTTATGAGATTGAAGGAGAAAATTTGAAAAAATCTCTAGGGAGTTATGAGTAACTTTTTATATATTGTATCTCTAACGAAAATGAACAATATCATTTTGCTAGTAAAAATTTGCTATTTATGTTACAAGTACGAAATTAATGTCTTTTTTGGACAGGCCTCAGTTTATGGCAAAGCGAGCGAGGCACATAAATAAGGCGAGTCTAAAAGTCCGTTTTTGGAAGCGTTTTTTTCTTATTTAAAAATGACAGTTTAAGCGAGATCAGAAAAAGTCGAGATCACGATCATACCAAACAATGGCAATGTGTATTTTAATTTCAATCAATGGAAATGGTCATTAATTTTTGTTGCTATGATGATCTCATACTATCCACCACACTATCTGCACATTACAGCAACTCGGCTAAAAGATACCATCTGACGAACGAGCCGGCCGCAGTGCTCCCGCGTTGCGTAACCACAGGCAGGCCGAATTGGCCAGTGATTGAATTTATCGAGCCTCCAGCCTTGAGATAAGATGCTCGATTAATTCATTCGTTGGCCAATTCGGGGTGTCTATGCAGACGTCACGTTAGAGAGCTGTGACCTCATTTGTCAGGTGGTATTGGTATTGCCCCATCCCACTACAGCCTGGACCTTGCTTTGAATAATTTCCATCTGTTTGACGTTATAAAAGAGTGCTTGGAAGGCCAGCATTTCTGCACTGACGACGAAGTTGAGCAGGTTGTCCGAGAATATTTTCGGCTTACTGATAAATCTGCGTGACACTGTTTAACGAGGACGTTAGTCGCATTCTGCTACATCTCCAATAAAATAAGCTAAGTTATCCTTGTTAATTTTTAATTTATTTAGTTAATGATGATAACAAAACGTTCGTTCATGTTTTAATATTTTTAATTTTGTAGTGTGGCGTCACACTCATAGAAATAGCATGACCTTATTATGACGCTATAATTATACCGATTTTAGTTGAATTATATAAGTCATAAGTTGCACGTGTTCTATAAATCATAAAGGTCTATTCAGACTGGTGATAGCAGCACGGCAGCGGTTTGGTAGCGGCGTGGATTCTCGGCGGTTTTTAGATTAGTAGGTGTTCATAGAGAGTGCAGCAGTTGGATAGTGAGTTTTCTTTGCTAGGGACGTTCAGAGGCGTACAAGCTATGTTGATAATAAGTTTTTAAAAATATTGAAGTTAAATAGCTATTTATGCAACAAGTGCTAAAAGTCGACGTTTATGCACGAGACATGAAAATTATGAAACGAAGCCAAAGGCTGAGTTTCATAACATGTCTCGTGCATAAACGACGTTTAGCACGCGTTGCGTACAATATTTTATCTACGACCTTAATTTTACCGTTATAAATCCATAAACATCGATTTAACAACGGTTTGCATCTGCGACACTTTTAATTTATGTCATAATAAACAGTAGGCCATGCCGCGCTGGCGATTGTTTGCCATGCCAGTGCTGTCAAGGTGAGTTACGAAATGTAACTATTGATACTCCACATCTGGCTGTATTCATTACATAATGCTTCAATTATTTCAAAAACACTTTACCTGTAACGCAAGAAGCAACTAGAATAACTCTACAACTTCACTTACAGTTCGAAATTGTAGTTTTATAACCTCACTTCACTTTTAGCATGGGCTAAAAGTAAACAGCTGATTTCTTTAACCACAGTAAACTATAAAATGTCACTTTTAGTGAAACAAGCTAGCGCTAAAAGGCCTACTTTTAGTAGTGGTCGTAGATAATTAATTATGCACCTAAATTGTTCAATCAAATTTATTTTTACGCACGTTTCGTTAGCATTTAAAAGCTAACTTCTTCAGGAGTTTACATTAAGTACCACTATAGGTATAATCGACAAAAAAATTTACAATTTTATTTTAATGTTTTGGGATTCCGCCCTGCTTGGTCTTAAAACAATAATTTTAAGGAAGTTCGAAATTTTAGAAATTAAGTCGGCCATGAAAAGTGTGAAAAAACTATTTTCTATTTAGGTAAACTACCCTTTTTATTCATGATACATCAAAGTTTTACCAAGAAAAGTTGTTCAGAATGATAAATTATTTTTCTTGGTAAAATTTTGCCGTATCATGAACAGAAAGGGTAGTTTACCTGAAAATAAAATAGTTTTCGCTTCACTGTCAAGGCCAACTTGTGTTTTCAAAAACTGTAAATGTTTTTAAAATTCTCTTCAGACCAAGCAGGGTGGAATCCCAAAACATTAAAATTAAATTGTAAAATTTTTTGTCGATTATACCTATAGTGAACTCAATCCGAGGACACACTGTATATTACCTATAAACAATGAATATGTTTATTCTTACCATTATAAAAATTGATTTTATTGGGGAGGAATTAACACTCCATTTTTTCTTTTCAAATAAATCATTGATGAAACCTAGTTTATTTTCAAATTAGTATTCAACGATATGGAAAATAATTTGTTCCGCGAATTGTCAAATATGAAATGCAGTTGGTTCAAATAATTCTCATAGTAAAAGGATAACGTAAAAATAATTTTGAATGAACACCATTTAAAGAAATATAATAATTAAAATAATTGAACATGTTTTGTCCTAATCTTGGACACTTTGTGCTCTTAAATAAGCTGAATCAGTTGTAGCAAAATCACATCTGTGTGCAATTGCGGACGGTACTGAACTGCATAATAATAATACAGGCAGACCTCGCCGTTCGCGGCTGTGCGATTCGCTAATTTAATTTTACGCGAGGTACCTTTGTGTTCCCTTTTCTTTGCCATTCACGGATGGAATTGCCAACTGCTTTAACTTTCACACACTAATGACTGGCCTTATAAAGGCCACTAATCTGACGTTAACTTTAATTCGCTGTTAAAATAAACAAAAGCGCATAAAAATTTGTTTACTAATGACCAATATGTCATAAGCGCCAACGTTTTGATGAGCTTTTGTTTATTTTGACAGTGATTTAAAGCTAACGTCAGATTAGTGACCTTTATAAGTAAATAAAGCAGACGTATGCGGTTTATGTCATAAACACCTAAATAACATTATTTATTACAAACTTATCGAGCTTATTCCTTTGAATCTCTTATTACCAAGTTGGACCTGAAATAAATTACAAAATTATAACTTGAATAAACAAATGGACATTCGAGCTCTAGATTCAAGTGGCCGACTTATGTTACGTATAGAATTTTAGTTCAAACTTTACTGTCTTCTCGAGCGTTTCTGCCGAAAATTCAACTGAGTTTAATTTTTAAAACACGGAAAACCAGGTCGTCAAAGCGTAAAGTTTCTGTTTCAGATTTGCCAGACAAAAAACGCAGAAAAGGTTTGGTGTTTTGAGGTTGCATAGTATAAATAAATCTAATTAATGGAACCTAATCCCGTTTTTATTAGTGATGTCGTACCCGGTCTAAAATTAAACCCGGGTACCCGAAAGCAGTACCCGGGTACTCCCGGGTACCCGAAATATATAACAAAAAAGTTAGCTTACATCTGCAGTTTTAAACTGAACTAAATTGAAATAGTACCTACTAGCCAATTCAAACTGCAAGTCGTCTGTTATTCGTAAATATTGTCACACTTCCAAGTGCTATCAAATTCAAGCACGTGACTTTTTGTCCAAAATTGGTAGCAGCATCAACACCACGCAGAGGATGTTTATTTTACTTCACCCATCCTGACGCGATTTAATGGTACTATTAACGGGTTGAATATTTCCGTGAAATGTGGCATGGATAGGGTGATTCTTGTTATCCTTTATCTAATAGACTTGTCTGTGCGGGACGCCGTTTTGTCTGTCCGGGACGCTGTTTCAGCAGCCAAACCGTAAGAGATAGAGAAAAAAGTTATCAAAGTTATATGTTTGGAATGGTCATGTTAAGTCAGGAACCGAATTTCAGTCACGTGACACTACCAGTTTTCGAGAAATCACGTGATTTCCGTCCGTCAGGGATGCTGGTCCGTCCGGGACGCTGTTCTATTTGAAAAACGGTCTTTTTTGTTTTATTAAATGAGACATTTGTCTCACTGGACTGCTAGTTATATATAATAAAGCACTGCGAGCGTAGGAGGCTCATGGCTTGGTTTGGTTCGCAATTTTTGCACTAAGAGCTCAGCTCGTCCATGGCTTGATTTACAATTTCCTTCCATATTTTCTTATTTGTTGCCATTCTCTTCCAGTTGAACACTTTTAGGCTCCTGATGTCCAGTTCCACCTCTTTTCTCTATCTGTCCCTTGGCCGTCCTCTTTTCTTTTTTCCTCCACTTTTGCTATCCAGTATTTTCTTTTGCATCCTGTCCTCTGGCATTCTCCAAACGTGCCCCAACCAGCGTATCCTTACTGCCTTTATGACACCCGTTATACTTGGTTCCTTATACAGCTGTTTAAGTTCGAGATTTGTTCTTCTCTCCCAACCGTCTTGTCCTCTCTTGCCTCTAAATATTTTCCTTAAGACTTTTCTTTCCCAAATCTCCAATACTTGTATATCCGATTGCCTCAGTATCCATGTCTCACTCGCGAACAACACAATCGGCTGCACCACTGTCTTACTATATACACGATTTTTAATGCTCTAGATATGCTTCTACTTTTGAACACATTACTCAGCGCATGCACACATTTATTCCCACTCATCGTCCTTGCTTTGATTTCCTCCGTTGTTCCTGGATTTCTTGTCACTGTTGCTCCTAGATACTTGAAAGTTGCCACTTCATCAAACAAGTACGTTCTTCCTTGCTGTGTTTTTACTATAAGTTTGCTCCTTTCGGTATAATGGTTGTTTGTCCACGACATAAGCTTTGTCTTTTTTTCATTTATTTGCAGTCCTACTTTTTGGGCTGCTTCCACCAGCCTCTGGGGGACTTCTCTTAGCTCCTTTTTTGTTCTGCTAATATAGCAATATCATCTGCGTAGGCGAGGCATTGGTGTTTTTTGTGGTATAACAAACCTGACCTATTAATACCTGCGTTTCTGATCACTTTTTCCAGTATGATATTAAATAATATTGAGGACAGCGGGTCCCCTTGACGTAGTCCGTCTTTAACCGGGAAATTGTTTGAAATTTTTCCTTTAGCTTTTACCTTATCTTCCGTGTTCCTTAGCGTTACTTGTACCATGCTTATCAATTTCCTGCTAATTCCCAGTTCCCTCATAGCACTGTATAATTCCCTTCTTTCGAGACTTTCCGCCTGTATTTTATTTAGAACAAATATTTGGTCCACCACCCCTCTTCCCTTTCTGAAACCGTTCTGATATTCTCCGACTATTGTATCCATCTCTTTGTTAAGTCTAATCTTAATCGTTGTTGCTAGCACCTTGTATGCAGTATTGAGTAGCGCTATACCCCTGTAATTTTCGCATTGTAAAGGATCACCCTTTTTTATTATAGGGCACAGTATTGCTTCTGACCATCCTGAAGGCATTTTTTCCTGCGTCCATATTTTTGTAATTAATGAGTGCATTCTCTCTATTAACTTCTCCCCTCCATATTTAAGCCATTCACCGACGATATCATCGATTCCTGGACTCTTGTTTTGTTTCAATTCTTTTATTATGCATTCTGTTTCTTGTAGTTTTGGCATATCTTCACTTAGCGCATGATCCCACATCTCTTCTCCTTCGTCCGTGGTATCTCCCTCGTCGCTGACACCATTCAGTATTTCATCAAAGTGTTGAATCCACCTTTCTAGTATGTCGTCCTCATTTGTTAATATGTTCCCTTCTTTATTCTTGCAGAAAGTGCTGTTCGGGTGGTATCCTGTCCTTTTTCTTCTAATCCCTGCGTATAGCGCCCTAACTTCTTTGTTTTTATAATCTTCCTCTATTTTATTTATTAACGTTTCTTGGAATTTTCTCTTCTTTTCTCTGATGATTTTTGTACACTTTTCCTTATGTTTCCTATAGTTGTCTTTGGCCTCGTGTGTTTATTTTTCGATCATACGCATTCTTGCTTTGTTTCTTTTTTCTACTTCTTCCTTACACTCTTCGTCAAACCACTTTTTCCTTGACATTGTTGTTTTTTTACTACAGACTTCCGCACCTTGCCTTATTACTGCTTCTAATTGCCTCCAGCTTTGCTCAACACCTTCAACATCGTTCAGGTCTTCTAGTTTTTTATTTATTAATTCTATATATTTATCCTTATCCTTTTGATTTTCGAGTCTTCCCCTTTGTGCTTCTGCTTTTTTATTTTTACTATTCTTTATTAGTGGTATCGTTATTTTCATTTTCATACCTACGACATAGTGGTCCGAATCGATGTTTGGGCAACTGTAGCTTCCTATGTTTGTAATTGTTTTTTCTTGGTCCTTTTTTATTAAAATATGATCGATTTGATTTATGTATCTTCCATCTAGGGATCGCCATGTTCCCTTGTAAACTTGTAAATATTTTTCGTTTCAAAGTACGTGCTCTTAATTACTAGCCCTTTCTCTCTTGCAAAATCTATCAAGAAATGTGCGTTTTCCGTCGATTCTTCGTGCTTACTGAATTTCCCTATGATTGGTTGATATACTTCCTCTTTTCCTATCTTTGCATTTGCATCGCCTAACACAATTTTCATATCGTATCCAGGGATTCTTGTTATTACTGCATGGTTATGTTTTTCTGCAGCTTATTCCTATCGTTTTAAAGTTTTTATAATTTTTTCCGAAAAAGGCTGACTTTCTGGAAATTATATAATTTACTAGTCGGGTATCCGGGTCCTGAAAATATACCCGGGTCGGCCCGGGTACCCGCCGACATCCCTAGTTTTTATCATTTATGTGTTTACTTGCGCACCGCGGCATTCTTCTGGAACGTAACCCACACGAACGGCGAGGTCTGCCTGTATTGGCTAATTATTCCTGATGGAATTTTGCCGCTTCATTTTCTGAAGCTTTAAAAATCCTTATATTGGGGTGGATTACTCCCCTTGGACACTATTTTTCTGCTTCCATTATAACTTAATGTCTGATTTTGTTTTTTCCACTATTTCTCTCCACGCTGTTCTGTTTTCAATTTTCACTCTCCACTTGTTTCACTCCCATCTCACTTAAATCTTGAAGCACTTCACTCCACCATCTTATTCGCGGTCGCCTCCTTAATCTCTCTTCACTAGGCTTCCATTCTGCCTTATTACTCTATTCTACATCACTCCTCGTAACATGCCCCAGCCATCTGATGCGTTGTGCTTTTATAAACTTCACAATGTCTACTCCATTCATTTCCTTCATAAGTTCGTAATTCATTCTCGGTCTGTATTCTTCTTCATTGATTTTCTTGGGTCCAACTATCCTTTGCAAGATCTTCCTTTCAAGCACTTGTAGTTGTTCCGCCTCTCTTTGTCTGGGGCATAGGATTTCTGCAGCGTTATGTTACTACTGGTTTTGTAATAGTTTTGTACATTCTAATGTTTACTGTTTTACTGATTTTCTTATTCTTCATCTTCCTATTACTGTAAAATGTAATATTCTTTGCTTTTTCTTCTCCTCTATTATTTGTATGTATAATCGATAACCTCGTTTTACCTTTCGGTGTAGAGGCTGGTGCTTTATGTGCTTGCATCTGGCGGTACAATACTCAACTTGCCCCGGATTCGGGATACAAAGTTGGAGCGCGCCTTTTGTGCTTGCACAGCAACCATTGTGTGAGGTGTGTGTGTGTGTTATGTTGACCTTGTTACTCTATCTCTTAGGTCTGTGGATCTGAGCAGAGCACAGCCAACCTGGCGCCCAACTGTGAATGGTCTCACCGAGCCCGTTTCAAATCGCAAGGCTGAGGCTGCGGAAAATTCCGGCCCTCGCGAGACTCGAACCGAGGACTTGCTCAATGCAAGGTAAGCGCCCACCCATCTGCGCCACTCGGCTTCTGTCCCTCTATTATTTTTATTGTTTAATTGTATTCGGAGATATTTGAAAGACGCTTCTTCTTCAAATGTGTATCTATCTATTTTCAGATATTGTAGATAATGGATATTACTTTGAAGTCTCGAATACTTAGTTTTCTTCTCATTTATTCTTAATCCATACTTTTCGCCTGATTTTTCTATCTTCTTGAACTTCTCCACTAGGGCTGTTAAAGTTCTTGCTACAATCACAACATCTTCCGCATAAGTGATCGATTATGCCTTTTTAAAGAGAGTAGCCGAAAGTGAGTCACCTTGTCGTACTCCAGCGTTAATAATACATTTTTCTGTAACATCAGTAAGAGTTTTTACTGCTGTTGATGTTTCACTTAATGTAATTTTTGGAAGACGTACTAGTTTAGTGGGGATTTTCATTTCATTCATGAAGCTGAATAAATCTTTTCTTTCAACTTTGTCAAATGCCTGCTTAAAATCGATAAATAACTGAACTGCATATTTCACTCTAAATTATGATTTTGTCTTTATGTAACCGTGCGATTTCTTCATAAAAATCGCTCCATGATCAATACAAACCATGTCGTTAGCATACTGCCATATCACCACTACCTCACCACTGTATTATCTGTAACCTCATTTACCTTGCGGTGTAGAGGCTGGTGCTTTATGCGCTTGCATCTGGCGGTACAATGATGAACTTGCCCCGGATTTGGGATACAGAGTTGGAGCGCGCCTTTGGTGCCTGCGCAGCAACCATTGTGTGAGGCGTGTGTCATGGTGATGTTGAGAAGTCGAGTGGCGCAGTTGGGTAAGCGCCAAGCTTGCATTAAGCAAGTCCTCGGTTTGAATCCCGCGGGGGTCAGAGTTTTTCTGTAGCCTTGGCGATTGGAATCAGGCTCGGTGAGACCATTTACAGTTGGGCACCAAATTAACTGTGCTCTACTCTGAACCACAGACCTAAGAGATAGAGTAACAAGGTCAACCACTGAATCACATCATTTAAAAAAAAAGCAGAAGGGTCTCAGAACCGTGCTGCTACCACCAGTCTCAACAGACCTTAACTCAAGTGTGACTCAGGATTTATAACTCACTATTGGTAGCACTGTCCAGTCAATGTCAAATTCGAGGTTAGCAGGTTAGGTTTTGCGTCAGTTTGTGTCAAATAGCAAGCAAAACCTAACCTGCTAACCTTGAATTTCACATCGAGTGGACAGTGTTACCAGCAATAAAATTCTAAACTTATTTGATCTCTACTTCAGCTCACTCCCAATTAATTTGTCACTTTGATTTTCCACAAAATTTAGGTTTTTTATATATTTATTAAGTTGTTGGATAAAATGTATGGCACGCATGTATCATTACAAATAAGTTACTCGAGAAGAGACTGCTCTCGGTCTAGCGACCTCGAGGACTCAACTTTTCTCGCGTGACTTATTTGTAATATAACACAATTGTACAATATAAATAACTATTATAAATTTCAAGTAACACTATTTTTGTTTTTCATTCTTGAGTAGAATTGTTACTACTATTATTAAGTTTATAGAAATATATATCGAGGTTATTGTGTCCCTGTATAATTGTACGTGGCCCCAAGCATGCCACAGTCAAAGAAAATATCTAATTACATACCTGTTTAGAAGATTTTGAAATAATTGCGTTTATAGTTTTCTTGTTACATCCATTGGAGGGGCATTTGTGTATCCTTTTCAAGGTTTAGGCGTTAAGACAATACTCCCAAACTTCCTTATATTTCTTTTTTAACAGGCTCTGCTATTTGCTTAATGGCTTATCAATTGCTCATGCAAACTTCATATCTAATTTATACCTACCATCGTACATCGTACATTCCAAAAAAAACTTGTTAAAAACTGAGTAGTTTACCATTTATTGTGTATTTAATTCACTATAACATATGTACAAAAATCAATAAATTCCTTGCACATTGAAAGTGCATTTGCACATGTATACACATCATGTTAAAATTACATAGTTTACATATTACTGACTGCTATGTCTATTTCACATTCAATACAAAATACCACGTTCACTAATATCGGCATATAACAGTCAGCAACAAATGCTTCATATAGGTAACGTCAAATTTTAACCAAATTTGACAATATTTAACACAACATAAAGTTACATCGATTCGTTAAAAAATTAAGGCTAAAATTCTTTTTTACAGTGCAGTCTAGTTGCTCTTACTCGTCTACTGGTATCACAATGTGTAGAACTAGTTCTTGTCGGAAATAAGAGCAACTAGAACTTAACGGACATAAATATATATAATTTGAATACATATCCTCACACTACCTTAAAAAATGTACACAACGCCCTCAGTCATACGATTAATCCTTACCTAAGAGGAGCGACATGTAAAAATGATTTAGTCTTATTAATTTTACTGCTCGCGTACTATTTGAAACCATTAAATCCTCTACTTTACACACTAATTTAAGGTGCAGCGTCTGCAATAAGGTAGGTTAAAAAATAACACTTAAAAATAACGGTCGTACGGGTATTTTGCGCACTAGTGAGACCTAACTTGAATACCTAACATAAACTTCTACACAAAACAAAAGCATTTGATTCCAAGAGTTTACGTGGTGCAACAGAACACTTCTCGAACGACTCGTTCAAGCATGCTACGATTAACACTACGAAAACCTGCTTATCTATTGCACGAGTTTAAAATGTATGAAAATTCGAATCACATAGAAGTTAGTACAGCTTTTTATTTCGTGCAAGTTCGAAGTGGTCACTCGAAGTTTTTATATTGGTAACTTCGAAACTACAGTTCATTGTTGGTTGTCGATAGGACAAAAACGGAAAACATTTTACCGATAAAAGTTTTACCTCGTTTTTTATTTTTTAAGAGGATACGAAAATAAAGGTAGCCATGAAAACAAAGCGCTTGTTTGCGGTGTGTGATTTGCACGAGTTTTCTGATAACAACGGCTAATTTTGGTTGTATTTCCCGGGGGCCAGTTAAACTTGACAAGCACAATGACGTGTGTGCGAACTTTCTTCGATTTAACTTCTTGTAAATACTCATCCCCTGCCTAGACTTGACGCAAGTGAACAAAGTCATGGAATGTTTTTTTTTAAGTTGCTTTTATTGACATAAGCTTAGTTGCCGGTACATACAAGCTCAGTAGATCGTGTGTTGGCACGTTTACTTAAATTTTATCTATCGTGATATTTCAAATAGTTCAAAAACAGATGTTAGTACAAAAGTCTGAATGTTTTTGAATCAATTTAAATTAAACTTTTAAGAATTTTGTTCTACTAATGTGTAATGCCATATACTGTAACGGTACTTCTATTCAGCACCATATTGTAACGGTACTTCTACTTCGCCCTATACTCTGTACTATTAATTTATATTGCAGGGGTCTGCTAGTTTAAACAGTCATAGAGACACACAATATTAGCTTTCCCTTATCCACACTGACGATTTTAATAGTTTTATGTTCCTACGACTGTTTAAGCTAGCAAACCCAGAGCAATATAAATTCATAGTACAGTCGAGTATAGGACGAAGTAGAAGTACTGTTACAATATGGCGCCCTATATGGGGCTGTATAGAAGTACTGTTACAATATGGCGCCCAACATGGGGCTGTATAGAAGTACTGTTACAATACCAATGGCAGTGGCACTAGATTGTGGTCTAGTATACGTTACATGTCATATGGAAGTCTTTACACAGCAATTTTAATAAGAAACAACGTCTTCTGTAGGATTCAGGTTAGGTAAACATAACCTAAATTTTTACATGTGGTGTTCTGTCGATTTGACCTGTTTTTAGTGTAAACAAAACTAAGGAAATTGTTTTTCATGGCCAATCTTTATTTTAGTAACGTAGTACGAATCAGCTACATATAAATCAAGTAACATAGAGAATGAGCATTCAGTTTTAATCACCAAGTTGACTGAAGCTAATCTTATAAAATCACGGAAGTAACTAAAATGGGCTCCTGTCTTACAAACGATGTCAGTTTATAAAAATCCTAATCCCAGTTAGCATATGATTGAACAGTTAAAACAAAAACTAGTACGATACCTAAATTGTTCGTTATCTACAACAAACACTCAAAATGAAGGGTACGGAGCTACATAAATATCGAGAAATTCGTGGTACAAGAACTCAGGGATTGCACACTTGCATCTGTTTATTCTCCAACAAAAAACACGATGTAAGCTCTATACAGTGACGAGTCTGCAAATCCTTTATGGTTCTAAAATAACAACCAAACCTTTTCTTTGTTTGTTCAATATTTATGACACTCCCGTGCTTACCCTTTATTTTACATAGAAAACGAAATGGTACATGCAGCCAACGAAACCAAACCATTTAATACTACAAATTTCGAATGAGTAGGCTGAATACACCATCCCCTACAGATTACACAAACCCCTGTACAAGCAGTCGTAATCTGTACAAAACAACACTTTATTACAAATTATTATATCTAGTAATCATACGCATATACAGCAGTGTAAATATCATACACTAATACAATAATTACAATCAAATCAGTCTCGATATGTACAAAACATTTTCACTAATTCAGGATCCCAGAGTCACACTTACAAGCTAGGACCATTACGATCGAGCTTACATTACATTAATTGTGTGTTGAAAAATGCGTTATTTGTAGACTTAAGTGCCTCTAGTCGTACGAATCTTACCAAGAAAACCATTATACGCAGTAATTACACCCCTTACTTATAAAATATTAAGATGTTATACAACAGTTAAAGAGTATAGAACGTGTGTCACGTTTATCAAATGAAATATACCAACAGACACTTCGAAGGCTAGGAAAAATCACTCGTTTTTAAATAATAGACTAATCACACTTGGTAGTAAGTGTATTTTTCCAATAAATAAAAATAACCGTACGAAACGCTATGGTTCACATCCTAGCACGACGTACTCTAAAAATAACCCTTCAAAATGTATCCTTGGATAAACGTGCCATACGCAAAACAAGTGGACATTGTTCGCCTTGACAACAAGAACAAAAACAAACATATTGCAACGGCGAAGGTTTCAAAAATAATTTTATTTCCGAATATTCGCATCACATTTTTGATTAACAAACCAACGGGAGAACGGTAAATAAATAGACGCAGCGGCGGCACGGCGGACTTACTTCTTGAGTCGGGCGGGCGGGTCCTTGGATCCGCTGCCGCGCCTAGGCGGGACCTCCTGCCACGCCGCCTGAGTTGGAGGCACCGTTGCCACTCCGGAGGCGCTTCCAACACAAACAAAATCACACATAGGTTTCCAACCATTTCGGGGTGATGAGGGTGATGAGGTGATGGATGGACGTGAATGAAAAAAACGGGAAAAAGAAAAAAAATGTTTTAAAATAGGTTTTTCTTCCTAAAAAAAGATCAATTCGCTTAATTCAAACACACAATTTTGAGTGATACATCACGAAAAACAATTACAAATATTTATTACCAATTGCCCACCTCAAATTGGGGGAGTTGTTTAAATTTTCTATGATAACTTTTTATTTAAAATAGAAACAGCTTGATTGTTAAAATTCCAGTTCAGAAATTTTATATTTAAAGGTATTGCAATCATAAGAATGTCAACTTTTTATTTTTATATTTTGTTTTCCTTTACGGCTGGAAAAGATTCCAAATGAAGAGTGTGGGTTATTTGTCAGCCATACATTAATCAAAAGGTACAAATTAAAAGCATATATATTTCAACATTCTTAGGCTCCTTTCAGACAAAACGACTTTTTGCCGTGCACCGTCTAACAGACTAGTTCGTGCCATCTTAGCATTCAACAATCATCTTGGTATTTAACCATTATTCTGCTAGGTATAGAACTGAACTGTATTTCTTACATTGTAATAATTAGATTAAAACATATTGTGTATTTAAAACTCGCAACATATATTCCGCGCGCTCGAATAGTGAAGTGCAAGGCAGAGAAATATTCATCCCAGGTGCTATTATTAGAACTGCAGGCGTCGGAGTGAAGTAACGGTTTGGTGCAACTTGGCACGTTGGAGACAGTGGGAAGCAGTCGCTTATCAATAAGCAAGCAGTGCAAGCATTATACCAACTTGGGGAAGCATCTTACTTGAGTTGTCAGTTGTCAAAGTGAGGTTGTGTGCATACGCAATCCATAAAATAAGTTACGACATAACTTCCAAAAATTACTGTTTGACTCAAGGCCACTTCATAACGTTTTTTTTTAATGCACTTTATCAGTAACCTCTCTTTACCCATCAGTGGTGCTTCAGAAAATAAAGAGGTGGAAAAATAGCGGGGAGGTCTATATCCAAAATTATGGTAGAAAACGATGATGGTGATGTAAACATGTTACCGCAGAAACCCACTGTATCTTAGGCCATCGCAGCAACTGAGTTCAACCTGTCAAAACAATAACTCTGATTTTTGTTAAAACAGTCATTTTAATTTTCTTGATTTTCACTTTTTGTTAAAAAAAAACAAGCAATAACATGAATGTAGTATTTGTTTCTACAAAAAACTTATTTCTAGTTATAATTACGGAAGCAAATAATTAAAAATCACGAATTTACAATCGAAAATAGTGGGTGACCCAATTCTAGTCGGAATGTGCTTCAATTGCAAATATTCTAGTACGGAAGTATCCAACCCTCACCCTTTTCGTTCATTAAGGTGGCCCTACAATAGTTCACTTAAAAACGGCTTAAATTCGAAATTTATTCATTTTCGTGCATAAAACACAAAAAGTAAATTGAGAACTACAATCTGGGATAAAAAACTAGAAAAATAATTTACTTGTAAATATAAAATGAAAATTGCCAGAAAAGGCAGAAGATGGACGTGGGTCTCTCCTATTGGCTATAAAAAATGAAATAACTTTGTGCTTGTGAACAATGTACAAATCTTTCATTCATTCATTCATTCATAATCAATGACCTCTTGTACCTGAAGGTGTCGACAGTTATCAAAAAGTTCTAATTAATCACAGACCATTGTTTACTGAGATTAAAGTGAGAATCAACAAAAATGACATGAACAGATTAAAAAATCAGCTACAAACATTGCAAAGGTAAAAAGGTAGAGACGTATGAATTAAAACTAGAAAAAATAAATAATAACTGAGAACTAATGAAACCTGCAACATAAAACAAATGTATGATCAAAGGTACGATGTAATTTTTGGAGTGGTATCAAAAACACTTAAGAAAAGCAGCACTGCTAAAAACAAAATATCCAAAAGCAAACTATTACAAACAACTAGGAAACGGCCTTCTCATGTTAAAGAAAGCACTAAACGGAGGCCGCTCTTGGATAGTAAAGCTCAAGGATTCGAGAAATAAGAAGATAATAGTCTAAGAGCTGGTGACATTTTTCAGTGATCATTTAGTTAAGGCCTATTTTTTGAGAGAATGTTGCTGGAGGCATGCATAAGTGCCATCTGTAAGGATTCTCCTTGATAGCGGTATCGGAGGGAGGCAGAACACCCCCAATTTTCACTGTCAGTATATGTCAAATTCAAGGTTAGCAGGTTACGTTTTGCGTCATTTTTGACACAAACTGACGGAAAATCTAACCTGCTAACCTCGAATTTGACATAGACTTTCAGTGCCACCAACCTATTATTCATACGTTTCAATTTCCACAGCCGCCCCTTATGGACTTTTTAATGTAAATTTATGTCAAATTCGAGGTCAGCAGGTTAGGTTTTCCGTCATTTTTGACACAGACTGACGCAAAATCTAACCTGCTAACCTCGAATTTGACATATACTGACAGTGAAAATTGGGGGTGTTCTGCCTCCCTCCGATACCGTTATCAAGGATAATCCTTACAGATGACACTTATACATGCCTCCAGCAACATTCTCTCAAAAAATAGGCCTTAACTAAATGATCACTAAAAAATGTCACCAGCTCTCCTACTATAAGAACTACAGAATTCTACAAAGACCTAGAAGTTCACAAAAACAGCAACAGGGAAAAGTTCTACAAACTAAAATAGTTGATGTCAACGATGAAAATTTCAAAATGAAAGATACTGAAAAGAAGTGAATTTAAAGAATCTAAGATGGGAAAAGTGAAAAACACATAAGGAGCGATCATCTGGAAAATATCTTCAAAAGGACAAATAATGTAATATACCCATTCATTGATGCAGTGCTAATCGCAAAAATTATCAAAGGCTACATTTACACGGTCAGCTAACACCGGTGTTATAACATCGGTTGTTGTTAACTCCAGTGTAAATTGTCTTGTAAATTGGATTCAATGCCGGTTTACTAGAACCGGTTTACTAATGCTACACCACTTCGCCAAGAGGCGTGACTTTAGTAAGCGGGTTTAAAATGTACGTGTAAATGGATACTTTCAACTTACACCGGTTTTGAAACAGGACTACCAACATAATTGTAAAGACAGTTGGTTGTTTTGAGTCGCAGTTGTCAACCACACCAACGTCACTCCGTTGAATTGTATCAGCTGTGTTATTAAACCTTGTAGGTTATGGCAGTAATGTTTATAATTTTATAATAACAGATAGCGTCCGACATAGTGACAGATGGAAAATCTCGAAGCAGTTGGTCACACTGCGACCAGGTTTTAGCTAATACTGACGTACACTTTAAAGCCTGTACAACACCTGTTTTGTAGACGCATGTTTTACACGAGTTTTAATAACAACGGTTTAAATAGCACCAGCGTTAAATTACCGTGTAAATGTAGTCAAAGATCTGCAAAAAATGCACTTACCTACACAATTGACTTAACCTATTTATGCCCACTCATTCGAGTAGTGTGCTTTCTTATACAACCTAACATGTGCTACAGCTATTTCTTTAAAACAGTAGTAAAACTGTTCGTAAGGTGTGGTTAGATGACTTTTATGTATTTTGTTTAATTTTGACAATTTACAGATGGCAATTGTACGCACACGAACAACGAACTCGATTAAGTACACATAAGTGCTAATGTGTTGTAAGCTGTGAAATATTTACTGTGCTATATTTTGGAGTGACAGTGACTTTAGTAAAGTTCCGATATTGTATATCTATAATACATACGATATGTGATGTGATTATTTACATTTGGTTTACAGCAAGTGAGATTATATTTTACTGTACTCGGATAAGTACACTAGTACAAATGGATAAGTATTTTACAGTTATGTCAGAAATTAGCCCCAAATTGTTCTATGGACATTACAAACAGACTAACAATGGCTGTGCAAGTTATAACTGAAGACCGTAATCCAGTTTTGATGTCATTATAGTACCCCCTGAGAGTAGCAAAGTTAGATACCAATGACATGGACAATATGAAGTTACCATCTGATATATCGAGAGAACAACCTCCGAGATGATTCCGACTGGAGCAGCTCTGATGATGAAACTTTAGCTAACAAGCAAAAAAATTGCATAAAATTAAAAAGGAAATAAAAAGAAAAATCAAAGAAACAGTTACCTGTTTACATGTATGTATGTATGTATGTATTATCATTACCTTCATTTTACCTTGCGGTGTAGAGGCTGGTGCTTCATGTGCTTGCATCTGGCCGTACAATGCTCAACTTGCCCCGGATTCGGGATACAAAGTTGGAGCGCGCCTTTTGTGCTTGCACAGCAACCATTGTGTGAAGTGTGTGTCATGTTTATGTGTTGACCTTGTTACTCTATCTCTTAGGTCTGTGGTTCTGAGTAGAGCACAGTTAATTTGGTGCCAACTGTGAATGGTCTCACTGAGCCCGATTCTAATCGCCAAGGATACGGAAAAATTCCGACCCCAGCGGGATTCGAACCGAGGACTTGCGTAATGCAAGCCTGGCGCTAACACATCTGCGCCACGCAGCTTCTTTTACCTGTTTACATGTAACTTTCAAATCCTATTGCCAATAGTGCGGTATATACAGGGTGAGTCAGGAGTAAAGGGAAATATTTTGAGGATGTTTTAGGTCAAAATAAGAAAAATAAACTAATATGTTTACGTCTAATTCTCAGTCCTTAATGGAAATATTAGGGGAAGGGTCATTTTACTAGATATAACTTCGATATTGGAAACAAATCGTCAGTTAAAGAAACCATACATTAAACCAAGTGGGGACATTTAAAAACAAAATGAAGAATGAAGTTAGCAGAAGACTGACTTGCGTTATACCTAGTGCTTCTAAAATTCTGCCTGAGTGATAACATACGAGTAGAAACCGAATTTGTTGCACACAAAAATTTAAAACCTTGCAGTAAAAACGAGATATTTTGCACAACTTTGCATTTAAAAACACCCAGTTTATAAAACTAATGTTTATTGTCACTGATTACAATGAGTTAAAATAACTGATACTTTATCAATATTAATTAAATTTTGTGGCATTATAGTTATAACAATAACGTGCATTTCAAGATGACCTACAGTAAAATTATGACTCTATCAGAATGTATGGCAAATAATAATGTTTGTTTAAAAGAAAGCTTCTACCACTAATACATATTCAACACTCATTGTAATTTATCCTTTGATAAACCAAGGAAAGACCAGTGTATTACAAGCACTGCACATGAAATGGCTAATAATGAAACCAAGCTTACGTTGCAAGAGAACTATAACATAACATTAAAAAATTGAGCAAGATGAAAAAAATTCTGATCTTTAGCAGGTCCTATACGTTCCAACAGATCCGACAAATGCCGTTCTTTTTTACAAAACGAGATTGCCTACCTATAATTTTACAACTTCCAATACTGGAAATAAAACACTGGTAAGTGTTTCATGTAGACCGAGGTAGAAGGTGAACATGGACCATCCGAAGTAGCATCTTGTTTGTTTCATCATCTTAAAAGCCCCCCCCCCCCCCCCCAGACAACTGGAAATGTTCGACTATACAGTGACACATGCAGCGATCAAAACAAAAATCAGTTTGTTTCTGCCATGTTTATCTATGCTGTTCAGGCTCTACCAATTGAAGTCATCGATCAAAAATTTCCTATTTCTGGTCATAGTCAAATGGAATGTCATTCAATGCACGCTAGAATAGAAACTGCAGCAAAAAATATCCCTGTCTACTTGTCTCATGAACGAATAATCATAGCAAAAAATGTGAAACGTAATGAGCCAAAATACAAAGATTTTCAAGAACAAGACAACTTTTATTGACTGGAAACCTCTTGCAAAACTTATAACGGTAAACCGTAAAAGAGATGAAGATGGAAATACAATTACCTGGCATAACATTAAGTGGATCAGATATGAAAAAGCTAATCCCTTCGTTATGAAAGTTTGAAGTAATTTCGATGAGGACTTTCATAAAATATTGATTGTTCTCCGTAGAGGTCAGCGAGTTACCGTTACTACCATGGAAAGGTGTTTGAGACGTCTACATGAACAGAAAGGACAAATATCAGATGTAAAAGTCCAAAACTTACAATTCCAGAAACTTTCCCGAAAGCTGCAAACCCTTTTATAGGGACTTAACTGGCGATGCAAATGTTGAAGACAAATTGCCAGATGTAAATGTTCAGGATCAGGATTTTTTATTTGAAAAATAATTACTGCAGGAAATTAACACATATTTTTATTTTTGCAATTTATAAATAAAATTGAGTTCCAAATATAGCTAAAGTTCATTTTTTTGCTATAATACCTGTGAAACTGTTGTAACGTTGGCAAAATTGACAGTGAATTTTGTTGGATGATGTTTTGAGCCCTGTCTACCTGTCGCACTGACAATTTAAAAATTAATTATTTTAGGTTATCTTGGTCTCCTTCAGTTTTTGCCTTCATTCCTAATGTTCTTCTTTTCATGACATTTACCATTTCGTAATCTGTTAAAATAATTTAATAGTAGATTATGTTATTACGAGTAAAAGTGATACTTTGTGTGGCGAAGCTGAAGTTTATTTAGCCGAACGTTAGTGAGGCAAATAATTCAGCTAAGTCACATAAAGTCACTTTTACTCCGAATAACATATACTATTTTATCCACAAACGTATTCAGATAAATTTCATTAATATAAATTTAAAAAAAAAGGATGCATTGGCCGGGAATCGAACCCAGGCCACCCACGTGACAGGCGAGCACTCTACCCCTGCGCCATCCTCGGTTGTTCAAATAACGCGCTACTGTAATGATATATGAACATACTGAATCACCCGAGCTAATAGCACACGGCCACAGCAGCTGTCACACCATAACCCACGGCGAAGCAACGATTTTATGTGATTAGGCACATAAAGTACGCAAAAGTTGCTATTTTATCTACTTTAATCAGACAAAGTGACACTTTTACCTTGTCAATAAAGATACATAAGTTGTCACTTTTATGACGTTTGCGGATAAATTTGTTTATTGTTACCGACCTACCTATTCATTTTCATAATAGTGATTTGTCATTCTGACTCTGACAGCTACTTACGTTACCTAACCTCTCAGTCTGATTAATAAAATTTGTTACTAGAAACCAGAGGTAACAACATAAATTGTGTAGGGACCCCAACAAATACCAATAGAAACACTAAAGCTTTGACACTGACAGGTATTATAGAAAAAAATAAACTGTATCTGCATTTATTATTTTTATCTACTCCTACTGCACAATGGCCATGAATTATGATTCATAATTCACGGTTTGCAACCAATCATAAAATTCTATTTTCATTATTCAATAGTTTGCAAATTGCAACCAATCAGAAAATTCTATTTTCATTATTCAATAGGTTGTAGCCAATCACAAAATTCATTCTTATTATTAAATGACTTTATCTACTCCTACTGTACAATGACCATTAATTATGATTCATAATTCACAGTTTGCAGCCAATCATAAAATTCTATTTTCATTATTCAATAGTTTGCAAGTTGCAACCAATCAGAAAATTCAATTTTCATTATTCAATAGGTTGTAGCCAATCACAGAATTCATTCTTATTATTCAATGACTTTTGAAGTTAACAGCTGTCAAAATTCGGAAATATGAATACAAGTCTCCTATTGCAAAGGAGTAGATAAAATATCGTATTATATTCGCGATTATGGCCATTATTCACTCAGATGACTTGCGCCACGCGCCTTCGGCTTGTGGCGCAAATGTCATCTTCGTGAATAATGGCTGTCATAATCGCTCATATAATAATATACTATTTGAAGTTAACAGCTGTCACAAATGTCATAATTCTGAAATATGAACACAAGGCTCCTATTGCATAGGAGTAGATAAAATATCGTATTATATTCGCAATTATGGCCATTATTCACTCAGATGACTTGCGCCACGCGCCTTCGGCTTGTGGCGCAAATGTCATCTTCGTGAATAATGGCTGTCATAATCGCTCATATAATAATATACTATAAAAGAGAGGTATCTAAAAAATTATTTATAGCAAATTTACTTAGTTATTTATTATCAACTATTGGGTAGCTTGTTAGCTAATAATTTGCTAAGAAAGAAATATTTAATTTTAAAAACCTGATTTGATTGAAAGGGTTGAATTTTAAATTTCATTTTCTGGAAAACAAGTTTGTATTTAGCCACTTTTGGAACCAGACTATCGATATCACATGGACCTGGAAAGTGGCCATGGGGATTTTTAAACTTGCGAATGCAAAGAAGCTGGCATGTGGTTGAAATCAAGAACAAATAGTTTGGAAAACGATGTTATTATAAGAGATAATTCTGGTGAATCAAGTGATGGTGAGTGACAGTACGAGTAGTTTCATTTTAAGAGACGAAAACTAAATTTTCTACACCTTAATATTCTTCAAAAATATTTAATTTATAACGTACAGATTCATAGCTCCAGTAATAAAAGTAAAATGTTTATTAATTGCAATTGCTGTTAACAGTTTCACAGATGCCAAGCCTATTTGTAGATGTACGCAAAAACAGCAGTCACGTCATCAAACCGAGAAGAGTTTCAGCAGGTTACCACATCCACGCTGTACTTGAAACTAGTTTTCAAAGTCTACTTTGTAAATATTCTGTAACACTAAGAGAACAATATATAATATGATAGATCAATAAAAGAAAACAATTTTTTTAATAAACCCACAGTCAACTTCAACTGTAATTTTAAACATTACCTCTACAATCAGTTGTGTATGCCATGAATTGATTTCAAACGTTGTACAGTATTATTTAAGGTTGTACTTATATTAATAAATAAACTCATTTGCCTATTTAACTTAGTATTATGACTATTTATTTACCTTCAAATATTAATTTCTTTTACTAACAATTATCGATTCAAATTGTGACTGAGTCAAAATGATTCATTACTTCATATTCTTATTTTTTTAATATAAAATTTCAGTCCATAGCTACAATTCTTATCTGAACCTGGAATTTGTAATTGTTTTCCAATACATGCACTTTTAGTAGACATAAAATACATCACATTCAACAAGCACAAACAAAAACATCACTATGTTATTATTTCTAAAACAATTCTACTTTTTCCCCAAAGTACAGTCATAATTTTGTGGAAATTACATTCTTGCAATGTTAAATGTTGTTCCTTAATATTTTCTATGCTCTGAATAGTACTTCAATTTCCAATTAATTCAAATTAAAACTATACTGTCAGAAAAATGACGCATTCAATATGTTTGTTATGACATATAACCATATGTTGTGATTGCTTATAGATGTTCGATTTTTTAGGGCCAACTCTAGATACACAGACAACTCTCTCTATAGTTTATTAAGGGTAAGGCCATGCTTGCGTTTTAGTCGCTGCGACATGATCGCCGCAACTAGGTCGCAGACATATAAAATTTTCTGTCCAGGCCATATTATAATACTGCATAAGAAACAATCTTTCGTGACGCTGGCAAAACGCTCTTCACAGCGTTTTCAACATTGGTCGCTATCGCGGGTCGCAAACGTGGCCACCTACATTAGAATCCATAGAACACACCATTGCGACCTGGTCGCGGCGATCGTGTCGCAGCGACTAAAACGCAAGCATGGCCTTACCCTAAGGATCCAGGATAAAATTGCCGCAGCAGAAATGTATGTACTTTTAGACTGCTATTTCCTTGGCAAAACAGCCAGTTTAGAAATTGAAGCCGAATCTGCACTGCATAAATTTATATAATGCAATTAATTATATATTCCATCAGTCACCAATTAAAAAACTTATACAATTTCTAACAACATCACCAAGCAGTGAAACGGATAGCCTCTACTTCATATTTGCTTATTTAACTGTAAACAAAAACTGGTCGAAATCTTCAACATCAGTAATCACAAAACATGGAGTAACAACAAACATATTAAACACGAATAATGAAAATGAACAAATGCAAACGCTTGTTATGTGATACTCACTTGGCTTGCTTCGAGTTGCTAAGGTCGGAAGTGGAGGCATTGGGAGCTGCTTGTCCTGCTCGCAATCGCATGGAAACCCTACGCTCGTGACTGTCATACAATCTAGGAGAATCTGAAATAATTCTATGAGTGCCATTCTAAATTTTCACAAAACAGCAACTTACTACTAGTAATAACGTCTTCCAGGGGGTTTGCAGCGGAAGTGTTATTTGGAACGATTTCCATGCGGTCGTGAGGTCGTCGGGCCCTGGTCTGAGGAGCGGAAGGCGTAGAATCGCCAGGAGTGGCAGCATGAGATCCGTAGCGTTGTCCGGAGCGACCTCCTTCATCCGCATGACCACCCCGTGACCCACCTACAAAAATCAGAAATTTGTATTTGGGGATATTTTAAGCTTCTGCCGTTCTCTGGTTTACAAGCTAAATTTGACAAAGAATCTATATTACAAAACAAATTGTAAATGCTTTGTGAAACATAAGTGACTCACCAAATTTTAGCATATTCCAGTCAAACACATAGTCGTACGTGAAACCTTGTCTGTGAAACAAAGTCCGGAAGAGCTGTCTCAAGTAACTGTAGTCGGGCCTTTCTTCGAACCGAAGTTGTCGACAGTAGTTTAAGTAAGTAGGAAATTCGACAGGATAACCCTTAAATACAACAGTAATGAAGCTTAGAATGAGTGATTACGTTTCTTTTGTAATTTTTTTTATATTTAACTGATCAAGTTTTCATTACATCCCATGGCCTGGGAATGCTCTTAGGTTTTTCCGCATTCTGGGCAAAATCATTCCTTTTGAAATTTACCCTTCACGACATTATGTATTTTCTCCTATTTTGTAATTGGCAATAAATTAATTATTAAGATGATTAAGATTACAGAATTACTGAAACGAGGTAGTAGCCATCGGAAAATATTATATTTTCCTTCTCCAGTACAGAAAGTACTCACTTTCTGTACTCTAATAAATAATCATACTATGATTGGCTAAAACAGACAAATGTCAAAACAAAAGTTTGAAATGTGGCAAAAAAGCTCTGGAGTGGAAATTAAAATAGATTACGACAACTGCACTCTCTGCTCTTTATTCAGAATAAAGAAGGCATGTTTTACATACTCAGAAAGTTAGAACAATTTCCAGCAAACCAAATCTATGTGTGTTTGACAGAACTCCGTGAATATTAACATAGAAATAAAATTGGGTAAATCTTACAACTGCTTTAAATAACTTGGTTTGGAAAAAAGTTCAGGAGGCGCTTATGACAGTGACATCGAGGTTAGAATTGCAATAGGAAGAGTTCTGCATGGGTTGACGTAGCCTAACAGTATAATGCACGAAACAAACAAAACAATAATTCACAGCGTAATAAAAAACAGAATCGTGATCCTTAACAATAAATTTATGAAATAAAATTCAAATGGTAGAACTTATATGAGAAACTGTTTGTTCAAAGAGATTGGAAAACAGAGACTTGCAATGGTACAAGCATATGGAACACATGCCAGAACACAGTTCTCTTCACAGAAGGAGTAAAAGAGAAAGACCCAGGCTGATTTAGGAATCATATATTGAACACGTCATGAAGGAAAGAAATATGATTAAGAGCACGGAATAATAGAAGCCTTTGAAAACAATGAACTCCTAAGGGGCACAAATTAATGAAGTAACGAAGAAAATCATACACACGTTACAACAATATTCTCAAATGTAAAATTGTCCAGAATAATCTTGCTACATTTCGATAAATATTTTATTTCTAACAAATCCAGTACATTATCTGGCAAAGACATCCTGCCTCTGTAATCATAAATAATATTATCGAACAAAATTCTTTACTTTGACTTTGAATTTCTCTTAAATTCGACCCTATTTACACTAAAAACTGACATGCAGAGTAGAGTGGGTCACCGTTATAACTAAAAAATTATTTTTTTGCACTTCCGGGACTAAAGTTGATACTTTAGTCCCCGTAAACAGGGACTAAAGTAGATCATTTAATCCCTAGGGACTAAAGTAGCTCATTCAATCCCTAGCGACGAAAGTAAAAATGATACCGTAACTATGGTAAATTTATGTACACACGAGGTTAGTAGGTTAGGTTTTGTTTGTTTGTCATCTGACACACACTGACGTAAAACTTAACCTGCAAATCTGGAATTTGACATATACTGACAATACACTTCAGTACTGCCAACTGATTCAGGCTATCCAGAACCTGCTGCAATTCAGTTTGTAATAAATTATAATTGTCAGTTTCCAAATTGACAGATTCCAAATTTTGGAAATGTTTGATGATAATGTTCCCAAAAGTGCAAAAAATAGCGTATATACCTCGGGACTAAAGTGCCTAAATCCCTTGAGTGGTTATTGCCTTCGGGCTTCGCCCTCGAGGCAACAAACTCCACTCGCGGGATTAAATGGTGCACTTTAGTCCCTCATGATATAATATACTATTATCGGACCAGGTTGTAATAGTGCTAACAAGTTGCATTTTCATATGGTCATGTTCCCAAAATTTTTCGGTTTTCACTATTCATCTTCAGGGTCTGCAAGATTTCTTTAATTTTTTTTATATTAAGGATTTTTTAATAAAATCTATTTACAAAATAGGTGAAGAAGCAAGAACAAGATGAGAAGGTGCAAACACCTACTCAATACCTCAGCAGTGTTAATAATAAAATACAAATACTTTCAGTAACAAGTTTCGAACTTGTGACCTCAAGCTCAGTAGCCCATTATGCCATCGTGTCAGCATAGTTACGCAGCCGCTTAAACAGCTATTGCTAGTATCCTGATTATAAATAAAAAACCCATACAAAGAAACCCGTGTGGGGTTGCTAGTCTTCCATCGGGCGCCTCCCCAGGTGGCAGATAGGAAAAAGCCTCCCGGATATGGGTGGTACCAGAGAAATTAAATACTCGGGGCGGACCAAAACTAGCACAAAGTGTCTGTCTTCACGTTAGAGGCGGCTTCAAACGACGTCTGATCCCATGTAAGGGGCGGTCGAAACTAGGTAGGAAAACTGTAAACCCTTCAGAAGGCAACGGGAAACCACTGAAGTATTATCCCAAGAAAACCACAGATATGAAAATGACAAATTTTAATGAAAATCCCACACCGGTCATCCGGTCTGCCTCACGGATTATGGGGGGAGGCAAAAACTCGCCTTTACGAAACAAAAGAAAACTGGCTAATACAATCAAAGAAATGCGTCGGCTTAAAATCCCAATTCTGGGAGTGAGTGAAACTCGATGGCCAGGCTCAGGGCATTGCAACATCGACAACATGACATTTTATTTCTCTGACAACCAAGGTCAACACCACTGGAATGGTGTAGGAATAATCGTTGAAAAATGGAGAAGTAGGAACGTGACAAACTTTGTATCTTATTCTGACAAGAGCAATACTGCTGCAGATACAAGCGAAACTAATTAACATTAATATCATTCAAGTATATGCTCCCACGCTTGATAAATCAGATGAAGAAATAGAGCGATTCTATGAAGATGTTAAAAACCTATTGAAATACACGAAACTACATGAAATAAACATCATATTATGTGACTTCAATGCAAAGGTAGGCAGAGGAGAAACAGTGGAAGGTATTGTTGTTCCCTTTGGTCTAGGAAATCGAAATGACAGTTCTGTCAAGAAGAAAAACTAAAAATCAGTAACACCTGGTATTCTCTACCATCAAGAAGAACATACACATGGAAATCGCCTTATGATAGAGATGGAAACGTAGTCAGAAGCCAGATCGACTTCATTCTCATAAATAGAAGATTCAGTACCTTCGTGATGAAACCTTTAACATATCCAGGTGCTGATGTACCGTCAGATCACAATCTGCTACAGATAAGTCTAAAATTAAAGCTTGCCACTACCAAAAATAAGAGGAAGTCTCAAAAATTAGATGTCAACAAGCTAAATCAAGAAGAAATCAAAACACAAAAGCAGAAATAAACAAAAAATTGAAGCAAATATGAGATAACAGCAATCAAACACCTACCGATATTTGGGAAAAGGTTGAGAACGAAATGCGAATAATTGCAACGAAACAGCTTGGATATCACAAAACACTTGCCAGAAAGAAATGGATGAAGGAGATCATAGAACTAATGGATCAATGACATAAATATAAGAACCGTGACAATAACAAATACAAAAGACTAAATACACTAATAAGGGCTGAAATTAAAAAAGGTAAGAGAGAGTGGATACGGAAAGAGTGTGAGGAAATTGAAGAATTGCAGCGAACACACAACACTCTGGGAGAACACACGAAATTGAAAGAAGCTGCCGGCGTATACAAAATAAAGAGGACTTCTACGTTGACAAACGGTAATTATAAGATAATAATAGAACTGGAAGATAAGAAGAGACTTAGGACAAGATACATAGAGAACTTGTTTATGGATAACTCAAGACCAGAACTAAAACCAAAATTCAAAAATAAAGACCACCAATATCACTGGAGGAAATCAAAAAGACTAACAGATGCAAAAAATAATAAAGCGATGGGACCTGATGGATTACCATCAGAAATACTAAAACTGGTTGACAAAGAGAATATTTCTGTTCTTCAGAAAGTGTTCCTAAAGCTTCCCTAAAAAATGGTTAACATCTACACTCATTCCCCTACCAAAACATAAAACTCCTCGTGGATGTAATGATCATAGATTAATAAGCCTTATGAACCACTCGCTTAAAGTTTTTCTAAAAATACTGCGAATGGAACATAAGCCTCAACCAATTTGACTGTAAGTCTGGGATGGGGACTCGTGAGGCACTTTTCGGCATACAAGTGCTCTTACAAAACTGCTAAGATGTAAAGAAAGACGTGTTTCTTTGTTTTGTCGACTACGAAAAGGCATTCGACCGCGTCCAGCATCAAAAACTTATGAATATCCTTAGGAAAACAGATATAGATGAAAAGGACATACGATGCATTGATAACTTGTATTGGTATCAGACAGCTCGTATAACCACGCAAAATATCAACACTGATGATGTTCAGGTCTGCAGAGGTGTACGACAGAAATGCGTGCTGTCTTCCTTACTTTTTAGTCTATATTCTGAAACAATATTTTTGTAATACCTACTTGTTAAATATTTCTTTAAGGACTGTTTACTACTGCGTAAGCAACCTCTTTACGGCCCGGCCGTAAAAAGTGTCCGTAAAGACCACGGCCTGCTAAATTGTATGCCGAACGTCAAAGTGACGTTTGTCACATAAATCCAGCAGCAACCAAGCCTTCAACTCCACATAGAAGAAGGCGCAAAAGACTGCTATAACTCCTGAACATACGCTAAAATAACTTGCTCATTCACAATCTTAACGTCTTTAGGAATATCTTCATCATTTTCTACAGATGTCATAAGTTACGAGCTGGTTACAACTTAAAACTGCTTATAGCCATACACAAAATTGGAAATAAATGACATTTATAAACAACAGTTGCAACGTTCTACGCACTCTCAATCATTCTAAAACGTCATTACACAAACCTAGCGTTTTGATGAAAATAAATTAGAAAAATATAGATATGACCGAATTGTATGTAGGTATTACAAAAACTATTGTACAATACGCGTCCGTTAGGGCCTTTACTGCCTCGCCAGTATTATTCGACTCGCTCTTCGAGCTCGTCTCACAAATTCTCTGGCTCGGCAGTAAAGGCTATCCTAACGGACTTCTACTGTAAAATACTATAAAGAATCCTTCGAAAATCAAGAAATGGACGTAAAGGTAAATGGTGTACCAATTTCACACCTAAGATATGCTGATGACACAGTTCTTATTGCCAACAGTGTCGAGAAACTTCAAGAAATGTGCAGCAAACTGAATGAAAATGGTCAAAGATGAGGACTCACCATCAATGTGAAGAAAACAAAATTCATAATAGTCGGTAGAAATAAAGATCCGCTTAACAACACAACAATTCAAATAGATACACTAAACAAATAGAAAGAGTACAAAAATACAAATATTTGGGATGCTGGTTATATGCGGCCTGGGATCGGGAAAGCGAAATCAAATGCAGAATCAAAATGGCGCGTGCTGCCTTTATGAAATATGGGAAGATCTTGCGCTCTGATGACTTATCGCTGACCCTACGTATGCGCTACGCTAGATGTTACGTTTGGTCAGTTCTATTGTATGGAGTTGAAGCGTGGAAACTAAAAACAAGTGCGATCAGGAAAATAGAAGCCTTTGAAATGTGGACATATAGACGTCTACTGAAGGTGCCCTGGACGGATAGGGTGACTAACGAAGAAATATTGAGAAGAATTCGAAAAGACCGCAAACTGTTTACAATAGTAAAACAGAGGAAAACCGCATACCTCGGGCATATCATCAGAAATTAGAAATACAATCTTCTCCAACTACTGTTTGAAGGAAAAACTGAAGAAAAAAAGAGTAGGCAGAAAGCAGATGTCCTGGACTAGAAACATAAGACAGTGGACTGGTTTAAGATCAATAGGGGAACTAATCAACACCGCAAGAGACAAAGAAAGATTTACAAATGTGGTCACTAATCCAATGAAGATATTGGACAGGCCAAAACGTTTTCAAGTTCTTTGCATTTATATTCCACACAAATCATCCTAATAGGTTGTCGTTCTTGAGATATAATGTTTACCTCCAACTGGCGGGGTACCTTCACTAAACTGCATTTTCTGACTTTACTGTAACGCCAAAGCAGTTACTGTCGTCACAAAAATTATGCAGTTTTATGAGACCTTTCATATAATTTTGGTTTGGTTGTAATTGATTCAGCGGGTACAAAAAAAAAACTCAATAGTTAAATGAAACCTGTCTTCGACTCACAATTGGCATCAACTTCCTAGACTTAGTTGTTACTACTTGAGTGTTACAAGGAAAATATAGAAAATGCAAACCAGAAATATTGCCATCGCTTATCAATTGTCATAAGTAAAGCTGATATTATATGGCAAATGCATATTTTCTATGCAGGCAAAACTTTTTGTATATATAGTATACTAATTATGTGAAAACAAATCGTTTAAGCCAAGTTTCATTTTGCAAATTTTTCATATTTATACGTTTTTGAGCATACTTTCTGGATTTTGCATATTTGGTTATATTTAGCAATAATTTGTAATGTATTTATCACTTTTTGAGATTTTTTGTAAAATTTACAATTTTATTAAATTTATTAATAAAATTTTTGTGTGCGACTCAGATATATACTTTCACTTTCTGCCGCTGGAGTGTAGTGCGCGTATCAAACTAAGCAGTGGAAAGGGGAAGTCCCTGTTAAAATCTTTGACTATATAAACATGAACTGTCAGCAACTCACACTTTCCCATAGAAGCAATGTATAAGGAATCAGCCAACATAGAATCCATTTCAAGAGTCAAACTTCCGAGTGTTGGGTGAATAATACTCTGCTGGGGTTAGGGGAAATCTCATTTTTATGTTGGCTTGCAACGTTAATTTGGCGTTGGCATTCCATGTTTATATAGTCAAACGTTAAAATGAATGAGGTCTTTTAATAAAAATTAGAAAAATAAATATACTCATACAAAGTAATTAAATTTTTTACATTATTTAGAATACCTCTATTTATTTTCAAAAAAAATTAGAGCATATTTTCTGCATATATTGTAACTTTGGGTGCATATAGTTAACCAAATGTATGCATATATATGCGCATATTTTTGTACATTTGGGTGCATATAATTATCAGCTTTAGTCATAAGACATCATCGGTTATGATTTTGAGAGTAGGTGGTTGTGTCAAGCTGTGAAACACCTTTGTAAGTCGACCATCTGACTAAGATTACTAATTTTGGCTACTTGCGGCCAAATTCCTATATCATTGCCTTTATTTTTTCCTTGTATGTTGATCACCTATCACCTGCTTACCTTGACCATAACCACCAATTTTAAATAATTTTACGTATATTAATCTACCCTTGTATATTGACCACTTACATTCAGAACAGTGCTACAGGTCAAGTGTGATACTTAATATTATGAAGCTGTAATGCTTGTATCAAAAATTTCAATGTGATGTGCTCTTCGATAATCTGACTAAACGGCTTTCTTCCCTTTTTCTCGATTACTAATGTGTCATCTTAACGTCCATCACAAAGAATAACCCCTCAATTAGACATTTATAATTACATAAAAACGTGTTTCACTTCAATAACTATCGAATTTAAAAGAAAAATTATTTATAGCCTTTGCCGACCCTAAGATTTTACTTTGAAGAGAAACCAAAATGGGGTTTTCCTTAGACTGCCCTTAGGCAACTTTTAAGTACTACTATTAGACTAAAACAATCAAAAATATTTTGTTCGACTTTTAAAAATTCAAAATCTTGGCAAACTCTAAAAATGGTATTTTAAAGAAAAACCTAAATAAGGTTTTGCTAGAATGCATTTGCGCAACTTTTAAGCATTTGTAGATTGAAAAAAATGAAAATTGATTTTTTGACCCACCCTAATGTAGACAATATGGAAAACAAGTTACACTAAACTGTGCGTGCATAACTTACTTTACAAAGCTCCTCGATAGGCGTCGACATTTTCTTTTCCGAAATCCGCTCATACTTCTGTCGCTTGGTGGCAGCCTTGAGACCTTGCCATGGCAGTGAACCCCGGTTAAAATACATTAACACATACCCCAGGGATTCTAGGTCGTCCCTTCGTGACTGCTCTATGCCTAAGTGTGTGTTTATGCTCGCGTACCTTGCTGTGCCTGCATTAAAAGAAAAAGAATCAAACTATTTGTATTTGAAGCAACTATTAATTAGTTAATTGGTTTACCACTCTAACAACCATAATTTTATCAGCTAATCTTTATTTTTTAAACCATCGATTGTGAGATTAAGAGTAATAAATCAATAAAAACAACTGAAATGAACCAAGACAACTTTAAATGTAAAAAAAAGCAACATATGAAATACACACAAAACCAACAGATTTAAAACTATGTTTCTACACGATACTATGAAAATATGTCAGCTTAACAGACGAGTAACCACCATAAATGCATTTTCACACAGCCTTGAGGCTGTGCCCGGTGCAGTTAAGCAACATTGATTATTTAGAAATTACACACCAACGTATCAAAAGCACCAGCTCCATGCCCACTAAAAAAACTGTTGACAATGGAAATGTCAACAACTAGTATAAAAATAGCCACAACAATGTACGTTGTTGTCGACGTACATGTAAGTGTAAGAAAAGCAGAGCCGTGCAGGTTGGCGAATTTCAAGTTTTTCATGTAAATTTCAAGTTCTATGTGGAACAAGATCGCGGAAGGCTCTGACCTTATGCAGATATATGTTAATGTTATTATTTATTTACACAATGCATTCACAGTTATGTTGTACAACTCCTACCTCTTACGAAACACATGTTACATAAGTTAATGTCAGCAGCAGGATAAAAACTTTCTTTATTTCATATTTCCTTCCATATACTGACGTTTGGAAGTTTAAGGCAATTTCCAATGTCAATATAGTTGTAGATTCAACATTTTAGCATCACTTGATACTAAATGCAACACATTTGGCTACTTAATTACTAATTTAAATATAAAGTGTTAAATCAAATTCTGATAAAATAGAGTAGCTGTATAATAAGTAAGATAAGAGTATGGCAAATAGAGGAACAACATTTGATTGGTTGAATCCCTATGCTTGTACAGTAAATCTACGCAAGTTTATGATTGATGACATTAAACTGACATCAACTAAACTTCAGATTTAGCAGTTAAAAAACGCAATTTATGAAAAAATTGGTGGGATGTCCATTTTTGATTATGTAGCTTTCAATTTTCTTTCCTTTTAGTCTGTATTCAAATAAATATATCATTCTATAATGACTAGTTTCCCGTCTACGGTTGTAAATCGTTCTGAAAATGGTATTTATTTAGCCTGTGTTCCAAAGGGTGAGCTAAAAAAAGAATTTGGCTAAACAAGAGCAGCAAAAAAAGTCAAGTTGAAAAAGAGCAAGAATTTGTGAGCGGCATTTTCGCATTGATCAGTGGGAGGTTATAGAAAATGGAACAAAAATATTAAATAACCCAGCTGTCCCAACAATTATTTTAGGTAAAAATTTAATTCATCAAGCTAATAATAAAATTTCCACTCAATGTGATTCTGATTACAAAAAATTATATGAATATCTGCTAGTAGAACATATTAAACTGCGATGTTTGTGCTATGATCACTACATCATCTGCAAATGCTAAGTAGTTTTTCTTTGGATAATTTTCATTCTAGCTTCCTTTCTCTCTTTATGCGCTTTCTTACATTCTTCATCCTACCAATTGTTTCGCTTTGTTTTTGTTATTTCTCCTATAATTTCGTTTGCCGCAGCATGTACTGTTGTTAGTATACTCTCCCATTCCTCTTGAATGTTTGTATTAATATTAGGTGTTTTCCTCAGAAGTGTTGTAATTCTTTGTTGGTATTTTGCTTGATTTTCTTCTTTTTGTAATTTCTCGTGGTTGTATACCCGTTGTTTGATATCATTCTCTTGTGTATTTCTCTAAGTGTATTTTGATGGAAGCTCGATCGAGCACAAATTTTGTTCAACCCTATATGGCGTGCATACAAATTAGTATCATTACAGGTACATTAAAATCCAGTTCAACTTCTCGGCTACTGGTAGTAGCAAATATGGGTGCTCCTAGAATAAGAAGAACAAATGCTGCTAAGCGAGAATGAGACAAGTGTCAATTGAGTCCCAATATATATCCAAACTAGTTAAAATCTGGAAAACCTTCATGGTAAGAAGAATTTGTTAGTCAGCCTTCTTCTGCAAGTGAAGAATGGAAGATGCAATGGCAAAGTGCAGATATGTTTAACAAAAAGCTAATTGATGATACTAATAAAAAAGTTCCTACGTTGACCTTTGAGGAAAAATTTGTGTCGTACATAATTCGCTGTGTCGGTGGTGATATAGAAACAACTGAGCGTATAGTAGAAGAATGTTCAGCCCCAAAAATCGAAGAGAGGGTTTGCAGCAATTTTGTCAAATGATCCATCCTAAAACCATTGTATAAGGTGTTAATTTGAATTTGTGGTCAAGTTAGCTGTGATTGATGATTATGTCTGCCCTAGCGTATTCTACAAGCACATTTTTAACAGCCATAACACGTACTGTTCTTGCAACTTGTTTTAGCAGCAATAGCACAGAGCAAATTTACTTGTTAGATGAATGGTCAACATCGAAAGGTAAAGGAGGTTACAGATAACGATGATGATGATGATGATGTAATAAGACTAATAACTTTCCATTACGAATAATTTTTGTATTATTCGAAGCAAATATTGAATTATATATGAGGTTGTGTCCAACCATATGATGTAATGCGCAACAGAACTTTATCAATTCCAGAGTTAACTAGACCACAAATTCAAATGAGCACCCTTTTTTTATAATTCATTCACAATGTCCTCCCAGCAGGCTACATTGGGGTGACATTTTTGATGGTGCGCATGCGAAATAGTTAGACTTGACCAAATTGTGTTACGTTGTTTTCAATTTGTGGTTATGATTTTTGAAAGCATTTTATCAAAAATAACTATAATTAATAAATGTGATATATTTTATCAAAAGAAAACTTAATTTCTAAAGTGTATGATCAACAAATACACATTTTAATTAACCCATACTTAATTCTCTACTGTTAACGCAGTTTTTCTTTTGTTTTAAAATTTCTTTAAGTCAAGATAGCCTTGTAATGCACATTATGAAGGGTCTAGCATAGTTCAACTTTAAACTTAAAAGCTGAAATTTAAACTGGTACTGCAAAACCAGTCGTTAAATATATTTTATCAAAATATTAGCAGCAGGACTTTAGAACTCCTCTTCCGGGATTAGCTTAAAGAGTAGCTTTACGCTTAATAGAAAGTAAAGTAAGGCAAAGTTCAAGGTGTTACACTTTATTGAGATGTCTGTATTGAGATACAGCACATCAGAGCCACCAATTATCTCTTTCAAAGCAGAAGCACATTAAGCGGCTGTCTTACTTCTTACCATCACGAGAAATTCTGACTAGTTTAATCCATTCATACAACAGCTGTTTCTATAGAAATATAGAAAGCTAGCAACAACTAGAATAAGTCAATAATGAAGGTAGATTTAGTCACTAAAGAAAAAATCCTGGAACTGTAAAGGAAGCGTTTAACTCATCTTTTACCAGAAGAAATATTGTTTCAGGCTTTGAAAAATCCAGGATTTGGTGTTTTTCAATCGCAGTTTTTGATAGTGACGATTTTGAAGCTGCTTCAGTCACAGATCACCGTATGATTAATGCACCAGGTACTACCATTGAAATAGTATATTTCATTACGAGTCTGGAAATAAGAATTTTTCCATGCGTGCATGACAAATTTGAACATGAGAAAATCCACTTCAGGACTTGTAACGAACGATATCTTTTATTATACTTTTCTGAAAATAACGTTAAAAAGTAAGAAGTAAATTTTATATTCAAATTAATAACAATAATACATCGTAAAAATAGCACCAAGCACGATTAACATTTCCATAGCAACTAGTGATGTAAAAAAACGCGTTTTTTTAAAATCGAATAAAAAACCTTTAAAAAAAACTACAAAAAACGCGTTTTTTTTGTTTTTTATTCACTTTTGTAACTGGCAGCACGTTTTGGTAGGTATGGTTGGCAGCAGGTAAACAAACGACAAAATTTAAACTTATTTTGATTTTACGTGCCCTTTAAAGTTCAAGAAAACTACAGCACAGACTAGACAATGTTTAATAAACAAAAGTAACATTTTATACCTACTGCCTACTCGTATTACGTATTACTCACAGAACAGCAAAGCGTATGCATGCGTCTATGCGAGCACCCCTGTCCCACCCCCACTGTTGGAAGTTGTTTTAAGCTGGACCTAGCTCTGAAACTGTCGAGCTGATCGACGAATCAAGTTATGTTAAATATTAGCGATTCATCAAAGTCATAAGACAGTGACATGGGCGACGTAAACTGCACGGATACTGACTCCGAATCAGTTGAGGAGTCAGCCATGTCTGTTAGCGAGTAATTTCTGCATTATTATAATTTCTACATCCACTTTGGCTATGAAATGTAATATGTACATTATTTTTCTTTAGAAATATTTGTTTTTTTTGTTATTATAAATTCTATAATGCACTTTACCTATAAAATGTATTATTTTTATTTAGAAATATCTGTTTTTTGTTTTTCCAAAGAATATTACTTGTTATTCACACTTTAATTCTGAAAAAAACCAGACTGCTCGGTTTTTTTGCAAAAAAAAAGGTTTTCTTTAAAAAAACGACAGTTTTTTTATGGTTGCATCACTAATAGCAACGATTTATTTTTTATTAATTTAGCGCACGCAAAATAATTGGACATTGGGAAAAGATTTCCGTGCACTTTTCTGAAAAAGCCACCTTTACGTCATTGCAAAAACATGAAAACAAGGTGTTTTGAGAAAGGTATAATAAGACATTCCAAGCACTTCAGATTGCAAATCTTCTGTATCTGCACAGCACGTAGTCAATGAATGCTGAAAATCTGCTCCCTTTTTTAAATATTTTTCAAATTTCACACACCAAGAGTTAATATTAAAATTCAATTTTTTTTATGTGAAGACTAAAGATTTATAATTGGTGAAAATAATATAAAATGTTAATTACTTCTTTAGATTTTTTATTATTTGCCGAAAAGTAGTGTTTGCATAATGCAACATTAAATATGTGAACTATGCCGTCGAAACAAAACGTGTTTTTTTTTTCTTTCACAAGCCTCACGCTTGGACCGTCATTAAATATGGAATGAACGCTGCTCTAACAATTACAATTACAACAAGCCACACCTTGTCGGCGTCATTAAATATGGCATGTTTATGGTTGTGCCCCTAATAAGTCCTACTCAAGCCCCACGTTGGGCGCCATTAAATATGCACTAACTACACTTTGCTGTGCCTTTAAATGTGTAGTATTTTAATTTATAAATTGCCCCCTTTTGAATAATAATGTCAATTATACTTTTTGAAATAGCTCCTAAAACTTTACAAGGGTGGATTCTTTTATCTAGTTACTTGTTTTATTTCAAATGTGATTTGTCTCATAAGTCACAACTTATGTCAACCAAATGTCAAAACAGTTTTAAAATTCTATGACAAATTCCCAATCTTTTGAATGGTACACAATAATATTAAATAACACAGTAAGTTCTCGTCTCTTAATGAATTTAACCTTCTTAATGTCTTTATTTATTTTCTAGTTAGGATTTGATAAGAAATCACTCACCTTGAATATTTTCCTTACACAACATTCAAGACAGCAACCTATTTTTGATCTGCAACTCGACCCTTTTAAGCAGCTTCCTGCAATGCACTGCTCACAGACAGACCACCAGTCCCAATCGTCGTCCAATATTAACAAACTACCTCATCCCCGCATAAATCCGAACCATTTTCATCCCATTGTAAACAAATTTTAATTCAAACCATATTAAGCTTGTATCGTAACAATATATTTAAATCACTTCTAGAAACTGGAATCTAGCCCTGTTAATAAATTACTCTCACAAAAATCTTGTAAATGTGCTTTTACAGTTGTCTAAATGAGGAGATTTTTTTTATCCAATTTACATGTTCGAAAAAATCTTCTCATTTAGACAACTGTAAAAGAACATTTACAGGATTTTTGTAACAGTAATTCATTAACAGGGCTAGATTAAAGTTTCTAAAAGCCATATAAATAGATATTAATTAGAATTGAAAACTACTTCTAAAAATTGCCTTCCATAAAAAACGTAAAAATTATGCAAACATACTACTTTTCAGTAAATAATAAAAAAATCTAAAGGAAGTAAATAACATTTTATATTATTTTTTTTAATTATAAATCTTTAGTCTTCACATAAAAAAATTAATTTTAATATTGTCTTGGTATGTAAAATTTTGAAAAATATTTTAAAAATTAAAAAATTAATTTGTAGCTAAAGTTTAAAAAAATTAGGTGTTTTCTGGCCTTGTAATTGTTCAGATAGCTAAAGATAACACACTCTAAAAAAGTGTATTGCAATCTTACTTAATTTCCGAAAAATAGCACTTTTTGGATTTTGACAATTTCAAAAAACTCCATTTTCTAAATAAGTAAAAATCACTCGGTATATATGATAGGGGCTATAGGTTTTTAGACAAGTACAAATTATTGACGTAAAGTTTTTAAAAAAATCAAAAATAATAATTTTTGCCATATTATGCAGACTTTTTGGCGGACACTGTATATGATTAACCACTATTTTGTTTCAGAGTATGGAATTTGCAATGCAGCTCAGACGTGCAACAAGCGCTTATAAACAACCAATAACTTCATAAAATCTAACAAAAACATTAACGGCTGGTCTTATAAAGGTCACTAATCTAAGGTTAACTTTAATTCACTGTTAAAATAAAAAAAAGTGCATCAAAACGTTAGTGCTTATGATATTTTATTCATTAGTAAACAAATTTTGATGCACTTTTGTTTATTTTAACAGCGAATTAAAGTTAACCTCAGATTAGAGTTTTTATAAGACTAGCTGTAAAAGTTATAACTAAACCCAATAATTCTAACTATTTTGACAAAATCTAATTAGTTAGAATATTAGAAAATAAACTGTCTTACTTACTGCTTGCGCAAGAAAAGATTAAAGAATCGCCATTCTAACATTTGTATGTTACACCTATTGCAGGATCTCGTGAACTAAATCTTGTCCAACATTGCTACAGACCGTTTTAAAAATTTCTCGTTCACAAAGAACCCACCTCCTTATTGACATTTTTTTTCATTTGAGGTTGTTGTTCGATGTCGTTATTTTCCCCTGTTCTTTTAAAAATCAGTCTTTTTCAAAACTACAACTTTATTATCTGTTTGTAAATGGTTGTTGTAATTATTCTCTTCTAAATATTTGTCGTTATTTGCTTACAGAGTTGCATTACACATGCATCTGTTCATGTTGCTGCCAAATACCTTGCATTCAATTGATTAATATAATTAATATAATCTTTCACATTTGTAATTTTCTAGTTTAAAATCTTGTACTTATTTTTATGTTGTTTTCTGAATTCTACAGACTGCATATGTTAGAAACTTTGTGTCTAAATGTATATTTAAATGTCTGTTTTTAAACAATTTTTGATCAGGAAATTTTATTTCATGTTACCAAATCTATTTTTTTAGCAATTTCTTCTTGCTTATTAACCTGTTCGAAGTGTAAATAAATGCATCTCTTCCAAAGCACAACAATCACTGTAAGTATTCTGCAAAGACTTCGGGCACTTTATTACTTAAAATATATTTTGCCAATAATATTGTACAGGTTTTGTAATATGAGTGGTAACTTATAACCACAGTATCTATAAATTCACTCTTGACTTTACACTGGCACACAGCCATTTCTAGTTGATATGTCAGTGAGTTGAATTACTGTAGCTTCTTTTTTATGAATGACGAAAGGCAACATATGACACGTGACTTTTAATCCAAGAATTTTATTCCTGTTTGTTAATGAAATACAGAGTGTTCAACAACGACGGAGGAGTAGAAGATATTTCTAAAACTATGAGAGCTACATAAATATTGTGTGTATAAAAGTTGTAGGTACATTAAGTGGTGCACATTACTAAAATAGTTTTGATTATACGGGGTGTCTCAAAAAGGTGTGGCGAATCTAACTAACATTTGCAAATGTTAAGAACCATGTATAGCATTAATGTCCACAGCCTTTAGACTCAAAACGTAATTCTCGAAAAAAAAGCATTCTTTTAACAACGTTTTCCTTCATTCAATTGTTTTCTGTAGCCGCCTAAAGTTCAGCATTTACTTGCATAAAATCGTTAATATCTCTAAAACATTTGATGGTAGACTCTTACAACTTTATACTAAAATGGTTAGTATTTCAATGCAAAACTTTTGAGCTATCTAAATACAGGGAATTCCATTAAAAAAGAGTAAGTTTGATTCATCACTTTTTTGAGCCACCTTGTATAATCAAAACTATTTTAGTAATGTGCACCACCTAAGGTACCTACAGCTGTTATATAACGGATATTTATGTAACTCTTATAGTTTTAGAAATATCTTTTACCCCTGCATCGTTGCTGAACCCTGTATATGCTCTGTATAATACTTATTAGTTTTGCTGGTACTTCTGTTGAACTGTTCAAGAAAATTCCATATTTTTCTTTGTACTGTGTTGAAAGCAGCTTGTTAGTCTATAGAGGTCAGGAACAGTTCTTCTCCCTTTTCCAACTCTTCTCTTATACTCCTAAAGTTTGTACTGGGTGACCGGTTTTAAAACCAAACAGCAAAAGCATAGTGTAGGTTACTCGAAACATTTAATTCAAATAAGACAAGGTTACCTAGATCAGTCTTTCCCAACCTGTGGTACGCGTACCACTAGTGGTACGCAGACGCCACTGCGGTGGTACGTGGTGCTCTGCACACGGAAAAAAAAATGTTTTAAATTTTTTTTATTGAACAAAAACACATTTTTTAAAGGAATACATTTCAACAATTATGGCAACACAACTTCTTGCCATGCAGATCAACTTTTATTCGCAGTACAGCTTCAAAAAGTGATGTTGAAAGCTTATTCCTTTTTTAGTTTCAATAGATGTAATATTAGACAATATTCTTTCAACATCATAATGCGAATTGTACATTAAATAAATGTTAAAACAATTTTGCTTAATCGTGATTTTTAAAAAAATCCTTTATATTATTTTTGGTAGACACAAATTCCGCTACTACTTTCTTAGACCAGACATTCCCAAGTTGGCTTCTAATCTTCAAGCTCAGCCTTCTCATTGAAGTTTTGTATTATATTTTTGTTGTATTTTCCTTACAGTATAATTTTTTTTTAATTTTCAACTTACGCTATGAATTCCTTGCTCATATCAATTAATAAAATATTATAACACTACACAGAATTTTATTCTTCATACTTATGGTTGGAAAATGGGTTAGTTAGATTAGTAAAATAATAAACATATTCCATCCATAATTACCTCCACGTGTCCTCGTGACTAAGTGATACGCAAAATATTTTTGTCTTGTGAAGTGGTACGCCAGTAAAAAAGGTTGGGAAACACTGACCTAGATCATAACTGTAAACTATAGAGGGGGGGGGGGGATCTTGTTTACTAAAAATTGTCTTCCTGTCCTGTAAGTGTCAGTTCTTCCTCCAGTTTTTTTTAATAGATGTTCTTAATCTCTATTATGTATGTCATTTAAAGCTGGTTGAAGCATATGGTCCTATAATTGTCACAGCTCGTGAAGTTGCCCTTTTTGTGTATTGGAATTATTGTATTTTCTTACCAATCTTCTGAAATGTTTCCCGTTTGCCATGCTTTCTGTATATTTCTAGTTATCATTCTTTGCCTATCTTTCCTAAAAACCTTATCATTGGAAGTTCGATCTTCTTTTGTCCATTTACCTTCCCTATCTTAACGTTTTTCACTGCTTCTTCCAGTTCCTCTACATTAATTTTGTCAGTTGATCCATCTCTCACTATATTTTCTTCTTCCTTCTTATCTTCAGTTCTGCTTCATCATTCCACCATTTAGTTTTCTTCCGTTGTTGGTTGTTATGCTTCCTTGCTTTACAAACTTTGCATTTTTGTAGCTCTGCCATATTTGTTTCAATATCCAATCTTTTTTTATATATTCTTGTTTTAATATTTCATTGTCTACCCCTTTTTGATATTTTATTCTTATTTCTGCTTTTCTCAATCTACATATTTGTATTTTTTCATTGTCTTTTCCTTTTTCCATTGTTATTTATGTTATTGATTCTTGCTATGATTATTACTTTCCCATACCCATAGGTATAGGGAAGTCTTGGAATCATGAAAATTTTGGAAATCGAGATTTTCACAGAAATATCCGTTTTGGGCCTCTAGGAACCCAAAAAAGTGGTTTTTAAAAAATGTCTGTCTGTGTGTGGGTGTGTGACGCTCCTACAGCCGAAAGTATTGCTCCGATTTTGATGCGCTTTGGAATGAGGGGGTGTATTGAAAATTCATCTACAAAATAAGCTTTTCAAAAAAATCCGAAACCGGAAGCGGCAGTTACGCATGTTTTTTTGGTATCACTGTTTTTGTGATTAAAATTTTGAAAATTTTATCGCGGATAACGATAGAGGGTCATAAGACAAATCTGTTAGTTTTTTGCCGAACTCGCTAGGTTTAAAATGAAGGGCGCTATGATTTTTTGGAAATTTTGAGTTTAACGCCCTATTACTCAAAAACGGATGAATCGATTCAATTGATTTTTTTTCTGAATAGTATATGAAGGCTAACATGAGGTGATATAAAAAGTGTTTTGAAAAATATTAAGGGGCCTAAATTAGAAATTTTAAAAATTTTGGAAATTTTCTAAAAATCATTTCTCAAAAACTGCCCACAGAAATTTATTTAAACTTCATACACTGATAGACCCCGAAAAGGGCTATCGATCTGTTTTTTAAAGAATCTCATGAATTATCTGTGGCGCCCTCTACGAAGCTTTGAATTATGAAAATTTAAACCCCTTTAATTAATAAACAAAACAAGATAGGTAGCTGGGGTTTTCACTGAATTGCTCAGTGCATAATGGAGCATATGAATATGCAAAAAAATATTACACTCGTGGATATATGTAAGCGCACCGGCCCCCTCCCCCCTCTATTTTTGAAAAATAATCTTTTTATTCTAACGGTTGTTATATTTTTGCGTCAAAGAATCTTTTTCCGAGAAAATAAAAAAATCGATTTTGTATGCAATAGAAAATATAATTTCCAGGTACTTAAAAAATTTCACCTCGGTGCTACAGCCGTTTTGAGGAAAATAATACATAAACTAGCACAGTGGCGGCTTGTCCACTTGGCGCCATCTACAGAAGCTCGGTGGTCACGTTTTGAACTACACATTCTTTTATATTTACCCGCAATTTACGTGAAAGTGTAAACGCTTATCACGGTGAAGACGTGAGTCATCGAGTTGAAATTTTGATATGTTGTAAAGACTGTTGAATAAAGACGATATGAACAGTTTCCAGTATGGGAAAGTCCAGGGAGGTAGTCACGTCCACTTTTTTTTTCTTGGTTTCATGAAGTCCCACTATTGTAATATCGTATTGTTCCATTTCCTCTTTTAGCTTGCATTCTTTTCCTGTTATTGATGTTATATTCTAGGACCCTATTTTTATTTACGTTGTTGTACAATCTCGAACTGACGTCACATTCTCAACCTAATTCCTATAGTTTCCCATATACAAATCTCTCGATAATTCAAATTTCGATAAGACGAAGTTTTCGATACCGTCGAGTGGGATTTTCCCTCCATTAGTGGATTTTAGAGGCAAATATTCAGTTTAGCACTAACGATTACGTTACGAAGTGCTGTAAATAGTAAATAACATTATTAAGAGTTATTTATCACCATGCTTCTTTGTATTTTAAAAGATTTGCAAGCCTGCAAAACCCAAAATATACAGTCACCTCTTATTGACATAAATTGTTTTGTCTACACAGGTAAGGACCTTTTAGTTTTGGATATCGATAAGGCTCTATAATGACGTTGGAAGAATTTGCTAATTTGAGTTTTCTACTTTAAATATTTGATCCCCAGCGTGGTCGAGCGGTTAGAGAGATCGACTGTGGTGTTACAGTGCGGGGTTCAATTCCCACGTCTGGCAATTGATGGGCGGCCCACCCAGCGCTTTAAAAATTGGGTATCAAAACCACGGTTGTGGAAGTAGGGAAAGTAAGGCAGTTGTGGAAGGCGTAATGCTAACCACATCGCCCGGTATGACGTTAACGATGTGCCACATGACTCAGTTTCAGAAAGAGATATTTCGACAACCCTGAATCTCATACCATATTCCTACATGTGGAATGAAGCGCCCTGAACTTACTTTAAATATTTGAGCAACTATGCTTTAGTGTGTTGTTACTGTTGTATTGAGTCACACCTACGTAGGTTATGAAGTCGTAAAAATGAAAACTAAAAACATTAAGCATTAGCGAAAATACCTATGTACGCATATGTATTGTATGTAACTAATAATATTTTTATACATTTCGCAAGTACTTACTATTTATTTTTTAAAGATTTATAAATAATTCATATAAATATGTACCGTACGTTGTCTATAAGAAATACATAATATGTATTAGAATTTATGGCATAAATGTTTTTACAAATTGAAAATCCGGTAACTCGAGTGTTTTTATGTTCTTCCCCAGTTCTCTCGTAGTTTTAACTTTCGTTCCTTTATTTTTCCTTTTTGCCATTTCTTGTTTTACTTTTTCTTCTCTATTCCTCTTGTTCATCCTCTTTGTTCTTATCCATACCAATATTCTTTCCCCTACTCCATCTGCTTTCTATGTCATTTTCATTTATTCTCATTCTTTAACTCCTATTTTTTGTAATTCCTTCGTTGCTAGCTATTCGTTACCGTATTTCTCCCCTCCTGCTCTAACATTAGTTTTTTGACTTATAAACCACCTTTTCTTCTATTCTCTGCTTGTTTTTATTCCAATGCCATATTTTTCCTTCCAATTCCAACTTGCGGTATCCTATCTCAACTTTCTTCCTTCCTTAGCTTTCTTTACGAGAAGTCTGTACCATTCTCTCTTCTTTGGTTAGATTATTGTTTATAAAATTCTTGTATCAGTTGCATTTCTTAATTTGCTTTTATTCTTCCTTATCTCCATGCTATTTTCTTCTGTATCCATTTCTCTATACATGTTTTACTCCAATTTTATAGGCGTTTACGAATGAACTAGTAAGCACCCTGTATAGTAAAATTAAAAAAAACATTAAAAATTGCTAACTAAACCCAACAATTTTAACTAATTAATTAGATAGGAAATGTTGAATGGTCAAAAACTGAAAAAAATGAAGGCTCTAATTGGAAGTCGTTCAGTATTTGACAGTTGATATGCTTTAATTGTGCCTACATGTTTCTGCAAAGAAAATGTTCATAATAATTCAACAACGAAGATAGACAGGGCATTGTGGTTAATTTTGAGAAGTATAGCGTGGATAGAAGGAAAATTTTTTAATGTTACAGCTACTTGGCAGCAGCAAGTTCATGTATTGAGCTATAAAATTATTTGCACCCATGATCTCAAAAACTGCAACTCTTCATTTGCTAGAAGCAATAAACGCAGTAAAACCCCAAATCAACTTTAAAATATAATTTGGAATTAACTTCGATTTAAAGAACAAAACAAAGGAAAACTACGAAGAACTGTTGGCTTGGTAGACTGACAACAGAATGGTCATTAAGTAGACGAAGACACTAATTTTGGCGGTTCAACTCAAGCTGAAGCGAGCTCTTACTCGTGCAATGGACAAATGCTGCATTTGATGAATAGCCCAACTAACTCAAGGCTTGTCTGAAGACAAATGGCAATTATTTTCATTATAACCTCCAACATGTTGACAACATTTACAAAAGTTCCAACTGATAAATGTGGCTTTCCATTATTGTAGCAGGAACCTTTCGACGTCTCTACGTACTATAACAAGGCTATTTAAAAAAATATCGGTATAAAGAGTGCAATTTTCATGCAGCTCTAATTGGTGGTGTGTGCAACTAGAATTAATTATTAAAACATCTTTCAGTTAAGCAAGCCTTAAAAATCTTACATCTCTTAAAATTGTTGTTGCAACTAATTAACAAATGGCTATTTTCACTCACTAATTAGAGAATTGGCTCAGAAGGTCAAGTAGTGACAAACACTGCATGCGTACTGATAGTCCTTGATTAATATTTACAAAAACCTGCACGTCGTATTTGATAAAATTAAATGCAAATTACATACGAAACTTCCAAATTAGAACTGATTTGAAGAAAACATTTGAGTAATCAACATCTTAGTTGTAATTTACATAAATAATCTACAGCACCGTTTCAACTCACATACATAATTACTTATAAAATATATAAGTATTTTACAGAAAGCAAACTTTTCAGTTTCTAGCGAAAATGCCATTTCCAAAAATTAAAAAAGTTTCAGGCATAAAGATACAGAGAGTCCTGTATACCAAAGAACCAACCCGAGCAACTTCGGCATTTGTTACTTAGTTAACACTAGCCGAAACTAGCAAGCCATTTCTCCACAAATTATCAATTGAATGTATTCAACTAAAACATAGAAAAGAAAATCTATGTAAATTAAACCACAATTTAAATCTTACGGAACTGTGCATACTCAAAAAGATGATTTCTTGGTCAGAAAAACAGAATCTCTAAGTTTTCCAATTACAAAAGATCTGCTGTACCCTGGGAATTACCCAAAAGTAAATCGCTTTAACAAAAATTATTACTTAGAATGTCTGTTCATATTTTAGATTCTAAATCTGCTAAAATATTATTTGTGCATTTTCATGCACTGTCTGTATAACAATAGTAAAAATGTTAAAACAAATTGAGTTACCGTGAACTATACTGTTTAAAAACAACAGATAAACTGTTCCGACCTATGACTCTTTCAAACGTTTTTGTGATGTTAACAAGTTCTTGGAGCAGTGGCGTATCTACCGCTGCTAGCGCTGGAGAGGTAAGAAATTAATGCGATTTATAACTTTAATTAATATTAATGTTACACGTAATTGCAGTTCATAGAACAGAAACTAGGTATACTTTACCCTCCCTATGTGCTGTATATTTTTGTTTTCTAAAATTCCTTTCAGACATTCGTGTGATAGCTTCATACAGCACTCACTCTGCTTATCACTTCGGTACAAACCCGATGGGTTATGTCGTGTTTTGTAATTTCAAAATCATCGTCTGGTTCACACTATCGTTTATTTGACATATTTATTGTTTAATTATAACAATAATATTAATTTTTAATTTTTTCATATTAGAGGTGAGTTTTGGAAAGGGCCAACAAAAAACAACTTAAAGAAAGTTTAAGGGAATGATGAAATAGCTGGAGAGCTATGTGGCAAAAGTAGAACGAGGAAGAACAAAAACGGCTTGGTGGTCCCAAGAAGTCAAAGAGATCAAGACTTAGATTTATACAAATGGCAGATGAACATAGCTAAAAAGAAAGTATTAGATGATAAAAATACAACATGGGAGAATTTTGGAAAGAAATTAGAAGAAAACTATAGAGACAACCAAAAGCTAATCTACCAAGCATTAAAATATATGAGATCAGAAGAAAAGCACATTAAGAAAATTTACAGCTGAAAAAAGAATGTACCAACAAAAGCAAGCGATGATATCATGACAAGATGGAGATAGAACTACTCGAAGACACAGAAGAGGAAATACTGAGGGACGGGTACAGGAAGGAAGGCAATGAATCCAAAGCAAGTCATTAGAAGATTGAAATTGGGAAAAGTGTGTGGTTATGACAGAATCTACCCCGAAATGATAACGTTAATGAGAAAAGGAGAAGAGATGCTGCTCAAAATCATGAACAAAGCTTGGGATGACGAGATAATATCTGAACACTGGGAAACAGCTGATTTTGCTGTTAAGACAGATAACAGAGACAGCTAGATACACTGCTGCTTCTTCAATCTAGAGGCTTTTGAACAAATAAAAGAGACAAAATATGAAAGACACTTCAAAACAGGAATATAAATGAAGGGCTAATCAAAGATATTTCGAGTCTATACAAACATGCAGAAACTGCATACGAACAGACAACTATGAGACGAAACTGTTCCAGACAGGACTACAAGTCCACTCCTTTTCCTACTGGTGTAATGTGATCAAGGACGTCAAGTCTGACATGGCATACATATAGATGACATGTTGGTAGTGGCCAAAAATAACGAAGACCTACAATATAATCTGAAGGTCTGGAAGAAAGCACTTACGAAAAGGAATATGCAGATCAACATAGGGAAAACTAAGATAATGTTAATCATAAGACAGCAGGAAGACGTCAGAGTAGAATTACGAGGCAGCCAGCTGGAAACAGGTGGAAAGCTTTGAATACCTCAGAGCAACGATCACCGCAGAAGAAACGATGGGAGAGGAAAATATAGCATGGCTGCATCAATAAGAGGGAAGAGGTCAAAGGAAAAGTGTTCACAGAAGTGTATGTTAAAATGTTCTACTCGTCGAGAGGAACAAGGTTTGAATAGAACGCTTAGTAAAATTCCGTAGTTTTCTCGCCAAAAAATTAGTTTTAATATTGGTTCTTTGTGGAGAATGAAAATCGTGATTTAATCACTTTTTAGCTTGTTACAGAATAAATTTAGTTAGGTTAGGATAGAATCCCATGCGGAGACACCTGTAACGCCCCATGACCAGATAGAACAGAGGGAACTAAAGTTACACTAGTAGGTTTTACGACCTAGGACTAGTTATGTTGGAATGACAATGCAGGCCCAGAAAGCGGTTAAATACGGGGAGGGTCATCATAGATTTGCACCTAACTTCGGTGACCATGTGACCACAGTTGCAGAGAAAATAAGCAAAACGACCACAGCACTTACTAGATCAAGCAGAAGGAAACTGTTGTGCTCCGTACAACATTCAATAATACAATATGGTGCTGAAACATGCGAAGAAGCAGTCAGTAAAGACAAGCACAACGTAAAATTGATCTAAAGGAAAACAACACTACGAGTATGTAGAGCATACCATACTACTTCAACCAAACAGCATTGGTGATAGCAGGAATAACAAGCATACGACTGCTGGTCGAAGAAATTCTGGCCTGAAAAAGACTGGAATATGGTAGCACGTGGTATAACAGGCATTCTGACGACAAAAGTAAGTGATTAACTAGAGAGACGGCGAAGCGTGATAGACACTATCTACTCTGATGATGCCGTCACAGAGGCAGGAAAGAGAAGAGGGGATTAGTTGGTAAAAATCCGACACTAACCAAAGGAGGAGCATCTTTTGAAGACTTCCCCTCCTCTGAAAATAGGTTATGTTAGTATAAGTTAGTTTAGGTTAAAAAAAAACAAACAAAACAAAGAGAGACATAATTTTCGTTAGGTTAGATTAATTTAAATGAGGTTAGGTTAAAAAATATGGAACTTTGGGAAGTAGCGGTTACAAATTTACAGAACATTAAATAAACCCGCACTGCTGCATGGGTGTGACGCTTGAATAATGAGCAAAAAAGATGTCAGTTGAATACTTGGCAGCAAGAAATTCTGAGAAAAGCTCTTGGAAGCATTGGAGTAATGGAAAATTTATGGAGAAGAACAAACCAAGAAATAAGGGAGCTATATGGACAACCACAGATTGCAGGAGTGGTCAGGGCACAAAGATTAAGATGGTTAAGGTATAATCCGTTCACGATCTTTTTGGGTCAGGTGAGGCTATGACCATCTAGTAATTTTGTTGGCAGTACCTCTGTGGCAACTAAACTCCCTCATGGAAATTGACACTTTTTGTGTTAGGTTAGGTTATTTTCAGTTTAAGGTTATTTTTTCTGAATAGGTACATTGTTGTCGGATATTCTCTAGTCTCCACATCGACTCGCGTTCTTTTAAATTTGGTCTGTCCTTTTTAAATTGGAAGTAGCATCGTTCCAATGGAAATTTTTTGTTGTAACAAAATTATTTTGGGCATTTTTACTTTTCCTTTGATGAAAATTAAAATTAGTTTTACACATTTGATAAATCATTTATGTTCTTACGAATATTAAAATAATAAATCTGGCAATGTGGTGGCAAGAAAATGTCGAACAGACACTGACAGAAAAAAAAGTTGCATCCGCTACATCATCGAATCAGTTTGTCCAACATGAAAAGACAAAATCATAGCCAACTCTGTCCCAAAAAGGTCGTGAACGGATTATACGTGGTCAGGTTGGTAAAGAATAGATGGACAAAAAGAGTATGGAAGAGGGGACACCAGTAGAAAATACATGAAGGGGATCAACCAAGAAAAAAATGGCTAAATGAGGTTAAGGAAGATTTAAGGAAAATAATCGAATGCTGAAAAGAAAAAGGCAATAGAAAATCTTGAATCCATGGGCCTACATGGCCTGTAGTGCTGATTTGTACAGATGAGTACTAAAAGGTGAGGAGAGTCCTAGTCCTAGTAATTTTTTGCTTTTATGTTTCTCGCAGGTGTATCACCCCAACTGTCTGGTTACACGTCATTGGTGGCACTGTAAGTTTATGTCAAATTCGAGATTAACAGATTCGGTTTTGTGTCAGTCTGTGTCAAAACAATGACGTGTAACCAGACAGTTGAGGTGATACACCTGCGAAAAACATAAAAGCAAAAAATTCCTAGGATTTAATTCAAAATTTCCCGCTTTTTCCCTGACTTTAATACTCAACTGTATACAAATAAAAGATGAGATGTTTTGTGTTTGCTTGATTACATGGAAGTTTAAAATTGAATTTTGTGCAGCTACTTCCGATACACACCATCAGGGCCATAACTAGGGGGTTGGCACCTGCTAAGCACACAATGCCTTCAGGGGGCACAAAATCAAGCATTCAAGACGCCCATCAAGGGCTCCAATACACGACCTATGAAGGGCACACAATTGAATTAAGTTCCTTGATGATTAAATGATTTAAAAAATATGTATATCTGAAATGTTAATAACATAATAATAGTTTTTATATTTAACAAACGCAAACTAAGGCGCAGATTAAATATACGAAGTTAAACACTAAACATTGGTCTTGAAAAAATTATGGACACATCCAAAGCAGCAACGTGTGTCATGTTCAGTGTGTAGCAGCGTGGAGTAACGCTTCCAATATATATGGTATACAAATATGACCACATATGGTCCAGTTGGACACAAAACCGTCCACCCAATGCAAGATATAATAGAAGCAAGTCAGGGTGATTAGATACAAACCTCTTTGAAGACTGGTTTTGCACCTTTGCTCTGCCATATTTCAAGTCTCTACCTGAAAGTCAAGTTTGGAAAAAACAGCAATAAATCTGTAGTTTGCAGCAATGTATTCCACGCCTTCTAGATGAAGCATTTAAAGAGATTGATGGGCAAAATATTCATTCTGGATTTGAAGCAACAGGTATACTTCTCCTGTGGAGATTTTTTTTAAATAAATTGCCTAAAGACACCAAACGAAGAAGCAGAGTCCAATGTTACACTTGCATTGCAAAGATATTGACAGATGCCATACGATAAATAAATAAATAAATGGGAACGAGGTTCATCTGTAAAATGAAGCAAAAGATAACCCGGAAAAGGTGTTACTCTTAAAGAAATCCTTTGAAACCAGAGTCATTAACAGGCTCAGAACCATGTTCCTGGTTGAAATCAAACAATTAAACCAAAAATTAACACATCAAATGTGATGTTGTTATCCCAAGAAACACCAAAGCTGAAAATGAAACGAAAGAACCAAAGGATGTGTGTGACACGGATTATAAGGAAAAACTGTAATTGTGGAGCTAAAAAGATCTCAAAAAAATGTGTCACCCAAATTATGGACATTGAAAACAATAGCTACATTTGCTCATATTTGAGGAACCACTAGAAACTTTCGTTTTCCTATGGGTTAAAGAATTACTTATCATATATAATGCAACTAGTGGCTTCTTGATTATCAAATAATCATTTCTGTTTACACGAGATATATTGTTTGGCAATTACGCGAGTCCGAAGGACGAGCGTAATTGCCTAAAACAATATATCGAGTGGAAACAGAAATGATTTGATAATCGAGAAGACACGAGTTGCATTCGGCTAGATTATATCACGAGTCAATAAACAACGTTTGAATAGTGTAGTTTAAATATTAAAAGTACAGTTAATGTAGTTGTTATGACAATTGTACTGACAGCAGGTAACGTGATGTTTGTGAAGGCGTGTGATTATCACCTATTAATCAGGAAGGTATGTGATTGTCAGTTGCTATGTACATTATCAAAAGTTAGTACATGCGTAACTATGCATTTTACCGTTTTTCATTGGTTTATGTTAGAGGGAGTGGTATAATCAAAAAAATTAAATTGAACAAACTGCAGTAAACCGTCATACTAGGAAGAGTTGCAATTAAATTGTTACCTGTTATGTTCTTTTACATTTGTTTTATATTCCAATGCGGAATTTACTTCCGGTTATGTTGGTACTAGCCAAGATAGATTATGCTTTCAGAAACAGTTGTTTTTTCAGGAAAAATATTAATTTTGTTAGTGATTTTTTTTGCTTTTTCTGATATCATTTAACCCTGTACACTTCAAATTGAAATAAATCTTCACTTTCTAGCATTTATTTTCCTCTTAAATACTAGTCAAAACTGTTAAATGCTACATAGGGTCCAGAGTTGCAAAATACTTTTGTTATATTTTTTCATAATACCTAAACGTCATTGTACTACTTATATCAGTACTGTCTGCTTGATTGAAATGTCACCCATAACTGCCAAAACCATTAAGATTTAATAGCCAAGACTGGTATTTAATTAACAACCGTTAGCAGTAATAGAAGAGAGACTGCAGAATTATTCAGCGTATTCTATGAAAATCCGATAATTTCGAGCAAAGCTACAAAAATTTCAATAAATTTATTTCTCATATAAGTCATAGTGTTAGTTGATCCTTTGTGCTTTTTAACATGGCAGTTACCCTGTGGCTCACACTACGTAGGACACCTGGTGTATATATGTTTGTAATGTGTCGATGAACTAAAGGTTTTTATAATTTCTATGTATATACTTTAAATGGGCGGCACCAAATTTATACTCACCAAAAGTGCACTATTGACTATTTTTTTGGTAAACGACATTACCTGCTTTATGTTTACACTGTTTTATAAACCTCATGGTGTACTGCCAGTAATTATTGAACTCTTGTATGTCACCACACCACAAATAGTAGTACACAGATATTATTTTTATGGCTCCAACAACAACCATAATACTAAAGGCAGAATAAATCAGAAAACCTGTAGAGTTTCAAATTCATCTTGCTGTTGACCTTTGTGGGTAAAACAACACTGAATTTAATCAACTAATAGATCTTCCACAACAATTAGTAAAACAAACACAATAATAATTTGCCTTCGACTATCAAATTTGATTATAGTAGCAGGAGCGGGATGAATGGAATTATAACAATAATAAATTGTCCTCTAATAAAATATATTCGCTGCTGTTCCACACAAAGAAATGCCAATACCGGGAGTTCAAGCAAAACGTCTTGTACGTGTAAGGTGTTACAACAACAGTGGTTGATTCCGCAGAAGGAACAAAGTAGGCAGAGATGGTTTGTCCTTTTATCAGTAACAATTTGAACTAATGCAGTTTAATATCTCTGTATAATGGAATTTTCTTTTACCAATGATTTCGTGCAGTCCCATGTATAATACTAACTGTTTTAATATAATTTGCTCTGCTATATGACGAACGCGAACACAGATAAATAGAAAATTCCAATAATTTCTTATTTCTATAAGGGACAGATTATCTTAACATTCAATCTCAAGTTTTGCAGTTCACTGAATACTGATAAGGCAGTAGATGTGTTGACAGCAATTTAATACTATCTTGTTATTGTATTACGACTGTGATTATCTATAGCATTGCTAACCAAAGAGTCATCTAATAATCAAAGTGTAGGTGTTTTATTAAAAACCTTAAAATGCAAAATACGGAACAAGAATTAAGCTAAGTTTTCTCGTTCATTCAATTGCTGACTGTTGACATTACAATAACAAATACACTTTTGTTAAACGAAAAAATGCGATTGAGTGCAGGAGCAGCGGCGACAATACATGTGTATTAGCAAAAAAATTTGCTCTGTCAAGATGCACTCCAGAATGTACGCTATATTTAGTATTGGGTGCACGACCACGACTATCATTGATTTGACGTCAACTCATATTTGTTTTAATCTATTGCCGGTATAGAGTATTACAACAATAACGACTGTAAATACCTAACAAGCTCAATGGACTTAAATAGCTTTGTAATGCACTGGCGCTGAAAAGGCGAATTCACGTTCGCAATTTTACCCTACAGCACGCTTCTACGACTGAAACCATCTTTTCTGTAGTAATTAATCGGTAATTTGAGGTCCGATTCTAGATTTTCCCCGCTTGGAGTGGACCCAATATTAAAAATTGGAATACACCTAGACGCTGTGAAAAAATTTTGCATTGGGGAAACATATCAGTGAAACATAAAAAACAAAACTTTTCAAGCAAGACAATACAATAGAATTTGTTAGAACTTCTTAGTTTCATTCACAAATGTGTTTAATTTTTATTTTGCTATATTGTATATATTAAAATGTTACTAATATAAATTATCAACAAAAAATACGTTGTTTTATTTAAATATTAAAGTTAAAGGAAGTGTTGGTTCGATGCCTGTACGTTATTACGAGATTTCACTGAGATTGAAGCTATACTAACCTAACAACCCCTTTGTTCACACAACAGTTGTTAATAAAAATAACTTCCCATTACTAATCATTAATAAAACTTCTTGCAAAATTAAGGGCAATCACTTCTATCCTGAAAAATGCAGTCGAAACTTCGACATGGTGCTTTTCTCAACCTTTTATTTCTCATGGCCCCCTTCAGAAGGTATGTCTAAGTCCTAGTCCTATACAATATTTTACAGCAACCTGTGCTCACATGACAAAACCCTCTACGAGGGATTTGTTCTCTGAGTAGTGTCCCTACATGCCCCCATTCAGGAACGGTAGGTAGCCTTTCGTCTGCTCATTAATTTTTTTCACACACTAGGGTTACTAACATTGCACCGATGCTAACCCGAAGAAAAATAATTTGGGGGAATGATATGATTCCAAAATTCTCGGCTTTTGTAATTCATGAGAATGAAAGAACACCTTCTTTGAAAGATATAGGGCCGGTTGCAGAAAGCAACGTTAAGTCTGGTGTTAGCTAACGCGACGTCAAAGTGAACAAAAACGAATCAAATCTCAAATGTTTATGGTAACTAATACATTAGTAAACAAAATTTGATGCGATTTTGATCATTTTGACGCGACGTTAGCTAACACCAGACTTGAACATTGCTTTCTGCAACCGGCCCTTAAACTTCTACAAGGCATCTGAATAATACTTAATATCTAATATCTATCGTTCAACAGCAATATCATAAAATAAAACTTGAAAAACTCCCAGTCCTGGTAAATGAGTCGACTATTAACAGATACCATAAAACGGGATGAATAGGACCGCTGGGGTCAACAGGGTCAAAACTTCAAAGTTCCTTATTGTTCTACATAAATTCTATACAGTGCTTAAGATCAATTCTAGAACTGGGCAGTAGGTCCATAAAACCTATGATTTTATAGAAGCTGGGTTGGCAACACTGGATCAGCATACCTCGCCAGAGAGTTGAGCTTATGTCAGATTTTAAGCCCCCGAAAACATTGTCAGCCGCAGGTAAGTTTTTAATTCATTTTCTAATCGATACTACCGTGCAAACTATTAACCTTTCCTAAAAATCTGCCACACAAAAGTTCAATATTATAACAAAACATTTTAGGTACAAAATCCAGGTGGGTAATCACAACAAACTAATGGAATGGACATATGGATCTGATCGTTAAAAAATATCGAAAAATTGACCACTCCATTATGAAAAATGCAAAGCAGGCTGTTCGTGTATGAAAACTGAGTATGCGAGGTGCATCAAACAAGTTAAATATTTCCTACATCGTGCTACAGAGATATAAAAAACAAGCATTTAAAAATACAGGGAGGTCAGAGCTAAGCCCAAAGCAAAAATCTCTAGTGGTTGATCTTCTTAACTGCGGAGGAAAGAAATTCAAAGAAATGAAAGCTAACCAATCAAAAACATTTAAGACTGGGTTTGCTAAGACAGAAATCATAACCCTTAACAGAAATCACATTTTGAAGATGTTACCAACAGAGCCGCAATTGGATGAAGAGAACATGACAAAGTCTATTATAGAGGGATAATTTGTAAATCTATTGCGTGAAATGCGATATGATGATGGGCCAAAAATAAATGAAAACCAAAATGCTGGTAGAAGCCGGAATGTGTTCAGTTTGAAAGTGATGAAGAAGACAATGGAGGTTCTCCTATAGAAGTTTTACTTTAATCTAGTTCTGAAGAGAACAGCGTCGTATTATGGGGGTTGGATGTTAATAAGGAAAAATGTAAAAAATTTAAAAATCCTAGAACGTTCTGCTCGTCGAAGGTAACAAGGTTTAAATAAAGTACTTTTCAAAATGTTGTAATTTTCCTGGAGAAAAATTAATTTGAATACCTATGTAGGGATAGAATACAATATTTTGGTAATAGGACTAACAATAATAATAATAATAACTTTAATTGCCCAACAGATAAATATCCAATTACAGGACAACATTTGAAAATAGATACAAATACATTTTATAAAAAAACAAATTATTAGCAATATAAATTTAGCAAAATTGAAAGTCAACACAAATATGTGTAGCAAACAAATAATAATACTTAAAAATGTCCCAATATTCAGAAATACTGTTATAATTTTGGCACATAACAAAGATTGGAGATTTACAGCGTAAATTAGTACGAGCAGTAGGACACTGAAACGCAATTGCGCTGCGACTGGAAATTCGTGGGACGTGAAAATTAAGAAGCGCTAAAAAGTCTATGCTGTCTATGTCGTTGTGTAACAGTTTATACCAGGTGTCTTAAAATGAAATACATCTAGTATGCTTTGAATTTCCCATAATGCAATCTAAAATTTTACCTGAAATTGGCAAGACTGTAAGTATATGTCAAATTCGATGTAAGTAGGTTAGGTTTTGCATTAGTCTCTGTCAAAACTGACGCAAAATCTAACCTACTAACCTCGAATTTGACATAAACTTACATTTTGCAATATTCAGATGAAGATTATTAACAGTGCACCATTGTTCCACCTGGTTTATTTGAGACTGAAGATGTTCACAATCTATTTTAGAATTAATCCGAGTGAATATTTTTAAATTGCAACTTTTCGCTAGAAATACAGTTTGGCAGGTCGTTTATAAATATAAGAAATAAGAGGGGTCCGAGGTTGGATCCCTGTGGGACTCCGGATGTGGCGACGAAGAATCCGGAAGCATAGCCATTGTAACATACGTATTGCATGCGATTATTTAGATATGAACAGAAGAATGTCAACAGAGCATCTGTAAAGCCAGCGCCTTTCAGTTTGGAGATAATATATGTATGGCTGATCTTGTCAAAGGCTTTACTGGTCTGTGTAGAATCAACTTGACCTTGGGAATCGAGAATATGAGATGTGTATTCGGTGAAGTAAGCTAGGTTAGAAGTTGTTGATCGACGCTCCATAAATCCATGCTGATGTGGAAAAATGTAGCAATAAATCGATGGGTATATTTGACCATAAAGAACTCTTTCAAAAACTTTTGCAAAGTTTGATAGGATACTAATAGGACGATAGTAATCTAGGTCAGGTCACCAGATTTAAGAACTGGACAAATCCTAGCTCTTTTCCAAGTTTCCGGAAAGGTAGAGTTGTTAAGTGCAAGGTTAAATATAATCGTTAAAGGTTTAACAAGTATTGACGTGTTGACAATACTAACTAATAGGTTAAGAAAAAAAAAATGATTGTGTTAAATTGTTAAATTGCGTTATTAAAATGAAATGACAAGAAGACACCATAAGCAAACCTAAGCTAGAGTTCGTATTTAGGGGATTACCCCGCGCGAATCTAGCAAGCAGCGGCACACACGTGCTTGCATGTAGTCAAAAAGTAGTGGAGAGAGCAATGAGAATATATCGCCGTATCGGCTTCGATTATATCGGTATCGGCCAAAAAACTCGTATCGGTCCATCCCTACACCGAATCACTTCTTCATTGCTCTGAAATGTCTTCCCACCTAATGCCTCCTTAAGTGGACCAAAGACATGATAATAGTCGCTTGGGGTGAGGTTAGAGGCATGAAGTATGTGGTAGACACTCAAATTTCAAATCTTGAATAGTTGCCACCGTTGCACGTATGGGGTTTTGCACTGTCATACTGTAAAAGTATGCCAGAACTCAGCTATCGTTTTGGTTCTGATGGCAGGCTTAAGACGGTTGTTTAGGAGTTCAGAGTATGTGAACTAGTAACAGTAACCCGATTAGAAATGTATTCCTCTAAAATGACCCCTCTAGTATCCCAAATTGTGTTTTGGCAAAGAAATGTGACGCCATTGTTTGCTTGCGCACTTGGTTTCAGGTTGATAATAGTGCACCCAGGACTCGTCCCAATTACAATCATTGCCGGAAAGGCAACTCCTTCTGCTTCATGTCGTAGCAAAAGTTCTTCACAAGCATCAAAACGTTGATATTTCAGTTCTGGAGTCAATTGCTTTGGCATTCACCTTGCCAACACTTTATGGATCTGGAGGATGTCATGCATAAGGAGATGTACAGAACCATGGCTCATAGTCAAAATACGATTTTTTTTTCACCAAGGCTTCACTAACCGCAATCGATTCAAGCATCACAAGCACGGTTTGCTTGACCAGGTTGGGAAGTATCAGCTTAACCTATTTGTAGCTACTGTCCTTTTAAAAGGAACACAAACGTTTAAATTATTTTCAGGTGTCGCGAAAAGTTACATAGATAGCTCCACCGGTATTGCAATTGGGAAGAATCATGCGAGCTAATGTCGTTTATTGTTCGCGCCAACTCCAAGAGGTAGCGTTTTGACAAGTGTCTGTTTGAGGTTCATTATTTTTGACGTGACATGGATTACTGGAAGTAAGTACAGGCAGACCTCGCCGTTCGTGGCTTTGCGGTTCGCTGATTTGATTTTACGCGGGGCACTTTTGCGCTCCCTTTTCTTTGCAGTTCGCGGATGGAATTGCCAACTGTTTCAACTTTCACACACTAACGGCCGATCTTATAAAGGCCACTAATGAATAATAGGTCATAAGCGTCAACGTTTTGATGAGCATTTGTTTATTTTAACAGCGATTTAAAGTTAACGTCAGATTAATGACCTTTATAAGTAAATAAAGCAGACGTATGCGGTTTATGTCATGAACACCTAAATAACATTATTTATCATGAACTTGTAAACACACTTATCGAGCCTATTCCTTTGCATCTCTTATTACCAAATTTGACCTGAAATAAATTGTAAAATTATAACTTGAATAAACAAATGGAACACTTGTGTTACGTATGGAATTTTAGTTTGTATACGCACGTTTATGCATTTTTGAATTTTTTGAGTCTGCATAGTATAAATAAATCTAGTTAATGGAACCTAACCCCGTTTTTATCATTTATGTGTTTACTTGTGCAACGCGGTCTGCCTGTATACTACCCGTATTGTTGTTTTTATAATGTATTGCATACAAGTATTTGATGGCTAAAACTATGTACTGCCATCAGCTTCAATCCACTATTTCATAACCTCAAAAAATGTCTTGAAAATTAACTTCAAATATGGCCGTCCTTTTTAAAGAACAGTAGGATAATATGAGTACAATTTCCATTTTTGATGTTTTTTTTTTGTATTTTCCGCTTTTTACCGAAGTTTTCAGTCAAGTAAATTGGTATTTCACATCACCTGCAAGGCCCTCCAAGGATTGTGGCATTTGTAAAATAATGATTATAATTTCTTATAGACGACCTTTGAAGCTTCACGAGATCTTGAAGGAGTTGGAAAATCTGGATGATATTCCGACGCTCCCAGATGGAATTGTCCTCTATCCACCTGAGGATGCAAACACTTTCGTAACAGATGAGCATTATGGCGATGAAGACAACTTCACCATGAATAACCTATCTGGAGGTCAGCTGCGCTGCAACGTAGACATCATCATTGACAAAGATCCGTCCGGGGAAGATGCCGGATCAAAAGATGATGATTCCGAAGAAGACCTGCTCATGTCGACAGTAAAATAAAACCTCACAAAAACTGTTGTCTACCAAGATCCGTCTGGGGACGAGATTGAATCGGAAGATGACTTGTCCCGCCAGCCGGCAAAACAATGCAAGCCCACAAAACCCAAACAAACATCACTTTCTTGGACGAAACAAGATCTGGATCCAAAAATGTTTGGAGAATTTGCAAGTGATTCTGGACCAACAAATCACATGACGCCATTGCAATTGTTCGAATGTTTCTTTGACAATGAAACTTTACTCTCATTCTAATTTATTCAAACTTGTCTGCAGCTCAAAAGAATGCAGTTAGTGACATAAGCAAGGACAAGCTTAGATGTTTTATAGGAGCACTAATTCTCAGTGGGTACGTGGTTTTCGCATGGCGACAAATGTTCTGGGAGAATTTGAACGACACGCGCAATACAGTCGTTACTTCTGCAATTTTGCGAGATCGATTCAACTATATCATGAAAAATATACATTGTTATGATACCGATTTGCAAAAAGATGAGAAATAGTTCGACCCCTAACCCTCCGGTTGACGGGCTGGGTCTGTGAGGTCCAGGCAAATATATTTTTTGTTGTATTTTTTAAAATAATTTTTTAAATTTCTTTAGCTTTTTGGTACCTTCCTAACTCTAATAAAGACATGTTTTCCTTAATTTGTCTTAATTTTATCATCTGTCGTTTGGCAGCCAGAAGGGCTTTGGGCCTGTCAGACCCAACCCGTGTATTGGTGTAAGTTTTTTCCTACAATTTATTTTTTCGTATTTCGTAAAAGGACTCATTTTGTGCAGTTTTTAGGCATAAAACATTCTTAGGGTCTTCCCCTAGTTTCTAAGTATTTACGCAGAATCTTTTACATAAGGGTAAGTCCCTAAATTTCAATTGTTTATCGTTTCTGTGTTTTGCATGTTAGCAAACTTTTATCTTGAGTTTAGGGGATTTACCTTTCTTACTCTAAATAGTTTATTTTCTGAAGGGGAATCCCCGTTCTTTATGATCTTGGTTCGTACTATATAAAGCAAAACAAGGGATTTTTTTGGTTTAGTCTCTATTGGAAGTGCAACGAAATTTTCCATTCAATATTTTGTGTGTCAAATTTATGTACACTCATTTTATATATTTTTTTTACACTTATTCAGCCATATACTTTACAAATAATTGTATGTTATTGTCTTTTCGGTTTTTTCAATTTATAATATCTTTTGAAAACTTGCATTACATGTAACTTTTTTTTAATAAATGGAAACTCCCAAGTTAATGTTTTTTTCACAACTATTTTTACTCTTAGCAGTGCAAAATAGACCAGGTTAACAAATGCATGCCAGAAACTGGGCATATTAATGTGTTATTAGGGGAAAAAAATAAAACACAGTTTGAGTCTGAGAGACCCAACCCGTCGAATGCTGTGATTCTGAATCCACCCGTCAACCGGAGGGCTAATGAACCTGCTGAATGAAAAGTTTATTCAATTTGCACCTTTGCAAGAAAACCACAGCATTGATGAGTCCATGATCCCTTATTACGGGCGACATAGTTGCAAACAGTTTATACGTGGTAAACCCATTACATGGGGATATAAGTTTTGGACAGCAACTGCGTGTCTAGGCTACATGAATTGGTTCGATCCTTATCAAGGTGCATCTATAACTGTGCCAGAAAATTACAAAAGTATGGGATTAGGATCTAGCCTTATTCTTCAATATGAAGATGTTTTGCAGAGCTGCTGGCAAAATTCATTTTTTCTTTGACAATTTCTTAACGTCCATTCATCTCTTGAGTGAAATTGAAAATCGTGATATGAATGCTACTGGTACGGTGTGAGAGAATCGAACAGGAAAATGTCCCCTACCTGACAACATGAAAATGAAGAAACCGGCCAGACAGGCATTTGACTTCGCAAAATCAAATAATGAAATTATTATCATCTACAAGTGGAATGACAACAATGTGATAAATATTACATCCAATGCTCTCCAAGTTCACCCCACCAATCAAGTGAAGAGATACTCTCACAAAGAAAAAAGCAAAGTCAATATTGAGCAACCTGGTATAATCAAAACCTACAACGTAAATGTGGAGGGAGTCGACAGGTGCGACCAGAACATTTATACCGGATCTCCATTTGAGGCAAAAAGTGGTATTTCCCATTGATCTGCCAGTGCATTGACATGGCTACGCAAAATGCCTGGCAGCTACATAGATTGAACAGGGGAACCAAGGAGCAGCTAAGTTTTCGAAGAGCAATCGGAATGAACCTGCTGGAGACTTATAAAAAGTCTACAAAAGGAGGACTTGCCGAACCTTCCAGATTTTCCAGATATGACCGAATTGACCATTTGGTTGTATACAAAGAAAAGCAAAGTCGTTGCGGACAATGCCATAAGAAAGTGCAATTGTACCACATCCAATAAATTTGTTTTTGTGTTTTATTTCTTTTTTTTTTACAGTGTGTCTGCGGATTGAGTTCACATAAGGTGTAAATCACAAAAAAATTTCGAGTTAGATGTTAATATTCTAGGAATCGCTCCTGCTTTTTCTCAAACCAATATTTTGAAAAAATTAATCAAATTAATTAATATACAGAGTGTTTTTAGAATCGATTTTTATAAAATGGCCAAGAATAAACTACCTTTATTAGAAGAGATAACAAAAAAAAAAGTATTAAGAAAAGTTGTTTAGAATTAAGATTAACGGCAGACTTTCAATTTTCAGAAAAATCGGTCTACTTTGATTTTTAAAATTTTTGGTTTTTTATACCAGCATACTTTTTATCGTAGCTGTAGGAGGCACTCCATTATTTTTTTAACATCTTAGTTCATGAACCAGTTAGAGTGCCTCCTACAGCCACGATAAAAAGTATGCTAGTCTAAAAAACCAAATATTTTAAAAATCAAAGTAGGCCGATTTTTCTGAAAATTGAAAATCTGCCGTTAATCTTAATTCTAAACAACTTTTCTTAATACTTTTTTTTGTTATCTCTTCTAATAAAGATAGTTCACTCTTGAACATTTTCTTAAAATCGATTTTAAAAACACCCTGTATATTAATTAATTTTATTGATTTTCTCAAAATCTTGGTTTGAGAACAAGCAGGAGCGATTCCTAGAATATTAACATCTAACTCGAAACATTTTTGTGATTTACACCTTATGTGAACTCAATCCGCAGACACACTGTATCTAGTCTCTTGTAAAATGTATCAACAAGAGTTTCCTATTTTTCAAATTGTGTTGCAATGTTTATAATTGAATAATAAAAATAAAAAATCTGGTGTGATAAAGTTTAAAAAAAATCGTTAGAGCCGTTTTTGAAAAAATCGAAAAAAACTGAAAAATCACAAGAGTAAACACCTACTTCCGGTTATGCGATTTTCTTCAAAAGCTTGCTGTCTCATCTACATAGTACACAAAACTTATATATGAAGTTTCAACGCCATACCTCTTTTCGTTTTTGAGATATTCTGTTCACAGACAGACAGACACACAGACAGACACACACACAGACAGACCAATGAAAAAAAAATGTTTTTTGGGATCAGGGGAGTCTAAAACGTGAAGATCTGTTGAAAACTCAATTTCGAATTTTTGGGGTGAATCCAATACTTCCTTTATAGTAAAAGGAAGTAAAAATAAAAGACCCTCTTAGTAGCCGATTACCCTACTGTCCTTTTAAAAAATCTGTAAAAGGCTTTACCCAGAACTTCCCTCGTCAACATTGTGGCACAGTACAAATATCTTCACGTTTCTAATAAATTAAATACATTTTCAAATTTAAAAACAAATGTATCCCGCTGGGGTTTGAACCCGCCACATCTGCAGCTCTGCAGAATACTCGATCCTAACAGAATCTCCGTGGAAGATATAAGTATGGCAAAATTCCATCTGCACTACCGCGTCTCTTCAGGAAAAGTACGGCGCGCGCATCTCTTGAAGAGAACGGTGTAATGGTTGAAACATTTTTACTCTTTTGTGACATTATCCTGTATCGGTTGAGTCTTATTTTCGGCAAATGTAAAGCCCGACCTATGTGAAAGTTATTACTCGCTTTTATTTCAAAATTAACACCAAACTAAACAAAATTTTATTTTTTTAAGGTGCTCACCCTGTATATATTTATTATTATTATTATTATTATTATTCTTGTTAGAAGACAGGCAGCATTAAGCTGTTGACGTCTTCTTTCAACAAAAGGTACAAAGTAGGCATGTTTTTAACAATATCACAGTAAACTAAAATTAAATACAAGATAATATCACAAATAAAATAAAAATGAGATTGTTCTAATGGCCACAAAATATCTAAGAAATAACACCAAAAAAAAACACATTTATATAGTGTGTTTGAAATTAGAATGGCAAAAGATTAAATTAATAAATAAAATTGATCTAAATGGCAGAAGATATATGTGACAGAAAATAAAACATTCTTATATAGTACAAAATGGAAAAAACAAAATTATCTGGCAGCAACTGACACTTTCACTATTATTTAGCACTGGCAATTAAAACTGTAGTTAACATTAGCTATCTATTTTATTCTTGAAGTGATCAATGGTGGTAGAGTTAATGGTTTCTTGAGTCAAATTGTTCCAGTCTTCCACAACGCGATTACTAATAAAGTTCTTCCTCGGATTTAAGGAATATCGTCCCTTCCTTAACTTTAAGTGGTGCCCACGAAGATGGTTTGCTATAGTTGGCTCATACATCACTCTTAAGTTATTTCCACAAGTGTAGTGGTCCATTGCGAGAATTTTGAAGGTTTCTATTAGGTCACCCCTTTTCCTACGTGATTCAAGAGTAGTTAAGTGTAAACGTTGTAGTCTTTCTTGGTACGTCAATCTCCCAAAACCTATTGGCATTTTAGTGGCTCTTCGTTGAACACGTTCTAAGAGAGAAATATCCTTGTTGAAGTAGGGTGACCATATCTGGAACCCGAATTCTAAGATTGGTCGCACATATGTTTTATACAGCTTTAGAAATGTATCTGAATTAATAGAACCAAACGCTTTCTTAATAAGGTATAGAGTGGTGTTCGCCTTTTTGACTATGCTGGAAATATGACATTCCCATTTCAAATCGCTTGTAATTTCTATTCCCAGGTCTCTTTGAGATTCAACTGCTTTTAGCTGTGCACCATCTAATATGTATACGTTTTTCGGGTTAGCCTTTCCTATATGGATCACTGTGCATTTTGTTGAGTTTAAGTTGAGAAGCCAAGTTTTTGTCCAATCCAGAACTTGTTCCAAATCTTCCTGTAATGTATTTTCCTTGTCCAGTGGATTGCTGTAAAACTTTGTATCATCAGCAAAAAAACTTGATGATGAACGGATACAGTGCTTCAGGTCTGCAATATATAGGGTGAACAGGAGTGGTCCCAAAACAGAGCCTTGGGGTACTCCACTTAATACTTCATAAGAATCGGACAGACTAGTACCAATACGAACCCGGAATGTTCGCTTGCTGAGGAACGATGTTATCCAGTTTAAAAGTTCACCTCTAATTCCAAGGTGCTCCAGTTTGTATACCAATCGTTTTATAGGCACTCTGTCAAAGGCCTTTTCGAAGTCGAGATATATTATGTCAGTGGGGATGTTTTGGTCGAAGTCCTGTGTCCATCTGTTTAAGCATATCAGCATATTTGATACTATCGAGCGGCCTTTCACAAATCCATGTTGCTCGTCTATCAATAACTTGTTTTGAAAAAGGAATGCCAACATACTGTCAGTAATTATACGTTCCATGCACTTACATACAAGAGATGTCAGGCTGATTGGTCGGTAGTTTATAGCACACATTTTATCACCTTTTTTGTATATGGGTGTTACAATGGCCTCTTTCCAGATCTCAGGTAGCTCTCCAGTGATAAAAGAACTTGTCATTAGTTCTGAAAGCCGCGGGCTTAACACTTTGGCACATCCTTTAAGAAAAGGTGCGGCCAGACCGTCAAGTCCAGCTGCCGTGTCATTCTTAAGATTTAGAAGTATTTTTTCAATCTTTTCTGGAGTAAACTCGACATTTGTCAGCGAGTTGATAGTTCTTTGGACCTTATCCATAACTGGAATTTCACCAGGGGGTTCTCGAACGAAGCTTCTCTCAAACTGCTTTGCAAATTCATTTGCAATATCATCTGGTGCTGTAACAAGTTGGTTATCCACATTTCGTAGTACTGGAGGTAAGGCAACTCTTGAGGAGATCTGCTTACGGACGTAGCTGTAGAAAGCTTTCTGCCCACTTCCTATAATAGTTTCTTCATACTTGGCTCTACATTGTCTAATTAGTTGAGTTGTTTCATTGGCTTTGGTTCTGTAGATAGAATAGTTGGCTTCAGTTCGGTTTCTTCTGTATATATCCCAAGCTTTCCTCTTTTCATTGATTCTTTTTTGCATAATTTTATTAATCCATGGTTTCTCCAATTGTCTGGCTGCTATTTGCTTCTTATGTGGTATGTGGTTGCAAATTACATCCTGTATAATGTTATTCAGTAATGCCCATTTTTTCTTAGTAACCATTTCTTCTGAAAAGACACTGTAGTTAGCACTATGTAGGTTAGCGTTGACAACTGCGTAATCGGCTCTAAAATAATCCAGCTTGAAGGTGTTTTGTTCCATGGGTGTCCTTGCCTGTGTTGTAAGTTGGATGGTAGCTAGTATTTGCACATGGTCACTCACTCCTATAGGAGGAAAAAATTTGATATCTGTGATTAAGTTTTCATCATTTGTTAGTACTAGGTCCAGTGTTGATGGAGTGTCTTGATTACGGTAGCGAGTTGGTCGATTTATCAATTGATGCAGGTTACTACTAAGTATCATATTAGCAAACTGACAGTCAGGGTTATTGTTGTTATTATCTGGGATATTTACAATGGGCCATTTTAAGTCAGGAAAGTTGAAATCGCCAAATATAACACATGTCTTTGTTAAAGATGCTAGTGCCAATTTATCAATTAACTCCATTTCGTTTCTTCTGTTTGGGTTTTTGTTTAAGTTTGACGTCCTATATACAGCGCCTATAATCAACTCAGTTTCATGGATTCGCACATCAAGCCACATGTCTTCTATCTGATCGCTGGAAATGAATGATTGATTAACGGTTGCAACTATTTTTAAGTCACTGTCTTTGGTGATGTAAATCGCAACTCCTCCTCCTTTTTTATTGCTGCGATCCTTCCTATAAATTTCATAGCCAGGAATGTTGACAGCTGCGCTCGGTATGTGTTGTTGTAGGTGTGTTTCAGTGATAACTATAACTGCCGGTTTGACTCTGTTTACTTCCACAATAAGTTGATCGAATTTGGCCGTTAGCGATGCTAGGTTTGTGTATAGTATTGGGTAGTCTAAAATAGTGCTAGCAATTACTTTTTTGATTGCCCGCTTAGCGATACAATTTTTGGGACTCCATGAACATATTTAATTGTTATTGCTTGTTCACCTTTGCCCGTTCTAGCCTCAAGCTCTTTCCTAAGTTGGTTCAGATGTTCACGTTGCATGGGAGTTTGGTCAGATACAAATTTAATTCCTGACTTTGATGGCAGTCTTACTTTGTTTCGCAATATAGTACGTGCATCTTCGGCGCTTCTTAAAACTACCTTTAGGGGTCTTGCCTTGATATTTTTGGGGTCACTTCTTCCTAGGCGAAAGATTTGCAAGCGATCTGTATTTATATTGGTAATTGACTTAATCGAGTTTATGACTTGTTCCCTATCGTGCTCCTTTCTGGCGTCGACGCTATCTGTAGCTGCCTCTGGTACATTGAAAACAATTACATTTGTGGCTCTGCGTTGCCTGTCTGCGACTTCGCTGATAATAGATTCTGTCGCTATGCTTCCTGTACCTTGGCTGCTTTTTAGCTTATCAACCTCTGCTTGCAGGTCTGTTATCAAGTTCCTGAGGACTGGCACTTGAAGCAAGTTCTCCTCGCAGTCTGAACAGAAAAACTTAAGTACCCTGCTTTTCATTTCAACACAGCGTATTTCCGAAGCTGATAGTTTAGCACAGATGTAGCACATTGGCCGTTTGCAGCCATCACAATTGAGATGCTTTTGACCTTGCAGATCATTTTCACATTTAAAACAATTCATTTGAGATGTTTTTTTTCCTCTAACCTCACTTTGCTAAGAATTGTATTCTTTAAGGTACAGGAGATGTGTTTTAGCGGAAATAGCAATACAGTTGGTTGTAATGTTAACAACTCTCCTACATACAGCAACAATATTAATAGTTTTTTCACTTATTCCACTGTGTTTTACAATTTAATTAACACGCGTGATAACAGGCCTAACCTTGTTAACAACATATGTATGACAGTATGTATGAAATTGTACCGGTTTCATGTGAGGTAGATATACCGAGTGCCTTAAAATGAATTACATCTAGTATGCTTTGAATTTCCCATAATGCAGTCTAAAATTTTACTTGAAATTGGCAAGACTGTAAGTCTGTCAAATTCAAGATTATTAGGTTAAGTTTTGCGTCAATCTGTGTCAAAACTGACGCAAAATCTAACCTGCTAACCTCGAATTTGACATAGATTTACAGTCTTGCCAATTTCAAGTAAAATTTTAGATTGCATTATGGAAAATTCAAAGCATACTAGATGTAATTCATTTTAAGGCACCCGGTATAATATGTATGAAAATATCGTCTTCCTCTGGCAGACAGACAGACTGACGGAATTAAGAAAACCTTTTTTTCGTCATCTAGGGACCTTGAAACGTGAAGATCTGAAAAAATCTCGGAAGGTGATTTTTTCGTGATTAAAAAAATTGTAAAAAATTAGACGCAATTGTTCAATGTGCTAATAATTAACGCCTTTAAGTTAATATTTTCTAAGGATTATTGTTCTATTCGCTTGTGTCAATGAAAAACCACTTTTGCATTATCTGGGTTAAGAAACAAAGTTTTTGAATTTATTGCTCCATTTATACAGTTGTTGGAGCGACAAACATGCATTTCCATATTTAGCTTCATTCTACAATGGATCTACAGTCGAATTGATGTCACATTCCCAAACTAATTTCTATAATTTCCCATATACAAAGCTCTCGATAATTAGAATTTCGATAAGACGAAGTTCTCGATACCTCAAAGCAATTTATAAACCCTTACAAAAAGGAAAACTAAAAACATTAAGTAAAAATACCTATGTATACATATGTACTGTATGTAGCTATGTACTATTCATATACATTTCGCGAGTTATGTGAGTACTTACTATGTATTTTTTAAGATTTATAAATAATCCATATAAATATGTACCACCGTACGTTGTGTATAACAAATACATAATATGTATTAGAATTTTTTTTTTTTAATTGAAAATTTGATAACTCGAACTTTTGATAACGTGAGTTCTTTTCGTTTTCCCCTAGCATTTCGACTTGAAGAGGTTTGACTGTTATTGAGTTTCACTTCATCACTGTGCAAGAAACTAATAACAGAACGTTGCTCCTTCCTGGTGCAGCGCTCTACACCTTTTTCAATTTTAATTCAGAAGTGTAACTCGTAATTCAGATTAATAAATTGTAATCCAAAAAGCATAAATTGTAATTCAGTGTAGTAAGTTGTAATTTAGAAGCGTTAATTGATATTCAGAAAGCAGCATTTATAATTCAGAAAGCATCTACATAAAAGTCGTCTCTTTGTTTCTGAATTACAAGTTACATTTTCTGAATTACAACTTACTAATCTGAATTACTTTTGACGCTTTCTGAATTACAATTTATTAATTTGAATTACATATTGACGCTTCCATCTTTAAACTGTCACTGTGTCAACGTTTTCAATTGTTTCTATTTCTCATTAGCAAGGTCTTCTATATCTCAAAAATAATATTTCTGCCATCTTGTAGGGCCAAGTTCCGTTCGGTATTCATATTTGAGACTCTAGTATTTGAGAATAAAGTTGTATAGTTTTAAGTTGGTTGTTTGACCCTATCCACCCAATTCAACATGTTCGACCCTATGTGAACAGGGTCAGGCAACGAATAAAATAAGAAAGCATAGAAATAACTTCAATGCAAATCCATCTATGTATTAGTTAACGTGAAGAATTTTATTGAAAACCCGGAACTCAAAGAACGATTGCCGAACCTGAAGTCTTCGGGTCAAAATGACTGTGTTGGCAAACTTAGTTCTAAATCTTTTATTTCTGGTAGCTCCTTGAAAGTCTACCACATCTGTATATTCAGAAGGATGCGTCCTAGTCCTATACATTACTTTAGGGCGAACTGTGTTCACATGACAAAGCCATCTACAAAGAATCTGTTCTTAAAGTAGTGTGCCTACAGACATTTTTAAAATTTGCTTTTGAAGCTTGTGACGCTAAAACCAGCTGCAAAACCTACTTCACCCCCATTGAGAAACGGTGGCCTTTCGTTTGCTCATTCATTTTTCCCGCACAAAAAGCTTTAGATTTCCGAACAATTTATGTGGAAAAACAAGTTTCCAATATTAAAAGACCACATCAATAGATATGATTATTAATAAATGTGGAAGATACACTTTCATATTCATAGTCAATTAAAATTGTCGCATTATACTCTCAACAAAGCATAATGCCTGCTTAGTACACATTTTATACCAACCACATTTTCTTTATTATAATGCTTTTTTTTAAAATTTATATCAATACTAGCAAATCGCACTAATATGTTGTAAGCCACAGTACCAGATCTGTTAAAACAAAGCCCTAATGAATATTCACCACAACCACAAAGAAACAGCCTGGTAAAACCATCAATTAAAAAAATCCAGCTTTACTCACCAGTTAAGTTCTTGTTTTCCCGGTAGGGTATGTGCTGATGAGTCCTACCGTCGCGATATTTCTTGCTAGTCCGAAATCAATTATATACACTAAATTACCCTTCTTGCCCAGTCCCATAAGAAAGTTATCAGGTTTAATATCTCGATGAATGAAATTCCTCGAATGAATAAAGTCCACACGAGATATTAATTGGTCAGCTAACAACAGCACAGTTTTTAAGGAGAAGCGCCTCGAACAGAAGTTGAAGAGATCTTCTAACGAGGGCCCTAGGAGCTCCATCACCATCACATTGTAATCCCCCTCGGAGCCGCACCACTTGATCTGCGGGATCCCCACTGTGGAATGAAACCGTTAGCACTTCGCCTCGAGTTCGATACCGACAGCTTACCTCCACCCTGCATCATCTTGTAAAATTTGGACTCTATGTGCAGCTGTGGGTGCCTCGTCTTTATACATTCCAATTTAATGGCCACCTCCTCCCCGGTCGAGATGTTCGTGCCTGAAAGGGCGAAAATTGAGCTCGAGGCATGGACTGACAAAAAGCTATGTTTACAAACCAACACTTGACAGCAAAAAGCGACGCACTCACCCAAATAGATGTCCCCGAACGAGCCGGAGCCTATTTTTCGGCCGAGCCTGTACTTGTTCCCGACTCGGAGCTCCATTCCTACAGGAAAAATTTCTCTTCGAGCAACAAAAGACACCATGAAACACCTCGCTTTAGGCGGCCATGTTACTAGCCAACTACCATAGAATTTGACGTAATCTAGTCAGCTAGAAATCGAATTTTTTGTCCGCACTCTCGCGACGCGACTCGCGCTAGGACGATCCCGCCGTTTAGAAATTTCGGCTTTATCACAGATATGTAAGCGACAAGTTTTCGCCCGACTACCGACGGATTTCCTCCGCATTTTATGGTGGATTTTTTAGATGACACACTACAGTCAAATGGGAAATAGATGTATCCAGTTTGTGCACGCGCTGCTAGTACAGACCTGCTGTGGCTGTCGACTCGTTTTGTGTACGCGAATGAGAGGGTGAGCGTATGTCGGAGATTGCGTCACAGCAGCTCTACAGGTGAATCGGTGAACTAAAGCTTAGCAACCAATCGGCAGCCAGCAATTTTCAGGATTTTTAATTTTAGAATAATAATCACCTGCCTAAATAAATGTTCCAAAAAAATAGAGAAAGGCCTTACAGTAACCAAGACCGACAATTTGTGAATACCGTTTTTATATTAGATATTTTATATTTATATCGACTGCATATTGCAATTAATTCCTCACACAAACTTGTATAGCTATAATGATCCTTCAAACTAGGTATTATATTAATCCATTGAACAAAACATTAATTTTTATTAATGTAACGGTATTACTAATGGGCACACCTACATCCCGTTAAGGGTATAAAGGGAAACCTCACATTTCATATAATACATTTACAATTACCAATAATTTAAATCTCGTTTTAAGTCAATAACAAATTGAAAATAAAAATCACTGTAATAAAATAACAACTTTATTAAACAAGCATTAAAGGACCAGCAAAGATTGTTACAAGTTTTACATAAAAGTAGGTATTGATTTATATGAATAATAATAATAACAAGATTGATGGTTGATGGTTATACTTTATAGGTTGAAGTAACCCTCAACCATCAATCTTGTTATCAAAATCTAGTGGGCATCAGGAAATTTCAAGAAATAATAATGAGGATTTAGTTATACAGGGTGTTTCAGAATAACTGTTCCTAATTCTCAGAATTGAGAGAGGACATATTAATCAACACTTTTTAATAATAAACTAGTGTTCGCAAATACTTCTGTTTCGAGATAATACGACATTAACGAATTGAGTACTTGAAATAATCTCAATGTGAAAAGTAACGATTTTATTGATTCCAGCGGTTGCAATTTTTATTAATATTTAAAAAATGGTATTACACAAAAATTATAAGAATTGTTCAAAATTATGGCCGCCATTGTCGACACACAAGGTATAACGATGTGTGATTGACCGACGAATTCTTTGAAATATCTGCGGACGATCACGAATGCCATCAAAAGCAAGAATAATTCGAGCCACTAACTTCTCTGCTGTGTCCACAGGTGTCGCATAGACGAGTGATTTAATATGACCCAAATACAAAAATCAATTGGAGTCATACCTGCGAACGTGCAGGCCAAAGAATAGGACCTTGTCTCCCAATCCATCGGTTTCGAAATTGTGCATTTAAATAAGCTCGAACATTTAAACCGAAATGCGCTGGTGCACCATCATGTTGAAAGACTCAATTCCGTAATGTCGTATTATGTCGAAACGGAAGTATTTCCGAACACTAGTTTATTATTAAAAAGTGTTGAATAACATGCCCTCTCTCAATTCTGAGAATTAGAAACAGTTATTCTGAAACACCCTGTATATACATGTACAAAATATTAATAATTAAATCAAATTACAGCAAAACCATGATTAGCTAACAAAATTAATTACCAGCAACTTAAATGGTTTAATAGATTTAATTTTTAATTGTTATCCTAATTTTCAATAAATTAATTGAGATTCATTTTAAACATAAGTACAGTCTTACTAAATTTAACACTATAGGTAAATTATTGAACTCCCCAAAACAGAACTACTTGATCGTACCACACAAATTAGTTTTCTCAATATAAATCAGCGCCAGATTAAGGGAAGTTGCTACTAGCAGAGCAATCTCCCCCCCCCCCTTAAGTACACAAAATGTATGTCCCTTACGTAACAAAATAAAGCAAACTTTTTCAGGTATTTACTTTTTAATTGAAAAACAAAAAAGTTGGAGCCGATATAAGATATTGCACTGACCCATACAACGTGTTGTCTTTATTTACTTTTTAATAAGCTATTATTTCTGATTATTAATTTTCAACACATTGGACAGTCATAAATTTGTTACGGTCCTCGTTGCAGCGCCTTTAATATGCTATGAATTAAAAATTGCCTTTTTATGTATAGAATGTAAATAATTCTTATTCGAGATAGCTCCTGAAAATCAGGGGTGGATTCCTTTATCTAGTTAACTGATTTCTGAAAAATTGATGTTCTAATATTTTTAATCTCATTCGCATAAGTCACAATTACTTATGTCAACCAAATATCAAACCGATTTGAAATTCAAATGACAAATACTCGATCATTACAATGGTACACAACAATATTAAAACAGTAAGTAATTCTTTCGTAAATAGTTCACCTTTTTATTGTCTTTGTTTCGTTTTCTAGTTATGACTTTGATAATAAATTCACCCACCTTTCACTTGGTCCGCACAACGTTCCAGATGCCAACCAAACTGTTCCTCTCTGCAGACTAATCAACTCTTTCAAGCACCTTCCCGCAATGAACGGTCCCACGGACAGACAAGATGTCCTAATCGTCCAACATCAGCAACCCAACCTTTTTTACCATATGCAGCCAACAGACCAAACCTGCAGACATCTACTTGCTATACCGCATCCGCCAATCTCCTAGAATGTGCTTCTTTAACCGATGATCCTTCTCTGGAAATCTCCCTTTTAGCACCAAACAGCTTGACGTAATCCAATTTGATTAATGTATTATGTCAAATGGGCATTTCCAATAAACTTGACCCATTATACTTCTCCAATGGTTCACTTTTATAGAATAATTCTGTTAGCCATTAGTTTTTACCACATACTTGTAATCTTCATTAGTTAATGTCTATACTTATTCTTGTTATTTTAAATTTCCATTTTTACTTCTCCACGTAGATTGTATTATTACCCTTGTTATTATTCAAAAAAATTTCTCAATAAAAAAAAGGTTATTTAAGTATTTTTACGCACACCAAATTCTTTTGCTACATTTTCAAATTTGGTATTTCTCAGTAATTGAAACCAAATTACATAACGATATCAAATCTCTTTTTATACACTCTAGTTTTAATATATTTGATCTAAACCTACTAAATTTCTATTTTATTTCAATCAAGTATTTGTCATTCATTTCAAACTGCAATTTTTAAATTATTATATTATTTTCGAATCCATCTGTTTTTTCAAATAGCTATTTTCCATTCAACTATAAATTCTCTTTCACTTTGTTATTACATAATATCCATTCACATTCCCACCTTATACCTGAATATATTAGATTAAATTTAGATTCCACGACTGCCTTTTGCTGGCATGCGCACGTCAGCCCTTTAGGCTTTTTGTACTGTTGGGAGTTTTCAAGTTAGCAGGCCGACATCCGTATCTTTTACTAGACTTGCAATGTCCCCTACTAGCTTACGGTTGTCAATAGAGTTAAGACTCCAATCAAGTTGGTGTCTTTTACGCTCTAATGCTGGGCATTCAAAGAGGATATGATAGGCTGTTTCAGCATCCTCTTGGCATAGTCTGCAAACAGGTTCATCTCTATAGATATTGATCCTGTGCATAAATTCTCTGAATGCTCCAGTGCCTGTTAGTAGACTGACTACTTGCTTGATTCGAGTTCTGTTCAGTCTCAATAGGGTTTTGGTGGTTTGTGGATTCGGAGTTTTTAGCAATCTTTTGCAGTGTGTTGTTTGATTGTAGTTTCTCCACCTTAGTTGGTGTGCGGTATTGACCCATTCATTAATGGCTGAGCGCGCTTGGTTTTTCTGAATGCTTAGACCGGTCATTGCATTACGGGCTGCTTCTTTTGCGAGCTTGTCCGCCTTTTCGTTTCTTTTAATACCTTGGTGACCTGGAATCCAGCATAATTTTACTGCATTTCCCTGGCTCAAGGTTTGAAGTTTGAATTTGCATTCCTTGACCAGTCTCGATAAAGTACTGAAAGTGTTTAGCGCTTTCAGTGCTGCCTGACTGTCTGAGAGAATGTGTATGTCTCGATTGAGCAGCTTCTTTTCTATGCTGATATTTGCGCATACGTTAATAGCTTGTACTTCAGCCTAAAAGATGTTACAAAACTTTCCTAGACTGACTTTTTCGTTGGTTATAGGATTGGTACTGTACACACTGGAGCCTGTACCCCCTTCAAACTTAGATCTATCAGTGTAAAAAATGATGTTCTTATTTATTGGAGTTGGTAGTTGGTCTGGATTCCAACTTGTGTGTACAGTAAAGTTCTTTTCAAAGTCATAGGCTTTGATTATAAAATTAGAACCCATTTCTAATATTGGGTTGTTGATGTGTGACATGATCTTGCCATGTCCTAGATTATTAGCTGTGGTCATCCAGTGACCAGTACTTTGTAATCTGTAGGCTGCCATTCTGGCTTCACCTTCCAAGACAATGTGCAGAGGTGGCATATTTAAGATAGCATTCAGTGCTTGTCCGGAAGTGCCTTTAAAGACTCCCGTGATGCACCGATTAGCTAGATATTGTATTCTGCTGATTTTGTGGATCGCAATTGCTTGTTTTATTTTGAACGACAAGGCGATTATTCTATATGAAATTATTGGTTGAACCATGGTTTTGTACAGCCAGAGGGTCAGTTCCGGTTTGTGCCCCCACGTACTACCTATAGCTCTTTTCCCAATAACTAATGTTTGTATGCCCCTGGTGATTGTTTTGTCTAAGTGGGAGTTCCAAGTTAGTTTGGAGTCGATGGTTAGACCTAAGTACTTAACCTCGTTCTCCCAGTTGACATTTGTCTGAAACAGTTTTATGTTGATTCTGTTTGTGATGTTCTTTCTACGAGTGAAAGGGACAAGGGTGGCTTTGCTGGGATTAATTCTAATATTATTCTCTAGACACCACTCTTCGGTTTTCTTTAGTGCTGATTTCATTACATTGTCTACGGTTTTTTGGTATTTACCTTGAATCAGTATGACAATGTCATCAGCGTATCCTTGAGTGTAGTAGCCTTTGTTATTGAGTTGGATCAGCAGTTTATCAACTGTGAGGCACCACAGGAGTGGAGAAAGAACTCCTCCCTGTGGACATCCCCTTGTCGCCTGCACTGTCTTTTCCTTGTCAAATAACTTGACTTTTATAACTCTAGTGTTGAGCATTGCCATAGTCCATCTTATCGTGGTGTTATCGATCTGATGGTTTGTCATTGCTCTTTCAATAGAGTGGTAGGAGGTGTTGTCGAAGGCACCTTCTATGTCTAGAAATGCTCCGACTGCGTACTCCTTGTACTCCGAGGTTCTCTCAATTTTCCCCACTATTTGGTGTAGAGCGGTTTCACATGACTTCCCTGTTTGGTAATCATGTTGATATTTGTGAATCGGGAGTTTTAAGGAGGAGGAATGGCGTTAGGCTGATAGGTCTGTAAGATTTAGCTTCTGCATAGCTGCTCTTACCAGGCTTAGGGATAAATACTACTTTAGTCACTCTCCAGGCTTGTGGAATGTAGCCCAAGGAAAGACTTGCTTGGAACATGTCTTTGAGTGGGTTCAGCAGTATATCTATTCCTTTCTGCAGCATTACGGGTTGTATGCCGTCGTTTCCAGCAGATTTGAAAGGACTGAAGAGGCTAGTTGCCCATCTAATTCTTTCTTTGCTGACTATTCTCTTAGCTGTTTCCCAGTCTTCCCTCCTAGGGGTATGATTGGGTTCAGCCAGAGTAGGTTGTTCCACTGCTCCGGGTAGGTGAGTTTTTATCAAAAGAGATAAAGTCTCCTCTTCCGTTGTAGTGTATTCTTCGCTTTCTTTTTTAAGAGTGCCTACTGGGTTCATGGCTTGCTTTCAGGTGATTTTGTGGAGTCTAGCTGTGGATCGCTTGGTCTCCACCTCCTGGCAAAAATTTTTCCAGGCTGCTATCTTAGCTGCCTTGATCTTGTTGCCATAGTCTGTGAGAGCCTTGTGATAGTTCTCCCAGTTATTTGTGGCTTTAGACCTGTTAAACAAACCTCTGACTTCTTGTCTGGTCTTTTCTAGGTCTTTATTCCGCCAATTTGTGTGTCTATTAGAGGGCAGCTACTCTGAAAGGAGTCAATCATGGCCTTCTTTAACCTGTCAGCATTTGAGTCTAAAACTACTTTATTGGGAGATCTGAACTTTAGGTGTTCTATCTTCTCTTGTAGTTTTTGTTTATATAGATCCCAGTCTGTCTTTCTTGGGTTGTAGTAAACTCTTTGGCTTACTTCTCGTTGAGACAGTTCAAAGGTTATATAATTGTGGTCAGAGAGTGATGGTTCGTCTGAAACTTGCCATTTATTCACTGATTGACTAATTCTCATAGTGGTTATGTTAATATCTATAACTTCATGTCCCTTAGAGTTATAAAAGGTTGGAGTGTTACCTTTATTGACTACTACTAGATTGTTAGTTAAGATAAATTCTAAAAGTAACTCACCTCTTATGTTGCAGTTGGTGCTGCTCCAAATGGTGTGGTAAGAATTTGCGTCGCAGCCTAGGATGAGGTCTAGATCGCCTTGGGAGACAGATGATACTAGGTTCTCTAGTTCCTAGCTAGGCGGTGGGTCCCTGGAATCGGATGGAAGGTAGACGGAGCTTATAATGGCTTGGTCACAACCTTCATCGTTATTCCATTTTATTTTAATTGTGGTTATGTGTCTAGAACAGAATTCCATTAGTGGTAAACAGTCTAGATTATTTCTTATAAGTATGCATGTTCTAGGACTTGCATGATTGTAAATAAGCTTACCTTTAGCACCCCCTAATCCACGTACTTGTTCCTTAACTACCCATGGTTCTTGGATCAGTGCTAAATCGATGTCATCTGCTAGCAGCTTTCTGCTTAGATTTGCAGTGGTGGAGGTTAATTTGCACTACTTTCAGGTGCTTCTTTCCTATCCTTGGAGCGGATAAGGAAAGTGACCTTGTTGAGGCCTAGGTGCGCTACACAGTTGATGGATGTTAGTGCTTGTTTTGCCCTGTCATCTATCATTGCTGCCAACGTTCTACCGCCATCTTCTAGTGGAGTGACGTTGAGTATTCTCTAGGTATCGGTCTGGAGGTCTGCCTTCCGTTTGTTCTGTTTTCCGATCAAACGGAGAATAACCTCAGGTTTCTGTTTGTCGTACCACTTGGGGACATTGAACACTACCCGGACGGAATTAATAACTTTTGCCAGCTCTTTTACCTCCAGTTGATGGATGTTAGCGCTTGTTTTGCCCTGTCATCTATCATTGCTGCCAACGTTCTACCGCCATCTTCTAGTGGAGTGACGTTGAGTATTCTCCAGGTATCGGTCTGGAGGTCTGCCTTCCGTTTGTTCTGTTTTCCGATCAAACGGAGAATAACCTCAGGTTTCTGTTTGTCGTACCACTTGGGGACATTGAACACTACCCGGACGGAATTAATAACTTTTGCCCGCTCTTTTACCTCCAGCTTGGTATTGGTCCACGGGTGCAGCTTAGGTACTTGCTCACTTAACCAGTGTTTTGTGAGTTTGTCCTTGCACGCAACCACGTATGTACCAGATAGTGGCTGGTAAAGAGAAGTGTGTTCTCTTCATCTTCCATCTGGAAGATGAGATTTATCAGACTGTCTCTGACTAGGTCACCTTGTTCCTTTGTCAGTTTGACGTCTGGATATGCAGCAGGGTAGATGGCCATCTTCACCGTAGTGACTGCCTCAGCAAAATCAAGCTTGCTGGTGCTTGCCTTTGGTGAAGTCGGTTTGTCTAGTTTCTGCCTGGGCCTCTTTTTGGCGTTTGCCGGGGAGGGAGTGGCTTCGTCAGAGCGTTGCTTCTTTTGTCCCTGGTTGGTTGCAGTTTTTTCCGATTTCAAAGCTGGGTCTGCTGCCCTCTTCTCCATCTTCTGCTTTCTTTTAAAGTTTGGGTCGTACTTAATGCCCTTGGCTTTGCAGGCTAGCTTGGCGCGTTCTCTGCGTTCCTTGGCTGTAAGTTGGACCTTTTTGAGAGACACTTTGCCTAGTTGATCGGCTATGTCCGCTTTGGTTGCGGCTTTTTTCTGCTCGGAAGACTGTCCTTGACTGGAAGTCTGGACTGTCAACTCTGCAGTAGAGGCACACTGTTCCATTTTTGTCTCGGTCACCGAAGTCTGAGCATCAGTGATCGGAAGCGGTGATGACTTCATCAGTGTGTCGTCTTCATCCTGTGAAAAATCAGTTGTTAAATCCATACAATTGAGTATTTAATGCAACTGTAAGAGGTTTGGCTAAATACTTCTGGAGGGCGCCTGGTATCCAGAAGGCTCCGTTCATGACGCATATTATAAGCCCCTGCGCCTACACCTGCTGGTGCTCTGCTTTGCACGGGTCGCATAACACATTCGAAAAGGGGATTTTGGAACCAGAAAGGCTGATCTTCTGGACACCATGCATCTCTTGAGCCTGGTCCCCCGCCGTGGGATTTAGGATTTTTATTGAGGTTTTCTCCTCTTGGTCCGGGCGGTGAAGCCAAGACCCCCAGCACAGATATCTCCCGTAATACATGCCTATAGCAGAGATATCCATGTATGGTATAACGGCAATGACGTGACCAGAGGTTCGTCTTTGCCGGCATCGTTATCCCAAGTGCAGACCCTTAGCCACGACACGACAGCTGGGCTTGGGGGATGTTTATCGACTTCCCAGTCTAGATCCGCGGGGTTCAGTCTCAACGGGGCCACCACGAGAAGGATGCAATCGCTAGGATCGCATATCACTGATCGTTGCCAGTAATACCCTGCGGTCTTCCTTGTTGTCAGGCGGGAGGTGCAAGACCTGAACAAGTTGGCTGCGCTGCCTCGGCATGAATCTTCACAGCGTTTATAGCGGTTAAGTCAGCTGGCAATGCTTGACCCCGTACTCGTCGTACCTAACCAACAGACATTTCCAGGTAAAGTTCCAAGGTGAAACCACCAAATTGTATCCTATAAAATCTGGTGTACCGCAAGCATATATATAATACACATATATTGCTGGTAGGGCCTGGAAACTTCAGAAAACATTACGGCGCCGACATAGTCTCACTTAGAGTATAACGCGTCTCGTGCGCATGCGTGGTAATTCAAACTCCGCCTTTAGAAGCTAATTTTAAACTTGACCACTTCCCCATTGGGCGGACGACGCCGCCGCGCTTGCGCACAGCTCACCGTATACATGAAGGAGTTGGTTGTGTGTCTCACTTCATCGGTAAGGTTCCCACTCATAGCCGCTAGCAATATAGTAAGTATTAGATATATGACCGCAAGGAAGCACGCTAGGACCCATGCTTTATGTATTGTATACAGCAGATATACCTACCTACGACGACACGATCACAGCCACGTTCGCAGACGACACTTCAATCCTTGCAACCCACGAAAACTCTGCGACCGCATCACAAAAATTACAGAGCTGTCTCAATAAAGTGCAAGATTGGCTACGAATCTGGCACATAAAAGCAAATGAATCCAAATCTACACATGTTACCTTCACACTCAGAAGGAAGACATGCCCTCCAGTCACCCTCAATAATACCCCACTTACACAATCACAAGACGTCAGATACCTGGGCATGCATCTTGATCGCAGACTAACGTGGAGAAAACACATATTAAGTAAAAGGAAACAACTGGGGTTGAAGTTAACCAAATTAAACTGGCTGTTAGGACGTAGATCTAAACTGTCTCTGCAAAACAATGTAGTACAGTAGCAAAACTGTGCTAAAGCCCATATGGACATATGGATTGCAACTATGGGGGACTACTAGTAACTCTAATCTGGAGATATTACAAAGATTCCAATCCAAAACTCTGAGAACAATTGCGGATGCACCACGGTACGTAAAAACTGAAATCATTCATCGCGACTTGCGTGTAAAATTAGTGAAAGACGAACTGAAGTGCGTGAGTGCAAAATATCTTACTCGACTTGGAAGTCACACAAACACTCTGGCTATAGATCTGTTAGACAACAGCAATACCACCCGGAGACTGAAAAGACACGACCCTCTAGACCTACAAGACCGATACTGATTTACATATTATTGTATATCAAAGTTATGTGTATATATGCATAAGTAATACTTAAAGGGGCATTCCATTGGGAAAGCACCCATCATGTACCAATCTTGTAAAATCACCAAATTTACTTATTGCGCACTAGAGCAGATAGTAAATTAAAATAAAGTTAAAAAAAATTGAAGCACCTAATTGCTCTCTTAATTATTTTTTTTTAATTGCAAGTTGCCTAGACAAATATAGAACCATTGTAATAAATAAGAAAACAAATACTTTACTTTCCACTGTTGTGCTCTGTCAAACTCGGGTGCGTTCCTTGATTAGAAATTAAACTTGATATGTCACCTGCGTTTCGATGTAGTTGTCCTTTATCTTTCCATTATTTTCGAACGAACAGCTAGTCTGGAAAAATAAAAACAGTTTTATGTTATATTAGAAAACAAATATTTACTTGAAATTTTTGCCCTTTACCTTTCCCTTAATTTCCCAAAGAATAGTTAGTTTGAAAAAGACAAAAATGGAATGTTAAATTAGAAAAAAAAATTAGTTGACAATTGTTAAGTCTTTTTGAACAAAGGTACGCTCTGTGGTTGTAGATTCCAGCACCTAATTGCTCTCTTCCTTCAATTTTTGTTTTAAATTGGAAGTTGGATAGACAAATATAGAACCATTGTGATAACTAAGAAAACAAATGGTACTTTACTTTCCACTGTTGTGCTCTGTCAAACTAGGATACGTTCCTTGATTAGAAATTAAACTTGATATGTCACCTGCGTTTCGATGTAGTCGAACACCAATCTGTCCGTTATCTTTTCATTATATTCAGCTAGTCTGGTAAAATAAAAACAGTTTTAAGTTGTATTAGAAAACAAATATTTACTTAAATTTTTTGAGTCTTTTTGAAATCAGGTCCGCTCTTTAGATCTAGCTAGGTCAAATATTTTATTTGTATCTCCATTTCCTTACAGCAACTACTTGACCTTTACCTTTTCATTATTTTTTAACATACAGGAAACCTGAAAAATACAAAAGTGAAATATTAAGTTGGAAAATAGTAAGTTCGTTTGACACTTTAGTTGTTACGGTATTCAAAGAACTTTACGACACCCACCCAAGGTGAGCATCGCACCACGGAATCAGTCCTGAAAAACTGGCACACTTGCCCTGAGATCGGCTCAAAATAGGCTAAAGGCCACGACTGGAACGCTCAGGGAGTCGGGCGTGAGTCACACGATACGTTCTGGGCAAGCGTGTTGCGGCATATATATACAGTGTGACCAGTAAAGTCCGCATCATATGGGTTTTTTTTTATTAATAGCTTTTTTCGAAATTTGACTTTGGCATCAATTTGTGCTTCGATCGAGATGAAAATTAACCAAAAAAATAGTAGTTACGTCATTCGCATTATCTGTCAAATTTAATTTTTTTTCAAAAAAAATTCAAAAGTGGGGTTATTTCTCAAAATATCGAAAAAAGTTATTAGAAAAAGTTTTTCTAAATGCAATTTTTAGCCCATATGCAAATTTCAGCTGTATAAGATAATTTAAATTTTTTGCTCTTTTTTTTAAATTGCACCAGTAATTGCAAAGTAAGACTCAACACAACCTACATAAAACTTCTTAGTTTTGACAATGCTTTATTTCACACATATTTTCTTTAAAGTAGTGCCATATTAAATGTGTGTTTTTCTACAAATCCAAATAAGGCTATTAAAATTTGGTCACATGTGATGCAAAGTTTATTTGTTTTTGACCCTGTATAATGTAACTCCATAAAATAACTATTTTTGAAAACGCAGTTTGTGTCTAAAAGTAATACACGTTATTTTATGAAGTTATATTATACAGGGTCAAAAACAAATAAACTTTGCATCACATGTGACCAAATTTTAATAGCCCTATTTGGATTTTGTAGAAAAACACACATTTAATATGGCACTACTTTAAAGAAAATGTGTGTGAAATAAAGCATTGTCAAAACTAAGAAGTTTTATGTAGGTTGCGTTGAGTCTTACTTTGCAACAGTGGTGCAATTTAAAAAAAAAGGGCAAAAAATCTAAATTATCTTATACAGCTGAAATTTTGTATATGGGCTAAAAATTGCATTTAGAAAAACTTTTTCTAATAACTTTTTTCGATATTTTAAAAATAACCCCACTTTTGAATTTTTTTTGAAAAAAAAAATTAAATTTAACAGTTAATGCGAATGACGTGACTACTATTTTTTTGGTTAGTTTCATCTCGATTGAAACACAAATTGATGCCAAAGTCAAATTTCGAAAAAAGCTGTTAATAAAAAAAAATCCCATATGATGCGGACTTGACTGGTCACACTGTATATAGGGTATGTCAGAATTATGAGGGCGCCACCAAGCCTGTCTTAACCCGACCAGTGGTCGGAATGTATACTTTGACGAACCGGAACGCTGTCGGGGGGGGGGGGGGGGGGAGATACATACAGAAACTTCGGTCCCCACATTTCGTGCCCGGAAACCTCGTTCCCGTGCGAGCTCAATTTGTCTCCTAGATTACAGGGTGTTGAAAAACGAGTGCAGCAATCGGATGCAGTTAGAAAAATGAAATATATTTTAAATTATTAATTTATTATAATAAACTTATAAGAACTATATACAGTATGTCCCCGGATTGAGTTTACAAGATGGAATTAAATTTTATTTTTAGTGTTATATAAAAATGTTATAAGAATGAAATTTTCTGCTTGGTTTGTAGAGAATTTTAAGAAAATTTTCAGTTTTTCAAAAACAAGTCGGCCTTGACAGTTAAGCAAAAACTATTTTATTTTCGGGTAACCTACCCCTTTTGTTTATGATACCGCAAAATATTACTGAGAAAAGTTGTTCAGAATGAGAAATTATAACCCTATACAAAATATCAGGAACATACTTAGATTAACCCGTCATTTTTAATAAATACAATTTATTTTGTTCTTATACGTTTATTAGAATAAATAAATTAATTAAAATATCTTTCATTTTCTAACTGTATTTCGATCGCTGCATTCGTTTTTCAACACCCTGTGATCTAGGAGACAAATTGAGCTAGCTCGGGAACGAAGTTTTGCGGGTGCGAGATGTGGGGAGACGAAATATCCCGGGAACGAAATCTGGGGTACGAAATGTGGGGAACGAAATGTGGGGAACGAACTTTCTGCAAACCGTCGGGAGGGACCGCGGGGTATGCCCCCCGTGTGCGCCGCAGGCGAAAATTTTTGGGGAAAATAATAATAATGTTGATAATAATAAGTGTTTTTTCCGTCAATAGTCGACACAAACCAGTTTAATTTAATATTTTATTTCATAGTAATACGACCCTAAATAAAAAAAAACTAGAACGGTATAAATACAACAAAATAAAGTTTATTCATTTCCATCTAGAATAACTCAATAATAGGCAATAAAATCAAAATAATTCAACAAAATTCAAAACTCTAAATATTGTAAGGTAACATAACAGATAATACATTTCGCTCAATTCATCGAGAGCATCAGACTATTGCGCTAAGGTTGCTGACAAATTGTACCGATGCAATCATTTTGTGAACGCCGCTATATTTACTTCGACACGAAGTGTACGAAGTATTGAAATTCCCTCATATGGAAAACCACTCTGAGTCAAATATATCTAAAATTCGAGTCAACCCACTAATGAACCCACTATATCAAATCTCCGTCTCGGCGATGCGGATCTTTTGGTGAAGATCCCAGCCCACTAGATCAATCCCCCGTATTGGGGGGTGCCAAACGTACTGTGCGGTGGATGTATGTTCGTATGTGTACACGATTCCGATCGCCAGGAACCTTCCTGAAGTCTTGGATCGTTTTCATAGGATAGGTCCTCCGAAAATGAAGGCAACATCAACTTTTGAGCTATGGTCGTCGGCAAAAAAAATTTTCTTTTTTTTTTAATAAATAACTGGTTCATAGCATTTCACTGTATTAGCGAAACGGAGTGATGCTGAGTATCGAAGTATTCTTGGAAAGCACGGAAGGGCGCTTTTCTTGGGTGGGGGGGTACCGTATATTTGCTTCTTTCTTTTCCATCTCTTTTTGGAAAATTTTTCACGAAACGGAACGGATTTTGATGAAATTTCACGAGACGGAACGACTCTTGATAATATTTCACGAACCGGAACGCCGTTCCGGTTCGTTCCGGTACATTCCGACCACTGAACCCGACTAACCGGGCCTGGACGGTTAGACGGGAGCGAAGCACGCAAAATACTCCGACGATAGGATTACTCAAGAGTTGCAAGGTCAAATAACAATTTCGAGATTGCCTTATGCAAAGATTGTAATTAAGTGCCAATCCGACCGCGACTACGCAGCTGTCTCACCCACCTGTACGCTCAAAGCTCCCTCGTCCCGTCGCACAATAATCAGTACACTGAAGGGGGCGCTTATCCGAAACAGAACATGCACAAGTCGAAACAAAACAATAGTTCCCTTAACTAACAAATCATGTATTGAATCACGGGTTACAGTGGGGCAGCGGAGTGCGTCGCCCTATATCTATGAATAGATTATATCTAAGAAAACACCAGCTGGCGCGCGCTCTAAACCTAGCGACAGATGTTGAACAGTAATGAACAAAGTAGCACTTGTAACATAGACAGTCTGTAATTTGGAATGAATGTACAAATATGCGGGCGCGACGCCTTATGCAACAAACAGTAATGCAAGCCCTTGTAAAATAGACAGTCTATAATTTGGAATGAATGTACAAATATGCCGACAGTGCCTGTAGGCACAAGAAATGTGACGGGCTCGCTCGCGGCGTCCCAATACAGCTCGTACGCGGGGCTTAATGCTCTCCGCGGGACAGGTACATTCGCGTTCACAGCGGTAATCAGTTCAAAGACACATACCTTAATATGTAGGCGGTTGGGGAGCCTGGTACAGTTGAGTTGCGACAGGCTGCAGTCTTAGGTGGCAGGTACATTCGATGTTCGACGGCTATAGGGATGAGTGGACATCCGCCATACTGGCGACGTGAGACGCGTCAGGACGCGTACAACTGGACGACGAAAAATGGGCCACTTTCGTTCTGCGGGACAGATCCTCGAAGGTCGAGATGAAGGGGCACGATCCCTTACTTACGGGAGCAGGAACTGGGCTCAAGATGCACCCACGCTACGCCGAAATAATTTGGAGAACGCACAAACACAACACCTCTCAAAGGTGAAACCATTCTCGCAGCGCTCGCTGCCACAGCTCGAGACGGGCAACGAAAAAGAGGGCCTCCACGGCAACAATAATAAAAGGACAGCGGCAGGCGTCCTCGGGCACCTAAGGGGCCAAAGGACGCCGCCTGGATCACACAACTACCAAACGTACGCTTTCTGCAACGGGCTGCGATCAACTCCCCAGAGGGAAGCGCTGCCACATGTCACATCGGTCGCGTCCCCACGTGACTAAACCTCGGCAGCCAATCGCGAGGCGATACGATGAAACAAATTAATGCCGGCGACAATGGTAGCACGCCGCAACGGCGTGTTTTCTCGAAGATTCGGAATTCTTGCGAGCGATAACGCTCGGCTGCCAAAGCGCCATCAGAGGAGCGCTCCAACCGACGAGAAATACTGCATTTGGGGCTAAATATGTGCAAAATCATGATTCTGGAATTAGGCGATGGAGCCAAATAAGTAACTAAAAGGGTTTAGCATACGGGCACGCTGCCCTAAAGCCTAGGTGGATATTTAAAATACCAAAATAACCTGACATAGTGCATCTTCGAACTCAGGTAAGCTGGTCGGTTGAAGATTAAATTTCATATTTCATTTGTGTTTCAATTCCTAATTGCCCTTTACCGTTCCCTTAATTTTCCAAAGAATGGTTAGTCTGAAAAAGACAAAAGTGGAATGTTAAATTAGAAAACAAATGTTAAGTTGACAATTTTTGAGTCTTTTTGAACGAAGGTATGCTCTGTGGTTGTAGATTCGCCTTAGTATTTAATTTGTAGCCATTCTCCGTTCATTTCTTTTAAAAGAAGTTGCCTAGGCAAATATAGAACAATTGTGATAAAGAGAAAAACAAATACTTTACTTTACACTGTTGTGCTCTGTCAAACTCGGGTGCGGTCTTTGATTAGAAATTACACTTGATATGTCACCTGCGTTTCGATGTAGTCGTAACACCAATCTGTCCGTTATCTTTTCATTATATTCAGCTAGTCTGGTAAAATAAAAACAGTTTTAAGTTGTATTAGAAAACAAATATTTACTTGAACTTTTTGAGTCTTTTTGAAATCACGTCCGCTCTTTAGATCTAGCTAGGTGTTTCCATTTCCTTCCAGCTCCTAATTGCTCTCTTCCTTCAATTTTTGTTTTAAATTGGAAGTTGCCTAGACAAATATAGAACCATTGTGATAAATAAGAAAACAAGTACCTTTACTTTCCACTGTTGTGCTCTGTCAAACTCGGGTGCGGTCTTTGATTAGAAATTACACTTGATATGTCACCTGCGTTTCGATGTAGTCGTAACACCAATCTGTCCGTTATCTTTTCATTATATTCAGCTAGTCTGGTAAAATAAAAACAGTTTTTAAGTTGTATTAGAAAACAAATATTTACTTGAACTTTTTGAGTCTTTTTGAAATCACGTCCGCTCTTTAGATCTAGCTAGGTGTTTCCATTTCCTTCCAGCTCCTAATTGCTCTCTTCCTTCAATTTTTGTTTTAAATTGGAAATTGCCTAGACAAATGTAGAACCATTGTGATAAATACGAAAACAAGTACCTTTACTTTCCACTGTTGTGCTTTGTCAAACTAGGGTGCGTTTCTTGATTAGAAATTAAACTTGATATGTCACCTGCGTTTCGATGTAGTTGTAACCGCAATTTGTCCTTTATCTTTCCATAATTTCGAAAGAACAGCTAGTCTGGAAAAATAAAAACAGTTTTATGTTGTATTAGAAAACAAATATTTACTTGACATTTTTGGGTCTTTTTGAAATCAGGTCCGCTCTTTAGATCTAGCTAAGTCGAATATTTTACTTGAATTTTCATTTCCTTACAGCAACTACTTGTCCTTTACTTTTCCATTATTTTTCAACATACAGCTAGGCTGAAAAATACAAAAGTGAAGCATTAAGTTGGAAAATAGTAAGTTCGATTGACACTTTAGTGCATCTTCGAACTCAGGTAAGCTGGTTGGTTAAAGATTAAATTTAATATTTCATTTGCGTTTCAATTTCGCCATGCTCTTTACCTTTCCCTTAATTTTCCAAAGAATAGTTAGTCTGAAAAAAAGTGGAATGTTAAATTTGAAAGCAAATGTTTAGTTGACAATTTTTGAGTCTTTTGAACGAAGGTATGCTCTGTGGTTGTAGATTCGCCTTAGTTTTTCATTTGTGTTTCAATTTTCTTCCAGCTCCTAATTGCTCTCTTCCTTCAATTTTTGTTTTAAATTGGAAGTTGCCTAGACAAATATAGAACCATTGTGATAAATAAGAAAACAAGTACTTTAGTTTCCACTGTTGTGCTTTGTCAAACTAGGGTACGTTCCTTGATTAGAAATTAAACTTGATATGTCGCCTGTGTTTCGATGTAGTTGTAACACCAATTTGTCTTTTATCTTTCCGTAATTTTCGAACGAACAGCTAGCCTGGAAAATAAAAACAGTTTTATGTTATATTAGACAACAAATATTTACTTGAAATTTTGAGTCCTTTTGAAATCAGGTCGCTCTTTAGATCGAGCTAGGTGGAATATTTACTTGAATTTCCGTTTCCTTACAGCAACTACTTGTTCTTTACTTTTCCATTATTTTTCAACATACAGCTAGGCTGAAAAATACAAAAGCGAAGTATTAAGTTGGAAAATTGTAAGTTCGTTTGATACTTTAGTGCATCTTCGAACTCAAGTAAGCTGGTTGGTTGGTGATTAAATTTAATATTTCATTTGAGTTTCAATTTCTCCATGCCCTTTACCTTTCCCTTAATTTTCCAAAGAATAGTTAGTCTAAAAAAAAGTGGAATGTTAAATTAGAAAATAAATGTTAGTTGACAATTATTGAGTCTTTTTGAACGAATGTATGCTCTGTGGTTGTAGATTCGCCTTAGTATTTAATTTGTAGCCATTCTCCTTTCATTTCTTTTAAAAGAAGTTGCCTAGGCAAATATAGAACAATTGTGATAAAGAGGAAAACAAATACTTTACTTTACACTGTTGTGCTCTGTCAAACTCGGGTGCGGTCTTTGATTAGAAATTACACTTGATATGTCACCTGCGTTTCGATGTAGTCGTAACACCAATCTGTCCGTTATCTTTTCATTATATTCAGCTAGTCTGGTAAAATAAAAACAGTTTTAAGTTGTATTAGAAAACAAATATTTACTTGAACTTTTTGAGTCTTTTTGAAATCACGTCCGCTCTTTAGATCTAGCTAGGTGTTTCCATTTCCTTCCAGCTCCTAATTGCTCTCTTCCTTCAATTTTTGTTTTAAATTGGAAGTTGCCTAGACAAATATAGAACCATTGTGATAAATAAGAAAACAAGTACCTTTACTTTCCACTGTTGTGCTTTGTCAAACTAGGGTGCGTTTCTTGATTAGAAATTAAACTTGATATGTCACCTGCGTTTCGATGTAGTTGTAACCGCAATTTGTCTTTTATCTTTGCATAATTTTCGAAAGAACAGCTAGTCTGGAAAAATAAAAACAGTTTTATGTTGTATTAGAAAACAAATATTTACTTGAAATTTTTGAGTCTTTTTGAAATCAGGTCCGCTCTTTAGATCGAGCTAGGTCGAATATTTTACTTGAATTTCCGTTTTCTTACAGCAACTGCTTGTCCGTTACTTTTCCATTATTTTTTAACATACAGCTTAGCTGAAAAATACAAAAGCGAAGTATTAAGTTCGGTTGACACTTTAGTGCATCTTCGAACTCAGGTAAGCTGGTTGGTTGGAGATTAAATTTAATATTTCATTTGCGTTTCAATTCCTCTATGCCCTTTACCTTTCCCTTAATTTTCCAAAGAATAGTTAGTCTGAAAAAAAGTGGAATGTTAAATTAGAAAATAAATGTTGGTTGACAATTATTGAGTCTTTTTGAACAAAGGTATGCTCTGTGGTTGTATATTCGCCTTAATTTTTCATTTGTGTTTCCATTTTCTTCCAGCTCCTAATTGCTCTCTTCCTTCAATTTTTGTTTTAAATTGGAAGTTGCCTAGACAAATATACAACCATTGTGATAAATAAAAAAACAAGTACCTTTACTTTCCACTGTTGTGCTTTGTCAAACTAGGGTACGGTTCTTGATTAGAAATTAAACTTGAAATGTCACCTGCGTTTCGATGTAGTTGTAACCGCAATTTGTCCTTTACCTTTCCATAATTTTTGAACGATCAGCTAGCATGAAAAATACAAACAGTTTTATGTTGTATAAGAAAACAAATATTTACTTGAAATTTTTGAGTCTTTTTGAAATCAGGTCCGCTCTTTAGATCGAGCTAGGTCGAATATTTTACTTGAATATCAGTTTCCTTACAGCAACTACTTGTCCTTTACTTTTCCATTATTTTTCAACACACAGCTAGGCTGAAAAATACAAAAGCGAAGTATTAAGTTGGAAAATTGTAAGTTCGTTTGATGCTTTGTGCATCTTCGAACTCAGGTAAGGTGGTTGGTTGTAGATTAAATTTAATATTTCATTTGCGTTTCAATTTCGCCATGCTCTTTACCTTTCCCTTAATTTTCCAAAGAATAGTTAGTCTGAAAAAAAGTGGAATGTTAAATTTGAAAGCAAATGTTTAGTTGACAATTTTTGAGTCTTTTTGAACGAAGGTATGCTCTGTGGTTGTAGATTCGCCTTAATTTTTCATTTGTGTTTCAATTTTCTTCCAGCTCCTAATTGCTCTCTTCCTTCAATTTTTGTTTTAAATTGGAAGTTGCCTAGACAAATATAGAACCATTGTGATAAATAAGAAAACAAGTACTTTAGTTTCCACTGTTGTGCTTTGTCAAACTAGGGCACGTTCCTTGATTAGAAATTAAACTTGATATGTCACCTGTGTTTCGATGTAGTTGTAACACCAATTTGTCTTTTATCTTTCCGTAATTTTCGAACGAACAGCTAGCCTGGAAAAATAAAAACAGTTTTATGTTATATTAGACAACAAATATTTACTTGAAATTTTTGAGTCCTTTTGAAATCAGGTCCGCTCTTTAGATCGAGCTAGGTGGAATATTTTACTTGAATTTCCGTTTCCTTACAGCAACTACTTGTTCTTTACTTTTCCATTATTTTTCAACATACAGCTAGGCTGAAAAATACAAAAGCGAAGTATTAAGTTGGAAAATTGTAAGTTCGTTTGATACTTTAGTGCATCTTCGAACTCAAGTAAGCTGGTTGGTTGGTGATTAAATTTAATATTTCATTTGAGTTTCAATTTCTCCATGCCCTTTACCTTTCCCTTAATTTTTCAAAGAATAGTTAGTCTAAAAAAAAGTGGAATGTTAAATTTGAAAGCAAATGTTTAGTTGACAATTTTTGAGTCTTTTTGAACGAAGATATGCTCTGTGGTTGTAGATTCGCCTTAGTTTTTCATTTGTGTTTCAATTTTCTTCCAGCTCCTAATTGCTCTCTTCCTTCAATTTTTGTTTTAAATTGGAAGTTGCCTAGACAAATATAGAACCATTGTGATAAATAAGAAAACAAGTACTTTAGTTTCCACTGTTGTGCTTTGTCAAACTAGGGTACGTTCCTTGATTAGAAATTAAACTTGATATGTCACCTGTGTTTCGATGTAGTTGTAACACCAATTTGTCTTTTATCTTTCCGTAATTTTCGAACGAACAGCTAGCCTGGAAAAATAAAAACAGTTTTATGTTATATTAAACAACAAATATTTACTTGAAATTTTTGAGTCCTTTTGAAATCAGGTCCGCTCTTTAGATCGAGCTAGGTGGAATATTTTACTTGAATTTCCGTTTCCTTACAGCAACTACTTGTTCTTTACTTTTCCATTATTTTTCAACATACAGCTAGGCTGAAAAATACAAAAGCGAAGTATTAAGTTGGAAAATTGTAAGTTCGTTTGATACTTTAGTGCATCTTCGAACTCAAGTAAGCTGGTTGGTTGGTGATTAAATTTAATATTTCATTTAAGTTTCAATTCCTCCATGCCCTTTACCTTTCCCTTAATTTTCCAAAGAATAGTTAGTCTAAAAAAAAGTGGAATGTTAAATTAGAAAATAAATGTTAGTTGACAATTATTGAGTCTTTTTGAACGAATGTATGCTCTGTGGTTGTAGATTCGCCTTAGTATTTAATTTGTAGCCATTCTCCTTTCATTTCTTTTAAAAGAAGTTGCCTAGGCAAATATAGAACAATTGTGATAAAGAGGAAAACAAATACTTTACTTTACACTGTTGTGCTCTGTCAAACTCGGGTGCGGTCTTTGATTAGAAATTACACTTGATATGTCACCTGCGTTTCGATGTAGTCGTAACACCAATCTGTCCGTTATCTTTTCATTATATTCAACTAGTCTGGAAAAATAAAAACAGTTTTATGTTGTATTAGAAAACAAATATTTACTTGAAATTTTTGGGTCTTTTTGAAATCAGGTCCGCTCTTTAGATCTAGCTAGGTCGAATATTTTATTTGTATCTCCATTTCCTTACAGCAACTACTTGACCTTTACCTTTTCATTATTTCTTAACATACAGGTAGCCTGGAAAATACAAAAGTGAAATATTAAGTTGGAAAATAGTAAGTTCGTTTGACACTTTAGTGCATCTTCGAACTCAGATAAGCTGGTCGGTTGAAGATTAAATTTCATATTTCATTTGCGTTTCAATTCATAATTGCCCTTTACCGTTCCCTTAATTTTCCAAAGAATGGTTAGTCTGAAAAAGACAAAAGTGGAATGTTAAATTAGAAAACAAATGTTAAGTTGACAATTTTTGAGTCTTTTTGAACGAAGGTATGCTCTGTGGTTGTAGATTCGCCTTAGTTTTTCATTTGTGTTTCAATTTTCTTATAGCTCCTAATTGCTCTCTTCCTTCAATTTTTGTTTTAAATTGGAAGTTGCCTAGGCAAATATAGAACCATTGTGATAAATAAAAAAACAAGTACCTTTACTTTCCACTGTTGTGCTTTGTCAAACTAGGGTACGTTCCTTGATTAGAAATTAAACTTGATATGTCACCTGCGTTTCGATGTAGTTGTAACACCAATTTGTCTTTTATCTTTCCGTAATTTTCGAACGAACAGCTAGTCTGCTGAAATAAAAACAGTTTTATGTTATATTAGACAACAAATATTTACTTGAAATTTTTGAGTCTTTTTGAAATCAGGTCCGCTCTTTAGATCGAGCTAGGTCGAATATTTTACTTGAATTCCCGTTTTCTTACAGCAACTGCTTGTCCGTTACTTTTCCATTATTTTTTAACATACAGCTTAGCTGAAAAATACAAAAGCGAAGTATTAAGTTCGTTTGACACTTTAGTGCATCTTCGAACTCAGGTAAGCTGGTTGGTTGGAGATTAAATTTAATATTTCATTTGAGTTTCAATTCCTCCATGCCCTTTACCTTTCTCTTAATTTTCCAAAGAATAGTTAGTCTGAAAAAAAGTGGAATGTTAAATTAGAAAATAAATGTTAGTTGACAATTATTGAATCTTTTTAAACGAATGTATGCTCTGTGGTTGTAGATTCGCCTTAGTTTTTCATTTGTGTTTCAATTTTCTTCCAGCTCCTAATTGCTCTCTTCCTTCAATTTTTGTTTTAAATTGGAAGTTGCCTAGACAAGTATAGAACCATTGTGATAAATAAGAAAACAAGTACTTTAGTTTCCACTGTTGTGCTTTGTCAAACTAGGGTACGTTCCTTGATTAGAAATTAAACTTGATATGTCACCTGTGTTTCCATGTAGTTGTAACACCAATTTGTCTTTTACCTTTCCGTAATTTTCGAACGAACAGCTAGCCTGGAAAAATAAAAACAGTTTTATGTTATATTAGACAACAAATATTTACTTGAAATTTTTGAGTCCTTTTGAAAACAGGTCCGCTCTTTAGATCGAGCTAGGTGGAATATTTTACTTGAATTTCCGTTTCCTTACAGCAACTACTTGTTCTTTACTTTTCCATTATTTTTCAACATACAGCTAGGCTGAAAAATACAAAAGCGAAGTATTAAGTTGAAAAATTGTAAGTTCGTTTGATACTTTAGTGCATCTTCGAACTCAGGTAAGCTGGTTGGTTGGAGATTAAATTTAATATTTTATTTGCGCTTTAAATCCTCCATGCCCTTTACTTTTCCCTTAATTTTCCACAGAATAGTTAGTCTGAAAACAAAGTGGAATGTTAAATTAGAAAACAAATGCTTAGTTGACAATTTTTGAGTCTTTTTGAACGAAGGTATGCTCTGTGGTTGTAGATTCGACTTAGTTTTTCATTTGTGTTTCCATTTTTTTCCAGCTCCTAATTGCTCTCTTCCTTCAATTTTTGTTTTAAATTGGAAATTGCCTAGACAAATATAGAACCATTGTGATAAATACGAAAACAAGTACCTTTACTTTCCACTGTTGTGCTTTGTCAAACTAGGGTGCGTTTCTTGATTAGAAATTAAACTTGATATGTCACCTGCGTTTCGATGTAGTTGTAACCGCAATTTGTCCTTTATCTTTCCATAATTTTCGAAAGAACAGCTAGTCTGGAAAAATAAAAACAGTTTTATGTTGTATTAGAAAACAAATATTTACTTGAAATTTTTGAGTCCTTTTGAAATCAGGTCCGCTCTTTAGATCGAGCTAGGTCGAATATTTTACTTGAATTTCCGTTTCCTTACAGCAACTACTTGTCCTTTACTTTTCCATTATTTTTCAACATACAGCTAGGCTGAAAAATACAAAAGCGAAGTATTAAGTTGGAAAATTGTAAGTTAGTAGTGTAGTTAGGCGGGTTCTGGCGCACTTCCGGTGGTTTGGAACTTGGCTAAGTGTCATATAGGTACGAAAGTCGGGTCGCGTTGCTTTCAACTACCGCACTTTCAACTACTTTTCAAGGTTATAAGTCCGAAGATATCCGAGTCATGTCGAATATGTCCGAACGTTTGTCCTTTTAATCCTATTGCACAATATTTCCAGTGCTAGATCTCCACCAAAATAAAATTGGTTTTTGTCAAAATCATATCTAATTCCATACCTCCCTAGATTTGGTCTTTCTATAAGATAATTGCTTACATATTTCCTAGGAAGTTTATCATACTGTTCTAAGAAAGAACTTATAGCTTGCGGTTCTATGTTGGTAGACGGTTGAAATTTGTTTGCTATAGTCGTATTAGAATCATCTTCGGCGGTTTCGCACAATACTTCATCAACAGGTTTTGGTGTAAATAATTCTAGTTTTGAAGATGGGAGATTCTCTTTTTTATTTATCACTTTTGCAACACTTTGCATTTGTTCGGTAACAGGTTTAAAAAATTTACCGAGGAGCTGTTGTTCCACCAACTTACCCTCCTTAAGAGCTCGAACTTTCTGTCTTATAATATTTTTAGTTTTAATAAGTTCTGTCGCTACATTCGATTTCATATAGGTACGAAAGTCGGGTCGCGTTGCTTTCAACTACCGCACTTTCAACTACTTTTCATATAGGTACGAAAGTCGGGTCGCGTTGCTTTCAACTACCGCACTTTCAACTACTTTTCAAGGTTATAAGTCCGAAGATATCCGAGTCATCTCGTATATGTCCGAATGTTTGTAGGAGTGGAGCAGGTAGGTAACGAGTAATAAATCAAAACATTCTGGTAAGAAACAAACAATTTATTTATATACATGCTCGTCCAACAATATCCACAGTCGTTGGGGAATGTTACGCTTTTCGTCCTAGATACACATAGTCTGCCTGTCTGTGTGCCTGTCTGTCTGTCTGCCTGCCTGCCTGTCTACCTGTCTTCCTGTCTAGCTGTCTACTTGTCTAGCTATCTACCTGTCTATCTGTCTAGCTGTCTACCTGTCTATCTGTCTACCTGTTTAGCTGTCTACCTGTCTAGCTGTTTACCTGTCTAGCTGTCTACCTGTCTAATTATCTGTCTGTCTCCCTGCCTGTCTACCAGTCCAACTGTCCGTTTACCTGTTCGCCTGTCTAACTGGATGCTTACCTGCCAGTGTAGCCTGCAAGGCTATATGGGTGACCTTAAGATGGTAGTTGAAACAGGGTAGTCGAATAGCAGCGCTGCCCCCCTTTCTTACCTATATGAATGGATTTTCATTTTTAAAAACTATGCTTACGTATAAATCTACTAACAATTAAAATGGTTTTATTTACATGTTTAATCAATGTCTCAGCTTCATCACTATATTTTACAATCGCTATCGCGTCTCTGATGGTTTTTATTGAGTTCGAACTTAATTCGGTAACGCTGTCTGTTGCAGACATGTTCGCGCGCGTGCAGTTGTAATACTAACTATCGCAGACAGCCGAGCCGCGCTATTTATTCATCGTCGCAGCTGATAATGGAGGCCTGCGTCAGCAAAAATTCAAACAAAGGCAGCATTCAATTTAGCTGTTGTGCAGATTTTCCTCAAACAATGGGTTCCTTTGTTCAATTTTAACAGCTTTGCAAACATGTCTGGACATGTCTGAAGCTTCACATCCTGTTTATCTGATAATGGCGGTCAGCAAAAATTCCTCCAGACAACAATGACTTCATTGTTCAATTATCATGCAGATTTCTCAAACAATGGCTTTCATTGTTGAATTTTTACCAGCTTTGCACATTTTAATCTCCAGACAACAATGGCTTCATTGTCCAATTTCGTGTTGATTTTAAAACAATGGATGTCATTGTTCTATTTACCAGCTTTGCACATTTTAATCTCCAGACAACAATAGCTTCATTGTTCTCGAATTTCGTGCTGATTTTAAAACAAGGGATGCCATTGTTCAACAACATCCTGCAAGAATAGGCATGTCTGTCAGACGATGACTCACATCCGGTCGAGCCTGAGAAAATTTTGGTAGCTTCTGATTTACTGATAACATCCTGCAAGAATAGACATGTCTGCGTACTCAGACGCTCGAGCGTGGGAAAATTTCAAAAACTACACTTTTAACCCAAAAAATTTCCGGAAGTGGCCGAGGTCAATGACCCCGACTAGGCCACGCCCACCGGCTAGGCCTGTGACCTTGACCTCGGCTAGGCCCGTGACCTTGAAAAAAGTTCAAGGTCAAATGTGGCCCAGAATCCCCCTAGGTACTCTACTTAAGTTCGTTTGATGCTTTGTGCATCTTCGAACTCAGGTAAGGTGGTTGGTTGTAGATTAAATTTAATATTTCATTTGAGTTTCAATTTCTCCATGCCCTTTACCTTTCCCTTAATTTTCCAAAGAATAGTTAGCCTGAAAAAAAGTGGAATGTTAAATTAGAAAACAAATGCTTAGTTGACAATTTTTGATTCTTTTTGAACGAAGGTATGCTCTGTGGTTGTAGATTCGCCTTAGTTTTTCATTTGTGTTTCAATTTTCTTATAGCTCCTAATTGCTCTCTTCGTTCAATTTTTGTTTTAAATTGGAAGTTGCCTAGACAAATATAGAACCATTGTGATAAATAAAAAAACAAGTACCTTTACTTTCAACTGTTGTGCTTTGTCAAACTAGGGTGCGTTTCTTGATTAGAAATTAAACTTGATATGTCACCTGCGTTTCGATGTAGTTGTAACCGCAATTTGTCCTTTATCTTTCCATAATTTTCGAAAGAACAGCTAGTCTGGAAAAATAAAAACAGTTTTATGTTGTATTAGAAAACAAATATTTACTTGAAATTTTTGAGTCCTTTTGAAATCAGGTCCGCTCTTTAGATCGAGCTAGGTGGAATATTTTACTTGAATTTCCGTTTCCTTACAGCAACTACTTGTTCTTTACTTTTCCATTATTTTTCAACATACAGCTAGGCTGAAAAATACAAAAGCGAAGTATTAAGTTGGAAAATTGTAAGTTCGTTTGATACTTTAATGCATCTTCGAACTCAAGTAAGCTGGTTGGTTGGTGATTAAATTTAATATTTCATTTGAGTTTCAGTTCCTCCATGCCCTTTACCTTTCCCTTAATTTTCCAAAGAATAGTTAGTCTAAAAAAAAGTGGAATGTTAAATTAGAAAATAAATGTTAGTTGACATATATTGAGTCTTTTTGAACGAATGATTGCTCTGTGGTTGTAGATTCGCCTTAATTTTTCATTTGTGTTTCCATTTTCTTCCAGCTCCTAATTGCTCTCTTCCTTCAATTTTTGTTTTAAATTGGAAGTTGCCTAGACAAATATAGAACCATTGTGATAAATAAGAAAACAAGTACCTTTACTTTCCACTGTTGTGCTTTGTCAAACTAGGGTACGTTTCTTGATTAGAAATTAAATTTGATATGTCACCTGCGTTTCGATGTAGTTGTAACACCAATTTGTCCTTTACCTTTCCATAATTTTTGAACGATCAGCTAGCATGAAAAATACAAACAGTTTTATGTTGTATAAGAAAACAAATATTTACTTGACATTTTTGAGTGTTTTTGAAATCAGGTCCGCTCTTTAGATCGAGCTAGGTCGAATATTTTACTTGAATTTTCATTTCCTTACAGCAACTACTTGTCCTTTACTTTTCCATTATTTTTCAACATACAGCTAGGCTGAAAAATACAAAAGTGATGTATTAAGTTGGAAAATAGTAAGTTCGATTGACACTTTAGTGCATCTTCGAACTCAGGTAAGCTGGTTGGTTAAAGATTAAATTTAATATTTCATTTGCGTTTCAATTTCGCCATGCTCTTTACCTTTCCCTTAATTTTCCAAAGAATAGTTAGTCTGAAAAAAGTGGAATGTTAAATTTGAAAGCAAATGTTTAGTTGACAATTTTTGAGTCTTTTTGAACGAAGGTATGCTCTGTGGTTGTAGATTCGCCTTAGTTTTTCATTTGTGTTTCAATTTTCTTCCAGCTCCTAATTGCTCTCTTCCTTCAATTTTTGTTTTAAATTGGAAGTTGCCTAGACAAATATAGAACCATTGTGATAAATAAGAAAACAAGTACTTTAGTTTCCACTGTTGTGCTTTGTCAAACTAGGGTACGTTCCTTGATTAGAAATTAAACTTGATATGTCACCTGTGTTTCGATGTAGTTGTAACACCAATTTGTCTTTTATCTTTCCGTAATTTTCGAACGAACAGCTAGCCTGGAAAAATAAAAACAGTTTTATGTTATATTAGACAACAAATATTTACTTGAAATTTTTGAGTCCTTTTGAAATCAGGTCCGCTCTTTAGATCGAGCTAGGTGGAATATTTTACTTGAATTTCCGTTTCCTTACAGCAACTACTTGTTCTTTACTTTTCCATTATTTTTCAACATACAGCTAGGCTGAAAAATACAAAAGCGAAGTATTAAGTTGGAAAATTGTAAGTTCGTTTGATACTTTAGTGCATCTTCGAACTCAAGTAAGCTGGTTGGTTGGTGATTAAATTTAATATTTCATTTAAGTTTCAATTCCTCCATGCCCTTTACCTTTCCCTTAATTTTCCAAAGAATAGTTAGTCTAAAAAAAAGTGGAATGTTAAATTACAAAATAAATGTTAGTTGACAATTATTGAGTCTTTTTGAACGAATGTATGCTCTGTGGTTGTAGATTCGCCTTAGTATTTAATTTGTAGCCATTCTCCTTTCATTTCTTTTAAAAGAAGTTGCCTAGGCAAATATAGAACAATTGTGATAAAGAGGAAAACAAATACTTTACTTTACACTGTTGTGCTCTGTCAAACTCGGGTGCGGTCTTTGATTAGAAATTACACTTGATATGTCACCTGCGTTTCGATGTAGTCGTAACACCAATCTGTCCGTTATCTTTTCATTATATTCAACTAGTCTGGAAAAATAAAAACAGTTTTATGTTGTATTAGAAACAAATATTTACTTGAAATTTTTGGGTCTTTTTGAAATCAGGTCCGCTCTTTAGATCTAGCTAGGTCGAATATTTTATTTGTATCTCCATTTCCTTACAGCAACTACTTGACCTTTACCTTTTCATTATTTCTTAACATACAGGTAGCCTGGAAAATACAAAAGTGAAATATTAAGTTGGAAAATAGTAAGTTCGTTTGACACTTTAGTGCATCTTCGAACTCAGGTAAGCTGGTCGGTTGAAGATTAAATTTCATATTTCATTTGCGTTTCAATTCATAATTGCCCTTTACCGTTCCCTTAATTTTCCAAAGAATGGTTAGTCTGAAAAAGACAAAAGTGGAATGTTAAATTAGAAAACAAATGTTAAGTTGACAATTTTTGAGTCTTTTTGAACGAAGGTATGCTCTGTGGTTGTAGATTCGCCTTAGTTTTTCATTTGTGTTTCAATTTTCTTATAGCTCCTAATTGCTCTCTTCCTTCAATTTTTGTTTTAAATTGGAGGTTGCCTAGGCAAATATAGAACCATTGTGATAAATAAAAAAACAAGTACCTTTACTTTCCACTGTTGTGCTTTGTCAAACTAGGGTACGTTCCTTGATTAGAAATTAAACTTGATATGTCACCTGCGTTTCGATGTAGTTGTAACACCAATTTGTCTTTTATCTTTCCGTAATTTTCGAACGAACAGCTAGTCTGCTAAAATAAAAACAGTTTTATGTTATATTAGACAACAAATATTTACTTGAAATTTTTGAGTCTTTTTGAAATCAGGTCCGCTCTTTAGATCGAGCTAGGTCGAATATTTTACTTGAATTCCCGTTTTCTTACAGCAACTGCTTGTCCGTTACTTTTCCATTATTTTTTAACATACAGCTTAGCTGAAAAATACAAAAGCGAAGTATTAAGTTCGTTTGACACTTTAGTGCATCTTCGAACTCAGGTAAGCTGGTTGGTTGGAGATTAAATTTAATATTTCATTTGAGTTTCAATTCCTCCATGCCCTTTACCTTTCTCTTAATTTTCCAAAGAATAGTTAGTCTGAAAAAAAGTGGAATGTTAAATTAGAAAATAAATGTTAGTTGACAATTATTGAATCTTTTTAAACGAATGTATGCTCTGTGGTTGTAGATTCGCCTTAGTTTTTCATTTGTGTTTCAATTTTCTTCCAGCTCCTAATTGCTCTCTTCCTTCAATTTTTGTTTTAAATTGGAAGTTGCCTAGACAAGTATAGAACCATTGTGATAAATAAGAAAACAAGTACTTTAGTTTCCACTGTTGTGCTTTGTCAAACTAGGGTACGTTCCTTGATTAGAAATTAAACTTGATATGTCACCTGTGTTTCCATGTAGTTGTAACACCAATTTGTCTTTTACCTTTCCGTAATTTTCGAACGAACAGCTAGCCTGGAAAAATAAAAACAGTTTTATGTTATATTAGACAACAAATATTTACTTGAAATTTTTGAGTCCTTTTGAAAACAGGTCCGCTCTTTAGATCGAGCTAGGTGGAATATTTTACTTGAATTTCCGTTTCCTTACAGCAACTACTTGTTCTTTACTTTTCCATTATTTTTCAACATACAGCTAGGCTGAAAAATACAAAAGCGAAGTATTAAGTTGAAAAATTGTAAGTTCGTTTGATACTTTAGTGCATCTTCGAACTCAGGTAAGCTGGTTGGTTGGAGATTAAATTTAATATTTCATTTGCGCTTTAAATCCTCCATGCCCTTTACTTTTCCCTTAATTTTCCACAGAATAGTTAGTCTGAAAACAAATGCTTAGTTGACAATTTTTGAGTCTTTTTGAACGAAGGTATGCTCTGTGGTTGTAGATTCGCCTTAGTTTTTCATTTGTGTTTCAATTTTCTTCCAGCTCCTAATTGCTCTCTTCCTTCAATTTTTGTTTTAAATTGGAAGTTGCCTAGACAAATATAGAACCATTGTGATAAATAAGAAAACAAGTACTTTAGTTTCCGCTGTTGTGCTTTGTCAAACTAGGGTACGTTCCTTGATTAGAAATTAAACTTGATATGTCACCTGTGTTTCGATGTAGTTGTAACACCAATTTGTCTTTTATCTTTCCGTAATTTTCGAAAGAACAGCTAGCCTGGAAAAATAAAAACAGTTTTATGTTATATTAGACAACAAATATTTACTTGAAATTTTTGAGTCCTTTTGAAATCAGGTCCGCTCTTTAGATCGAGCTAGGTGGAATATTTTACTTGAATTTCCGTTTCCTTACAGCAACTACTTGTTCTTTACTTTTCCATTATTTTTCAACATACAGCTAGGCTGAAAAATACAAAAGCGAAGTATTAAGTTGAAAAATTGTAAGTTCGTTTGATACTTTAGTGCATCTTCGAACTCAGGTAAGCTGGTTGGTTGGAGATTAAATTTAATATTTCATTTGCGCTTTAAATCCTCCATGCCCTTTACTTTTCCCTTAATTTTCCACAGAATAGTTAGTCTGAAAACAAAGTGGAATGTTAAATTAGAAAACAAATGCTTAGTTGACAATTTTTGAGTCTTTTTGAACGAAGGTATGCTCTGTGGTTGTAGATTCGACTTAGTTTTTCATTTGTGTTTCCATTTTTTTCCAGCTCCTAATTGCTCTCTTCCTTCAATTTTTGTTTTAAATTGGAAATTGCCTAGACAAATATAGAACCATTGTGATAAATACGAAAACAAGTACCTTTACTTTCCACTGTTGTGCTTTGTCAAACTAGGGTACGTCCCTTGATTAGAAATTAAACTTGATATGTCACCTGCGTTTCGATGTAGTTGTAACACCAATTTGTCTTTTATCTTTCCGTAATTTTCGAACGAACAGCTAGTCTGCTAAAATAAAAACAGTTTTATGTTATATTAGACAGCAAATATTTACTTGAAATTTTTGAGTCTTTTTGAAATCGGGTCCGCTCTTTAGATCGAGCTAGGTCGAATATTTTACTTGAATTCCCGTTTTCTTACAGCAACTGCTTGTCCGTTACTTTTCCATTATTTTTTAACATACAGCTTAGCTGAAAAATACAAAAGCGAAGTATTAAGTTCGTTTGACTCTTTAGTGCATCTTCGAACTCAGGTAAGCTGGTTGGTTGGAGATTAAATTTAATATTTCATTTGAGTTTCAATTCCTCCATGCCCTTTACCTTTCTCTTAATTTTCCAAAGAATAGTTAGTCTGAAAAAAAGTGGAATGTTAAATTAGAAAATAAATGTTAGTTGACAATTATTGAATCTTTTTAAACGAATGTATGCTCTGTGGTTGTAGATTCGCCTTAGTTTTTCATTTGTGTTTCAATTTTCTTCCAGCTCCTAATTGCTCTCTTCCTTCAATTTTTGTTTTAAATTGGAAGTTGCCTAGACAAGTATAGAACCATTGTGATAAATAAGAAAACAAGTACTTTAGTTTCCACTGTTGTGCTTTGTCAAACTAGGGTACGTTCCTTGATTAGAAATTAAACTTGATATGTCACCTGTGTTTCCATGTAGTTGTAACACCAATTTGTCTTTTACCTTTCCGTAATTTTCGAACGAACAGCTAGCCTGGAAAAATAAAAACAGTTTTATGTTATATTAGACAACAAATATTTACTTGAAATTTTTGAGTCCTTTTGAAATCAGGTCCGCTCTTTAGATCGAGCTAGGTGGAATATTTTACTTGAATTTCCGTTTCCTTACAGCAACTACTTGTTCTTTACTTTTCCATTATTTTTCAACATACAGCTAGGCTGAAAAATACAAAAGCGAAGTATTAAGTTGAAAAATTGTAAGTTCGTTTGATACTTTAGTGCATCTTCGAACTCAGGTAAGCTGGTTGGTTGGAGATTAAATTTAATATTTCATTTGCGCTTTAAATCCTCCATGCCCTTTACTTTTCCCTTAATTTTCCACAGAATAGTTAGTCTGAAAACAAAGTGGAATGTTAAATTAGAAAACAAATGCTTAGTTGACAATTTTTGAGTCTTTTTGAACGAAGGTATGCTCTGTGGTTGTAGATTCGACTTAGTTTTTCATTTGTGTTTCCATTTTTTTCCAGCTCCTAATTGCTCTCTTCCTTCAATTTTTGTTTTAAATTGGAAATTGCCTAGACAAATATAGAACCATTGTGATAAATACGAAAACAAGTACCTTTACTTTCCACTGTTGTGCTTTGTCAAACTAGGGTGCGTTTCTTGATTAGAAATTAAACTTGATATGTCACCTGCGTTTCGATGTAGTTGTAACCGCAATTTGTCCTTTATCTTTCCATAATTTTCGAAAGAACAGCTAGTCTGGAAAAATAAAAACAGTTTTATGTTGTATTAGAAAACAAATATTTACTTGAAATTTTTTAGTCTTTTTGAAATCAGGTCCGCTCTTTAGATCGAGCTAGGTGGAATATTTTACTTGAATTTCCGTTTCCTTACAGCAACTACTTGTTCTTTACTTTTCCATTATTTTTCAACATACAGCTAGGCTGAAAAATACAAAAGCGAAGTATTAAGTTGGAAAATTGTAAGTTCGTTTGATACTTTAATGCATCTTCGAACTCAAGTAAGCTGGTTGGTTGGTGATTAAATTTAATATTTCATTTGAGTTTCAGTTCCTCCATGCCCTTTACCTTTCCCTTAATTTTCCAAAGAATAGTTAGTCTAAAAAAAAGTGGAATGTTAAATTAGAAAATAAATGTTAGTTGACAATTATTGAGTCTTTTTGAACGAATGATTGCTCTGTGGTTGTAGATTCGCCTTAATTTTTCATTTGTGTTTCCATTTTCTTCCAGCTCCTAATTGCTCTCTTCCTTCAATTTTTGTTTTAAATTGGAAGTTGCCTAGACAAATATAGAACCATTGTGATAAATAAGAAAACAAGTACCTTTACTTTCCACTGTTGTGCTTTGTCAAACTAGGGTACGTTTCTTGATTAGAAATTAAATTTGATATGTCACCTGCGTTTCGATGTAGTTGTAACACCAATTTGTCCTTTACCTTTCCATAATTTTTGAACGATCAGCTAGCATGAAAAATACAAACAGTTTTATGTTGTATAAGAAAACAAATATTTACTTGACATTTTTGAGTGTTTTTGAAATCAGGTCCGCTCTTTAGATCGAGCTAGGTCGAATATTTTACTTGAATTTTCATTTCCTTACAGCAACTACTTGTCCTTTACTTTTCCATTATTTTTCAACATACAGCTAGGCTGAAAAATACAAAAGTGATGTATTAAGTTGGAAAATAGTAAGTTCGATTGACACTTTAGTGCATCTTCGAACTCAGGTAAGCTGGTTGGTTAAAGATTAAATTTAATATTTCATTTGCGTTTCAATTTCGCCATGCTCTTTACCTTTCCCTTAATTTTCCAAAGAATAGTTAGTCTGAAAAAAGTGGAATGTTAAATTTGAAAGCAAATGTTTAGTTGACAATTTTTGAGTCTTTTTGAACGAAGGTATGCTCTGTGGTTGTAGATTCGCCTTAGTTTTTCATTTGTGTTTCAATTTTCTTCCAGCTCCTAATTGCTCTCTTCCTTCAATTTTTGTTTTAAATTGGAAGTTGCCTAGACAAATATAGAACCATTGTGATAAATAAGAAAACAAGTACTTTAGTTTCCACTGTTGTGCTTTGTCAAACTAGGGTACGTTCCTTGATTAGAAATTAAACTTGATATGTCACCTGTGTTTCGATGTAGTTGTAACACCAATTTGTCTTTTATCTTTCCGTAATTTTCGAACGAACAGCTAGCCTGGAAAAATAAAAACAGTTTTATGTTATATTAGACAACAAATATTTACTTGAAATTTTTGAGTCCTTTTGAAATCAGGTCCGCTCTTTAGATCGAGCTAGGTGGAATATTTTACTTGAATTTCCGTTTCCTTACAGCAACTACTTGTTCTTTACTTTTCCATTATTTTTCAACATACAGCTAGGCTGAAAAATACAAAAGCGAAGTATTAAGTTGAAAAATTGTAAGTTCGTTTGATACTTTAGTGCATCTTCGAACTCAGGTAAGCTGGTTGGTTGGAGATTAAATTTAATATTTCATTTGCGCTTTAAATCCTCCATGCCCTTTACTTTTCCCTTAATTTTCCACAGAATAGTTAGTCTGAAAACAAAGTGGAATGTTAAATTAGAAAACAAATGCTTAGTTGACAATTTTTGAGTCTTTTTGAACGAAGGTATGCTCTGTGGTTGTAGATTCGACTTAGTTTTTCATTTGTGTTTCCATTTTTTTCCAGCTCCTAATTGCTCTCTTCCTTCAATTTTTGTTTTAAATTGGAAATTGCCTAGACAAATATAGAACCATTGTGATAAATACGAAAACAAGTACCTTTACTTTCCACTGTTGTGCTTTGTCAAACTAGGGTACGTTCCTTGATTAGAAATTAAACTTGATATGTCACCTGCGTTTCGATGTAGTTGTAACACCAATTTGTCTTTTATCTTTCCGTAATTTTCGAACGAACAGCTAGTCTGCTAAAATAAAAACAGTTTTATGTTATATTAGACAGCAAATATTTACTTGAAATTTTTGAGTCTTTTTGAAATCGGGTCCGCTCTTTAGATCGAGCTAGGTCGAATATTTTACTTGAATTCCCGTTTTCTTACAGCAACTGCTTGTCCGTTACTTTTCCATTATTTTTTAACATACAGCTTAGCTGAAAAATACAAAAGCGAAGTATTAAGTTCGTTTGACTCTTTAGTGCATCTTCGAACTCAGGTAAGCTGGTTGGTTGGAGATTAAATTTAATATTTCATTTGAGTTTCAATTCCTCCATGCCCTTTACCTTTCTCTTAATTTTCCAAAGAATAGTTAGTCTGAAAAAAAGTGGAATGTTAAATTAGAAAATAAATGTTAGTTGACAATTATTGAATCTTTTTAAACGAATGTATGCTCTGTGGTTGTAGATTCGCCTTAGTTTTTCATTTGTGTTTCAATTTTCTTCCAGCTCCTAATTGCTCTCTTCCTTCAATTTTTGTTTTAAATTGGAAGTTGCCTAGACAAGTATAGAACCATTGTGATAAATAAGAAAACAAGTACTTTAGTTTCCACTGTTGTGCTTTGTCAAACTAGGGTACGTTCCTTGATTAGAAATTAAACTTGATATGTCACCTGTGTTTCCATGTAGTTGTAACACCAATTTGTCTTTTACCTTTCCGTAATTTTCGAACGAACAGCTAGCCTGGAAAAATAAAAACAGTTTTATGTTATATTAGACAACAAATATTTACTTGAAATTTTTGAGTCCTTTTGAAAACAGGTCCGCTCTTTAGATCGAGCTAGGTGGAATATTTTACTTGAATTTCCGTTTCCTTACAGCAACTACTTGTTCTTTACTTTTCCATTATTTTTCAACATACAGCTAGGCTGAAAAATACAAAAGCGAAGTATTAAGTTGAAAAATTGTAAGTTCGTTTGATACTTTAGTGCATCTTCGAACTCAGGTAAGCTGGTTGGTTGGAGATTAAATTTAATATTTCATTTGCGCTTTAAATCCTCCATGCCCTTTACTTTTCCCTTAATTTTCCACAGAATAGTTAGTCTGAAAACAAATGCTTAGTTGACAATTTTTGAGTCTTTTTGAACGAAGGTATGCTCTGTGGTTGTAGATTCGCCTTAGTTTTTCATTTGTGTTTCAATTTTCTTCCAGCTCCTAATTGCTCTCTTCCTTCAATTTTTGTTTTAAATTGGAAGTTGCCTAGACAAATATAGAACCATTGTGATAAATAAGAAAACAAGTACTTTAGTTTCCACTGTTGTGCTTTGTCAAACTAGGGTACGTTCCTTGATTAGAAATTAAACTTGATATGTCACCTGTGTTTCGATGTAGTTGTAACACCAATTTGTCTTTTATCTTTCCGTAATTTTCGAAAGAACAGCTAGCCTGGAAAAATAAAAACAGTTTTATGTTATATTAGACAACAAATATTTACTTGAAATTTTTGAGTCCTTTTGAAATCAGGTCCGCTCTTTAGATCGAGCTAGGTGGAATATTTTACTTGAATTTCCGTTTCCTTACAGCAACTACTTGTTCTTTACTTTTCCATTATTTTTCAACATACAGCTAGGCTGAAAAATACAAAAGCGAAGTATTAAGTTGAAAAATTGTAAGTTCGTTTGATACTTTAGTGCATCTTCGAACTCAGGTAAGCTGGTTGGTTGGAGATTAAATTTAATATTTCATTTGCGCTTTAAATCCTCCATGCCCTTTACTTTTCCCTTAATTTTCCACAGAATAGTTAGTCTGAAAACAAAGTGGAATGTTAAATTAGAAAACAAATGCTTAGTTGACAATTTTTGAGTCTTTTTGAACGAAGGTATGCTCTGTGGTTGTAGATTCGACTTAGTTTTTCATTTGTGTTTCCATTTTTTTCCAGCTCCTAATTGCTCTCTTCCTTCAATTTTTGTTTTAAATTGGAAATTGCCTAGACAAATATAGAACCATTGTGATAAATACGAAAACAAGTACCTTTACTTTCCACTGTTGTGCTTTGTCAAACTAGGGTACGTTCCTTGATTAGAAATTAAACTTGATATGTCACCTGCGTTTCGATGTAGTTGTAACACCAATTTGTCTTTTATCTTTCCGTAATTTTCGAACGAACAGCTAGTCTGCTAAAATAAAAACAGTTTTATGTTATATTAGACAGCAAATATTTACTTGAAATTTTTGAGTCTTTTTGAAATCGGGTCCGCTCTTTAGATCGAGCTAGGTCGAATATTTTACTTGAATTCCCGTTTTCTTACAGCAACTGCTTGTCCGTTACTTTTCCATTATTTTTTAACATACAGCTTAGCTGAAAAATACAAAAGCGAAGTATTAAGTTCGTTTGACTCTTTAGTGCATCTTCGAACTCAGGTAAGCTGGTTGGTTGGAGATTAAATTTAATATTTCATTTGAGTTTCAATTCCTCCATGCCCTTTACCTTTCTCTTAATTTTCCAAAGAATAGTTAGTCTGAAAAAAAGTGGAATGTTAAATTAGAAAATAAATGTTAGTTGACAATTATTGAATCTTTTTAAACGAATGTATGCTCTGTGGTTGTAGATTCGCCTTAGTTTTTCATTTGTGTTTCAATTTTCTTCCAGCTCCTAATTGCTCTCTTCCTTCAATTTTTGTTTTAAATTGGAAGTTGCCTAGACAAGTATAGAACCATTGTGATAAATAAGAAAACAAGTACTTTAGTTTCCACTGTTGTGCTTTGTCAAACTAGGGTACGTTCCTTGATTAGAAATTAAACTTGATATGTCACCTGTGTTTCCATGTAGTTGTAACACCAATTTGTCTTTTACCTTTCCGTAATTTTCGAACGAACAGCTAGCCTGGAAAAATAAAAACAGTTTTATGTTATATTAGACAACAAATATTTACTTGAAATTTTTGAGTCCTTTTGAAATCAGGTCCGCTCTTTAGATCGAGCTAGGTGGAATATTTTACTTGAATTTCCGTTTCCTTACAGCAACTACTTGTTCTTTACTTTTCCATTATTTTTCAACATACAGCTAGGCTGAAAAATACAAAAGCGAAGTATTAAGTTGAAAAATTGTAAGTTCGTTTGATACTTTAGTGCATCTTCGAACTCAGGTAAGCTGGTTGGTTGGAGATTAAATTTAATATTTCATTTGCGCTTTAAATCCTCCATGCCCTTTACTTTTCCCTTAATTTTCCACAGAATAGTTAGTCTGAAAACAAAGTGGAATGTTAAATTAGAAAACAAATGCTTAGTTGACAATTTTTGAGTCTTTTTGAACGAAGGTATGCTCTGTGGTTGTAGATTCGACTTAGTTTTTCATTTGTGTTTCCATTTTTTTCCAGCTCCTAATTGCTCTCTTCCTTCAATTTTTGTTTTAAATTGGAAATTGCCTAGACAAATATAGAACCATTGTGATAAATACGAAAACAAGTACCTTTACTTTCCACTGTTGTGCTTTGTCAAACTAGGGTGCGTTTCTTGATTAGAAATTAAACTTGATATGTCACCTGCGTTTCGATGTAGTTGTAACCGCAATTTGTCCTTTATCTTTCCATAATTTTCGAAAGAACAGCTAGTCTGGAAAAATAAAAACAGTTTTATGTTGTATTAGAAAACAAATATTTACTTGAAATTTTTTAGTCCTTTTGAAATCAGGTCCGCTCTTTAGATCGAGCTAGGTGGAATATTTTACTTGAATTTCCGTTTCCTTACAGCAACTACTTGTTCTTTACTTTTCCATTATTTTTCAACATACAGCTAGGCTGAAAAATACAAAAGCGAAGTATTAAGTTGGAAAATTGTAAGTTCGTTTGATACTTTAATGCATCTTCGAACTCAAGTAAGCTGGTTGGTTGGTGATTAAATTTAATATTTCATTTGAGTTTCAGTTCCTCCATGCCCTTTACCTTTCCCTTAATTTTCCAAAGAATAGTTAGTCTAAAAAAAAGTGGAATGTTAAATTAGAAAATAAATGTTAGTTGACAATTATTGAGTCTTTTTGAACGAATGATTGCTCTGTGGTTGTAGATTCGCCTTAATTTTTCATTTGTGTTTCCATTTTCTTCCAGCTCCTAATTGCTCTCTTCCTTCAATTTTTGTTTTAAATTGGAAGTTGCCTAGACAAATATAGAACCATTGTGATAAATAAGAAAACAAGTACCTTTACTTTCCACTGTTGTGCTTTGTCAAACTAGGGTACGTTTCTTGATTAGAAATTAAATTTGATATGTCACCTGCGTTTCGATGTAGTTGTAACACCAATTTGTCCTTTACCTTTCCATAATTTTTGAACGATCAGCTAGCATGAAAAATACAAACAGTTTTATGTTGTATAAGAAAACAAATATTTACTTGACATTTTTGAGTGTTTTTGAAATCAGGTCCGCTCTTTAGATCGAGCTAGGTCGAATATTTTACTTGAATTTTCATTTCCTTACAGCAACTACTTGTCCTTTACTTTTCCATTATTTTTCAACATACAGCTAGGCTGAAAAATACAAAAGTGATGTATTAAGTTGGAAAATAGTAAGTTCGATTGACACTTTAGTGCATCTTCGAACTCAGGTAAGCTGGTTGGTTAAAGATTAAATTTAATATTTCATTTGCGTTTCAATTTCGCCATGCTCTTTACCTTTCCCTTAATTTTCCAAAGAATAGTTAGTCTGAAAAAAGTGGAATGTTAAATTTGAAAGCAAATGTTTAGTTGACAATTTTTGAGTCTTTTTGAACGAAGATATGCTCTGTGGTTGTAGATTCGCCTTAGTTTTTCATTTGTGTTTCAATTTTCTTCCAGCTCCTAATTGCTCTCTTCCTTCAATTTTTGTTTTAAATTGGAAGTTGCCTAGACAAATATAGAACCATTGTGATAAATAAGAAAACAAGTACTTTAGTTTCCACTGTTGTGCTTTGTCAAACTAGGGTACGTTCCTTGATTAGAAATTAAACTTGATATGTCACCTGTGTTTCGATGTAGTTGTAACACCAATTTGTCTTTTATCTTTCCGTAATTTTCGAACGAACAGCTAGCCTGGAAAAATAAAAACAGTTTTATGTTATATTAAACAACAAATATTTACTTGAAATTTTTGAGTCTTTTTGAAATCAGGTCCGCTCTTTAGATCGAGCTAGGTGGAATATTTTACTTGAATTTCCGTTTCCTTACAGCAACTACTTGTTCTTTACTTTTCCATTATTTTTCAACATACAGCTAGGCTGAAAAATACAAAAGCGAAGTATTAAGTTGGAAAATTGTAAGTTCGTTTGATACTTTAGTGCATCTTCGAACTCAAGTAAGCTGGTTGGTTGGTGATTAAATTTAATATTTCATTTAAGTTTCAATTCCTCCATGCCCTTTACCTTTCCCTTAATTTTCCAAAGAATAGTTAGTCTAAAAAAAAGTGGAATGTTAAATTAGAAAATAAATGTTAGTTGACAATTATTGAGTCTTTTTGAACGAATGTATGCTCTGTGGTTGTAGATTCGCCTTAGTATTTAATTTGTAGCCATTCTCCTTTCATTTCTTTTAAAAGAAGTTGCCTAGGCAAATATAGAACAATTGTGATAAAGAGGAAAACAAATACTTTACTTTACACTGTTGTGCTCTGTCAAACTCGGGTGCGGTCTTTGATTAGAAATTACACTTGTTATGTCACCTGCGTTTCGATGTAGTCGTAACACCAATCTGTCCGTTATCTTTTCATTATATTCAACTAGTCTGGAAAAATAAAAACAGTTTTATGTTGTATTAGAAAACAAATATTTACTTGAAATTTTTGGGTCTTTTTGAAATCAGGTCCGCTCTTTAGATCTAGCAAGGTCGAATATTTTATTTGTATCTCCATTTCCTTACAGCAACTACTTGACCTTTACCTTTTCATTATTTCTTAACATACAGGTAGCCTGGAAAATACAAAAGTGAAATATTAAGTTGGAAAATAGTAAGTTCGTTTGACACTTTAGTGCATCTTCGAACTCAGATAAGCTGGTCGGTTGAAGATTAAATTTCATATTTCATTTGCGTTTCAATTCATAATTGCCCTTTACCGTTCCCTTAATTTTCCAAAGAATGGTTAGTCTGAAAAAGACAAAAGTGGAATGTTAAATTAGAAAACAAATGTTAAGTTGACAATTTTTGAGTCTTTTTGAACGAAGGTATGCTCTGTGGTTGTAGATTCGCCTTAGTTTTTCATTTGTGTTTCAATTTTCTTATAGCTCCTAATTGCTCTCTTCCTTCAATTTTTGTTTTAAATTGGAAGTTGCCTAGGCAAATATAGAACCATTGTGATAAATAAAAAAACAAGTACCTTTACTTTCCACTGTTGTGCTTTGTCAAACTAGGGTACGTTCCTTGATTAGAAATTAAACTTGATATGTCACCTGCGTTTCGATGTAGTTGTAACACCAATTTGTCTTTTATCTTTCCGTAATTTTCGAACGAACAGCTAGTCTGCTAAAATAAAAACAGTTTTATGTTATATTAGACAACAAATATTTACTTGAAATTTTTGAGTCTTTTTGAAATCAGGTCCGCTCTTTAGATCGAGCTAGGTCGAATATTTTACTTGAATTCCCGTTTTCTTACAGCAACTGCTTGTCCGTTACTTTTCCATTATTTTTTAACATACAGCTTAGCTGAAAAATACAAAAGCGAAGTATTAAGTTCGTTTGACACTTTAGTGCATCTTCGAACTCAGGTAAGCTGGTTGGTTGGAGATTAAATTTAATATTTCATTTGAGTTTCAATTCCTCCATGCCCTTTACCTTTCTCTTAATTTTCCAAAGAATAGTTAGTCTGAAAAAAAGTGGAATGTTAAATTAGAAAATAAATGTTAGTTGACAATTATTGAATCTTTTTAAACGAATGTATGCTCTGTGGTTGTAGATTCGCCTTAGTTTTTCATTTGTGTTTCAATTTTCTTCCAGCTCCTAATTGCTCTCTTCCTTCAATTTTTGTTTTAAATTGGAAGTTGCCTAGACAAGTATAGAACCATTGTGATAAATAAGAAAACAAGTACTTTAGTTTCCACTGTTGTGCTTTGTCAAACTAGGCTACGTTCCTTGATTAGAAATTAAACTTGATATGTCACCTGTGTTTCCATGTAGTTGTAACACCAATTTGTCTTTTACCTTTCCGTAATTTTCGAACGAACAGCTAGCCTGGAAAAATAAAAACAGTTTTATGTTATATTAGACAACAAATATTTACTTGAAATTTTTGAGTCCTTTTGAAAACAGGTCCGCTCTTTAGATCGAGCTAGGTGGAATATTTTACTTGAATTTCCGTTTCCTTACAGCAACTACTTGTTCTTTACTTTTCCATTATTTTTCAACATACAGCTAGGCTGAAAAATACAAAAGCGAAGTATTAAGTTGAAAAATTGTAAGTTCGTTTGATACTTTAGTGCATCTTCGAACTCAGGTAAGCTGGTTGGTTGGAGATTAAATTTAATATTTTATTTGCGCTTTAAATCCTCCATGCCCTTTACTTTTCCCTTAATTTTCCACAGAATAGTTAGTCTGAAAACAAAGTGGAATGTTAAATTAGAAAACAAATGCTTAGTTGACAATTTTTGAGTCTTTTTGAACGAAGGTATGCTCTGTGGTTGTAGATTCGACTTAGTTTTTCATTTGTGTTTCCATTTTTTTCCAGCTCCTAATTGCTCTCTTCCTTCAATTTTTGTTTTAAATTGGAAATTGCCTAGACAAATATAGAACCATTGTGATAAATACGAAAACAAGTACCTTTACTTTCCACTGTTGTGCTTTGTCAAACTAGGGTGCGTTTCTTGATTAGAAATTAAACTTGATATGTCACCTGCGTTTCGATGTAGTTGTAACCGCAATTTGTCCTTTATCTTTCCATAATTTTCGAAAGAACAGCTAGTCTGGAAAAATAAAAACAGTTTTATGTTGTATTAGAAAACAAATATTTACTTGAAATTTTTGAGTCCTTTTGAAATCAGGTCCGCTCTTTAGATCGAGCTAGGTCGAATATTTTACTTGAATTTCCGTTTCCTTACAGCAACTACTTGTCCTTTACTTTTCCATTATTTTTCAACATACAGCTAGGCTGAAAAATACAAAAGCGAAGTATTAAGTTGGAAAATTGTAAGTTAGTAGTGTAGTTAGGCGGGTTCTGGCGCACTTCCGGTGGTTTGGAACTTGGCTAAGTGTCATATAGGTACGAAAGTCGGGTCGCGTTGCTTTCAACTACCGCACTTTCAACTACTTTTCAAGGTTATAAGTCCGAAGATATCCGAGTCATGTCGAATATGTCCGAACGTTTGTCCTTTTAATCCTATTGCACAATATTTCCAGTGCTAGATCTCCACCAAAATAAAATTGGTTTTTGTCAAAATCATATCTAATTCCATACCTCCCTAGATTTGGTCTTTCTATAAGATAATTGCTTACATATTTCCTAGGAAGTTTATCATACTGTTCTAAGAAAGAACTTATAGCTTGCGGTTCTATGTTGGTAGACGGTTGAAATTTGTTTGCTATAGTCGTATTAGAATCATCTTCGGCGGTTTCGCACAATACTTCATCAACAGGTTTTGGTGTAAATAATTCTAGTTTTGAAGATGGGAGATTCTCTTTTTTATTTATCACTTTTGCAACACTTTGCATTTGTTCGGTAACAGGTTTAAAAAATTTACCGAGGAGCTGTTGTTCCACCAACTTACCCTCCTTAAGAGCTCGAACTTTCTGTCTTATAATATTTTTAGTTTTAATAAGTTCTGTCGCTACATTCGATTTCATATAGGTACGAAAGTCGGGTCGCGTTGCTTTCAACTACCGCACTTTCAACTACTTTTCATATAGGTACGAAAGTCGGGTCGCGTTGCTTTCAACTACCGCACTTTCAACTACTTTTCAAGGTTATAAGTCCGAAGATATCCGAGTCATCTCGTATATGTCCGAATGTTTGTAGGAGTGGAGCAGGTAGGTAACGAGTAATAAATCAAAACATTCTGGTAAGAAACAAACAATTTATTTATATACATGCTCGTCCAACAATATCCACAGTCGTTGGGGAATGTTACGCTTTTCGTCCTAGATACACATAGTCTGCCTGTCTGTGTGCCTGTCTGTCTGTCTGCCTGCCTGCCTGTCTACCTGTCTTCCTGTCTAGCTGTCTACTTGTCTAGCTATCTACCTGTCTATCTGTCTAGCTGTCTACCTGTCTATCTGTCTACCTGTTTAGCTGTCTACCTGTCTAGCTGTTTACCTGTCTAGCTGTCTACCTGTCTAATTATCTGTCTGTCTCCCTGCCTGTCTACCAGTCCAACTGTCCGTTTACCTGTTCGCCTGTCTAACTGGATGCTTACCTGCCAGTGTAGCCTGCAAGGCTATATGGGTGACCTTAAGATGGTAGTTGAAACAGGGTAGTCGAATAGCAGCGCTGCCCCCCTTTCTTACCTATATGAATGGATTTTCATTTTTAAAACTATGCTTACGTATAAATCTACTAACAATTAAAATGGTTTTATTTACATGTTTAATCAATGTCTCAGCTTCATCACTATATTTTACAATCGCTATCGCGTCTCTGATGGTTTTTATTGAGTTCGAACTTAATTCGGTAACGCTGTCTGTTGCAGACATGTTCGCGCGCGTGCAGTTGTAATACTAACTATCGCAGACAGCCGAGCCGCGCTATTTATTCATCGTCGCAGCTGATAATGGAGGCCTGCGTCAGCAAAAATTCAAACAAAGGCAGCATTCAATTTAGCTGTTGTGCAGATTTTCCTCAAACAATGGGTTCCTTTGTTCAATTTTTAACAGCTTTGCAAACATGTCTGGACATGTCTGAAGCTTCACATCCTGTTTATCTGATAATGGCGGTCAGCAAAAATTCCTCCAGACAACAATGACTTCATTGTTCAATTATCATGCAGATTTCTCAAACAATGGCTTTCATTGTTGAATTTTTACCAGCTTTGCACATTTTAATCTCCAGACAACAATGGCTTCATTGTCCAATTTCGTGTTGATTTTAAAACAATGGATGTCATTGTTCTATTTACCAGCTTTGCACATTTTAATCTCCAGACAACAATAGCTTCATTGTTCTCGAATTTCGTGCTGATTTTAAAACAAGGGATGCCATTGTTCAACAACATCCTGCAAGAATAGGCATGTCTGTCAGACGATGACTCACATCCGGTCGAGCCTGAGAAAATTTTGGTAGCTTCTGATTTACTGATAACATCCTGCAAGAATAGACATGTCTGCGTACTCAGACGCTCGAGCGTGGGAAAATTTCAAAAACTACACTTTTAACCCAAAAAATTTCCGGAAGTGGCCGAGGTCAATGACCCCGACTAGGCCACGCCCACCGGCTAGGCCTGTGACCTTGACCTCGGCTAGGCCCGTGACCTTGAAAAAAGTTCAAGGTCAAATGTGGCCCAGAATCCCCCTAGGTACTCTACTTAAGTTCGTTTGATGCTTTGTGCATCTTCGAACTCAGGTAAGGTGGTTGGTTGTAGATTAAATTTAATATTTCATTTGAGTTTCAATTTCTCCATGCCCTTTACCTTTCCCTTAATTTTCCAAAGAATAGTTAGCCTGAAAAAAAGTGGAATGTTAAATTAGAAAACAAATGCTTAGTTGACAATTTTTGATTCTTTTTGAACGAAGGTATGCTCTGTGGTTGTAGATTCGCCTTAGTTTTTCATTTGTGTTTCAATTTTCTTATAGCTCCTAATTGCTCTCTTCGTTCAATTTTTGTTTTAAATTGGAAGTTGCCTAGACAAATATAGAACCATTGTGATAAATAAAAAAACAAGTACCTTTACTTTCAACTGTTGTGCTTTGTCAAACTAGGGTGCGTTTCTTGATTAGAAATTAAACTTGATATGTCACCTGCGTTTCGATGTAGTTGTAACCGCAATTTGTCCTTTATCTTTCCATAATTTTCGAAAGAACAGCTAGTCTGGAAAAATAAAAACAGTTTTATGTTGTATTAGAAAACAAATATTTACTTGAAATTTTTGAGTCCTTTTGAAATCAGGTCCGCTCTTTAGATCGAGCTAGGTGGAATATTTTACTTGAATTTCCGTTTCCTTACAGCAACTACTTGTTCTTTACTTTTCCATTATTTTTCAACATACAGCTAGGCTGAAAAATACAAAAGCGAAGTATTAAGTTGGAAAATTGTAAGTTCGTTTGATACTTTAATGCATCTTCGAACTCAAGTAAGCTGGTTGGTTGGTGATTAAATTTAATATTTCATTTGAGTTTCAGTTCCTCCATGCCCTTTACCTTTCCCTTAATTTTCCAAAGAATAGTTAGTCTAAAAAAAAGTGGAATGTTAAATTAGAAAATAAATGTTAGTTGACATATATTGAGTCTTTTTGAACGAATGATTGCTCTGTGGTTGTAGATTCGCCTTAATTTTTCATTTGTGTTTCCATTTTCTTCCAGCTCCTAATTGCTCTCTTCCTTCAATTTTTGTTTTAAATTGGAAGTTGCCTAGACAAATATAGAACCATTGTGATAAATAAGAAAACAAGTACCTTTACTTTCCACTGTTGTGCTTTGTCAAACTAGGGTACGTTTCTTGATTAGAAATTAAATTTGATATGTCACCTGCGTTTCGATGTAGTTGTAACACCAATTTGTCCTTTACCTTTCCATAATTTTTGAACGATCAGCTAGCATGAAAAATACAAACAGTTTTATGTTGTATAAGAAAACAAATATTTACTTGACATTTTTGAGTGTTTTTGAAATCAGGTCCGCTCTTTAGATCGAGCTAGGTCGAATATTTTACTTGAATTTTCATTTCCTTACAGCAACTACTTGTCCTTTACTTTTCCATTATTTTTCAACATACAGCTAGGCTGAAAAATACAAAAGTGATGTATTAAGTTGGAAAATAGTAAGTTCGATTGACACTTTAGTGCATCTTCGAACTCAGGTAAGCTGGTTGGTTAAAGATTAAATTTAATATTTCATTTGCGTTTCAATTTCGCCATGCTCTTTACCTTTCCCTTAATTTTCCAAAGAATAGTTAGTCTGAAAAAAGTGGAATGTTAAATTTGAAAGCAAATGTTTAGTTGACAATTTTTGAGTCTTTTTGAACGAAGGTATGCTCTGTGGTTGTAGATTCGCCTTAGTTTTTCATTTGTGTTTCAATTTTCTTCCAGCTCCTAATTGCTCTCTTCCTTCAATTTTTGTTTTAAATTGGAAGTTGCCTAGACAAATATAGAACCATTGTGATAAATAAGAAAACAAGTACTTTAGTTTCCACTGTTGTGCTTTGTCAAACTAGGGTACGTTCCTTGATTAGAAATTAAACTTGATATGTCACCTGTGTTTCGATGTAGTTGTAACACCAATTTGTCTTTTATCTTTCCGTAATTTTCGAACGAACAGCTAGCCTGGAAAAATAAAAACAGTTTTATGTTATATTAGACAACAAATATTTACTTGAAATTTTTGAGTCCTTTTGAAATCAGGTCCGCTCTTTAGATCGAGCTAGGTGGAATATTTTACTTGAATTTCCGTTTCCTTACAGCAACTACTTGTTCTTTACTTTTCCATTATTTTTCAACATACAGCTAGGCTGAAAAATACAAAAGCGAAGTATTAAGTTGGAAAATTGTAAGTTCGTTTGATACTTTAGTGCATCTTCAAACTCAAGTAAGCTGGTTGGTTGGTGATTAAATTTAATATTTCATTTAAGTTTCAATTCCTCCATGCCCTTTACCTTTCCCTTAATTTTCCAAAGAATAGTTAGTCTAAAAAAAAGTGGAATGTTAAATTAGAAAATAAATGTTAGTTGACAATTATTGAGTCTTTTTGAACGAATGTATGCTCTGTGGTTGTAGATTCGCCTTAGTATTTAATTTGTAGCCATTCTCCTTTCATTTCTTTTAAAAGAAGTTGCCTAGGCAAATATAGAACAATTGTGATAAAGAGGAAAACAAATACTTTACTTTACACTGTTGTGCTCTGTCAAACTCGGGTGCGGTCTTTGATTAGAAATTACACTTGATATGTCACCTGCGTTTCGATGTAGTCGTAACACCAATCTGTCCGTTATCTTTTCATTATATTCAACTAGTCTGGAAAAATAAAAACAGTTTTATGTTGTATTAGAAAACAAATATTTACTTGAAATTTTTGGGTCTTTTTGAAATCAGGTCCGCTCTTTAGATCTAGCTAGGTCGAATATTTTATTTGTATCTCCATTTCCTTACAGCAACTACTTGACCTTTACCTTTTCATTATTTCTTAACATACAGGTAGCCTGGAAAATACAAAAGTGAAATATTAAGTTGGAAAATAGTAAGTTCGTTTGACACTTTAGTGCATCTTCGAACTCAGGTAAGCTGGTCGGTTGAAGATTAAATTTCATATTTCATTTGCGTTTCAATTCATAATTGCCCTTTACCGTTCCCTTAATTTTCCAAAGAATGGTTAGTCTGAAAAAGACAAAAGTGGAATGTTAAATTAGAAAACAAATGTTAAGTTGACAATTTTTGAGTCTTTTTGAACGAAGGTATGCTCTGTGGTTGTAGATTCGCCTTAGTTTTTCATTTGTGTTTCAATTTTCTTATAGCTCCTAATTGCTCTCTTCCTTCAATTTTTGTTTTAAATTGGAGGTTGCCTAGGCAAATATAGAACCATTGTGATAAATAAAAAAACAAGTACCTTTACTTTCCACTGTTGTGCTTTGTCAAACTAGGGTACGTTCCTTGATTAGAAATTAAACTTGATATGTCACCTGCGTTTCGATGTAGTTGTAACACCAATTTGTCTTTTATCTTTCCGTAATTTTCGAACGAACAGCTAGTCTGCTAAAATAAAAACAGTTTTATGTTATATTAGACAACAAATATTTACTTGAAATTTTTGAGTCTTTTTGAAATCAGGTCCGCTCTTTAGATCGAGCTAGGTCGAATATTTTACTTGAATTCCCGTTTTCTTACAGCAACTGCTTGTCCTTTACTTTTCCATTATTTTTCAACATACAGCTAGGCTGAAAAATACAAAAGTGAAGTATTAAGTTGGAAAATAGTAAGTTCGATTGACACTTTAGTGCATCTTCGAACTCAGGTAAGCTGGTTGGTTAAAGATTAAATTTAATATTTCATTTGCGTTTCAATTTCGCCATGCTCTTTACCTTTCCCTTAATTTTCCAAAGAATAGTTAGTCTGAAAAAAAGTGGAATGTTAAATTTGAAAGCAAATGTTTAGTTGACAATTTTTGAGTCTTTTTGAACGAAGGTATGCTCTGTGGTTGTAGATTCGCCTTAATTTTTCATTTGTGTTTCAATTTTCTTCCAGCTCCTAATTGCTCTCTTCCTTCAATTTTTGTTTTAAATTGGAAGTTGCCTAGACAAATATAGAACCATTGTGATAAATAGGAAAACAAGTACTTTAGTTTCCACTGTTGTGCTTTGTCAAACTAGGGTACGTTCCTTGATTAGAAATTAAACTTGATATGTCACCTGTGTTTCGATGTAGTTGTAACACCAATTTGTCTTTTATCTTTCCGTAATTTTCGAACGAACAGCTAGCCTGGAAAAATAAAAACAGTTTTATGTTATATTAGACAACAAATAGTTACTTGAAATTTTTGAGTCCTTTTGAAATCAGGTCCGCTCTTTAGATCGAGCTAGGTGGAATATTTTACTTGAATTTCCGTTTCCTTACAGCAACTACTTGTTCTTTACTTTTCCATTATTTTTCAACATACAGCTAGGCTGAAAAATACAAAAGCGAAGTATTAAGTTGGAAAATTGTAAGTTCGTTTGATACTTTAGTGCATCTTCGAACTCAAGTAAGCTGGTTGGTTGGTGATTAAATTTAATATTTCATTTAAGTTTCAATTCCTCCATGCCCTTTACCTTTCCCTTAATTTTCCAAAGAATAGTTAGTCTAAAAAAAAGTGGAATGTTAAATTAGAAAACAAATGTTAAGTTGACAATTTTTGAGTCTTTTTGAACGAAGGTATGCTCTGTGGTTGTAGATTCGCCTTAGAATTTAATTTGTAGCCATTCTCCGTTCATTTCTTTTAAAAGAAGTTGCCTAGGCAAATATAGAACAATTGTGATAAAGAGGAAAACAAATACTTTACTTTACACTGTTGTGCTCTGTCAAACTCGGGTGCGGTCTTTGATTAGAAATTACACTTGATATGTCACCTGCGTTTCGATGTAGTCGTAACACCAATCTGTCCGTTATCTTTTCATTATATTCAGCTAGTCTGGTAAAATAAAAACAGTTTTAAGTTGTATTAGAAAACAAATATTTACTTGAACTTTTTGAGTCTTTTTGAAATTACTTCCGCTCTTTAGATCTAGCTAGGTGTTTCCATTTCCTTCCAGCTCCTAATTGCTCTCTTCCTTCAATTTTTGTTTTAAATTGGAATTTAGCTAGACAAATATAGAACCATTGTGATAAATAAGAAAACAAGTATCTTTACTTTCCACTGTTGTGCTTTGTCAAACTAGGGTGCGTTTCTTGATTAGAAATTAAACTTGATATGTCACCTGCGTTTCGATGTAGTTGTAACCGCAATTTGTCTTTTATCTTTCCATAATTTTCGAAAGAACAGCTAGTCTGGAAAAATAAAAACAGTTTTATGTTGTATTAGAAAACAAATATTTACTTGAAATTTTTGAGTCTTTTTGAAATCAGGTCCGCTCTTTAGATCGAGCTAGGTCGAATATTTTACTTGAATTTTCATTTCCTTACAGCAACTACTTGTCCTTTACTTTTCCATTATTTTTCAACATACAGCTAGGCTGAAAAATACAAAAGTGAAGTATTAAGTTGGAAAATAGTAAGTTCGATTGACACTTTAGTGCATCTTCGAACTCAGGTAAGCTGGTTGGTTAAAGATTAAATTTAATATTTCATTTGCGTTTCAATTTCGCCATGCTCTTTACCTTTCCATTAATTTTCCAAAGAATAGTTAGTCTGAAAAAAAGTGGAATGTTAAATTTGAAAGCAAATGTTTAGTTGACAATTTTTGAGTCTTTTTGAACGAAGGTATGCTCTGTGGTTGTAGATTCGCCTTAGTTTTTCATTTGTGTTTCAATTTTCTTTCAGCTCCTAATTGCTCTCTTCCTTCAATTTTTGTTTTAAATTGGAATTTAGCTAGACAAATATAGAACCATTGTGATAAATAAGAAAACAAGTATCTTTACTTTCCACTGTTGTGCTTTGTCAAACTAGGGTGCGTTTCTTGATTAGAAATTAAACTTGATATGTCACCTGCGTTTCGATGTAGTTGTAACCGCAATTTGTCTTTTATCTTTCCATAATTTTCGAAAGAACAGCTAGTCTGGAAAAATAAAAACAGTTTTATGTTGTATTAGAAAACAAATATTTACTTGAAATTTTTGAGTCTTTTTGAAATCAGGTCCGCTCTTTAGATCGAGCTAGGTCGAATATTTTACTTGAATTTTCATTTCCTTACAGCAACTACTTGTCCTTTACTTTTCCATTATTTTTCAACATACAGCTAGGCTGAAAAATACAAAAGTGAAGTATTAAGTTGGAAAATAGTAAGTTCGATTGACACTTTAGTGCATCTTCGAACTCAGGTAAGCTGGTTGGTTAAAGATTAAATTTAATATTTCATTTGCGTTTCAATTTCGCCATGCTCTTTACCTTTCCATTAATTTTCCAAAGAATAGTTAGTCTGAAAAAAAGTGGAATGTTAAATTTGAAAGCAAATGTTTAGTTGACAATTTTTGAGTCTTTTTGAACGAAGGTATGCTCTGTGGTTGTAGATTCGCCTTAGTTTTTCATTTGTGTTTCAATTTTCTTTCAGCTCCTAATTGCTCTCTTCCTTCAATTTTTGTTTTAAATTGGAATTTAGCTAGACAAATATAGAACCATTGTGATAAATAAGAAAACAAGTACCTTTACTTTCCACTGTTGTGCTTTGTCAAACTAGGGTACGTTTCTTGATTAGAAATTAAACTTGATATGTCACTTGCGTTTCGATGTAGTTGTAACAGCAATTTGTCCTTTATCTTTCTATAATTTTCGAAAGAACAGCTAGTCTGGAAAAATAAAAACAGTTTTATGTTGTATTAGAAAACAAATATTTACTTGAAATTTTTGATTCCTTTTGAAATCAGGTCCGCTGTTTAGATCGAGCTAGGTCGAATATTTTACTTGAATTTCCGTTTCCTTACAGCAACTACTTGTCCTTTACTTTTCCATTATTTTTCAACATACAGCTAGGCTGAAAAATACAAAAGCGAAGTATTAAGTTGGAAAATTGTAAGTTCGTTTGATGCTTTGTGCATCTTAGAACTCAGGTAAGGTGGTTGGTTGTAGATTAAATTTAATATTTTATTTGAGTTTCAATTTCTCCATGCCCTTTACCTTTCCCTTAATTTTCCAAAGAATAGTTAGCCTGAAAAAAAGTGGAATGTTAAATTAGAAAACAAATGCTTAGTTGACAATTTTTGAGTCTTTTTGAACGAAGGTATGCTCTGTGGTTGTAGATTCGCCTTAGTTTTTCATTTGTGTTTCAATTTTCTTATAGCTCCTAATTGCTCTCTTCCTTCAATTTTTGTTTTAAATTGGAAGTTGCCTAGACAAATATAGAACCATTGTAATAAATAAGAAAACAAGTACCTTTACTTTCCACTGTTGTGCTTTGTCAAACTAGGGTACGTTTCTTGATTAGAAATTAAACTTGATATGTCACCTGCGTTTCGATGTAGTTGTAACCGCAATTTGTCCTTTATCTTTCTATAATTTTCGAAAGAACAGCTAGTCTGGAAAAATAAAAACAGTTTTATGTTGTATTAGAAAACAAATATTTACTTGAAATTTTTGAGTCTTTTTGAAATCAGGTCCGCTCTTTAGATCGAGCTAGGTCGAATATTTTACTTGAATTTTCATTTCCTTACAGCAACTACTTGTCCTTTACTTTTCCATTATTTTTCAACATACAGCTAGGCTGAAAAATACAAAAGTGAAGTATTAAGTTGGAAAATAGTAAGTTCGATTGACACTTTAGTGCATCTTCGAACTCAGGTAAGCTGGTTGGTTAAAGATTAAATTTAATATTTCATTTGCGTTTCAATTTCGCCATGCTCTTTACCTTTCCATTAATTTTCCAAAGAATAGTTAGTCTGAAAAAAAGTGGAATGTTAAATTTGAAAGCAAATGTTTAGTTGACAATTTTTGAGTCTTTTTGAACGAAGGTATGCTCTGTGGTTGTAGATTCGCCTTAGTTTTTCATTTGTGTTTCAATTTTCTTTCAGCTCCTAATTGCTCTCTTCCTTCAATTTTTGTTTTAAATTGGAATTTAGCTAGACAAATATAGAACCATTGTGATAAATAAGAAAACAAGTATCTTTACTTTCCACTGTTGTGCTTTGTCAAACTAGGGTGCGTTTCTTGATTAGAAATTAAACTTGATATGTCACCTGCGTTTCGATGTAGTTGTAACCGCAATTTGTCTTTTATCTTTCCATAATTTTCGAAAGAACAGCTAGTCTGGAAAAATAAAAACAGTTTTATGTTGTATTAGAAAACAAATATTTACTTGAAATTTTTGAGTCTTTTTGAAATCAGGTCCGCTCTTTAGATCGAGCTAGGTCGAATATTTTACTTGAATTTTCATTTCCTTACAGCAACTACTTGTCCTTTACTTTTCCATTATTTTTCAACATACAGCTAGGCTGAAAAATACAAAAGTGAAGTATTAAGTTGGAAAATAGTAAGTTCGATTGACACTTTAGTGCATCTTCGAACTCAGGTAAGCTGGTTGGTTAAAGATTAAATTTAATATTTCATTTGCGTTTCAATTTCGCCATGCTCTTTACCTTTCCATTAATTTTCCAAAGAATAGTTAGTCTGAAAAAAAGTGGAATGTTAAATTTGAAAGCAAATGTTTAGTTGACAATTTTTGAGTCTTTTTGAACGAAGGTATGCTCTGTGGTTGTAGATTCGCCTTAGTTTTTCATTTGTGTTTCAATTTTCTTTCAGCTCCTAATTGCTCTCTTCCTTCAATTTTTGTTTTAAATTGGAATTTAGCTAGACAAATATAGAACCATTGTGATAAATAAGAAAACAAGTATCTTTACTTTCCACTGTTGTGCTTTGTCAAACTAGGGTGCGTTTCTTGATTAGAAATTAAACTTGATATGTCACCTGCGTTTCGATGTAGTTGTAACCGCAATTTGTCTTTTATCTTTCCATAATTTTCGAAAGAACAGCTAGTCTGGAAAAATAAAAACAGTTTTATGTTGTATTAGAAAACAAACATTTACTTGAAATTTTTGAGTCTTTTTGAAATCAGGTCCGCTCTTTAGATCGAGCTAGGTCGAATATTTTACTTGAATTTTCATTTCCTTACAGCAACTACTTGTCCTTTACTTTTCCATTATTTTTCAACATACAGCTAGGCTGAAAAATACAAAAGTGAAGTATTAAGTTGGAAAATAGTAAGTTCGATTGACACTTTAGTGCATCTTCGAACTCAGGTAAGCTGGTTGGTTAAAGATTAAATTTAATATTTCATTTGCGTTTCAATTTCGCCATGCTCTTTACCTTTCCATTAATTTTCCAAAGAATAGTTAGTCTGAAAAAAAGTGGAATGTTAAATTTGAAAGCAAATGTTTAGTTGACAATTTTTGAGTCTTTTTGAACGAAGGTATGCTCTGTGGTTGTAGATTCGCCTTAGTTTTTCATTTGTGTTTCAATTTTCTTTCAGCTCCTAATTGCTCTCTTCCTTCAATTTTTGTTTTAAATTGGAATTTAGCTAGACAAATATAGAACCATTGTGATAAATAAGAAAACAAGTACCTTTACTTTCCACTGTTGTGCTTTGTCAAACTAGGGTACGTTTCTTGATTAGAAATTAAACTTGATATGTCACTTGCGTTTCGATGTAGTTGTAACAGCAATTTGTCCTTTATCTTTCTATAATTTTCGAAAGAACAGCTAGTCTGGAAAAATAAAAACAGTTTTATGTTGTATTAGAAAACAAATATTTACTTGAAATTTTTGATTCCTTTTGAAATCAGGTCCGCTCTTTAGATCGAGCTAGGTCGAATATTTTACTTGAATTTCCGTTTCCTTACAGCAACTACTTGTCCTTTACTTTTCCATTATTTTTCAACATACAGCTAAGCTGAAAAATACGAAAGCGAAGTATTAAGTTGGAAAATTGTAAGTTCGTTTGATGCTTTGTGCATCTTCGAACTCAGGTAAGGTGGTTGGTTGTAGATTAAATTTAATATTTTATTTGAGTTTCAATTTCTCCATGCCCTTTACCTTTCCCTTAATTTTCCAAAGAATAGTTAGCCTGAAAAAAAGTGGAATGTTAAATTAGAAAACAAATGCTTAGTTGACAATTTTTGAGTCTTTTTGAACGAAGGTATGCTCTGTGGTTGTAGATTCGCCTTAGTTTTTCATTTGTGTTTCAATTTTCTTATAGCTCCTAATTGCTCTCTTCCTTCAATTTTTGTTTTAAATTGGAAGTTGCCTAGACAAATATAGAACCATTGTCATAAATAAGAAAACAAGTACCTTTACTTTCCACTGTTGTGCTTTGTCAAACTAGGGTACGTTTCTTGATTAGAAATTAAACTTGATATGTCACCTGCGTTTCGATGTAGTTGTAACCGCAATTTGTCCTTTATCTTTCTATAATTTTCGAAAGAACAGCTAGTCTGGAAAAATAAAAACAGTTTTATGTTGTATTAGAAAACAAATATTTACTTGAAATTTTTGAGTCTTTTTGAAATCAGGTCCGCTCTTTAGATCGAGCTAGGTCGAATATTTTACTTGAATTTTCATTTCCTTACAGCAACTACTTGTCCTTTACTTTTCCATTATTTTTCAACATACAGCTAGGCTGAAAAATACAAAAGTGAAGTATTAAGTTGGAAAATTGTAAGTTCGTTTGATGCTTTGTGCATCTTAGAACTCAGGTAAGGTGGTTGGTTGTAGATTAAATTTAATATTTTATTTGAGTTTCAATTTCTCCATGCCCTTTACCTTTCCCTTAATTTTCCAAAGAATAGTTAGCCTGAAAAAAAGTGGAATGTTAAATTAGAAAACAAATGCTTAGTTGACAATTTTTGAGTCTTTTTGAACGAAGGTATGCTCTGTGGTTGTAGATTCGCCTTAGTTTTTCATTTGTGTTTCAATTTTCTTATAGCTCCTAATTGCTCTCTTCCTTCAATTTTTGTTTTAAATTGGAAGTTGCCTAGACAAATATAGAACCATTGTAATAAATAAGAAAACAAGTACCTTTACTTTCCACTGTTGTGCTTTGTCAAACTAGGGTACGTTTCTTGATTAGAAATTAAACTTGATATGTCACCTGCGTTTCGATGTAGTTGTAACCGCAATTTGTCCTTTATCTTTCTATAATTTTCGAAAGAACAGCTAGTCTGGAAAAATAAAAACAGTTTTATGTTGTATTAGAAAACAAATATTTACTTGAAATTTTTGAGTCTTTTTGAAATCAGGTCCGCTCTTTAGATCGAGCTAGGTCGAATATTTTACTTGAATTTTCATTTCCTTACAGCAACTACTTGTCCTTTACTTTTCCATTATTTTTCAACATACAGCTAGGCTGAAAAATACAAAAGTGAAGTATTAAGTTGGAAAATAGTAAGTTCGATTGACACTTTAGTGCATCTTCGAACTCAGGTAAGCTGGTTGGTTAAAGATTAAATTTAATATTTCATTTGCGTTTCAATTTCGCCATGCTCTTTACCTTTCCATTAATTTTCCAAAGAATAGTTAGTCTGAAAAAAAGTGGAATGTTAAATTTGAAAGCAAATGTTTAGTTGACAATTTTTGAGTCTTTTTGAACGAAGGTATGCTCTGTGGTTGTAGATTCGCCTTAGTTTTTCATTTGTGTTTCAATTTTCTTTCAGCTCCTAATTGCTCTCTTCCTTCAATTTTTGTTTTAAATTGGAATTTAGCTAGACAAATATAGAACCATTGTGATAAATAAGAAAACAAGTATCTTTACTTTCCACTGTTGTGCTTTGTCAAACTAGGGTGCGTTTCTTGATTAGAAATTAAACTTGATATGTCACCTGCGTTTCGATGTAGTTGTAACCGCAATTTGTCTTTTATCTTTCCATAATTTTCGAAAGAACAGCTAGTCTGGAAAAATAAAAACAGTTTTATGTTGTATTAGAAAACAAATATTTACTTGAAATTTTTGAGTCTTTTTGAAATCAGGTCCGCTCTTTAGATCGAGCTAGGTCGAATATTTTACTTGAATTTTCATTTCCTTACAGCAACTACTTGTCCTTTACTTTTCCATTATTTTTCAACATACAGCTAGGCTGAAAAATACAAAAGTGAAGTATTAAGTTGGAAAATAGTAAGTTCGATTGACACTTTAGTGCATCTTCGAACTCAGGTAAGCTGGTTGGTTAAAGATTAAATTTAATATTTCATTTGCGTTTCAATTTCGCCATGCTCTTTACCTTTCCATTAATTTTCCAAAGAATAGTTAGTCTGAAAAAAAGTGGAATGTTAAATTTGAAAGCAAATGTTTAGTTGACAATTTTTGAGTCTTTTTGAACGAAGGTATGCTCTGTGGTTGTAGATTCGCCTTAGTTTTTCATTTGTGTTTCAATTTTCTTTCAGCTCCTAATTGCTCTCTTCCTTCAATTTTTGTTTTAAATTGGAATTTAGCTAGACAAATATAGAACCATTGTGATAAATAAGAAAACAAGTATCTTTACTTTCCACTGTTGTGCTTTGTCAAACTAGGGTGCGTTTCTTGATTAGAAATTAAACTTGATATGTCACCTGCGTTTCGATGTAGTTGTAACCGCAATTTGTCTTTTATCTTTCCATAATTTTCGAAAGAACAGCTAGTCTGGAAAAATAAAAACAGTTTTATGTTGTATTAGAAAACAAACATTTACTTGAAATTTTTGAGTCTTTTTGAAATCAGGTCCGCTCTTTAGATCGAGCTAGGTCGAATATTTTACTTGAATTTTCATTTCCTTACAGCAACTACTTGTCCTTTACTTTTCCATTATTTTTCAACATACAGCTAGGCTGAAAAATACAAAAGTGAAGTATTAAGTTGGAAAATAGTAAGTTCGATTGACACTTTAGTGCATCTTCGAACTCAGGTAAGCTGGTTGGTTAAAGATTAAATTTAATATTTCATTTGCGTTTCAATTTCGCCATGCTCTTTACCTTTCCATTAATTTTCCAAAGAATAGTTAGTCTGAAAAAAAGTGGAATGTTAAATTTGAAAGCAAATGTTTAGTTGACAATTTTTGAGTCTTTTTGAACGAAGGTATGCTCTGTGGTTGTAGATTCGCCTTAGTTTTTCATTTGTGTTTCAATTTTCTTTCAGCTCCTAATTGCTCTCTTCCTTCAATTTTTGTTTTAAATTGGAATTTAGCTAGACAAATATAGAACCATTGTGATAAATAAGAAAACAAGTACCTTTACTTTCCACTGTTGTGCTTTGTCAAACTAGGGTACGTTTCTTGATTAGAAATTAAACTTGATATGTCACTTGCGTTTCGATGTAGTTGTAACAGCAATTTGTCCTTTATCTTTCTATAATTTTCGAAAGAACAGCTAGTCTGGAAAAATAAAAACAGTTTTATGTTGTATTAGAAAACAAATATTTACTTGAAATTTTTGAGTCCTTTTGAAATCAGGTCCGCTCTTTAGATCGAGCTAGGTCGAATATTTTACTTGAATTTCCGTTTCCTTACAGCAACTACTTGTCCTTTACTTTTCCATTATTTTTCAACATACAGCTAAGCTGAAAAATACGAAAGCGAAGTATTAAGTTGGAAAATTGTAAGTTCGTTTGATGCTTTGTGCATCTTCGAACTCAGGTAAGGTGGTTGGTTGTAGATTAAATTTAATATTTTATTTGAGTTTCAATTTCTCCATGCCCTTTACCTTTCCCTTAATTTTCCAAAGAATAGTTAGCCTGAAAAAAAGTGGAATGTTAAATTAGAAAACAAATGCTTAGTTGACAATTTTTGAGTCTTTTTGAACGAAGGTATGCTCTGTGGTTGTAGATTCGCCTTAGTTTTTCATTTGTGTTTCAATTTTCTTATAGCTCCTAATTGCTCTCTTCCTTCAATTTTTGTTTTAAATTGGAAGTTGCCTAGACAAATATAGAACCATTGTCATAAATAAGAAAACAAGTACCTTTACTTTCCACTGTTGTGCTTTGTCAAACTAGGGTACGTTTCTTGATTAGAAATTAAACTTGATATGTCACCTGCGTTTCGATGTAGTTGTAACCGCAATTTGTCCTTTATCTTTCTATAATTTTCGAAAGAACAGCTAGTCTGGAAAAATAAAAACAGTTTTATGTTGTATTAGAAAACAAATATTTACTTGAAATTTTTGAGTCTTTTTGAAATCAGGTCCGCTCTTTAGATCGAGCTAGGTCGAATATTTTACTTGAATTTCAGTTCCCTTACAGCAACTACTTGTCCTTTACTTTTCCATTATTTTTCAACATACAGCTAAGCTGAAAAATACAAAAGCGAAGTATTAAGTTGGAAAATTGTAAGTTCGTTTGATGCTTTGTGCATCTTCGAACTCAGGTAAGGTGGTTGGTTGTAGATTAAATTTAATATTTTATTTGAGTTTCAATTTCTCCATGCCCTTTACCTTTCCCTTAATTTTCCAAAGAATAGTTAGCCTGAAAAAAAGTGGAATGTTAAATTAGAAAACAAATGCTTAGTTGACAATTTTTGAGTCTTTTTGAACGAAGGTATGCTCTGTGGTTGTAGATTCGCCTTAGTTTTTCATTTGTGTTTCAATTTTCTTATAGCTCCTAATTGCTCTCTTCCTTCAATTTTAGTTTTAAATTGGAAGTTGCCTAGACAAATATAGAACCATTGTAATAAATAAGAAAACAAGTACCTTTACTTTCCACTGTTGTGCTTTGCAAACTAGGGTACGTTTCTTGATTAGAAATTAAACTTGATATGTCACCTGCGTTTCGATGTAGTTGTAACAGCAATTTGTCCTTTATCTTTCTATAATTTTCGAAAGAACAGCTAGTCTGGAAAAATAAAAACAGTTTTATGTTGTATTAGAAAACAAATATTTACTTGAAATTTTTGAGTCCTTTTGAAATCAGGTCCGCTCTTTAGATCGAGCTAGGTCGAATATTTTACTTGAATTTCCGTTTCCTTACAGCAACTACTTGTCCTTTACTTTTCCATTATTTTTCAACATACAGCTAGGCTGAAAAATACAAAAGCGAAGTATTAAGTTGGAAAATTGTAAGTTCGTTTGATGCTTTGTGCATCTTCGAACTCAGGTAAGGTGGTTGGTTGTAGATTAAATTTAATATTTCATTTGAGTTTCAATTTCTCCATGCCCTTTACCTTTCCCTTAATTTTCCAAAGAATAGTTAGCCTGAAAAAAAGTGGAATGTTAAATTAGAAAACAAATGCTTAGTTGACAATTTTTTAGTCTTTTTGAACGAAGGTATGCTCTGTGGTTGTAGATTCGACTTAGTTTTTCATTTGTGTTTCCATTTTCTTCCAGCTCCTAATTGCTCTCTTCCTTCAATTTTTGTTTTAAATTGGAAGTTGCCTAGACAAATATAGAACCATTGTGATAAATAAGAAAACAAGTACTTTAGTTTCCACTGTTGTGCTTTGTCAAACTAGGGTACGTTCCTTGATTAGAAATTAAACTTGATATGTCACCTGTGTTTCGATGTAGTTGTAACACCAATTTATCTTTTATCTTTCCGTAATTTTCGAACGAACAGCTAGCCTGGAAAAATAAAAACAGTTTTATGTTATATTAGACAACAAATATTTACTTGAAATTTTTGAGTCCTTTTGAAATCAGGTCCGCTCTTTAGATCGAGCTAGGTGGAATATTTTACTTGAATTTCCGTTTCCTTACAGCAACTACTTGTTCTTTACTTTTCCATTATTTTTCAACATACAGCTAGGCTGAAAAATACAAAAGCGAAGTATTAAGTTCGTTTGATACTTTAGTGCATCTTCGAACTCAAGTAAGTTGGTTGGTTGGTGATTAAATTTAATATTTCATTTGAGTTTCAATTCCTCCATGCCCTTTACCTTTCCCTTAATTTTCCAAAGAATAGTTAGTCTAAAAAAAAGTGGAATGTTAAATTAGAAAATAAATGTTAGTTGACAATTATTGAGTCTTTTTGAACGAAGGTGCGCTCTGTGGTTGTAGATTCGCCTTAGTATTTCATTTGTGTTTCCCTTTTCTTCCAGCACCTAATTGCTCTGTTCCTTCAATTTTTGTTTAAAATTGAAAGTTGGCTAGACAAATATAGAACCATTGTGATAAATAAGAAAGCAAATACTTTACTTTACACCGTTGTGCTTTATATACTGTTTGAGGCTTACGCGGTTACTCGAATTATTCTTCTTAACATAGAATTTCAGCTTAGACGGCGTCGAATTTGTAGATGAACACCCAGCAGTTTCTGGCTTAATGTGCCTTGCGCCTTGTTAATTCAAGAAAAAACCCGCGCAATGGTCATGCTCTTTAGTGGATTGTGTTGTTTGAGTATCTTGAGAACGAGAATACTTAAGCAGATTTGGCCGTCTGGCTGTTTGTGCATCCATATTCACTAACGTTTCGCAAGACCTTGCAGCTTGGATCATCAGAGTGAAAGTCGCACTAAGAATCGAAGGTCGGAGTGGAGCTATTCATAGTCCTCCGTGCCTGGCGCGCGGAGTGGCGTAACGATGGTTTGTCGTCCAAGTGCAACGTAATTCGTGGGGCGTGGCCATATGACGCACACTGTTGTGCTTTGTCAAACTAGGATACGTTCCTTGATTTGAAATTAAACTTGATATGTCACCTGCGTTTCAATGTAGTTGTAACATCAATTTGTCCTTTATCGTTCCATTATTTTCGAACGAACAGCTAGTCTAGAAAAATAAAAACAGTTTTATGTTGTATTAGAAAATAAATGTTTACCTACTTGAAATTTTTTAGTCTTTTTGAAATCAGGTCCTCTCATTGGATCGAGCTAGGTAGAATAGTTTACTTGTATTTCCATTTCCTTACTGCAACTACTTGTCTTTTACCTTTCCAATATTTTTCATCATACAGCTAGCCTGGAAAATACAAAAGTGAAGTATTAAGTTGGAAAATTGTAAGTTCGTTTGACACTTTAGTGCATCTTCGAACTCAGGTAAGCTGGTTGGTTGGTTGGAGATTAAATTTAATATTTCATTTGCGTTGTAATTCCTCCTTGCCCTTTACCTCTCCCTTAATTTTCCAAAGAATATTTAGTCTGAGAAAGACAAAAGCGGAATGTTAAATTAGAAAACAAAAGTGTAGTTGACAATGTTTGAGTCTTTTTGCACGAAGGTACGCCCTGTGGTGGTAGATTCGCCTTAGTATTTCATTTGTTTCCATTTTCTTCCAGCACATAGTTGCCATTTTCCTTCCATATTTTTTTAAAGGAAGTTGTCTAAGCAAATATAGAACAATTGTGATAAAGAGGAAAACAAATACTTTACCTTACACTGTTGTGTTCTGTCAAACTCATGTGCGTTCCTTGATTAGAAATTAAACTTGATATGTCACCTCCGTTTCGTTTAGTTGTAACACCAATTTGTATTAGAACACAAATATTTACTTGACATTTTTGAGTCTTTTTGAAATTAGGTCCGCTCTTTGGATCGAGCTTGGTCGAATATTTTACCTGTTTTTCCATTTCCTTACAGCAGCTACTTGTCCTTTACCTTTCCGTTATTTTTAAAAATACAGCTAACCTGGAAAATACAAAAGTGAAATATTAAGTTGGAAAATAGTAAGTTCGTTTAACACTTTAGTGCACCTTCGAACTCTAAGCTCGTTGGTTGGAGATTAAATTTTATATTACTTTTGCATTTTAATTCTCCCTTTCTCTTTACCTTTCCCTTAATTTTCCAAAGAATAGTTAGTCTCAAAAATACAAAAAATGAAATGTTAAATTAGAAAACAAATGTTTAGTTGACAATTTTGAATCTTTTTGAACGAAGTTACGCTCTGCGTTCCTATTCCTGTGTTACTGTTATTTGACGTTTACCAGTCCATTATTTTTCAACGAACCGTTAGTCTAGAAGACGCAAAAGTACTTTAAGCTAAAAAACACTTTAGTTGACCCTCTTGAGCTTCTTTGAAGTCAGCTACGCTCTTTGTTTGGGTACTGACTGTAATGTTTCGCTTACGTTTCCATTTCCTATCAGCATCTCTTTGTACTTTAGCATTATTGTATTTTTAAAGGAGCAATTCGTGTAGAAAAACAAAAGCGTTGTGTTTAATTAGAAATAAATAGTTTACTTGACATTTTAGGGTTATATCTAATTGAGGTACTTTTTTTTTGTTGGAGATTAGCCTTAGTATTTCCCTTGATTTTCTATTTATGCGGTTCTAGTCACAGGACCGCGAGCATCCCTGTAAAAGCAACCAGAAAATGATTTAGGCACATTTGGTCATGATCATCCAGGTTACATGAACTCTGCTAGAATAATCCAGTATGATATGGGCCAAAAAGCACAGGTGCCCAAACACCAACACTAAACTCTTGGTAAATAATTAAAGAATAATCAAAGGCCAATCTATAAAGCACTGGGATGGCACAAGCGATTTCATTTCACTTACAGCTAAAAGGCGCGTTATTTTTGGATGTAATTCCACTTTCGATGTTAGCTTCAACTAAAAGCGAAAGACAAAATGAGTACATTTGCTTCACAAACACGACTGCACCCAACCACGCTCATTGTCATTCTGACACATAATAATTTTTTGTACAACACCGATGAATCGCAACTTAGATAAATGCATAACAGCGATGCAACAAGAATATTAGATAATTACAGCTCCATGCAAGCAGTGTGTTAAATTAGAAAACAAATAGTTCATTTGACGCTTTTGACTCTTTTCGAACTCGCATAGGCTCCTTTAGTTGGAGCGTAGTCTCATTTTTGCCTACGTTTCCATTTAGTTGGGTCCCCTTCTCGTTTACTTTTTCTTTATATTTTTCAACAAGAATCTAGTATTAAAAATATAAAAGTAGTACATATGTTAAATTCGGTTTTGTCTGAGCTCGTATCCAGGTGTTCTGACTATCAGTTAGCTTAATTCCTAGCATTTGTCTCTCTTGGGCTTTCTGTGTCTGTGCTAATTTCCTTGACTTGTTCTTGGTTAAAACCCAAGTTTCATTGTGTCATTCTGGGCAAGACGCATTGATCGTATACCTTACCTTTTAATGAATTGGGGATATCTGATTTTAAAATATAGCTTAGCTTTTCGAAAGTGCACCAGCTGAGTTGCATCCGTCTATTAATTTCCTCTTGTCATACTGTTTTTGGTAGTTGTTATCTTTTGGCCTAGGTATACATGTAGGGGTTTGTCGAAATGTAAACCTAAGATAACCTGAGATAATTAGAAGACAATATCCGGTTTGGTTTTTCACAACCCATAAACATAGCCGTAATAAAATTAGATTTTGAATTTTCTAAAATTGATTGAGAACCTCTGGAATATTACAAATTATTCGCAAAAATATTTGGTGAATAGGTTATAAAATCCGTATCGCTTAGCCAGACGCCCTTATCTTCACAATGCAAATGCAATTGGAGCAGCAGTTCATTTTTTGACGCTACACCTGTTGTTGACTGAAAGAACGTACTGCACTATTATTAGGCCCTGAACACACGGGATTCCGTTTCCCAGATTCGGTATGTGGGATACAGAATCTGAGTCTGTTCAGACACGGCGACTGAATCTCAGACGCGGGCCTTCAGTCACTTGCAGTGCCGTGCTGTTATGGACCTAACATTGCTGTTCTTTGTTTCTGTCGAATTAGTCTAGAAGTGCTGTATTTAAAGTCAGGGATTGGGCTCGACAAAGCTAATAAACTTTTCATTGTCAAATAAATGTACATTCTATGATCGTTGTATAGTAAGGAACGCCCTGCTTATTCGATTTAAATAGAAGTTGAAGAAAATCTGCTACGCCTATGACATGATATCATATGTTCTGGCTGGAAAAAGTAAGCGAGTCCAGGCCGTGGTCCACGTGGACTCATATCCTCTATATGCTCCAATGGTAAATCGGTATCCGAGATACAGAATTTGTCGCCGGCGGCCGATTTTCCTTATCTCTCCATTTCGGCCGCCGGCGACAAATTCTGTATCTCGGATACCGATTTACCATTGGAGCATATAGAGGATATGAGTCCACGTGTACCACGGCCTGGACTCGCCTACTTTTGCCAGCCAGAACATATGATATCATATCATAGGCGTAGCAGATTATCTTCAACTTCAATTTAAATCGAATAAGCAAGGCGTTCTTTACTATACAACGATCATAGAGCGTACATTATTTGACAATGAAAAGTTTATTAGCTTTGTAGAACCCAATCCCTGACTTTAAATACAGCACTTCTAGACTAATTCGACAGAAACAAAGAACAGCAATGCTAGGTCCATAACAGCACGGCACTGCAAGTGACTGAAGGCCCGCGTCTGAGATTCAGTCGCCGTGTCTGAACAGACTCAGATTCTGTATCCCGCATACGGAATCTGGGAAACGGAATCCTGTGTGTTCAGGGCCTTAGATAACAAAAATACGATTGAAGACTGTTTGTCCTTGTATTAAATAATGCGTTTTTCTTAAAGGCAGAGTTTCTCAAACAACACTTACAAGTCTTTTATTATTTTTTAAATTAGCAGATTTTGAAAAACCAAGCCTGCCATTGTCTTCTACTTAATTACCGCAACCTATCTCAGGTTTACATTTCTACAGACTTTTCAAATTCACCCTGTATATAGCTGACAGTGATTTACAAAGGTGCACCTAGAGAAATATTTTTTTTTCTATAGCAAATGTTAAAGTGTGCTTTAATTGACTCAAAACAAAAGGTCAAGTGTTACTTTAACAGCAAGGATAGATAAAGTAGCACTTTAACATCAAGGGTAGATATATAATTTAATTTTCTAACTTTTATTTAAATTAAATATTACAGCTTCGTATTATCCTAGCAACCCAATCTAGTTACTGAGATTTTAAAATGTGATTGACTTTCCCTATTTTCTTTTGAAATTGTTAAAGTTCTTGCTATAAAAAAAACAATTGTACTATACACGACGATAAAGTCGTTACTATCCACTCTTGAATCATTAACGTCTCGACTTCGTCTGGACGTTAAACGATTCATTCGGGAAAAAAATGTAACTTTATCGTCTTGTATAATAAATTACTATTGTTCTGGAATGGCGTACATTATTCTGAGTCCGATATTCTTCGATCCATCATTTAACTCATTGATAATATTCTGTAACTCGTATGGATCAGTGCTACAGTAATATATCATCTGCAAACCTTGAGTCCATCTATTTTTAAACCTTTAACTGACCAGTCTATATTATGGAAAACGTCTTCTAATTCAGTGAGAAACGGTTTTGGAGATTGCGTCTCCTTATCGTACTCCTTTCTTTATAGATATTGGACTTGGTGTTGTAGGTTTAAATGTACTGAAATGGTATTAAGCCCACAACTTGGCTCTATTTTCAGTACAAAATATTCAACCAAATCAATAAAGCACAGAGTTAGGATATTTTATATAATTGCAATTTTAAATAAAAATAAAAATATTAAATGCATTGATTATGAGATGCGAGAAACAATAATTAGTCGGATAAAGGCACGCAAAGGCAAAGCATATTTCAGAGGGTTAAAATTTGGCTTGTGAATAAAGTAATATAATTAAAATGATAGGTTTGTGCACATGTAAAGCCCGACCAAACGAAAGTAATTGACACAAAAAGGTTGTTACGTGCATAAAAGGAGCGTAGTTATCAATAAAAGCAAAGGACTGTGAAAATTGTAAGCAAGCTGAAGGGTAAAGCAAGATGAAAGAAAATCTAGGAAATTGCAAAGAGCAATTCTTGAATGGAGGTAACAGAAAAGAGGCAAGCGACGTGAAAAGTGCGGAACTCAAAAATCAGTGCTTTAATAATTAAAAACAGTGCAAACGCAGAGCAGTGAAATTAAAAACGTTTGTGAGTGCAACGCCATAGAACCATATTAGTTATAAGCAAAAAGACAATATTTAGTTTTAAGAAATGTTAGATTGTAATTTATGTAATCAAATTTTATTCCATTTGTGGTTAATATTATTAATAGTAGAATAACACCGTATCTTAGCAACATGATGCTTTTTTGTCATTAACAAAAAGAACAATTAAATAAAATTAATTTGAAAGGTTGTCGAATTTGTGCTCCACATTTAATTAATGTTTTATAATAATAAATAAGCATTTTATAATATAAAAAGTGGTCAATTTGATTGCCAATATGGTAGTGTACCTGTGCTAACGTTTGCAGCAGTTTCTGCTACGAAACATTTACATTTTTACAAATCTCATCTCCGAGGATTCGGGAGCCGTCCAACTGAAAATTACGATCTTCGACTACGACAAAAATTACCATCGGAAGACAGAGGTTAGCTGTCCAGGACATCAGTCGAGTCTGCAAGAACGTCCGAATCAACATTGTCGGACAGGGAAGCAACTACAACCTGAGATATTCCAGCAGCGTCACTACGACCAACTCCGAAAACAGCAACGAAGCGAACTTCTAGAGGTAGGATAGATCTAGAAGTTGAGTGTCAGCGTTTGGGAAAATGATTTAAATCAGAGATTAAACCTTGCCGAAGAGGCCTAGCGTTTTTCCAAAAGTCCAATTACTTCGTGGTTTTTGAAAATCGAACGGCGTCACCAGGTTTTGGCGAAATCGGCCAGAATCGAGCTTCATAAACAAATGAAAGATCGGCGTGCATTCTACGTCATCCTGAGAATAACAATCAAGACGAGTTTGACGTCATCCTGGGAAACAATGAAGGCGATGTTTTAATAGTTGCCAACCGAGAATATTCAATGTATTTCACGATTTTAAACGTTTAATTTCACGCTATACGCAACAACCATTTTGTGTTCATGTGTCAATTTACGAGATTGTGAATTTTGTCTACTAATAACGAGCAAACAGGCTACGCTGAGACAAATAACCTAAAATTTGCGAATATAGTCCGTTTATAAACTCAACCCATGAGATAAGAAGTTTTGTGTTTGCTGAGAGCTAGCGTAATTGGTATTGCAGTTAAATAAAATAAAAGGAGGGGCATTCAACCATTTTATTGGTACAGTTAATTATTACAGTTCATTTTAACCAGCCTTAAATTACTGAACAGAAATGCCTGGAGACTGGATCAGGATTCCGTTGCTTTGCGCTGGTTCTATCCCTAATTTTAAGCGCATAAATGAGACTGCATTTATGCTTTAAGCCAGCTTAGTCATTGGCACTTAAAGGGACGACAGTAAACCACCCCTGAGACGCAACCTCACATCTCGACAGTATTATGGCTTGCTATAGGGGTAGTGAATGAATCAAACATTAAATGCAGATTGTTTTACTACGAAAATAAATGTTCTATTTATACAAAACAAGAATGCTTAACGAAGTAACAATATCAAAGTTCAAATGTACAGTTTACTGGGCCAAAGCGTTTACAATTACAAAATAACAACGTAGCAATTCAGCGGTTTTATTTCCTGCTGGAGCGAAGGTCGCCCGTTGAACCGGCCGCTGTAGGTCGGTTTTGTGCATGAGGTGCAGATCTGCAGTTTTCCTGGTCTTTAACTCGTCTAATTGCGAAATAACACTGGCTTTTAAATTATGAATAATTTTCCGTAAATTTGGACTGAAATTTATATATGTTTAATCTAATTTAAACATATTAAATTTAGTAATTATGAAGCAAAGACTGGTGATTGCAGCATTAAAAACTTCTTGCTATTAAATCAGAATTGCATTTAAAAACGTGCGACTTGATTTCGTAAATTTTAGAAAATAAAATGTATGTGTGTTTAAATCAAGTTTAAACATATTGCCAATTTTAGGCTGAAGAAAAGAAAAAAGAAGAAACTATATTGTTTCTTCCACATTAAGAGGTTTTAAAGGATATTCTTCTACGGCTGACTGGCATTGGTTGGATTGATGCTTCCTTCGGTTGATCCTTTTCCGAATGTAGTAGAAGGCTCCTATTAGAATAGCGGCTCCCAATATGCTGCCAGTGATCCCGCTGGATAGATAGGAGTGGTGGCGGATGGTTTTCCAAGTAATGTCCTTTAGGTGCTGTTGGAATTCCAACTGCGAAGTTTGTAGATCCTCGAAGTGGTCTGATTGTTTTAGTACTGACTCCTCTGCAATTTCTGAAAAGGAGTTGGGTGTTATGGTATTGGTAAAATTGATGCTGACGGCCTTGGAATATCCTGCTAGGATCTTGAATTTCTTGTTATGCCTGGGGGTTAACGTATTCTTTGTAGTTTGAATGATGCAGTCTGACGAGATCTGAATTACACCTGTAGTGTTGACAGTGACTTCTTCCCTATTGCCACTACAAGTGATAGCTATTCGGGTTGGCTTGTTGACTACGAACATCCAGGTGTTTTCCATGTATAGTTGTTTCCAAATAATGGACTGGATCTGATGTCTTCGTAGGCTGCATTGACTAACTTCCGTTCGATGATATATATCATCAATGATGCAATTTGGGTTGTTTTCAATTCCTTTCACGACGGCTGGACTGCAGATATAAGTGTTTGGAGTAATTTGGAGATTTTCTTTAAATTCCTCATCTGTCTCTTGAAAGTACATTTGTAGGTTGTAATCCACAGCGAAGATCCCTCTTGGTACGTCGATCACCCAGTAGGACCCATTGTTAATTTGGAGAGGAATTGGTGTCACTTTGATTAAGGTATATTCAGTTTTTTCTACTATGATGAAGTATCCTTGAACGTTGATGTAGATGTCATCATGTCCGATGTCGACCTTTAGGATTGGGGTCGGTAAAATTTCTAAGTCTGGCGAGAGTTTACTAGTTGCATTTGCGAGGATTTGCTTGATTTGGGAAGGTGTGATTAACTCGTAAAAATTACCTTGTTGAAAATGAACGTTCAAAATGTTTGTATGGTAATTGCACAGTTCACTAATAACATTTGTGGCGACTTGATAGACACTGATGATGTGGATGTTTAATCGGTTGGAGTCGGTTGCCTTATACCATTTGTCCATGTTGTTGATTGCCCTGATTCCTTGGTTCACCTTCTCTTTAAAATGTTCCAGCTTCTGATCGATTCGTTCTTCGGTTTCATTAAATCTCGAAAGTGCTGACAGCAAGAATTTGGATTGTTGACTGTCCATTTTTATTAATTCCTGTTGATTTTTGTCGAGTCTATCAATATCTTGATAGACTTCGTCATTTACTCCGAAAATTGACGTGAGTACAGTCCCAAGCACTCCTCGTTTCTCTCGTCTTGTTATGATATCTTCTATGCCAGTTTTAATCCATTCCATATGCCTTTTTAGTTCCAGAAGATGATGCACTAACGTCTTGCATAATGTATCTTCGGACAGTTCTTTTGCAGAGTTGCAGAGGTCGTCGAATTTGTCCACCATGTCGGTAACTGTTTCGAAGTCCTCTTCGATCTTCCCCCTCTCGAACTGGATTTCGATCCTGAATGTTCCGAGTTCAATCTTCCCGTGTCCAATATGCTCTACATAGTAGCCGCTGTCTGGTTTTTGTATGTTGAATTCTGCCTTACTCAATGTATTCGTAATAAGGAGAGTAAATATGAGTAGAAGCATTTTCCATTTGGACGAGACAGTTTTCTTTGGTACTGGGAATGATTGTGTGTGGGTGCTGTTGGCCAAATTTTTCTCTTCAAGCTCTGGTTCCTGCTATTCTTCGTTGGTTGGTAATGGAATGATACTGCCTATGGAACGTTTTAATTGATGTCCTCCTGATTTCTGGATGGTTACTACTCGTACGGATCCCTCGGTTGCAGGATGAATGTCGGTAACTCTCGCTAAGGGCCATTTACTAGGATATATATTTTCTTCTTTGATTAACACTAGGTCACCAATTTTTATATTCTCCACCGGTTTCTTCCATTTGTTTCTTTGCTCTAATCCATGAAGGTAGTCTGAGCTTCATGATTTCCAAAAATCTTGCTTGATTTTTTGGACCAATCTCCAGCGATTTGACCAATTTGTTGATATTGGTGTGCTGATTGGGTCCGGTGGTGAGATTATCTCTCTTCCTATCAGGAAATGACCTGGTGTCAATGCAGTGGTGTCTTCAATATTGTTGCCTTGTGGGCACAGAGGACATGAGTTTAAGCAGGCTTCGATTTGGCAAAGCAGAGTTGTTAATTCTTCAAATGTTAGAGTAGTGTTGCCAATGGTTCTCTTCAGATGATGCTTCATTGATTTTACTCCTGCTTCCCATATTCCTCCGAAGTGTGGAGCTACTGGAGGGATGAAGTGCCATTGGGTACCAATGGTGGATAAATTTTCTTGGATAACTGGGCCTTCCATTGCTTGACGGATTTCCTTGTCCAAGACCTTTCTTGCTTTAACGAAATTCGTTCCGTTGTTGCTATAAAGATGTGCACAGCGTCCTCTTCGGACGATGAACCTCCTGAAGACTGCTAGGAAGTTGTTTGTTGTCATGTCGCTGACGGCTTCTAAATGTATTGCCTTGGTTGATAGACAGACAAAAACAGCAATGTACCCCTTGGATGAAGAATGCCCTCTTCCCTTGGATGTTCGAATTTGTATTGGACCGGCATAGTCCACTCCTGAATGGAAGAATGGCGGGGTTGAATTGACTCTGGTTGATGGAAGATTCCCCATTAATTGCTGGGCTGCCTCTGGCTTGAATCGGATGCATCGAAAACATTTCTTGATGCTGGAGCTGACGGCTTTCTTTGCGTTGATGATCCAATATTTTCTTCGGACATAGGACAGTGTGAGTTGAGTGCCACCGTGTAAGGTGCGTAAATGTGCTTCATGGATTATTAATTTGGAAACATGGTTGGAGTAAGGAAGGATAATTGGGTGTTTTTCGTGGTAGGATAAATTTGAATTTTCTAGTCTTCCTCCAACACGGATGATTCCATGTTGATCGATGAATGGATTGAGATTGGCGATTTTGTTGTTGGAGTCCACACATTTTCTCTTTTGGAGTTGAGAGCCTGTTGCCTTCAAAATAGGATCACCTTGATGAGTGTGAGGATGGTGTCTTCCATTTCTTTTACTGATAGACATCCTGGTTGAATGGGAAGACGCCTACACTTGTTGATGAATCTTCGGCAGTAGGACACGACTCGTACCATTCTTGTCAGAGACGAAAAGCAATGAATAATTTCGTTCTCGTCTTGATGAACTGTAGCTTGATGCACAGTGTAACCCTTTGCTTCTTCATTGGTTGTGGCGGTGTCTGGTTGACACGGCCATAACTCTTTGTTAATTAACCAGTTTGGTCCATCCCACCATAGTGTATGTTCTTTTAATTTCCCTGGACTAGTACCTCTGGAGATGACGTCTGCAGAATTTTCTTCGGATTTGAGGTGGTTCCAATGTTGAGCCGGAATCAGGTGGTTGATTTCGGCTACGCGGTTTGCGACGAATGTCTTCCATCTTACTGGATCTCCCTTTATCCATCCTAGTGCGACCATGGAGTCTGTCCAGGCGAAGGTAGATGCCTTGGGAATGTCCAGTGCCGTGATTACCCGTTGTAATAGATTAGAAAGTAGTACTGCTGCGCAGAGTTCCAGTCTGGGTAGGGTTGTTTTTGCTCGAGCTGGTGCCACCTTGGATTTGGCTATTAATAATGATACCTTGGATTGGCCTGATGACGTGATGACTCTGGTGTAGACCACGGCTCCAATGGCTCTTCCGGAGGCGTCACAGAATCCATGCAGTTCCATTTAAGCTTCCCTTTTAGTAAAGAGCCACCTTGGTAATGTAATTTCTTCCACTGATTTGAGTTGAGATTTGAATGTTTCCCATTTGCCCTGGATACTTTCTGAAACTGGGTCGTCCCACTTGATATTTTCGAGCCATAGTTCTTGGATGAGTAGTTTAGCAGTGATAATGATGGGTGCTAACCAACCCAATGGGTCGAAAATTTTAGCGACTTCGGATAATATGGTGCGTTTTGTAGATCCCTTTTGCTTCACATCCACCTTGAAGCAAAACACGTCTTCATATGGAGACCAATGGACGCCCAATGACTTCTTTACGCCGTCTTCACTTATTTCCAGGTATGTTTGCTCCTTCAATTCTTCAGGTAGTTCTTGTATGATAGCTAGTTTATTACTGCACCACTTATGTAGGGTAAAACCTCCACGTTTTAATAAGGAAATTAACTGACCTTGCTGCTTGATTGCTTCTTCTAAAGTGTCGGCTCCGGAGAGCACATCGTCCACATAGAAATCTCTCTTCACAACTTCCGCTGCTAATGGAAATGAAGATTTCTCGTCCTCTGCTAATTGGTGCAAGGTTCGGATGGCCAGATAGGGGGCTGATGCAGTTTTATAAGTGACGGTGCATAACCTGTATTCCCTGATTGACTGTGATTGATCGAATCTCCATAAAATTCTTTGATACTCCTGGTTTTGGCTGTCCATCTTGATTTGTCGGTACATTTTCTCAATGTCCGCAGAGAAGACGACCTTGTGAGTCCTCCATCGGAGTAGAATGTCGACCAGCTCTTGCTGAAGTTTCGGTCCAGCATACATGACTTCGTTTAAGGATTTTCCATAAGATGCCTTGTTCGAAGCGTCGAAGACGACACGGAGCTTCGTTGATAAACTTGCTTCTCGAATTACGCCGTGGTGTGGGATGTAATACTTGCCATTGTTTTCCTGTTTCTTTTCTACTCTTTCCGTATGTCCTAGATCCAGATATTCTTGCATGAATTTCTTGTATTGGATTTCTAGATCTTGGTCTTGTCTCAGCTTCTTTTCCAGATGTAGTAGTCTCGCCAATGCCGAGGGTTTGGATTTTCCTATGCTCACTGGAGTTTGCTTGAATGGAATCTTTACTATGTATCTTCCATCTTTGTCTCGCTGCACTGTGTCTGTGAATTTATTCTCACATACCTGATCGTCTGGGGAAATTTTTCGTTGAGTGGGAACTTTTTCTATGTTCCAGAATTTTTGTAACTGCTCGTCTTCTTCAATTTTGGCAACCATGGTGTTGACTTTAATGCTGTCGTTATGTTGTCTTCCAATGGTTCCAGATAAAATCCAGCCCAGCTCGGTATTTTGTCCTAAGATGCCATCCTTTGTTTTAGTGATTCCTTCTAGAATTATTTTTGAATATTCTTCGGCGCCTAGAATTATATCTATAGGGCCAGGTTGGTTAAAAGTTGGATCAGCGATGAAAATGTTGCTCCAGGAATTGATATTTATATTTGGGATGGGTGATGAAGGCATGGCTTTGGTAAGTTTAGGAAATATTAGTAAATTGACAAGTAGGGAAAAGTTACTTGAAAATCTAGGTGTGATCAAACCTGAGATTGTCCATTTGGCAATTTTTGGCTCGCTGTTCCCGATTCCTGTGATTTCAGCTCGAACTTTGGTCCTGCGTAACGCCAATAATTCGGATAAATGACCCCTGAAACCCGGAATCTATTAATACTCGTAATAGATGAGTCATCCCGGATGCTGCCTTTACTTGAACCATTGCTGTGGCAAGTAGAACTTGGCTCTCCTGTGCGCCTAAATTGGCGGTGATGATGTCTGACTTCGGCTTCTTTTCTGGAGCGTTAGAAGTCTTCATAGCTGCTGCATGAGCTGACGTTCTCATCTTTTGGACAGGGAGCGGCCTTGATGGTGGCTGCGCCTTATGAAGCAGTGTATGATGCGGGAAGCGACAGATCCTACAATTAAAATAGGCACGGCATGGTATATTTGAATCGTGCCGCAAGCATCGATAGCACAATCGATTGGTCTTTACTGCTTCTTGTTTTTCATGGGTAGGTAGCCTCTGGAATTGACTACAGTTGTCGATGTAATGATCTCCATGGCACAGCTTGCAATTTAAGGATGCGGAAGCGTAATTCTTCTGTGGTCTTTCCTGCGTGGGCTTTCGAGCTCCATCGATGGCTTCCAGGGATTGGAACCGCACTTGCAGGAAAGCCATTAAATTTTGGTGATCCTGGACTTCATTTGGACATTGAAGCGACTGTTCATATAATTTGTTGGTTTCAGGATCCCATTTTCGAGCGATAGCTCTGTTAATCCACGGACCCCAACTGTCGGTGAAGATGCCTAAATTTTTGATTGCCTCCACACATTCCTTGATGGAGTCGTGCAATCTTTTTAACCCTTGGGCTGACTCTTTGGAGAGGACCGGCAGATCGAATATGGTATCTAGCAATTTAGTTAAAATAAGGCGATTATTTTGATACCTTTGTTGCAGCAGATTCCAGGCGGTGTTGTAATTTGCTTGGGTAACAGCTAGATGCTGGATCAGTCGGCTTGGCTCTCCCTTAACATGCGTCTTTAAATATTGCATCTTGATGACATCGTCCATATTCTGGTTGTCATCTACTAATTTGGTGAACAGGTCCTTGAAAGTGGCCCATTCCTCATAATTTCCCTCGTATATGGGGATTTTGACTTGAGGAAGCGAGATGGCTGCTGCTTGCTCGTTCCTTGTCGGCGCTTGCAATAAAATAATTAAATTTCTATACCTGTCTTCCAACGTAGTATATTCAGGACTGAAGTGCATTTGTTCTGAAGCCATGTCGTTTGACATAACTTCTTCGTTCATCTCGACCACACGATCTCATTTCTCTCTTAATTCCCTTGTCGTGATGGCGGGCCTCCCTAATTCTTGTGTTAGTTCGGCGTCGTCCATCGCTTGCTTAAAATTCTGAATCCAAATCTGCAGTTTTCGGATACGAACCTTTTGCTCGGGGTTGGCCACCATTTCCTCTTGAGTTCTGCTTACGGAGGGGTTGGAAATTTCCGTTGATTTTGAACAGCTCTGCAAGTAACTTTTTGCTTCGCCGTATATGGCTTTAATTTGGTCGTAATACCCTGTTTTAAAATAATTATGAGTTGGAATACTTAGCTGCCCCATTTCTGCATGATTTTTAGTTGCAGTGTTCCAAAGTTCGTCCAGCGTTTTGTTGCGACTGGCGATGTATGCTTCGTTTTTTCAGCTGGCAGGGTCCTTTTTGCTGTTAGATAATACTTGCTTGATCTTCTGCGCGAGCTCTTCTTGGGCGACAGCTAATTTGTTGAATTCCTCCATGTTGTTAGCCATTTTCTGGGAACTGGGTGGTTGGCAGATATTGTCTTCTTCTCGGGATGTGTTTGTTCGTTAGTTGAAGACAGATCCGGCTCGAAGGACCATGAACAGAAATGCCTGGAGACTGGATCAGGATTCCGTTGCATTGCGCTGGTTCTATCCCTAATTGTAAGCTCATAAATGAGACTGCATTTATGCTTTAAGCCAGCTTAGTCAATGGCACTTAAAGGGACGACAGTAAACCACTCCTGAGACGCAGCCTCTCGTCTCGACAGTTTTATGGCTTGGTATAGGGGTAGTGAATCAATCAAACATTAAATGCAGATTGTTTTACTACGAAAATAAATGTTCTATTTATACAAAACAAGAATGCTTAACCAAGTAACAATATCAAAGTTCAAATGTAGAGTTTACTGGGCCAAAGCGTTTACAATTACAAAATAACAACGTAGCAATTCAGCGGTTTTATTTCCTGCTGGAGCGAAGGTCACCCGTTGAACCGGCCGCTGTAGGTCGGTTTTGTGCATGAGGTGCAGATCTGCAGTTTTCCTGGTCTTTAACTCTTCTAATTGCGAAATAACACTGGCTTTTAAATTATGAATAATGTTTCGTAAATTTGGACTGAAATTTATATATGTTTAATTTAATTTAAACATATTAAATTTAGTAATTATGAAGCAAAGACTGGTGATTGCAGCATTAAAAACTTCTTGCTATTAAATCAGAATTGCATATAAAAACGTGCGACTGGATTTCGTAAATTTTAGAAAATATAATTTATGTTTGTTTAAATCAAGTGTAAACAATTACTGACAGGCAAAGGTTGAGCACAGTATAAAAATATAAACCGAGAATTGTATGTACTAGGATCTTTGCCCATAATTTTAACTTATATTATTTTTATTCCAAAATAAATAAATAATTACAAACAGGCACCAGATAGGGGTTGGTAAATTTTAATTTATTTAGACTGCCCCATTCAAAATAACAAGGCAGTCATCGCAATACATCACTGAGTTCTTGTAAATGTTTTCTATTAAGTTTATATACCTGCTGTCTACTCTACAGTTTCTTAGAGAGTTTAGTACTCCCCATACCTCCACCGAGTCGAACGCTTTTTTATAATCTATGAAGTTCGTGTAGAGCTCTATGTTGCCCTCATTCGTCGTCTCGATTACATGTCGCATAATTTGATCTAAAGCCCGCCTGTCTAGGTAGCTGGTAGAAGTCGATTTTTTTTAGTCAGTCGATATGTTATGATGCGAGTGAACAATTTGTAAATTTGTAACAGGAGACTTATGGGTCTACTATAGTTCTCAAGTTTCGCAATGTCTCCCTTTTTCTGTACTGGAGACTCTTATTGAAAGGTTTTTCTAACCATTCGTTGAGATCGTGCCTGCTTCTTTCGGTATGTTTGTCATTATATTGGCTGGATATTTACTACTTTTAGTTGCTTTCATCTTTCATCTGTGCTGATTCCTGGATATTTTGTCAATCCGCTTTTTGGATAGTTCTCTTGCTAATCTTCTTCTGTTCTTCGCGTGGTAGAACTGTAGATTTACATAATTCTGCGTGATATTTTTCAATCTCTTCAATAATACCTTTTCTGCCTGTAAGAACCTTTCCGCGCGAGTTTTGTATTTTTACGATTTCTTGATTTCTAAAGTTCAGTTGTTTTTTGATAGCTTTTTGATTTGTTTACTTCTATAGGTTTAAGGATAATTTTTTTATTATGTTGTCGCATACATTTCTTAATTAACTTGTTTAGTTCAGTCCATTATTCTTTGTTGTTGTTCTTGTCTGGTTTCAGGATTCGTCGTCTTTCTATCACTTTCCATGTTTTTAACTCAATTTGCTTTAAGTTTTGCTTCTAATACGAGTAGCTACAAGATTTAAGTAAGAGCTAAAAGGTTCACTCAAAAAGTAATAAATATTGACAGATCTATCTTACAGAAAATAGAATATCAAGTAGAAATCAGTAAGCAGCTCCAAATCAAACAAAAGATCCTAAAAGCAGAAGACATAAATATAATTGCCGAGAAGCGAAATAATTACTACAGGTGCTGTTCATGTCATAGCGAAATGAAGCTTATATTGCAATAAATGATGAATCATAATCTACATTTAATGGAAGAGATTGCGTTGGTAACAGTAGCAGAGACATCCCAAAACCATCTTCATAGAGGACCTTAATACTGAAATTGGCCGAGGAAGTGATAATAGGTTAGCCACTTCGTGTTCGGAGTGCAGATTGATACAAAGAAACCGTTTTGTTGCATTCTGCAAAGAAAACAATCTCTACTGAAATGACGAATAATGTCTTGGAAATCTCCAGCAAGCATTGCTTATTTATACTATCGTAATGAACTATTAAAGAGCGATACCGAAATGCAATTAGAGTCCACTTTCCCTTGTACTAAAAGGATGAAACAACACTATTTTCACAAAAAAAATCCACGTAGGCTATATGCAGGCTAACCACCAAACGGTTTTTGGTATTCTTTAAGGTAAGTTTGAAGGGGTAGAACAGCAGCACAATATCGAAGACCTCTGCAATCAGATCAAAACGATAGTACGTTAGACAAAATCTAGGGGAAGACGACCACTCACAAAAAACAGCCATGGGCGACTTACGAAATCTGGGGTCTAATGAATGAAAATAGAAATTTGGAAACCAAAACAGCGTAAGATATAATACGGTCAATAAAGAAATACGAAAAAAAATACGTGTTGCAAGATAAGCGTAGTTTGGGAACATACATTCTGAAATAGAAGACCTATAAAGAAAGCACGACCAATTAAATTTGTAGAAGAAAGTGAACTAAGTAGCCGGATTACATAATAAAATATCTAATAGCCTTGTTCATAGGGCACCCTTGTTGTCTTCTTATTTTTCTTCTCCCTTATGCCCTAAAGCGTCGGGTTGTTGTAAATGACCAAAGTAAGTTGAAGGAACAGAAAGAGTATATAGCTCAACTATCTGAAATCGAAGTACAGAGCATTGTAATAGTTCCTGCTATAACTTTAGAAGAAATTGAACGAGCTTTAAAATATTAAAGGCAAGAAAACCAGCAAGGCCGAAATATCGTTAGCTGCTGCTTTACACTTATGTAAATAGAAATAATTCCTTGTAAATAACAACAACGATTTAATAAAACTTAATTTAATGTCCACATATTCAAATCAATGCCCAAATACATAGACAAAAAATATATACCATTGCTTTATGCAAATTTGTGTATCAACGCCGGGATTACTGTAAATAGAGGGTGCTCGCCGCACGATACTTGTCGTACTGTCTGCTGTCATTTCTTCCACAACCGTTGAGGGGTTCCGGCCCACCCTAGTTTGCCTCCTTGGGGTTTTTCGCAACACCTTCGTCACGTTTTACCAGAGCTTTATCGGAGGCCGTCATCTCTTGTTTCTGATCACTGGGGAGTCCCTGAACTTTCATCCCAACAACTCCGTTTGCACTGCAGCCGTCATTCTGCCAAGCGACTCCACCGGGGACCTGGTTCACCGCTTCCTCCGAAGACACGCTTTGGGGCCAAGGTAAAATTGTTTACAGTAAATATGTGTTTTCGCTTTGTTTAATTATGTGCCGTGTGAAGTGATACTGACCATTTGCCGTGCGCTATCTAAGTTTATATTGGACATTGCGTACGCCCGCTCGATTGAACTATTCAAATTAATTATTACACGCAGGGGCATCTCTCCTGTGATTTTGTTCTGGTTACTTGTTAATGATGCTTAAATTAAGTTAACTTTTGCTAGGGGATCCCGAAATTCCAGTTAGGATGTACCCATTGTATTAAATTCAAACTCACCGCTGGGTGGTCTATTAAACATAAATCTTGATTAATTTCAGTTTAGTTATTTGTTGTTGCTGAACCCTTTAGTCATTAGTTAATTACGGCAAAAGCAGGGTGTAATTAAGTGTGAACCCAAAGCCTGCCCTTCAATTAAGAACGCCCCTAGATTTGGGCTTGTGCTAGTGTTTTCTTTTAATGCTCTAGAGGGTGTGGCCATCAAGGTAAATCATTTGTCGCAAGGCCACCCCGTGTATACACCAACAGGCCCGAAGGAGCTTGGCGGAGGGGACGCTGTAGCGGAGTGCAGTTACCTGGAGGACCTCCCCATAGGCTACGTGTGTGTTCTTGTTTCTAACACGTTAGCATTCCCTATCTAGAAACAAGTGGAGCTCTAGGCATCTATCTTAAGCAAGCCATAGGGTAAGTGCCGCCGGTTTTTCTTTGAGATTTCGAACTACGCCTTCCCGATTGAGCTAAGTGCGGGTAACTGGAACAACAACACCTGTTCCGACACAATGAGATCTGTGTTTTCTGGTAAAGCCGGCGAACCCTGTAGTTTGTACCCGATTTTGGACCATAAATATGATCAATGTTGATCTGAGGAATTAAAACTGTAACACGTTTCCGCTTTGCTCCATTCTTGTAATTGTAAAGAGATTTGATGGTCTTGGCTTTTTCTAGGTAAACAGTTACATGAGAAATAAGAATCTCTGCAGCGTGTTAGCGACGCCCTTGCGGTGCCAGAATGCCGCAAGTAGTGTTAATTTGTCGTATTTGCGTTAATACTGGTGCCTACTAAAACTACATCAGCGAATGTTGTTAATCACTCGTGACCATCTTTATCTGTAGCTTGTCAGTTACTTTTGTCTCTTGTCGATTTTTCCTAGAGGACTGTCAGCAAGCCAATTTTTTTTTCCAGGATTTATGTGTTGTATCTTTCAGCCTTTTTCGAAGGAGTAATAATCTGCCACCGTGCATGCTCTGTATGCTCGGTGCATATCTCTAGATACTTAGATTCCTTGATACTGAATGTAAACAATATTGCCTTTATCTTTTTAGTAAAGCACATGCGATCGGTTCCATACCAACCGACTGGTGGAAGTTGACCTTTATAGCGATCCCGAAAAAGCACACGCTAAAAGATGCAGTTAATGTCCAACCATTAGTTTGGTGTGCAAGCCACGTCCTAAACATCTTCTTCCAAATAATGCACTCCCAGATTCATAATAAAGTTTGTCTTCCATTGCAGTTTTGGAACTAGAAAAATATTGCTAACCGTCTAGGTCTAGGTTGTGCTCTAAAGATTTAGAGGCATCGATTATTCATTGTATATGTACTTCATTGCTTTCGAAAAAACAATCGATAGAGAAAGGAACGATTAGAATGATCGACCGTCTCCACTGAGCGGGTTTTGATGATATGGATCTGAGTATTCCTAAAAGCCGCTACTGGCACCAACAAGCTGTCATCAAGACAGGTCAGGACATCTCTAAAGATGTATAAATAGACAAGGATGCATTACATTTAAAAAAGCACTAAATAAAATCTGTATTAGTAGCTACCAGTTTCGCAGGACTCCAACTCATTATTGACACTGTTACTATAGTATATATGGATACGGATTCAATCTCAACACCACGAAAAGTAAGTCCAAGGTGGTCATTAAAGTATCTGTAAATTCACCAATAATTACGGCCTGCGGAATACGGCTCATGAAGACTGACAGTATCAATTACGTCGCTATAATGTAAGCCACAACAATTATAATTAATAGTAATATTAGCGCAGTTATTAAAAGTTATAGGTGGATATTCTTTATCCGTCAAATTATAGTTAGTACTTCATGTAGTAGTTGTACTTGTAATATTATTTACACTTTGTAAGATGCAATTATTCTTGTTAATTATTTTAACAATTTTTATTTCTCGTTCTAACTTGTTATTTATGTTGTCGTCGATGTAACCTTCGGCAACTGCGGTTGATTTCCATCCCACTAGTTTTTTCACGGCTGTGATGTCACCACCTCCGCTCACACAAATTGTTGCCCAAGATCGACGAAATGAATGGCCCGTAAAAAGTTCAGGATCTTTTAAGGCTCAAAAACATAGCAATTTGTTTGCCCATAGCAGCTAACTTATTTATGCCAACTTTTTGGATGGTGCATTTACCATTCTGGTAATTTAAAAATAAAGAGCCCGATTTGGCATGAGGTGGTCGCAGTGCAAGATATTTTCTACAAATTTCGTAAAATTTACCTGACACGGTAAACGATCTAGACATCTTTGTTTTGGTGATAGGTATAGTGACTACAAGAGCTCCATTGTAATCTTCTATATCTTCAATTTTCATATAATACAATTCGTTAGTGCGACGGCTCCCATTAAACCCATGATTAATGCCACCTGTACAAAACATTACGTTATGAGAAATTTTACAATTTCGTTTTCGATCACTTACTTTGGTCAGAAGAAATGGATGATTTGGTGCTTCTTTAAGAAATTTATTCAGTTCCTCGGGTGTAACAGTCTTGGCTTTTTTTGGTCGATGGCCTTCGGAGTGGCGTTTTAGAAACGCTTGCAACTTCATGTAATTTTCAAGATGGATGGTATGGTGAATATTCAGGGTACTTTTAAGCTTTGAGTAGAAATCCCATAGTGAGGACGACTTGTACTTCTTTGTTTATTCAGCAAAATTCACAAGTAATCCATTTTCAGAAAAAGAATTTGTTTCTTGTCTTAACTGCCAATTCATAAAATTCTTATATGCGGCATCATACTTCCCTTTAGATTTTATATGTAAAAGATTCTCTGTTGTGCTTGCAGCTAATTTTAATATTTCGGTAGGTGTACTGCTACACATTTTGTCTTCATCAGAAGTATTCGTATCACTCATCGTGTACGCGAAACAAACCGAAATAAAGATAAAATTCACCAAACTATTGATGTTTGTAAAAACTAATGTCATCGTTATAGCAACATAGCACCACCTACTTGTGCCAAAATAATGCATGTGATTGAGTTTTGACGTAACGATGGAGTAATATTATTCCATCGAATTGTCACTTATAATACCATGAGTAGTCAAAGTTATGTCGAATATTTTTGCTGTGGTATCACGAATGTCCATTGCGCTTTGGTACGATTAGGACGAGTGCGCTAGCACGAGTCCTAATCCTACGTGAGTAGTGATACCACCGCAAAAATATTCGACATAACTTTGACTAAGAATGGCATTCAAGAGACCAATGAACCAAACTACTTTTTCAAATTAGTTTTAAGTAAATCTAGCAACAAACTACGCAATTTCTATAGTAACAGAGCACTCATATTGACTTTTTCTAATAAAAATCACATTTGTTTAAAATATTCACTATGCCACTAGTGAAAATTGTCATAACATATTCACTACACCACTAGTGAAAATTGTCGATTATTTTCACTAGTGACAATTGTCAATATAGTTCACGCTAATTGATGCAAATCACAAAAATACTAAATTATGATTGGTTAATAGATAACATGAAGGGGGTGAGTTGAATAGTCAATATTATTCTATTGATAATAGTAATAACTGTCATTCCTTGTCAAAAAAGCGTTAGTAATCCATAGATTATGCGATAGTTGTAGATAAAATAATTAATATAATTATGAACAATAACATTATTAAAAATATTACAATTTATATAAATATTAACCTTTAACTATGCATTAAAGGCTAATAAAAGTCAAATAAGTTTTATTATTTTAATAAATTAAAGAAATAGTATATTATTATATGAGCGATTATGACAGCCATTATTCACGAAGATGACATTTGCGCCATAAGCCGAAGGCGCGTGGCGCAAGTCATCTGAGTGAATAATGGCCATAATCGCGAATATAATACGATATTTTATCTACTCCTATGCAATAGGAGCCTTGTGTTCATATTTCAGAATTATGACATTTGTGACAGCTGTTAACTTCAAAAGTCATTTAATAATAAGAATGAATTTTGTGATTGGCTACAACCTACTAATAATGAAAATAGAATTTTCTGATTGGTTGCAATTTGCAAACTATTGAATAATGAAAATAGAATTTTATGATTGGCTGCAAACCGTGAATTATGAATCATAATTCATGGCCATTGTGCAGTAGGAGTAGATAAAATTTATTACATACTAATATTTTTACATAAGTGAAAATATTGCAACTTGCCAGTGTTAGATGTACTATCTCATATTTGGAAAACTTATTGATCATAATACACATTTCATAACAAATAATACTTGAAATATTGTTTCATTTTTCATTAAATTAAAAATAATTTTTACCCAGTATCTGAAAAACAATAAAATACCATACAATTTGTACAATTACGATAAAACACCTTGTTCAAAAACGCGATTCATTTAATGTTCACTTTTATCATACCTAATTATTAGTGCAGTGTTTTTCAACCGGGGTGTCGATGTCGCAAAGTTTAGGCATTTTCTTGGTAATGTACTTAAGTGTAGTTCAAGATAACTCATTGTCAGTTCTATTTTGCATTAAGCATGTTTAAACATTTTTCTACTATGACAAATGTTAAAATAATACCTCTTATTTCGGAAAATATACAAATCTCACTCAATAATATAAGTCACTACTTTCCACGTTTACATGTTGAGGATTACGATTGGATAAGAAATCCATTCATTGTGGACGTTAATGAAATAAAGATAAATCTTGAAGAGCAAGAAGTACTAATTGATTTAAAGAATGATGGCAATTTAAAACTGAAATATATGATTGAATATTAATAAATTTTGGATACACATAAAATCAGAGTATCCTCAATTAGCTAAAAGAGCTCTCACAATATTGCAATTCTCGACTTCATATTTGTGTGAATTTGGATTTTCGGCTCTTATGTCCATCAAAAATAATAAAAGAGAACGTTAACAAACGATCGAAGAAGAAATGAGAGTGTGTCTTTCCAATATTCCGCCCAGAATTTAAAAAAAATTGTGCATCACGTCAAGCTCAGATCTGGCATTAATTAAAATTTTTATTATTTACGAGCCTTTACACCGCTAAGGTAACAAGAGGTTAACGATTATACATACATACATACATACATATATTATTTACGTATTTACGCATCTTTATGTAATTTGATATATTTGATAATAAAACTAGATTTAAAAATCTGTAAAAGGCTTTATGCAGAACTTCCCTCGTTGACAATGTAACACTAAATAATTTAAAAAATCAAATTAAGTTAGGAGTACAAATATCTTCACGTTTCTAATAAATTAAATACATTTTCAAATAAAAAAAAAATTATCTCGCTGGGGTTTGAACCCGCCGCATCTGTAGCTCTGTAGAATGCTCAACCCTGGCCGAGGTTCCGCAGAAGATGTAAGTCCGGCGGAACTCCATCTGCGCTACCGCGTCTCTTCGATATAAGTCCGGCGTGCGCTTTTCATGAAGAGCGCGGTGTAATGGTTGAAACATTTGTACTCTTTTGTGACATTATCCTTTATCGGTTGAGTCTTATTTTCGGCAAATGTAAAGCCTGACCTATGTGAAAGTTACTACTTCTTTTTATTTCAAAATTAACACAAGAATAAACAAAATTTTATTTTTTAAGGTGCTCACCCTGTATATATTTGCATGAAATTGTACCGATTTCATGCGAGATAGATATATAATATGTATGCAAAATATCGTCTTCCTCCGACAAATACTTTTTGAGCTATACTGCCAACAGGCAGACGGACAGACAGACAGACAGACAGACTGACGGAATTAAGAAAACCTCTTTTTCGTCATGTAGTGACCTTGAAACGTGAAGATCTGAAAAATGTCGGAAGGTGGTTTTTTCGTGATTACAATATTTCCTTCGTCTTTCAGACGAGAGAAGTAAAAACTGTAATGCCCAGGTACACTCAGAAAATATTTAAAAATTTTGACATTGACAGTTCACCAGTTTTGTGAATGGATAATAGTAAACTCATACATCAAACTGACACCGACAAATCGTTTAAAATGCGTGAAAAGCATTTTGAACCAAATTACATTGTTACAATTGAGCACGACTATTGTAAGATTGACAATACTTATTAAACAATATTGCTATTTGAATTACTTAATCAATTTTAAAGTATATATGTTATTCGCAAATATTTTGTTTTACTTTTCCATAATTATTGTAAACTTCAGGACCTCTAAACATTTGCATATTATGATTTATACGGTTTGAAACTTTAAAATCGAGATTCTGATGAAGGAAAATTATGAATATGCAAAATTTCTATTGGTGTTGACGGCATATTCTTGATTAATCCAAATATCGTCGTAATGACTTATTTAAATTTTGCCGCCTTTCTGGGATAGTTTCTGGCCCACCCGTTGAAGGGCGCTGAAACTTTTATACAAGCTTACTGTGGGAGAAATCGCTGTATTAGTGGTTGCTTAGGGACTGACCATATATTTATACTACCACATAGGGGACAGACTTGTTATAAACAATCAACGCAGACTACGGTTATAGATATTAACGATGCAAGTTTGATTATGAGCAATCTAACGACACGAGTTTGATTGCCAAAAACGAGGCGGTGAGCCGAGTTTTGCGGCAATCAAACGAGTCAAGTTAAGTGCCATAAGCAAACGTGTATTGTTCAATATTTTATCTTCATCAATAAATTCTGGTTCAATGTATTTATTTATACAAAAAGAGTGCGGTAATATTTATTACCGCACTGAGTGCGGCAATATCTATCAATTACCGCACTGAGTGCGGTAATATCCATTGAAGCTCTTAACGATACTAAAATTAATTTGGTTAAGAGTCTATAACAACACTGATGAAGATAAATTCTAATTAACTGCTTGATAATATTTAAGTTGATTTAAATTCTGATTGCATATTATTTTAAATGTAAAAACATATAAACTGTATTTACTATTGTATTTTATTAGTTAATTACTAGCAACCCAGTGAGACAAATGTCTCATTTAAAAAAACAAAAAAGACTGTTTTTCAAATAGAACGCGTATTAAATAAAACTGTACTCAGACCTGGAAGGTGTCAAAGTGGTACGCCGCATCGGAACATTCTGGAAGCTGTCAAAGTGGTTGCCTAACCGTTCGAGGTTTTAAGGCGCAGAGGGTCGCAGCTCCGTTTGGTTGCTGAAACAGCGTACTGACACTTCCAGTTTTCGAGAAATCACGTGATTTCTCGAAAACCGGAAGTGTCACGTGACTGAAATTCGGTTCCTGACCTGACATGACCATTCCAAACATATAACTTTCATAACTTTTTTCTCTATCTCTTACGGTTTGGCTGCTGAAACAGCGTCCCGGACAGACAAAACAGCGTCCCGGACAGACAAGTCTATTAGGTAGAGGATAATAAAATAAAATATAAAAATATGCTGTTTGTTTAATTTTAATTAAAATCTAAAAGAAAACTAGAAGCGTATACGTAACCGCAAAAAATAACCTTGTTAGACAACTGTAAACGTCAATTAATTATCAAACTATGGATGCTGATTTGCCTAGGAACTCTTTAATATTATACCACACAGACAGCATTGATGACCAGGGCTCTTCTTTCATCGGATGCACAGTATATAGGCCAGGAGTGGCGAACCAATGGCATGCGTGCCACTGATGGCACGTGACAAAATAATTTGAGCACGGCAGTAATTAAGGAATTTAGGTACCTAATCGAAACAATTTATATTTAACAATAAGTTGAACATGAAGCTTCAAGCCGCAAATAAAACAATTATTGTGTTATAATAGATCTCATTCGTGTTTTCGAGGCTAAACTGCAAGTTTTTCCCAAACTTGTAAAAATCACCAAAGATTTGGATTTACACGAAAAACCAGACCAAGCAAAAGTCACTGAAGAGTTTAATTCGGTAATTAATTCTTCAATCAAAGAATTGTCATCGAGATTTTCTCAGTTCAAAGAATTATCGGAAACACTGAAGTTTATTATGTATCCTGATGTGACTTCACTTGTTAAACTGAACTTGATCAAATTTGATTGGTTGGAAATTGGAGAAACTGAAATGCAGCTGATTGATTTCCAGTCTAGTTCAATATGGATTCAAAAATGTATCGAAACAAGGAAAGAGTTGGAATTAAATGAAATAGAAAGACTATCTGTATCAGGTAATATGAGTAATAATTCCAATATCAAAATTATGAAAACCTAGAATTTAATTCCAGACACATTTAGCTGTCTGAAGAAGCTGGCTTTTGTTATCTTAACAATATTTTCATCTACCTATGCCGGCGAGTCATTATTTTCAGAAATGAATAACATTAAACTCGCTTAGAAGTCGTTTGTCAGATGACTACAGTTCAGCTTGCATTCTGCTAAAAGTAACAAAGTATGAAGCTAATATAAGTTATTTAGCATCTAATTTGCAACAGCAGAAGTCGCACTATTTTTTTCTTTCATTTAAATAAACATAACGTTACTATTGCTGTACAAAATATATATTTTTGGTTGCAAATAAAAAGTGTTAAATTGATAGTATTTAGTTTTATATTTTCTCCCTTAATCACTAAGAGATACAACGGGTTCTATAATTCCCCACAAATGCAAATTCGCACCCTTAGGGGTTAATTAGGGCAACATTTGTATTGTAAACAAGCAAAACAAAGTCGATGTCTTATTGGGTGTAAGAGATATTAAGGTTGGAGAATTTCCGTGTTACGCGCCGAATAAATCGTAGAGGGCGATCGTAGTACCGAGACGCGGTCTCTACGATACGCTTAAAATTGTGATATGATTGTTTGGTTGCATCGCTAAGCTATATCATTGGAACTTGTTTGAAGTTGAAACGAAAGGGGTCTCTGCAAATGTTTGCTTTCAATTATTGTAAACCATCTGTTTGCGTCTCCAGCGATATCTGCTTACCTGCTGTTGTTGCAGAGCGGCTAATTTATGATGCGTTTCCCTTCCACGAAGGACTGCCATAAATCCGGTTAGGTCGACTCAGAACGAACATTTTTGTAATAGTAAATAGTCGACGTTACGTAACTAGGGTGACCAGATTTCAATGTAATATACAAACCCTGAGATTCTTCTTGAGTAAAAAAAGATTTTCTTCAATGGGAAATACAGGATGTTTATAGAAAACAAAAAGCAAGAAAATAAAAACAATGTTTTTATTCTTTTCTATTAATGCTAATTGCTAATTTTAATCCCTTAAAGTCGTACAAAAATAAAAAAGAATCATAAATAAGACTTCCATTGGTAGAAAAGATCTGTCAATTCTCAGTTGCATTCCTTTCCTAGTTTTCAGTAAAATGACAAAAATCCAATTTTAACCCCCTTCTAATATCTTCACAAAGATTGAGAATTGTCAATTTGTGACGCGATTAAAATATGGTCAAGCATTACAGTCACCCTATGTATGTACACAGGGACCGGCAACGATGCGGGGGTGGAAGATATTTCTAAAACTATGAGAGTTGAGAGTTACATAAAATGCGCTTATATAAAAGTTGCAGGGACTGAAATGGTGCACATAATGAAAATGTTGTTATTGTACATTGCGGCTCACAAAAGTGTGCCGAACCAAACTGACTCTTTTTTTAATAGAATGCTCTGTAGTTAGGTATAATATAAAGTTGTATAGGTCTAAAGTTAACGGTTTTGAAGATAATGATTTTATTTAAAAAATACTTAATTTCAGGCGGCTGCGCTAAGTAACAGGAAACAATTGAATAGAAAAAACGTTACCAAACAGTTATATTTTTTGTGAATTACCTTAAGAGTACGAAATAGTACCTCTGAGTATTGATTCTATACAGTGTTCAAAATTTGCAAATTTAATCATTTGGATTTTTTAACGGAACACCCTGTAGATTTCGGTTTTTTTAACAACCCTTTCTAACGAGATTTCTTCTAATATCTTATTTCATATCGCTCAATTCTGCCATTTATTCTATTATATGCAATTTAAAACATAAACAAACAATATTAGCTTCTTTTAAGATACTTTATTTAAAGGGATAACAAATAAACTCCTTAAAAATAATAAGTTAAACATGTTCTAGCAACACAACAAAAAACGAGGTTTAAAAATAGAATCATTATTAACTCAAGAGATAAGAATCACGGAAAAAATGAAAAATTAGAAGTAAATTACATTTGTTTAGTATCAAAAGAAATTATATTAAATTTCCAAATATTTTTCCTTTTTTTTACTATTAAAGGGCGGCATGCCAAATAAAATCCTAATCATAATCATAATCATAACTCTATAATAAAGCATAACTCTATAATAAAGCAGAACAATTCCCAAGGTCAAACATTTATGCGCGTGGTCTATGTGTAGTTACCATTTTGGGCGTGGTCTTGATATTAGCAGCGTTGCCAGACTCTTTATTAATGGCTAAATATAATCTTAAGCTGGTATGACACGATACTAATTTTTTGCGAAAATAATACATTTTCGCAGAAGTTTATTATCGTGTCATACCAGCTTTAATAAACATTAATACTACAAACATAGTGTTTAGTGTTATGTTTTGTTCCTTTAATTATTGTAACAATACCGCGTGGTACAATTTTTTGAGGACCTCTGACAACACTGTTGCTCGCACAGCCTCCTAAAGTTCGATATTACTCATTTCGGGATAAATAATGGCGTCCGTTCTACCAAAAAGAATAAAAGTAATAATTACTGTTGTGTGTTGCAGTGTAAAAATTATTGCACGGACAATGTTCCTATGCACGGTTTTCCGCGCAATAATAAAAATTTGTGCAAAACATGGGAAATACATCTAAAAATAGGGAAACCCGTGTCGGCCCATATGAAAGTTTGCAGTAAGCATTTTGTGAAGGAAGATTTTATATTACCCGGTAAGTAGGTCTTGCCAGTTTGTATTTTCACTGGCTTGAAATAATCATAAATATGCTGCCTTAAAGATACATGTTAATTAAGCAAGTGCCACTTGATGTTAAACATCTTCAGCTTACTCCATTAATTTCATAATTTAGGAGTTTCAATATGATTGTTTACTTGTAGATTATGTCAACAAGCGCAGATGCCTGAAAAATTTGCCCCGTGGAAGTGTCGACAAACCGCCATCATTTAAAACGGTCCAAAGCAAACAGGCGCGTTTGAATAGGCTCCAAAAGAGGAAAACGGAGCAACTCACAAATCGTGTTACTACTGTTACCACAAAACACAGACCCGTCAAGCACCGGACAACCTGAGATGGAAGCAGCTAATGCTCTGTTAGAGTTGCACAATATGCAGATTGGCAGTAATAAACTGCATGAAGACAAAGCGGAGCAAGTGAACACATTTGTAGATAGGTAAGTGGTTGAAGTTTGACATTGCCGATATTATAAATAATGAATATAGGGTAAAATGTTGTAGAGGTATAAATAATTTAGCCCTTTTTATCGTAATTGTTGATGTGGTGTCTAAACTATCACTATCGTCAACAAAGTTCTGCATTAGAAAGCAGGTTTTATTAACTACAATAAAAATTAAATTGGGGCTTACATTTAGATTTTTGGCAATTCTTTTTAATGTATTCAGTTTCAATATGATTGTTTACTTGTAGATTATGTCGACAAGCGCAGATGCCTGAAAAAAACTGCAATTCCTTCCCAAAATTTGCCCCTTTGAAGTGTCGACAAACCGCCATCATTTAAAACGGTCCAAAGCAAACAGGCGCATTTGAATAGGCTCTAAAAGAGGAAAACGGAGCAACTCACAAATCGTGTTACTACTTTTATGGAGGAACCACAAAACACAGGCCCGTCAAGCACCGAACAACCCGAGATGGAAGCAGCTAATGCTCTGTTAGAGTTGCACAATACAGGGTTTTCCGATTGCTTTTTACCATGTATCAATTGTGTTTCACTATTTGTCAAATGTAATTCCCATTTGTCAATATTGACAAGTGTTGACAAGAGGGAAAAGCATTTGAGATAAAGGGAAACTCAACTGATACATGGTGAAAAGCAATTGGAAAACACTGTATGCAGAGTGGCAGTAATAAACTGAATGAAGACAAAGCGGAGCAAGTGAACACATTTGTAGATAGGTAAGTGGTTGAAGTTTGACATTGCTGATATTATAAATAATGAATATAGGGTAAAATGTTGTAGAGGTATAAATAATTTAGCCCTTTTTATAGTAATTGTTGATGTGGTGTCTAAACTATCACTGTCGTCAACAAAGTTCTGCATTAGAAAGCAGGTTCTATTAACTACAATAAAAATTAAATTGGGGCTTACATTTAGATTTTTGGCAATTCTTTTTAATGTATTCAGTTTCAATATGATTGTTTACTTGTAGATTATGTCGACAAGCGCAGATGCCTGAAAAAAACTGCAATTCGTTCCCAAAATTTGATCTTTGAAGTGTCGACAAACCGCCATCATTTAAAACGGTCCAAAGAGGATAACGGAGCAACTCACAAATCGTGTTACTACTGTTATGGAGGAACCACAAAACACAGGCCCGTCAAGTACCGAACAACCCGAGATGGAAGCAGCTAATTCTTTGTTAGAGTTGCACAATATGCAGATTGGTAGTAATAAACTGCATGAAGACAAAGCGGAGCAAGTGAACACATTTGTAGATAAGTGGTTGAAGTTTGACATTGCCGATATTATAAATATTGAATATAGGGTAAAATGTTGTACAGGCATAAATAATTTAGCCCTTTTTAACGTAATTGTTGATGTGGTGTCTAAACTATCACCGTCGTCAACAAAGTTCTGCATTAGAAAGCAGGTTTTATTAACTACAATGAAAATTAAATTGGGGCTTACATTTAGATTTTTGTAAAAATTGGAGGTTAGCAGGTTAGGTTTTGCATCAGTTTTGACCAAGAACACTATACTAAGCAGATGCAACTTCCTATGACGGCTGTATATAAAAGCGGCCCTTATGCCGGGGATAGCCGTCGCGGCACTGTTGACAGCGTGTAACTACTTCGGTCATTTTCGTTTGTTTTCGCTGCTGTTCGAGAGTTGGAAGCGAGCTAAATTAACCTGTAATCCCGGTTAAAAGTCAGTTTACGGTTGTTAATCCAATGGAGTGTATTTCAAGTGTGTTATTAATTGTTAAAACATGGTCCGAATTTCCAGCTACAGTCAGTAAATATTAGACATTGACAGTTCACGAGTTTTGTGAATGAATAAAGCTACACCACGACCGCCTTATTTGTCAACTTTTAGCGGTTCGCTTCGAAACGGGAGTTGCGTCTCCTTAGTATAGTCTTCTTGGTTTTGACACAGACCGATGCAAAACCTAACCTGCTAACATCGAATTTGACATAGACTTACAGTGCCACCAACATATTATTCTGCTGCATAATGTCACATTTTACTGACGTTTGAATAAAAATACATTTCTATCGTGCAAAAAACCTCATGAGCATCACGAACGTTATGGAATTACCAATCTCAGACAATAATTGGAGTCGTCGCTTCACTCTTCCAAACAATTGTCTTTCATCGGTAAAATGTGTTACGTGTAATTTTACATTTAGATACAGTTAAGGATGCATTCATATAGTTAGATTCACCTGCATACGTTAGGTGTAGCTTTGGTTGCATACTCATTTTTGCAAAATCCTTGATTTTTAGAAAATTTTGAGTAACAATTTTGAAAATTGTTTTGATAGTACGATTTCCGGCGACCATTTTTAAGTTTTCCTTTTTGGAGCTGCATGTGATTTTTGGGAATTTTCACTTAAGTGGATTACATAGTTTCCATAGTTCTTTGAGGAATCTGCCATCCAGAAATAGGAAATGGGTGTTATATTGCTAAAATGAATCCGATTGTATTGGGATAAATATATATTTCTGCAATTTACTTACTCGAGGCCACATTACAACTCTGGTATGTTAATTTATGGTTGCCATTGAACATTTTTCGATAACGTCTCGTATTTAGGCCTCCTCGTCCTAGTTTGCTGTATCGTTTTCCGATCTTTCTGGATCTAATATGCCTGTGGCATTGTTGTTACTTGGCTAAGGCACCTGGAGCAACAATTCCGTTCCAATCCGAGCCCCTCAGCACATGTGATAGTTCGCATGCAAGGCTTCTCCCCATGGTGACTGCACTCGACTGCGTTTCTCACCTGCAAAGTTAGAGGAAGCCCTGACTCTTTGGAGGTTATTCAAGCTGGTGGACATCTTAATAGCTATCCCCCATAGCTGTTGATGTAGCGATCCTTCTGTGCACGATCCAGGTATCTACAACACCTAGTGTTATCTACCTTTTGGTGCTTATTGAACTGAAACTATCGTTCGTTATGGCACTATGATCTTTACTTTATGTATTGTACTTACCTAGGTATATGCTAGCGAAATTCATGCCGTTTTACATGCGGAATATTGTATAGCTTCGTTGTACATCACGTGCAATTACGTTTGTGTAATAGGATAATGTCATTCTATGCATTTAATATCTTTACGTTTGGTAGTACTGCTTTGGTTGCATTCAAGTTTCAAGTACTTGCCAGTGTTTCAAAATTTAAACCATTATTGGCGGAGGTCTCCGGGAGCATTAATTTGACATTTCACATAATATGAGCACCGTAAATACACCATTTTATGTGTATTAGCACTCCCCTAGGCGAAATGGTACCAATTCGAAGAGGTTCGCGACTAGATAGAGTATTTACCTAATTAATCAAGCGATTTAGAACTTACTATTCTCCCGCATTCCGGTATCGCTGTTTTTAATTATATTTAAGTCACTATCGTAGTTGATACACGGGTACTCGAACGAATTGCGATTATCGTAGTTACATTTTCGACTTTATTCATATAAAATCTTGTACATTACATACCACTAAGATTACATTTACAAACTATTCCATTTAATCACAGAATTGTGTTGCCTTTTCCAAGTATGACACAGAATTTTGAAGGTGTACAAACTGTAAATAAATAACTAGCTTATTTCGAGTCTTGGTGTTTTGCTGTATTTTATTTTTTTTTGTGAAACAGCTAGTGGTTTAGGAATTTACACGGCCACCTGTAGGTTTTCTGGTTTGGACCGTCTCAAACCAGTGGCGCTTCCGGACAACCCACCCCATCCTGCTCAGGACCTAGCTTGGCAAACGTTTGCTACACGACTAGACGATTCCTGTACCACCATGCTGTGAAGTATTTATAATTAATTTTTGTTTTTACGTGCAAATAAATTCCCATGTGTAGAAAATGTAATAAATGTCCTTACCGTTCTTAATATTTAATATACTGTATAGGAAGTATAAATTGAATGACAGAAATAATAATGATAAATGGCTACAAAATCGTTGATATTTTAACTTTCTCTTATGGCAAATAGTATTTTTCGACGACTGACATCGAAAGTAGATTTTTCTCACTGTCATTTGACAACAGAAAGTTGACATTTGCCGCTGAGCGTGCGTTTTCATCTTTTTGCCGCTCGCCGAGCGTTTTGGGTTTCCGCGTGAACAAAATAGGTAGCCACGTCCGAATGTTTCCTTGACAACGCCCGTCATTTGTGGAAATAATCGCGTCACATGTCATATCTTAGAACAGAAAATAGACAGGAAGCCGCATTTGTAAGAAATCCGTGCGACTGCGATGGGTTTTTAAAATGGCGGATGGTTGTTTCCTTTTGGCAGTGGCGTATCATATCGAGAGGGTGCATGTGCAGCAAACAATTTCAACAGTTTTATTAAGTGCACTTTACACTATATGATTTATGACTACATGTGATTTTGTGTGACTTCAGTCACTGTCTGTAATTTAAATTGCTTCCTCAGATTGTGCGATTACAAATAATGACCCCATTATACGTTCCCTTCTATGCCCATGACTAGTGTTGTGTACAAGTACGTATGACAAGTGACATGTCAAAGAAATTATCTCTCTATTTGAAGTGAAAAGTAATATTAATACCTACTGATGGTAGGTAATACCCAAAGTCCTGGTATTTGGGGTCGGAGAACAGCCAAAATTAGTCTCAAACT
>OW679200.1:149146198-149721016 GCA_940337035.1 Agriotes lineatus
GTCAGCAAAAATTCCTCCAGACAACAATGACTTCATTGTTCAATTATCATGCAGATTTCTCAAACAATGGCTTTCATTGTTGAATTTTTACCAGCTTTGCACATTTTAATCTCCAGACAACAATGGCTTCATTGTCCAATTTCGTGTTGATTTTAAAACAATGGATGTCATTGTTCTATTTACCAGCTTTGCACATTTTAATCGCCAGACAACAATAGCTTCATTGTTCTCGAATTTCGTGCTGATTTTAAAACAAGGGATGCCATTGTTCAACAACATCCTGCAAGAATAGGCATGTCTGTCAGACGATGACTCACATCCGGTCGAGCCTGAGAAAATTTTGGTAGCTTCTGATTTACTGATAACATCCTGCAAGAATAGACATGTCTGCGTACTCAGACGCTCGAGCGTGGGAAAATTTCAAAAACTACACTTTTAACCCAAAAAATTCCCGGAAGTGGCCGAGGTCAATGACCCCGACTAGGCCAATGACTCCGACCTTGACCTAGGCTAGATTCGCGATCTAGAAAAAACTCTCGGAAGTGGCCGAGGTCAATGACCCGACTAGGCCACGCCCACCGGCTAGGCCTGTGACCTTGACCTCGGCTAGGCCCGTGACCTTGAAAAAAGTTCAAGGTCAAATGTGGCCCAGAATCCCCCTAGGTACTCTACCTAAGTTCGTTTGATGCTTTGTGCATCTTCGAACTCAGGTAAGGTGGTTGGTTGTAGATTAAATTTAATATTTCATTTGAGTTTCAATTTCTCCATGCCCTTTACCTTTCCCTTAATTTTCCAAAGAATAGTTAGCCTGAAAAAAAGTGGAATGTTAAATTAGAAAACAAATGCTTAGTTGACAATTTTTGATTCTTTTTGAACGAAGGTATGCTCTGTGGTTGTAGATTCGCCTTAGTTTTTCATTTGTGTTTCAATTTTCTTATAGCTCCTAATTGCTCTCTTCGTTCAATTTTTGTTTTAAATTGGAAGTTGCCTAGACAAATATAGAACCATTGTGATAAATAAAAAAACAAGTACCTTTACTTTCAACTGTTGTGCTTTGTCAAACTAGGGTGCGTTTCTTGATTAGAAATTAAACTTGATATGTCACCTGCGTTTCGATGTAGTTGTAACCGCAATTTGTCCTTTATCTTTCCATAATTTTCGAAAGAACAGCTAGTCTGGAAAAATAAAAACAGTTTTATGTTGTATTAGAAAAAAATATTTACTTGAAATTTTTGAGTCCTTTTGAAATCAGGTCCGCTCTTTAGATCGAGCTAGGTGGAATATTTTACTTGAATTTCCGTTTCCTTACAGCAACTACTTGTTCTTTACTTTTCCATTATTTTTCAACATACAGCTAGGCTGAAAAATACAAAAGCGAAGTATTAAGTTGGAAAATTGTAAGTTCGTTTGATACTTTAATGCATCTTCGAACTCAAGTAAGCTGGTTGGTTGGTGATTAAATTTAATATTTCATTTGAGTTTCAGTTCCTCCATGCCCTTTACCTTTCCCTTAATTTTCCAAAGAATAGTTAGTCTAAAAAAAAGTGGAATGTTAAATTAGAAAATAAATGTTAGTTGACAATTATTGAGTCTTTTTGAACGAATGATTGCTCTGTGGTTGTAGATTCGCCTTAATTTTTCATTTGTGTTTCCATTTTCTTCCAGCTCCTAATTGCTCTCTTCCTTCAATTTTTGTTTTAAATTGGAAGTTGCCTAGACAAATATAGAACCATTGTGATAAATAAGAAAACAAGTACCTTTACTTTCCACTGTTGTGCTTTGTCAAACTAGGGTACGTTTCTTGATTAGAAATTAAATTTGATATGTCACCTGCGTTTCGATGTAGTTGTAACACCAATTTGTCCTTTACCTTTCCATAATTTTTGAACGATCAGCTAGCATGAAAAATACAAACAGTTTTATGTTGTATAAGAAAACAAATATTTACTTGACATTTTTGAGTGTTTTTGAAATCAGGTCCGCTCTTTAGATCGAGCTAGGTCGAATATTTTACTTGAATTTTCATTTCCTTACAGCAACTACTTGTCCTTTACTTTTCCATTATTTTTCAACATACAGCTAGGCTGAAAAATACAAAAGTGATGTATTAAGTTGGAAAATAGTAAGTTCGATTGACACTTTAGTGCATCTTCGAACTCAGGTAAGCTGGTTGGTTAAAGATTAAATTTAATATTTCATTTGCGTTTCAATTTCGCCATGCTCTTTACCTTTCCCTTAATTTTCCAAAGAATAGTTAGTCTGAAAAAAGTGGAATGTTAAATTTGAAAGCAAATGTTTAGTTGACAATTTTTGAGTCTTTTTGAACGAAGGTATGCTCTGTGGTTGTAGATTCGCCTTAGTTTTTCATTTGTGTTTCAATTTTCTTCCAGCTCCTAATTGCTCTCTTCCTTCAATTTTTGTTTTAAATTGGAAGTTGCCTAGACAAATATAGAACCATTGTGATAAATAAGAAAACAAGTACTTTAGTTTCCACTGTTGTGCTTTGTCAAACTAGGGTACGTTCCTTGATTAGAAATTAAACTTGATATGTCACCTGTGTTTCGATGTAGTTGTAACACCAATTTGTCTTTTATCTTTCCGTAATTTTCGAACGAACAGCTAGCCTGGAAAAATAAAAACAGTTTTATGTTATATTAGACAACAAATATTTACTTGAAATTTTTGAGTCCTTTTGAAATCAGGTCCGCTCTTTAGATCGAGCTAGGTGGAATATTTTACTTGAATTTCCGTTTCCTTACAGCAACTACTTGTTCTTTACTTTTCCATTATTTTTCAACATACAGCTAGGCTGAAAAATACAAAAGCGAAGTATTAAGTTGGAAAATTGTAAGTTCGTTTGATACTTTAGTGCATCTTCGAACTCAAGTAAGCTGGTTGGTTGGTGATTAAATTTAATATTTCATTTAAGTTTCAATTCCTCCATGCCATTTACCTTTCCCTTAATTTTCCAAAGAATAGTTAGTCTAAAAAAAAGTGGAATGTTAAATTAGAAAATAAATGTTAGTTGACAATTATTGAGTCTTTTTGAACGAATGTATGCTCTGTGGTTGTAGATTCGCCTTAGTATTTAATTTGTAGCCATTCTCCTTTCATTTCTTTTAAAAGAAGTTGCCTAGGCAAATATAGAACAATTGTGATAAAGAGGAAAACAAATACTTTACTTTACACTGTTGTGCTCTGTCAAACTCGGGTGCGGTCTTTGATTAGAAATTACACTTGATATGTCACCTGCGTTTCGATTTAGTCGTAACACCAATCTGTCCGTTATCTTTTCATTATATTCAACTAGTCTGGAAAAATAAAAACAGTTTTATGTTGTATTAGAAAACAAATATTTACTTGAAATTTTTGGGTCTTTTTGAAATCAGGTCCGCTCTTTAGATCTAGCTAGGTGTTTCCATTTCCTTCCAGCTCCTAATTGCTCTCTTCCTTCAATTTTTGTTTTAAATTGGAATTTAGCTAGACAAATATAGAACCATTGTGATAAATAAGAAAACAAGTATCTTTACTTTCCACTGTTGTGCTTTGTCAAACTAGGGTGCGTTTCTTGATTAGAAATTAAACTTGATATGTCACCTGCGTTTCGATGTAGTTGTAACCGCAATTTGTCTTTTATCTTTCCATAATTTTCGAAAGAACAGCTAGTCTGGAAAAATAAAAACAGTTTTATGTTGTATTAGAAAACAAATATTTACTTGAAATTTTTGAGTCTTTTTGAAATCAGGTCCGCTCTTTAGATCGAGCTAGGTCGAATATTTTACTTGAATTTTCATTTCCTTACAGCAACTACTTGTCCTTTACTTTTCCATTATTTTTCAACATACAGCTAGGCTGAAAAATACAAAAGTGAAGTATTAAGTTGGAAAATAGTAAGTTCGATTGACACTTTAGTGCATCTTCGAACTCAGGTAAGCTGGTTGGTTAAAGATTAAATTTAATATTTCATTTGCGTTTCAATTTCGCCATGCTCTTTACCTTTCCATTAATTTTCCAAAGAATAGTTAGTCTGAAAAAAAGTAGAATGTTAAATTTGAAAGCAAATGTTTAGTTGACAATTTTTGAGTCTTTTTGAACGAAGGTATGCTCTGTGGTTGTAGATTCGCCTTAGTTTTTCATTTGTGTTTCAATTTTCTTTCAGCTCCTAATTGCTCTCTTCCTTCAATTTTTGTTTTAAATTGGAATTTAGCTAGACAAATATAGAACCATTGTGATAAATAAGAAAACAAGTATCTTTACTTTCCACTGTTGTGCTTTGTCAAACTAGGGTGCGTTTCTTGATTAGAAATTAAACTTGATATGTCACCTGCGTTTCGATGTAGTTGTAACCGCAATTTGTCCTTTATCTTTCTATAATTTTCGAAAGAACAGCTAGTCTGGAAAAATAAAAACAGTTTTATGTTGTATTAGAAAACAAATATTTACTTGAAATTTTTGAGTCTTTTTGAAATCAGGTCCGCTCTTTAGATCGAGCTAGGTCGAATATTTTACTTGAATTTTCATTTCCTTACAGCAACTACTTGTCCTTTACTTTTCCATTATTTTTCAACATACAGCTAGGCTGAAAAATACAAAAGTGAAGTATTAAGTTGGAAAATAGTAAGTTCGATTGACACTTTAGTGCATCTTCGAACTCAGGTAAGCTGGTTGGTTAAAGATTAAATTTAATATTTCATTTGCGTTTCAATTTCGCCATGCTCTTTACCTTTCCATTAATTTTCCAAAGAAAAGTTAGTCTGAAAAAAAGTGGAATGTTAAATTTGAAAGCAAATGTTTAGTTGACAATTTTTGAGTCTTTTTGAACGAAGGTATGCTCTGTGGTTGTAGATTCGCCTTAGTTTTTCATTTGTGTTTCAATTTTCTTTCAGCTCCTAATTGCTCTCTTCCTTCAATTTTTGTTTTAAATTGGAATTTAGCTAGACAAATATAGAACCATTGTGATAAATAAGAAAACAAGTATCTTTACTTTCCACTGTTGTGCTTTGTCAAACTAGGGTGCGTTTCTTGATTAGAAATTAAACTTGATATGTCACCTGCGTTTCGATGTAGTTGTAACCGCAATTTGTCTTTTATCTTTCCATAATTTTCGAAAGAACAGCTAGTCTGGAAAAATAAAAACAGTTTTATGTTGTATTAGAAAACAAATATTTACTTGAAATTTTTGAGTCTTTTTGAAATCAGGTCCGCTCTTTAGATCGAGCTAGGTCGAATATTTTACTTGAATTTTCATTTCCTTACAGCAACTACTTGTCCTTTACTTTTCCATTATTTTTCAACATACAGCTAGGCTGAAAAATACAAAAGTGAAGTATTAAGTTGGAAAATAGTAAGTTCGATTGACACTTTAGTGCATCTTCGAACTCAGGTAAGCTGGTTGGTTAAAGATTAAATTTAATATTTCATTTGAGTTTCAATTTCGCCATGCTCTTTACCTTTCCATTAATTTTCCAAAGAATAGTTAGTCTGAAAAAAAGTGGAATGTTAAATTTGAAAGCAAATGTTTAGTTGACAATTTTTGAGTCTTTTTGAACGAAGGTATGCTCTGTGGTTGTAGATTCGCCTTAGTTTTTCATTTGTGTTTCAATTTTCTTTCAGCTCCTAATTGCTCTCTTCCTTCAATTTTTGTTTTAAATTGGAATTTAGCTAGACAAATATAGAACCATTGTGATAAATAAGAAAACAAGTACCTTTACTTTCCACTGTTGTGCTTTGTCAAACTAGGGTACGTTTCTTGATTAGAAATTAAACTTGATATGTCACTTGCGTTTCGATGTAGTTGTAACAGCAATTTGTCTTTTATCTTTCCATAATTTTCGAAAGAACAGCTAGTCTGGAAAAATAAAAACAGTTTTATGTTGTATTAGAAAACAAATATTTACTTGAAATTTTTGAGTCTTTTTGAAATCAGGTCCGCTCTTTAGATCGAGCTAGGTCGAATATTTTACTTGAATTTTCATTTCCTTACAGCAACTACTTGTCCTTTACTTTTCCATTATTTTTCAACATACAGCTAGGCTGAAAAATACAAAAGTGAAGTATTAAGTTGGAAAATAGTAAGTTCGATTGACACTTTAGTGCATCTTCGAACTCAGGTAAGCTGGTTGGTTAAAGATTAAATTTAATATTTCATTTGCGTTTCAATTTCGCCATGCTCTTTACCTTTCCATTAATTTTCCAAAGAATAGTTAGTCTGAAAAAAAGTAGAATGTTAAATTTGAAAGCAAATGTTTAGTTGACAATTTTTGAGTCTTTTTGAACGAAGGTATGCTCTGTGGTTGTAGATTCGCCTTAGTTTTTCATTTGTGTTTCAATTTTCTTTCAGCTCCTAATTGCTCTCTTCCTTCAATTTTTGTTTTAAATTGGAATTTAGCTAGACAAATATAGAACCATTGTGATAAATAAGAAAACAAGTATCTTTACTTTCCACTGTTGTGCTTTGTCAAACTAGGGTGCGTTTCTTGATTAGAAATTAAACTTGATATGTCACCTGCGTTTCGATGTAGTTGTAACCGCAATTTGTCCTTTATCTTTCTATAATTTTCGAAAGAACAGCTAGTCTGGAAAAATAAAAACAGTTTTATGTTGTATTAGAAAACAAATATTTACTTGAAATTTTTGAGTCTTTTTGAAATCAGGTCCGCTCTTTAGATCGAGCTAGGTCGAATATTTTACTTGAATTTTCATTTCCTTACAGCAACTACTTGTCCTTTACTTTTCCATTATTTTTCAACATACAGCTAGGCTGAAAAATACAAAAGTGAAGTATTAAGTTGGAAAATAGTAAGTTCGATTGACACTTTAGTGCATCTTCGAACTCAGGTAAGCTGGTTGGTTAAAGATTAAATTTAATATTTCATTTGCGTTTCAATTTCGCCATGCTCTTTACCTTTCCATTAATTTTCCAAAGAAAAGTTAGTCTGAAAAAAAGTGGAATGTTAAATTTGAAAGCAAATGTTTAGTTGACAATTTTTGAGTCTTTTTGAACGAAGGTATGCTCTGTGGTTGTAGATTCGCCTTAGTTTTTCATTTGTGTTTCAATTTTCTTTCAGCTCCTAATTGCTCTCTTCCTTCAATTTTTGTTTTAAATTGGAATTTAGCTAGACAAATATAGAACCATTGTGATAAATAAGAAAACAAGTATCTTTACTTTCCACTGTTGTGCTTTGTCAAACTAGGGTGCGTTTCTTGATTAGAAATTAAACTTGATATGTCACCTGCGTTTCGATGTAGTTGTAACCGCAATTTGTCTTTTATCTTTCCATAATTTTCGAAAGAACAGCTAGTCTGGAAAAATAAAAACAGTTTTATGTTGTATTAGAAAACAAATATTTACTTGAAATTTTTGAGTCTTTTTGAAATCAGGTCCGCTCTTTAGATCGAGCTAGGTCGAATATTTTACTTGAATTTTCATTTCCTTACAGCAACTACTTGTCCTTTACTTTTCCATTATTTTTCAACATACAGCTAGGCTGAAAAATACAAAAGTGAAGTATTAAGTTGGAAAATAGTAAGTTCGATTGACACTTTAGTGCATCTTCGAACTCAGGTAAGCTGGTTGGTTAAAGATTAAATTTAATATTTCATTTGAGTTTCAATTTCGCCATGCTCTTTACCTTTCCATTAATTTTCCAAAGAATAGTTAGTCTGAAAAAAAGTGGAATGTTAAATTTGAAAGCAAATGTTTAGTTGACAATTTTTGAGTCTTTTTGAACGAAGGTATGCTCTGTGGTTGTAGATTCGCCTTAGTTTTTCATTTGTGTTTCAATTTTCTTTCAGCTCCTAATTGCTCTCTTCCTTCAATTTTTGTTTTAAATTGGAATTTAGCTAGACAAATATAGAACCATTGTGATAAATAAGAAAACAAGTATCTTTACTTTCCACTGTTGTGCTTTGTCAAACTAGGGTGCGTTTCTTGATTAGAAATTAAACTTGATATGTCACCTGCGTTTCGATGTAGTTGTAACCGCAATTTGTCTTTTATCTTTCCATAATTTTCGAAAGAACAGCTAGTCTGGAAAAATAAAAACAGTTTTATGTTGTATTAGAAAACAAATATTTACTTGAAATTTTTGAGTCTTTTTGAAATCAGGTCCGCTCTTTAGATCGAGCTAGGTCGAATATTTTACTTGAATTTTCATTTCCTTACAGCAACTACTTGTCCTTTACTTTTCCATTATTTTTCAACATACAGCTAGGCTGAAAAATACAAAAGTGAAGTATTAAGTTGGAAAATAGTAAGTTCGATTGACACTTTAGTGCATCTTCGAACTCAGGTAAGCTGGTTGGTTAAAGATTAAATTTAATATTTCATTTGCGTTTCAATTTCGCCATGCTCTTTACCTTTCCATTAATTTTCCAAAGAATAGTTAGTCTGAAAAAAAGTGGAATGTTAAATTTGAAAGCAAATGTTTAGTTGACAATTTTTGAGTCTTTTTGAACGAAGGTATGCTCTGTGGTTGTAGATTCGCCTTAGTTTTTCATTTGTGTTTCAATTTTCTTTCAGCTCCTAATTGCTCTCTTCCTTCAATTTTTGTTTTAAATTGGAATTTAGCTAGACAAATATAGAACCATTGTGATAAATAAGAAAACAAGTACCTTTACTTTCCACTGTTGTGCTTTGTCAAACTAGGGTACGTTTCTTGATTAGAAATTAAACTTGATATGTCACTTGCGTTTCGATGTAGTTGTAACAGCAATTTGTCCTTTATCTTTCTATAATTTTCGAAAGAACAGCTAGTCTGGAAAAATAAAAACAGTTTTATGTTGTATTAGAAAACAAATATTTACTTGAAATTTTTGATTCCTTTTGAAATCAGGTCCGCTCTTTAGATCGAGCTAGGTCGAATATTTTACTTGAATTTCCGTTTCCTTACAGCAACTACTTGTCCTTTACTTTTCCATTATTTTTCAACATACAGCTAGGCTGAAAAATACAAAAGCGAAGTATTAAGTTGGAAAATTGTAAGTTCGTTTGATGCTTTGTGCATCTTAGAACTCAGGTAAGGTGGTTGGTTGTAGATTAAATTTAATATTTTATTTGAGTTTCAATTTCTCCATGCCCTTTACCTTTCCCTTAATTTTCCAAAGAATAGTTAGCCTGAAAAAAAGTGGAATGTTAAATTAGAAAACAAATGCTTAGTTGACAATTTTTGAGTCTTTTTGAACGAAGGTATGCTCTGTGGTTGTAGATTCGCCTTAGTTTTTCATTTGTGTTTCAATTTTCTTATAGCTCCTAATTGCTCTCTTCCTTCAATTTTTGTTTTAAATTGGAAGTTGCCTAGACAAATATAGAACCATTGTAATAAATAAGAAAACAAGTACCTTTACTTTCCACTGTTGTGCTTTGTCAAACTAGGGTACGTTTCTTGATTAGAAATTAAACTTGATATGTCACCTGCGTTTCGATGTAGTTGTAATCGCAATTTGTCCTTTATCTTTCTATAATTTTCGAAAGAACAGCTAGTCTGGAAAAATAAAAACAGTTTTATGTTGTATTAGAAAACAAATATTTACTTGAAATTTTTGAGTCTTTTTGAAATCAGGTCCGCTCTTTAGATCGAGCTAGGTCGAATATTTTACTTGAATTTCAGTTCCCTTACAGCAACTACTTGTCCTTTACTTTTCCATTATTTTCAACATACAGCTAGGCTGAAAAATACAAAAGCGAAGTATTAAGTTGGAAAATTGTAAGTTCGTTTGATGCTTTGTGCATCTTCGAACTCAGGTAAGGTGGTTGGTTGTAGATTAAATTTAATATTTTATTTGAGTTTCAATTTCTCCATGCCCTTTACCTTTCCCTTAATTTTCCAAAGAATAGTTAGCCTGAAAAAAAGTGGAATGTTAAATTAGAAAACAAATGCTTAGTTGACAATTTTTTAGTCTTTTTGAACGAAGGTATGCTCTGTGGTTGTAGATTCGCCTTAGTTTTTCATTTGTGTTTCAATTTTCTTATAGCTCCTAATTGCTCTCTTCCTTCAATTTTAGTTTTAAATTGGAAGTTGCCTAGACAAATATAGAACCATTGTAATAAATAAGAAAACAAGTACCTTTACTTTCCACTGTTGTGCTTTGCAAACTAGGGTACGTTCCTTGATTAGAAATTAAACTTGATATGTCACCTGTGTTTCGATGTAGTTGTAACACCAATTTGTCTTTTATCTTTCCGTAATTTTCGAACGAACAGCTAGCCTGGAAAAATAAAAACAGTTTTATGTTATATTAGACAACAAATATTTACTTGAAATTTTTGAGTCCTTTTGAAATCAGGTCCGCTCTTTAGATCGAGCTAGGTGGAATATTTTACTTAAATTTCCGTTTCCTTACAGCAACTACTTGTTCTTTACTTTTCCATTATTTTTCAACATACAGCTAGGCTGAAAAATACAAAAGCGAAGTATTAAGTTCGTTTGATACTTTAGTGCATCTTCGAACTCAAGTAAGTTGGTTGGTTGGTGATTAAATTTAATATTTCATTTGAGTTTCAATTCCTCCATGCCCTTTACCTTTCCCTTAATTTTCCAAAGAATAGTTAGTCTAAAAAAAGTGGAATGTTAAATTAGAAAATAAATGTTAGTTGACAATTATTGAGTCTTTTTGAACGAAGGTGCGCTCTGTGGTTGTAGATTCGCCTTAGTATTTCATTTGTGTTTCCCTTTTCTTCCAGCACCTAATTGCTCTGTTCCTTCAATTTTTGTTTAAAATTGAAAGTTGGCTAGACAAATATAGAACCATTGTGATAAATAAGAAAGCAAATACTTTACTTTACACCGTTGTGCTTTATATACTGTTTGAGGCTTACGCGGTTACTCGAATTATTCTTCTTAACATAGAATTTCAGCTTAGACGGCGTCGAATTTGTAGATGAACACCCAGCAGTTTCTGGCTTAATGTGCCTTGCGCCTTGTTAATTCAAGAAAAAACCCGCGCAATGGTCATGCTCTTTAGTGGATTGTGTTGTTTGAGTATCTTGAGAACGAGAATACTTAAGCAGATTTGGCCGTCTGGCTGTTTGTGCATCCATATTCACTAACGTTTCGCAAGACCTTGCAGCTTGGATCATCAGAGTGAAAGTCGCACTAAGAATCGAAGGTCGGAGTGGAGCTATTCATAGTCCTCCGTGCCTGGCGCGCGGAGTGGCGTAACGATGGTTTGTCGTCCAAGTGCAACGTAATTCGTGGGGCGTGGCCATATGACGCACACTGTTGTGCTTTGTCAAACTAGGATACGTTCCTTGATTTGAAATTAAACTTGATATGTCACCTGCGTTTCAATGTAGTTGTAACATCAATTTGTCCTTTATCGTTCCATTATTTTCGAACGAACAGCTAGTCTAGAAAAATAAAAACAGTTTTATGTTGTATTAGAAAATAAATGTTTACCTACTTGAAATTTTTTAGTCTTTTTGAAATCAGGTCCTCTCATTGGATCGAGCTAGGTAGAATAGTTTACTTGTATTTCCATTTCCTTACTGCAACTACTTGTCTTTTACCTTTCCAATATTTTTCATCATACAGCTAGCCTGGAAAATACAAAAGTGAAGTATTAAGTTGGAAAATTGTAAGTTCGTTTGACACTTTAGTGCATCTTCGAACTCAGGTAAGCTGGTTGGTTGGTTGGAGATTAAATTTAATATTTCATTTGCGTTGTAATTCCTCCTTGCCCTTTACCTCTCCCTTAATTTTCCAAAGAATATTTAGTCTGAGAAAGACAAAAGCGGAATGTTAAATTAGAAAACAAAAGTGTAGTTGACAATGTTTGAGTCTTTTTGCACGAAGGTACGCCCTGTGGTGGTAGATTCGCCTTAGTATTTCATTTGTTTCCATTTTCTTCCAGCACATAGTTGCCATTTTCCTTCCATATTTTTTTAAAGGAAGTTGTCTAAGCAAATATAGAACAATTGTGATAAAGAGGAAAACAAATACTTTACCTTACACTGTTGTGTTCTGTCAAACTCATGTGCGTTCCTTGATTAGAAATTAAACTTGATATGTCACCTCCGTTTCGTTTAGTTGTAACACCAATTTGTATTAGAACACAAATATTTACTTGACATTTTTGAGTCTTTTTGAGATCAGGTCCGCTCTTTAGATCGAGCTAGGTCGAATATTTTACTTATATCTCCATTTCCTTACAGCAATTACTTGTTCTTTACCTTTCCATTATTTTTCAACATGCAACTAGGCTGAAAAATACAAAAGTAAAGTATTAAGTTGGAAAATAGTAAGTTCGTTTGACACTTTAGTGCATCTTCGAACTCAGGTAAGCTGGTTGGTTGGAGATTAAATTTAATATTTTACTTGCGTTTCAATTCCTGCATGCCCTTTACCTTTCCCTTAATTTTCCAAAGAATAGCTAGTCTGAAAAAAGTAGAATATTAAATTAGAAAACAAATGTTTAGTTGACAATTTTTGAGTTATTTTGAACGAAGGTATGCTCTGTGGTTGTAGATTCGCCTTAGTTTTTCATTTGTGTTTTCATTTTCTTCCAGCTCCTAATTGCTCTCTTCCTTCAATTTTTGTTTTAAATTGGAAGTTTCCCAGACAAATATAGAACCATTGTGATAAATAAGAAAACAAGTACTTTACTTTCCACTGTTGTGCTTTGTCAAACTAGGGTGCGTTTCTTGATTAGAAATTAAACTTGATATGTCACCTGCGTTTCGATGTAGTTGTAACCGCAATTTGTCCTTTATCTTTCTATAATTTTCGAAAGAACAGCTAGTCTGGAAAAATAAAAACAGTTTTATGTTGTATTAGAAAACAAATATTTACTTGAAATTTTTGAGTCTTTTTGAAATCAGGTCCGCTCTTTAGATCGAGCTAGGTCGAATAATTTAATTGAGTTTCCGTTTCCTTACAGCAACAACTTGTCCTTTACCTTTCCATTATTTTTCAACATAAAGCTAGCCTGGAAATTACAAAAGTGAAATATTAAGTTGGAAAATAGTAAGTTCGTTTGACACTTTAGTGCATCTTCGAACTCAGGAAAGTTGGTTGGTTGGAGATTAAATTTAATATTTTATTTGCGTTGCAATTCCTCCTTGCCCTTTACCTTTCTCTTAATTTTCCAAAGAATATTTAGCCTGAGAAAGACAAAAGTGGAATGTTAAATTAGAAAACAAAAGTGTAGTTGACAATGTTTAAGTCTTTTTGAACGAAGGTACGCCCTGTGGTTGTAGATTCGCCTTAGTATTTAATTTGTTTCCATTTTCTTCCAGCATCTAGTTGCCATTTTCCTTCCATATTTTTTTAAAGGAAGTTGCCTATGCAAATATGGAACCATTGTGATAAATAAGAAAACAAGTACTTTAGTTTCCACTGTTGTGCTTTGTTAAACTAGGGTACGTTCCTTGATTAGAAATTAAACTTGATATGTCACCTGCGTTTCGATGTAGTTGTAACACCAATTTGTCCTTTATCTTTCCATTGTTTTCGAACGAACAGTTAGTCTGGAAATATAAAAACAGTTTTATGTTGTATTAGAAAACAAATATTTAGTGAAAATTTTTGAGTCTTTTTGAAATTAGGTCCGCTCTTTGGATCGAGCTTGGTCGAATATTTTACCTGTTTTTCCATTTCCTTACAGCAGCTACTTGTCCTTTACCTTTCCGTTATTTTTAAAAATACAGCTAACCTGGAAAATACAAAAGTGAAATATTAAGTTGGAAAATAGTAAGTTCGTTTAACACTTTAGTGCACCTTCGAACTCTAAGCTCGTTGGTTGGAGATTAAATTTTATATTACTTTTGCATTTTAATTCTCCCTTTCTCTTTACCTTTCCCTTAATTTTCCAAAGAATAGTTAGTCTCAAAAATACAAAAAATGAAATGTTAAATTAGAAAACAAATGTTTAGTTGACAATTTTGAATCTTTTTGAACGAAGTTACGCTCTGCGTTCCTATTCCTGTGTTACTGTTATTTGACGTTTACCAGTCCATTATTTTTCAACGAACCGATTTTCCTTATCTCTCCATTTCGGCCGCCGGCGACAAATTCTGTATCTCGGATACCGATTTACCATTGGAGCATATAGAGGATATGAGTCCACGTGTACCACGGCCTGGACTCGCCTACTTTTGCCAGCCAGAACATATGATATCATATCATAGGCGTAGCAGATTTTCTTCAACTTCAATTTAAATCGAATAAGCAAGGCGTTCTTTACTATACAACGATCATAGAGCGTACATTATTTGACAATGAAAAGTTTATTAGCTTTGTAGAACCCAATCCCTGACTTTAAATACAGCACTTCTAGACTAATTCGACAGAAACAAAGAACAGCAATGCTAGGTCCATAACAGCACGGCACTGCAAGTGACTGAAGGCCCGCGTCTGAGATTCAGTCGCCGTGTCTGAACAGACTCAGATTCTGTATCCCGCATACGGAATCTGGGAAACGGAATCCTGTGTGTTCAGGGCCTTAGATAACAAAAATACGATTGAAGACTGTTTGTCCTTGTATTAAATAATGCGTTTTTCTTAAAGGCAGAGTTTCTCAAACAACACTTACAAGTCTTTTATTATTTTTTAAATTAGCAGATTTTGAAAAACCAAGCCTGCCATTGTCTTCTACTTAATTACCGCAACCTATCTCAGGTTTACATTTCTACAGACTTTTCAAATTCACCCTGTATATAGCTGACAGTGATTTACAAAGGTGCACCTAGAGAAATATTTTTTTTTCTATAGCAAATGTTAAAGTGTGCTTTAATTGACTCAAAACAAAAGGTCAAGTGTTACTTTAACAGCAAGGATAGATAAAGTAGCACTTTAACATCAAGGGTAGATATATAATTTAATTTTCTAACTTTTATTTAAATTAAATATTACAGCTTCGTATTATCCTAGCAACCCAATCTAGTTACTGAGATTTTAAAATGTGATTGACTTTCCCTATTTTCTTTTGAAATTGTTAAAGTTCTTGCTATAAAAAAAACAATTGTACTATACACGACGATAAAGTCGTTACTATCCACTCTTGAATCATTAACGTCTCGACTTCGTCTGGACGTTAAACGATTCATTCGGGAAAAAAATGTAACTTTATCGTCTTGTATAATAAATTACTATTGTTCTGGAATGGCGTACATTATTCTGAGTCCGATATTCTTCGATCCATCATTTAACTCATTGATAATATTCTGTAACTCGTATGGATCAGTGCTACAGTAATATATCATCTGCAAACCTTGAGTCCATCTATTTTTAAACCTTTAACTGACCAGTCTATATTATGGAAAACGTCTTCTAATTCAGTGAGAAACGGTTTTGGAGATTGCGTCTCCTTATCGTACTCCTTTCTTTATAGATATTGGACTTGGTGTTGTAGGTTTAAATGTACTGAAATGGTATTAAGCCCACAACTTGGCTCTATTTTCAGTACAAAATATTCAACCAAATCAATAAAGCACAGAGTTAGGATATTTTATATAATTGCAATTTTAAATAAAAATAAAAATATTAAATGCATTGATTATGAGATGCGAGAAACAATAATTAGTCGGATAAAGGCACGCAAAGGCAAAGCATATTTCAGAGGGTTAAAATTTGGCTTGTGAATAAAGTAATATAATTAAAATGATAGGTTTGTGCACATGTAAAGCCCGACCAAACGAAAGTAATTGACACAAAAAGGTTGTTACGTGCATAAAAGGAGCGTAGTTATCAATAAAAGCAAAGGACTGTGAAAATTGTAAGCAAGCTGAAGGGTAAAGCAAGATGAAAGAAAATCTAGGAAATTGCAAAGAGCAATTCTTGAATGGAGGTAACAGAAAAGAGGCAAGCGACGTGAAAAGTGCGGAACTCAAAAATCAGTGCTTTAATAATTAAAAACAGTGCAAACGCAGAGCAGTGAAATTAAAAACGTTTGTGAGTGCAACGCCATAGAACCATATTAGTTATAAGCAAAAAGACAATATTTAGTTTTAAGAAATGTTAGATTGTAATTTATGTAATCAAATTTTATTCCATTTGTGGTTAATATTATTAATAGTAGAATAACACCGTATCTTAGCAACATGATGCTTTTTTGTCATTAACAAAAAGAACAATTAAATAAAATTAATTTGAAAGGTTGTCGAATTTGTGCTCCACATTTAATTAATGTTTTATAATAATAAATAAGCATTTTATAATATAAAAAGTGGTCAATTTGATTGCCAATATGGTAGTGTACCTGTGCTAACGTTTGCAGCAGTTTCTGCTACGAAACATTTACATTTTTACAAATCTCATCTCCGAGGATTCGGGAGCCGTCCAACTGAAAATTACGATCTTCGACTACGACAAAAATTACCATCGGAAGACAGAGGTTAGCTGTCCAGGACATCAGTCGAGTCTGCAAGAACGTCCGAATCAACATTGTCGGACAGGGAAGCAACTACAACCTGAGATATTCCAGCAGCGTCACTACGACCAACTCCGAAAACAGCAACGAAGCGAACTTCTAGAGGTAGGATAGATCTAGAAGTTGAGTGTCAGCGTTTGGGAAAATGATTTAAATCAGAGATTAAACCTTGCCGAAGAGGCCTAGCGTTTTTCCAAAAGTCCAATTACTTCGTGGTTTTTGAAAATCGAACGGCGTCACCAGGTTTTGGCGAAATCGGCCAGAATCGAGCTTCATAAACAAATGAAAGATCGGCGTGCATTCTACGTCATCCTGAGAATAACAATCAAGACGAGTTTGACGTCATCCTGGGAAACAATGAAGGCGATGTTTTAATAGTTGCCAACCGGGAATATTCAATGTATTTCACGATTTTAAACGTTTAATTTCACGCTATACGCAACAACCATTTTGTGTTCATGTGTCAATTTACGAGATTGTGAATTTTGTCTACTAATAACGAGCAAACAGGCTACGCTGAGACAAATAACCTAAAATTTGCGAATATAGTCCGTTTATAAACTCAACCCATGAGATAAGAAGTTTTGTGTTTGCTGAGAGCTAGCGTAATTGGTATTGCAGTTAAATAAAATAAAAGGAGGGGCATTCAACCATTTTATTGGTACAGTTAATTATTACAGTTCATTTTAACCAGCCTTAAATTACTGAACAGAAATGCCTGGAGACTGGATCAGGATTCCGTTGCTTTGCGCTGGTTCTATCCCTAATTTTAAGCGCATAAATGAGACTGCATTTATGCTTTAAGCCAGCTTAGTCATTGGCACTTAAAGGGACGACAGTAAACCACCCCTGAGACGCAACCTCACGTCTCGACAGTATTATGGCTTGCTATAGGGGTAGTGAATGAATCAAACATTACATGCAGATTGTTTTACTACGAAAATAAATGTTCTATTTATACAAAACAAGAATGCTTAACGAAGTAACAATATCAAAGTTCAAATGTACAGTTTACTGGGCCAAAGCGTTTACAATTACAAAATAACAACGTAGCAATTCAGCGGTTTTATTTCCTGCTGGAGCGAAGGTCGCCCGTTGAACCGGCCGCTGTAGGTCGGTTTTGTGCATGAGGTGCAGATCTGCAGTTTTCCTGGTCTTTAACTCGTCTAATTGCGAAATAACACTGGCTTTTAAATTATGAATAATTTTCCGTAAATTTGGACTGAAATTTATATATGTTTAATCTAATTTAAACATATTAAATTTAGTAATTATGAAGCAAAGACTGGTGATTGCAGCATTAAAAACTTCTTGCTATTAAATCAGAATTGCATTTAAAAACGTGCGACTTGATTTCGTAAATTTTAGAAAATAAAATTTATGTGTGTTTAAATCAAGTTTAAACATATTGCCAATTTTAGGCTGAAGAAAAGAAAAAAGAAGAAACTATATTGTTTCTTCCACATTAAGAGGTTTTAAAGGATATTCTTCTACGGCTGACTGGCATTGGTTGGATTGATGCTTCCTTCGGTTGATCCTTTTCCGAATGTAGTAGAAGGCTCCTATTAGAATAGCGGCTCCCAATATGCTGCCAGTGATCCCGCTGGATAGATAGGAGTGGTGGCGGATGGTTTTCCAAGTAATGTCCTTTAGGTGCTGTTGGAATTCCAACTGCGAAGTTTGTAGATCCTCGAAGTGGTCTGATTGTTTTAGTACTGACTCCTCTGCAATTTCTGAAAAGGAGTTGGGTGTTATGGTATTGGTAAAATTGATGCTGACGGCCTTGGAATATCCTGCTAGGATCTTGAATTTCTTGTTATGCCTGGGGGTTAACGTATTCTTTGTAGTTTGAATGATGCAGTCTGACGAGATCTGAATTACACCTGTAGTGTTGACAGTGACTTCTTCCCTATTGCCACTACAAGTGATAGCTATTCGGGTTGGCTTGTTGACTACGAACATCCAGGTGTTTTCCATGTATAGTTGTTTCCAAATAATGGACTGGATCTGATGTCTTCGTAGGCTGCATTGACTAACTTCCGTTCGATGATATATATCATCAATGATGCAATTTGGGTTGTTTTCAATTCCTTTCACGACGGCTGGACTGCAGATATAAGTGTTTGGAGTAATTTGGAGATTTTCTTTAAATTCCTCATCTGTCTCTTGAAAGTACATTTGTAGGTTGTAATCCACAGCGAAGATCCCTCTTGGTACGTCGATCACCCAGTAGGACCCATTGTTAATTTGGAGAGGAATTGGTGTCACTTTGATTAAGGTATATTCAGTTTTTTCTACTATGATGAAGTATCCTTGAACGTTGATGTAGATGTCATCATGTCCGATGTCGACCTTTAGGATTGGGGTCGGTAAAATTTCTAAGTCTGGCGAGAGTTTACTAGTTGCATTTGCGAGGATTTGCTTGATTTGGGAAGGTGTGATTAACTCGTAAAAATTACCTTGTTGAAAATGAACGTTCAAAATGTTTGTATGGTAATTGCACAGTTCACTAATAACATTTGTGGCGACTTGATAGACACTGATGATGTGGATGTTTAATCGGTTGGAGTCGGTTGCCTTATACCATTTGTCCATGTTGTTGATTGCCCTGATTCCTTGGTTCACCTTCTCTTTAAAATGTTCCAGCTTCTGATCGATTCGTTCTTCGGTTTCATTAAATCTCGAAAGTGCTGACAGCAAGAATTTGGATTGTTGACTGTCCATTTTTATTAATTCCTGTTGATTTTTGTCGAGTCTATCAATATCTTGATAGACTTCGTCATTTACTCCGAAAATTGACGTGAGTACAGTCCCAAGCACTCCTCGTTTCTCTCGTCTTGTTATGATATCTTCTATGCCAGTTTTAATCCATTCCATATGCCTTTTTAGTTCCAGAAGATGATGCACTAACGTCTTGCATAATGTATCTTCGGACAGTTCTTTTGCAGAGTTGCAGAGGTCGTCGAATTTGTCCACCATGTCGGTAACTGTTTCGAAGTCCTCTTCGATCTTCCCCCTCTCGAACTGGATTTCGATCCTGAATGTTCCGAGTTCAATCTTCCCGTGTCCAATATGCTCTACATAGTAGCCGCTGTCTGGTTTTTGTATGTTGAATTCTGCCTTACTCAATGTATTCGTAATAAGGAGAGTAAATATGAGTAGAAGCATTTTCCATTTGGACGAGACAGTTTTCTTTGGTACTGGGAATGATTGTGTGTGGGTGCTGTTGGCCAAATTTTTCTCTTCAAGCTCTGGTTCCTGCTATTCTTCGTTGGTTGGTAATGGAATGATACTGCCTATGGAACGTTTTAATTGATGTCCTCCTGATTTCTGGATGGTTACTACTCGTACGGATCCCTCGGTTGCAGGATGAATGTCGGTAACTCTCGCTAAGGGCCATTTACTAGGATATATATTTTCTTCTTTGATTAACACTAGGTCACCAATTTTTATATTCTCCACCGGTTTCTTCCATTTGTTTCTTTGCTCTAATCCATGAAGGTAGTCTGAGCTTCATGATTTCCAAAAATCTTGCTTGATTTTTTGGACCAATCTCCAGCGATTTGACCAATTTGTTGATATTGGTGTGCTGATTGGGTCCGGTGGTGAGATTATCTCTCTTCCTATCAGGAAATGACCTGGTGTCAATGCAGTGGTGTCTTCAATATTGTTGCCTTGTGGGCACAGAGGACATGAGTTTAAGCAGGCTTCGATTTGGCAAAGCAGAGTTGTTAATTCTTCAAATGTTAGAGTAGTGTTGCCAATGGTTCTCTTCAGATGATGCTTCATTGATTTTACTCCTGCTTCCCATATTCCTCCGAAGTGTGGAGCTACTGGAGGGATGAAGTGCCATTGGGTACCAATGGTGGATAAATTTTCTTGGATAACTGGGCCTTCCATTGCTTGACGGATTTCCTTGTCCAAGACCTTTCTTGCTTTAACGAAATTCGTTCCGTTGTTGCTATAAAGATGTGCACAGCGTCCTCTTCGGGCGATGAACCTCCTGAAGACTGCTAGGAAGTTGTTTGTTGTCATGTCGCTGACGGCTTCTAAATGTATTGCCTTGGTTGATAGACAGACAAAAACAGCAATGTACCCCTTGGATGAAGAATGCCCTCTTCCCTTGGATGTTCGAATTTGTATTGGACCGGCATAGTCCACTCCTGAATGGAAGAATGGCGGGGTTGAATTGACTCTGGTTGATGGAAGATTCCCCATTAATTGCTGGGCTGCCTCTGGCTTGAATCGGATGCATCGAAAACATTTCTTGATGCTGGAGCTGACGGCTTTCTTTGCGTTGATGATCCAATATTTTCTTCGGACATAGGACAGTGTGAGTTGAGTGCCACCGTGTAAGGTGCGTAAATGTGCTTCATGGATTATTAATTTGGAAACATGGTTGGAGTAAGGAAGGATAATTGGGTGTTTTTCGTGGTAGGATAAATTTGAATTTTCTAGTCTTCCTCCAACACGGATGATTCCATGTTGATCGATGAATGGATTGAGATTGGCGATTTTGTTGTTGGAGTCCACACATTTTCTCTTTTGGAGTTGAGAGCCTGTTGCCTTCAAAATAGGATCACCTTGATGAGTGTGAGGATGGTGTCTTCCATTTCTTTTACTGATAGACATCTTGGTTGAATGGGAAGACGCCTACACTTGTTGATGAATCTTCGGCAGTAGGACACGACTCGTACCATTCTTGTCAGAGACGAAAAGCAATGAATAATTTCGTTCTCGTCTTGATGAACTGTAGCTTGATGCACAGTGTAACCCTTTGCTTCTTCATTGGTTGTGGCGGTGTCTGGTTGACACGGCCATAACTCTTTGTTAATTAACCAGTTTGGTCCATCCCACCATAGTGTATGTTCTTTTAATTTCCCTGGACTAGTACCTCTGGAGATGACGTCTGCAGAATTTTCTTCGGATTTGAGGTGGTTCCAATGTTGAGCCGGAATCAGGTGGTTGATTTCGGCTACGCGGTTTGCGACGAATGTCTTCCATCTTACTGGATCTCCCTTTATCCATCCTAGTGCGACCATGGAGTCTGTCCAGGCGAAGGTAGATGCCTTGGGAATGTCCAGTGCCGTGATTACCCGTTGTAATAGATTAGAAAGTAGTACTGCTGCGCAGAGTTCCAGTCTGGGTAGGGTTGTTTTTGCTCGAGCTGGTGCCACCTTGGATTTGGCTATTAATAATGATACCTTGGATTGGCCTGATGACGTGATGACTCTGGTGTAGACCACGGCTCCAATGGCTCTTCCGGAGGCGTCACAGAATCCATGCAGTTCCATTTAAGCTTCCCTTTTAGTAAAGAGCCACCTTGGTAATGTAATTTCTTCCACTGATTTGAGTTGAGATTTGAATGTTTCCCATTTGCCCTGGATACTTTCTGAAACTGGGTCGTCCCACTTGATATTTTCGAGCCATAGTTCTTGGATGAGTAGTTTAGCAGTGATAATGATGGGTGCTAACCAACCCAATGGGTCGAAAATTTTAGCGACTTCGGATAATATGGTGCGTTTTGTAGATCCCTTTTGCTTCACATCCACCTTGAAGCAAAACACGTCTTCATATGGAGACCAATGGACGCCCAATGACTTCTTTACGCCGTCTTCACTTATTTCCAGGTATGTTTGCTCCTTCAATTCTTCAGGTAGTTCTTGTATGATAGCTAGTTTATTACTGCACCACTTATGTAGGGTAAAACCTCCACGTTTTAATAAGGAAATTAACTGACCTTGCTGCTTGATTGCTTCTTCTAAAGTGTCGGCTCCGGAGAGCACATCGTCCACATAGAAATCTCTCTTCACAACTTCCGCTGCTAATGGAAATGAAGATTTCTCGTCCTCTGCTAATTGGTGCAAGGTTCGGATGGCCAGATAGGGAGCTGATGCAGTTTTATAAGTGACGGTGCCTAACCTGTATTCCCTGATTGACTGTGATTGATCGAATCTCCATAAAATTCTTTGATACTCCTGGTTTTGGCTGTCCATCTTGATTTGTCGGTACATTTTCTCAATGTCCGCAGAGAAGACGACCTTGTGAGTCCTCCATCGGAGTAGAATGTCGACCAGCTCTTGCTGAAGTTTCGGTCCAGCATACATGACTTCGTTTAAGGATTTTCCATAAGATGCCTTGTTCGAAGCGTCGAAGACGACACGGAGTTTCGTTGATAAACTTGCTTCTCGAATTACGCCGTGGTGTGGGATGTAATACTTGCCATTGTTTTCCTGTTTCTTTTCTACTCTTTCCGTATGTCCTAGATCCAGATATTCTTGCATGAATTTCTTGTATTGGATTTCTAGATCTTGGTCTTGTCTCAGCTTCTTTTCCAGATGTAGTAGTCTCGCCAATGCCGAGGGTTTGGATTTTCCTATGCTCACTGGAGTTTGCTTGAATGGAATCTTTACTATGTATCTTCCATCTTTGTCTCGCTGCACTGTGTCTGTGAATTTATTCTCACATACCTGATCGTCTGGGGAAATTTTTCGTTGAGTGGGAACTTTTTCTATGTTCCAGAATTTTTGTAACTGCTCGTCTTCTTCAATTTTGGCAACCATGGTGTTGACTTTAATGCTGTCGTTATGTTGTCTTCCAATGGTTCCAGATAAAATCCAGCCCAGCTCGGTATTTTGTCCTAAGATGCCATCCTTTGTTTTAGTGATTCCTTCTAGAATTATTTTTGAATATTCTTCGGCGCCTAGAATTATATCTATAGGGCCAGGTTGGTTAAAAGTTGGATCAGCGATGAAAATGTTGCTCCAGGAATTGATATTTATATTTGGGATGGGTGATGAAGGCATGGCTTTGGTAAGTTTAGGAAATATTAGTAAATTGACAAGTAGGGAAAAGTTACTTGAAAATCTAGGTGTGATCAAACCTGAGATTTTCCATTTGGCAATTTTTGGCTCGCTGTTCCCGATTCCTGTGATTTCAGCTCGAACTTTGGTCCTGCGTAACGCCAATAATTCGGCTGATGCTTCCGTGATAAATGACCCCTGAAACCCGGAATCTATTAATACTCGTAATAGATGAGTCATCCCGGATGCTGCCTTTACTTGAACCATTGCTGTGGCAAGTAGAACTTGGCTCTCCTGTGCGCCTAAATTGGCGGTGATGATGTCTGACTTCGGCTTCTTTTCTGGAGCGTTAGAAGTCTTCATAGCTGCTGCATGAGCTGACGTTCTCATCTTTTGGACAGGGAGCGGCCTTGATGGTGGCTGCGCCTTATGAAGCAGTGTATGATGCGGGAAGCGACAGATCCTACAATTAAAATAGGCACGGCATGGTATATTTGAATCGTGCCGCAAGCATCGATAGCACAATCGATTGGTCTTTACTGCTTCTTGTTTTTCATGGGTAGGTAGCCTCTGGAATTGACTACAGTTGTCGATGTAATGATCTCCATGGCACAGCTTTGCAATTTTGGTGATCCTGAACTTCGGTTGGACATTGAAGCGACTGCTCATATAATTTGTTGGTTTCAGGATCCCATTTTCGAGCGATAGCTCTGTTAATCCACGGACCCCAACTGTCGGTGAAGATGCCTAAATTTTTGATTGCCTCCACACATTCCTTGATGGAGTCGTGCAATCTTTTTAACCCTTGGGCTGACTCTTTGGAGAGGACCGGCAGATCGAATATGGTATCTAGCAATTTAGTTAAAATAAGGCGATTATTTTGATACCTTTGTTGCAGCAGATTCCAGGCGGTGTTGTAATTTGCTTGGGTAACAGCTAGATGCTGGATCAGTCGGCTTGGCTCTCCCTTAACATGCGTCTTTAAATATTGCATCTTGATGACATCGTCCATATTCTGGTTGTCATCTACTAATTTGGTGAACAGGTCCTTGAAAGTGGCCCATTCCTCATAATTTCCCTCGTATATGGGGATTTTGACTTGAGGAAGCGAGATGGCTGCTGCTTGCTCGTTCCTTGTCGGCGCTTGCAATAAAATAATTAAATTTCTATACCTGTCTTCCAACGTAGTATATTCAGGACTGGAGGAGTGCATTTGTTCTGAAGCCATGTCGTTTGACATAACTTCTTCGTTCATCTCGACCACACGATCTCATTTCTCTCTTAATTCCCTTGTCGTGATGGCGGGCCTCCCTAATTCTTGTGTTAGTTCGGCGTCGTCCATCGCTTGCTTAAAATTCTGAATCCGAATCTGCAGTTTTCGGATACGAACCTTTTGCTCGGGGTTGGCCACCATTTCCTCTTGAGTTCTGCTTACGGAGGGGTTGGAAATTTCCGTTGATTTTGAACAGCTCTGCAAGTAACTTTTTGCTTCGCCGTATATGGCTTTAATTTGGTCGTAATACCCTGTTTTAAAATAATTATGAGTTGGAATACTTAGCTGCCCCATTTCTGCATGATTTTTAGTTGCAGTGTTCCAAAGTTCGTCCAGCGTTTTGTTGCGACTGGCGATGTATGCTTCGTTTTTTCAGCTGGCAGGGTCCTTTTTGCTGTTAGATAATACTTGCTTGATCTTCTGCGCGAGCTCTTCTTGGGCGACAGCTAATTTGTTGAATTCCTCCATGTTGTTAGCCATTTTCTGGGAACTGGGTGGTTGGCAGATATTGTCTTCTTCTCGGGATGTGTTTGTTCGTTAGTTGAAGACAGATCCGGCTCGAAGGACCATGAACAGAAATGCCTGGAGACTGGATCAGGATTCCGTTGCATTGCGCTGGTTCTATCCCTAATTGTAAGCTCATAAATGAGACTGCATTTATGCTTTAAGCCAGCTTAGTCAATGGCACTTAAAGGGACGACAGTAAACCACTCCTGAGACGCAGCCTCTCGTCTCGACAGTTTTATGGCTTGGTATAGGGGTAGTGAATCAATCAAACATTAAATGCAGATTGTTTTACTACGAAAATAAATGTTCTATTTATACAAAACAAGAATGCTTAACCAAGTAACAATATCAAAGTTCAAATGTAGAGTTTACTGGGCAAAGCGTTGTTATGGGCCAAAAGTCACTTTTCGTATTAATTTAACGATTTGCCTTATCCCTGCCTAATTCAAGGCACTTTGCACATTTCGCTCTAACTATTTACCCTATAATAGCCTAGTTTGAGTTACCCATTTCCTCGAGTAAAGTCACTGCAGATTAGGCCTCACGTTGTACGCGTGCTATGTTGGTTGCAGATGCGATTTTTCTGCAAATTTGGAATTTTCTGGGCCTAGCTGTCAAATTATCATTAGCCATTTTGGGTTGTCAGAAGATGGATGTGGTGAAAGGCATCTTTGGTTGATCGATGCACGAATATTTGTAATTCGGTTTTGTCACGGTCATCCTAGCATGAAAATGTATATCTTGGTGTGATTTTTTGTCTGGGAGACGTCCCCGACGTTTTTGTTGTGATACATTTCAAGCACGGATTTTTGTCCGGAATTCATCTGACAATCACATGTAACTACTTGGGCGATTTGGAGCATAACATCTCACGGTATGCTATTTTGACAATTACTGGTTATATTTCTAAGGCAGAATGTTGTCCCTTTTAGCTCCCTTTTGGTACGGGCGGTGAACGCACTCAGCTCCCTTTTGGTACGGGCGGTGAAAGCACTCAATTCCCCTTTGGTACGGGCGATGAACGCACTCAGATTAGGAAGCAGTCCTTTAGTATAAACTAACGCATCTCTGTTGGTGTGCTGCGAGCTTTGTACATGGTGGCGCAGATCTCTTCGAAGCATTTGGTTGATGGATTTGGCCCCTCTTGGAGAGCACTTTCTCCAGGCAGTTGCTGCAGTCGGCTGGCTGTGAGTTTGGGAGATTTCCAGCCCCTAAAACAGGCTAGCAGATTTACTGGCCCGAGATCTCTGCGTTACCTGCGATGAAGCCCGTTGGAACACCTGGCTTCCTCAACATCGTGCAGTAGGCCTCCGATTTAGCACGTTCGTCACCTGGTGCAGCCAAGGTCTGTCTTTGCAATTTCCTTAAGCGTTCTTGTGCAGTTTTGAGCTCGACCAACTTAACCTGTGTTATAGGCATGATTTTAATGTGTGTTTAATTATTCATTGTAGCGCTTTGTGCTACGGCCAGATTTTGATAAGCTAATTTACTTACTTTAATGTTGTGATAACTCACTTGCAGTTTAAAGTAAACCTATTTTGTTGTATAACATCTTAATATTTATAACTTGACATTTCGAGCCTCCATTAGAGGCTGTGTCTATTGTAGATGCATAGGGACGATAAGGTTTCCCTTATGTGAATTTTGTAATAGCAATTCTTGCATACGCCCATTTAAACGATTTTAGACTCGATCTCAGTGGAGAGATCCGTCAGTCGGTTGAATTTGGCTTAGTGCGGCCCCATTTTGCAAGAAATTAGCGAAATCAGTCCGATCGTTGTTCAAGCAATTACGCCCCTTCAGGGCGAGATTTAATTAGCGTGTTTCGGGTAATTTTGCGCCCCTATACCAAGATCTTGGGTAACAATGGGATTTGTGTACATTTGATTACTAGTACAGTTATGTATTTTTGCAACTGAGGGTTTAGCGTTGATTTCAACTTGACAAACAAAACAAAACCTTAACTACCGCTTAAATTTGAGACGCGTTTGGTCATACATGCGAATTGCTACGATCTACGACTTTATTCATTTAATCTGGTGAGTTTAATCTGTGATAAATTTTACGATATTATATTATATGAAATCTGGTTTGTGATATCTGTCGTTGTGATATACTACCGAGCATTGTTAATATTTTATGAATGTTAATATTCCATTAAATTATATATACTCGTTACTTATGCCTGCGAATTTGATTTGTGTGTCCTTGTCGCTACCTCTAATTTTCAGGATCGCTTAGTAGCACCTTCCGTAGTGTCTGGTTTGATGATTAGCAAAGTGCTGGGTTATGCTACTTGGCGCCCATAAATTACTCACCGTTTCAGCTTACGCTTTAAGTCTTCTGTTCGACCCACGACCAGCTCCGGCTGAGAATCCGGTAGCCTTTGCTACTCCTTATTTTATGGTCAGAGTTTGGTAACAAGGAGTTAATTGGCGCCCATTCGTGGGGCGTGATTTTGTTTGAATTCGCTTGGCTTGGACTTGTGTTATATATTTTTTTTCCCTTGCTGTGCTCGGAATATTTAGATATATAGTTAGAATTAGTCTTGGTGGTATGGTATCTATATTGCATGATAGTTATATAGGTTTTTTTTGCATGATCTCCCAAGTGCAGGTAGTTTAGGAACGTGGCATCCAATATTGTCGTTAGATTTGTGGTGCGACGATTTATTGGAGATTTTGTTAGTATTTTAAGAAAAATTCTTTGTAGTTTTAGTCACTTTATTCGAGTGTGTATACAAATAGGCAACACACTAGTTTTGAATATTAAATTAGTCATTTAGTTTCTTTGTTGAATACCCGAAAATGGACGTTGATCGCTTACTTGTCGATGAACTTGATTACGAATTATTGGTTCGGGGCATTTCTTGCCAAGGTAACGTCATGGAGAAACGCAAATTACTTAGGGCCCGATTTAGGATGGAGCGTGATGGTAATGTCAGTTTTCCTGAAGTCCACATTGATTACAGACAGGAATTGGAAGCATGCAGGGCTAAATTAGCTACCCTTGATGCAGAAGTCCGCATTTGCAGTTCCACCACAAAAGATAATAACTTCAAGAGATTACATACTCGTCTTCTACATGTTTATGGCCGCTTAGAGAGAATTGTTTCCACCGAGTTCTCTGCCCACCTGAAAAATGAAGCCGTGAATATTTGCCTTCAATTATTAGACGATCTTGAAAGTAGGACTGAGAATCGACAAGAGCTCGATTTAATTTCACTTGATGAACCGGATGCTGCTACTGATTTACCTCAAGCTCCCGATACTTACCGAGATTATCAGGAACAACCATCTCCACCAGATGTTGAACCTAGACGTAGCTCCAACGTCAACTTCAACCTCAATGCTTCACAGCAAAGAAGATCTTCACTTTTTCATAGCACTAGTATGGCTACATCGAATCATGCACCCTCTGAACATAATTTCATTCCCGTCAACAAATGGAAGATGCAATATAATGGTGAAAGTGGCGTAACAAGCTTTCTGGAACGTATTGAAGAACTCCGAGTTGCTAGAGGAGTACCTAAGCAACATCTGTTTACTGCAGCCGTAGAACTTTTTACGGGTAACGCCTTAATCTGGTACAGATCTATTCGTGACACCATCAACAGTTGGGATGATCTCACCAAAGCTCTCCGAGAAACTTTCTTGCCGTGTGATTATGAAGCGACTTTATGGGACGAGATTAGAAACCGCACTCAAGGTGTGGATGAGCCGGTATCCGTTTACATTGCGGTTATGGAGAATCTTTTCCGACGCCTTCCTTCAGTGCCTTTGGAAACCACACGTCTCACTATGATAAAAAGGAATTTACAACCTTACATTCAATCACAATTGGCCTTACAATTTGTGCCCACAATTTCAGAACTCACCCGAGTATGCAAGATGATCGAAGACACTCGCGTACGAGCTTCACGCTTTCGAAACCCTCCAACAAATGTGAAGAATCTGCTTGAACCAGACTTAGCGTATCGTCGGTCACACTCGAACTTCAATATAGCTTCTGTAGAAGAATCTTCTATTGTTCCTGCCCTTTCAGCTTGTAACAGCCAACCTGTTGTGGATGCCGTCAATCCCATTGTTTGTTGGAATTGTAACCAACCCAATCATCGATCAATTAATTGCCCTCAGCCTAAAAAGATGCACTGTTATAAATGTGGCAAACCGAACTATACCTCCAGAACCTGTCCTTCATGTTCGGGAAACGCCAATCAGCGTCGTTAAGAGGCCAATTAGCACGCTGTAAGCATATTAAGGCCAACAAACGTGTTGTCGAATCTGAAAATTCTGTCTTTAAGCATCAAGCTGTACTCGACTTCATACTTAGTCATGCCGGTAAAGATGAACGACCCTACCTGAAGGTTTCGATTTTTGGAAATTATATTTTAGGCCTTTTAGACTCTGGAGCCTCTCGAACTCTCTTAGGTAGACAAGGCTGGGAGATGCTACAGAATTACTGCCGCCTCGATACTCAGCACATTTCTTCTTGTGTAGTGGCTAATGGTGACGAATGTATCAGTATAGGTACTACCACGATACCTATAACTCTTCGAAACAAAGTCTGTGTCATGGACGTTTTGGTGGTTCCTTCACTACCTCATTCGCTCATTCTAGGCATAGATTTTTGGCGTAAGATGAACATCATCCCTAACCTTCGTCAGGATGAATGGAATTTTGCCATGGACAATCCCAACGTTTTCGTCAATGCTATACAATCTGCCGAACATCTTTCTAGTGCACAGAGCCTTCAGCTACAAGAATTTATCGATAATACCTTTAGAGTCATGGGTGACAAGATCGGATGTACTCACTTAGTCCAACATGAGATTAGAACGCAATCTCCACCTATAAAACAGCGTTATTACCCCATTTCGCCGGCCCTCCAACAACATGTCGATAGGGAATTAGATAGGATGCTGAAAGATGGCATTGTGGAACGCTCTACCTCTGCGTGGTCGTCTCCGATTCTTATGGTCAAAAAGCGTGATAACACCTATAGGTTTTGTGTGGATTTTCGTAAGCTAAATAAAGTTAGTCAGCCAGATGCGTACCCTCTTCCGTATATTAGCAGTACCCTCGACAAACTTCGGGATGCACGTTATCTTACGACCTTGGATATCAAGTCCGCCTATTGGCAGATACCTGTTGCAGAGTCTTCTCGTGAATATACCGCCTTTACGGTGCCTAATCGAGGCTTGTATCAATTTCGTCGTCTACCTTTCGGTCTTCATACCGCCCCGGCCACTTGGCAACGATTGATAGATCGTGTGATAGGGGCTGACCTAGAACCTTTTGTTTTCACCTACCTCGATGACGTCATTATATGTACACAAACCTTCGAACAACATTTAGACGTTTTACGAGAGGTTGTCAAACGCTTGTCTGATGCCGGTTTAACCTTAAGCAAGGAAAAGTGCCATTTCTGCAAACCGGAACTTCGATACTTAGGCTATGTAGTCAATTCCAAAGGTCTGTTAGTCGACCCGGATAAAGTTCGGGCCATCCTCGAAATACCCACACCAACTTGTGTTTCTGAAATCCGCCGCATAGTGGGTATGGCCTCATGGTATAGGCGCTTCGTACCTAATTTCTCTACGTTGTTGGCTCCGCTGACTTCGTTGCTTAAAAAGAACGTCAAATTTCATTGGACTGCAGATTGTGAAAAGGCTTTTCATTCAATTAAGGAACACTTAATTTCTGCACCTATACTTGCGTGTCCTAATTTCGACTTGCCTTTCTCTATTCAGACTGACGCCTCCGCTTATGGTCTTGGCGCCGTTCTCACACAAAATCAAGAAGATGGTGAGAAGGTTATCTGCTATATTAGTCGCTCTTTAACCAAGAACGAGAGAAATTTCAGCACCACCGAACGTGAGTGCCTGGCAGTTATTTTTGCTATAGAAAAACTTCGGCCATACATCGAGGGAACGAAGTTCACTGTGATCACTGATCATTATAGTTTAAAATGGTTGAACAACATTAAAGATCCTACTGGCCGAATTGCTCGATGGGCAGTACGCCTACAACAATATGATTTTGACATCATCCACCGTAAAGGGAAAGATCATGTAGTACCTGATACGCTGTCTCGTGCTGTGCCAGTGGTAGATGCCATTGAAGGACAACCCATGTTAGACGCAGATGTCAAGGACCGTTGGTACCTATGTATGCTAGCCAACGTACGGAATAATCCCCGTCGTTTTCCCTTGTGGCGTGTTGAAGGGAACAAGCTATACAAGCACACCACCGTTGCTTACTCCGACCTACGGGAAGACAGAGATGAATGGAAACTGGTGGTTCCTAAAGAGAAACGTACTGACCTGATATGCCAGAATCATGACCTTCCAACAGCTGGACATACTGGTGTATCCAAAACTTTAAATCGTATAGCTAAACTTTATTATTGGCCCAAGATGCGTGCTGACGTGGCCCGCTATATACACCGTTGTAACACCTGCGGGAGAACCAAGCCTGAACAGCGACCTCCTGTCGGCTTTATGGGTGGACATTCAATTATAAATAAACCGTGGGAAGTAATTTGTACTGACATTGTTGGTCCTTTGCCTCGGTCGAAGAAAGGTTATTCTTATATCCTCGTCGTTGCCGACTGTTTCAGCAAATTTCCTCTATTCTTTCCTTTGCGCTCAGCTACGGCTCCTAATATAGTCAAACACCTTGAAGAAGATGTGTTCCTCGTGTACGGGGCGCCTCGCCGCATCATCTGTGATAATGGTGTCCAATTTCGCAGCCGTGAGTTTACTGCTCTCATGAACACCTACAACTGCAAAATGTCATTTACAGCTTATTATCACCCTCAGGCGAATCCAACCGAACGCATTAACCGCGTCCTGAAGACTATGCTAACGGCATATGTTCGAGATAATCACCGTGAATGGGACAAGTATTTACCTCATGTGGCGTGCGCTATTAGAACCTCCAAACACGAAGTAACTGGACAAACTCCTTATTTCATCAACTTTGGTCGGGAGATTGTTCTTAAGAGACCTGGAGAAGCTGACGACGAGAATGCCAATGCCGAGCCTGAGTTGCGATTCGATCGCGCCAACAATAACAATCGCTCTGAAGCTGTCCAACGCTTATATGCTGATGTACGTCGTCGTCTGGATAAAGCATATGAGAAATCGAAAACATATTATGACCTTAGACGCCGTCCTGTTGAATATCGGGTGAACCAATCTGTTTGGCGCAAAAACTATGTTCTTTCTGATGCTGCGAAACATTTTTCAGCGAAGCTTGCACCTAAGTATGTTGGTCCTTTCATTATCCATCGTCGTTTATCCAGATGGGTTTATGAACTTAAGACCCCTGAAGGTAACCTGCTGCGAGGGACTTGGCATGCTAAAGATCTTAAACCCCATTATGACGACAATCGCGATCAAGTACCTAACGAGGGTTAGTTTGCTGTTATTTCGCGCTTATTTGTTTTACCACTAGTTTTTAAGTGATATTTTGATTCCAGGTTGTTTTCTCATGTTGTTCCCTTTGGGTTTGTAGTGTGAGAAATATCGTGGGAGTTTTAGTCCATTTGGGAGGATGGTTGGGGACTTGAACGGTCGGTTACTTTCCCGTCTATTCCTTACTTGTAAGGTAGGCTGAGACATTCCATCTTGTCATACAGGGGTGAGACATTTTTGCCGTCTCGCTTCCGGTGATCCGCCATCTGGTCACTGTAGATGGTGTTTCAGTGTGCAGTCGGTCCTGGGCTGTACACTTTTCCCAGACTAGTAGGGTGTAGGGCTGTTTTGTTTTGTCGTCATAGGGCATAGATGCTTATGATCGCGGAGTGTCCTACGGGGTCCCGCGCCTGGTGTCTATGATCTGTGACGATCTCAAACCTTTTTCGGCGTTTTCCCATTTAGAAATTTTCTGTTAGTTCATTTGATTCCACCCTACGTTGACAGACTGACGTGACAACGGACGAATCCCTTCTCATCCTTCTTCTGTGTTGTCCACTATCTCCTTTCCTAGAGCTTTCTAATTCCCATTCCCTTTTTCATTACTTTCATCTTTAGTTTTCTTCTTCGTGTTAGGTAGTCCCCTTGGTGGACGTTGTGCTGAATTGGGCCTGGATCGGTTCATCCACCGGCGCGCCTTTTAGATCTAGCTGCGACGGATGTTCCGATGTCCTTTTCTGGGTGGCGTTCACTGTGAGGTCTGCTTATCCCTTCCTTCTATTTTTCGCTCTCAATCTTTTAATCCCGTCGTAATTCCTTTTTTTTTCCTTTTCGTCTTCTAGTGTTGGAGTATTTAGGCCACGTATCCGTTTCTAAATTATCTGGTGTTGCCTTGGGTGTGTTTGGTTTTTGCAGTATTCTCTTTGGGGCTATTTGAGGTATCGATTATGTATCTGTAAGGTTTTGAAGTGTTGTTGATGTGCATGCTTAGGTTCTACGTCGGTAAATTTGAGGAATTTACCTATTTTTAAGTAGGGGGAGAGTTGTTATGGGCCAAAAGTCACTTTTCGTATTAATTTAACGATTTGCCTTATCCCTGCCTAATTCAAGGCACTTTGCACATTTCGCTCTAACTATTTACCCTATAATAGCCTAGTTTGAGTTACCCATTTCCTCGAGTAAAGTCACTGCAGATTAGGCCTCACGTTGTACGCGTGCTATGTTGGTTGCAGATGCGATTTTTCTGCAAATTTGGAATTTTCTGGGCCTAGCTGTCAAATTATCATTAGCCATTTTGGGTTGTCAGAAGATGGATGTGGTGAAAGGCATCTTTGGTTGATCGATGCACGAATATTTGTAATTCGGTTTTGTCACGGTCATCCTAGCATGAAAATGTATATCTTGGTGTGATTTTTTGTCTGGGAGACGTCCCCGACGTTTTTGTTGTGATACATTTCAAGCACGGATTTTTGTCCGGAATTCATCTGACAATCACATGTAACTACTTGGGCGATTTGGAGCATAACATCTCACGGTATGCTATTTTGACAATTACTGGTTATATTTCTAAGGCAGAATGTTGTCCCTTTTAGCTCCCTTTTGGTACGGGCGGTGAACGCACTCAGCTCCCTTTTGGTACGGGCGGTGAAAGCACTCAATTCCCCTTTGGTACGGGCGATGAACGCACTCAGATTAGGAAGCAGTCCTTTAGTATAAACTAACGCATCTCTGTTGGTGTGCTGCGAGCTTTGTACATGGTGGCGCAGATCTCTTCGAAGCATTTGGTTGATGGATTTGGCCCCTCTTGGAGAGCACTTTCTCCAGGCAGTTGCTGCAGTCGGCTGGCTGTGAGTTTGGGAGATTTCCAGCCCCTAAAACAGGCTAGCAGATTTACTGGCCCGAGATCTCTGCGTTACCTGCGATGAAGCCCGTTGGAACACCTGGCTTCCTCAACATCGTGCAGTAGGCCTCCGATTTAGCACGTTCGTCACCTGGTGCAGCCAAGGTCTGTCTTTGCAATTTCCTTAAGCGTTCTTGTGCAGTTTTGAGCTCGACCAACTTAACCTGTGTTATAGGCATGATTTTAATGTGTGTTTAATTATTCATTGTAGCGCTTTGTGCTACGGCCAGATTTTGATAAGCTAATTTACTTACTTTAATGTTGTGATAACTCACTTGCAGTTTAAAGTAAACCTATTTTGTTGTATAACATCTTAATATTTATAACTTGACATTTCGAGCCTCCATTAGAGGCTGTGTCTATTGTAGATGCATAGGGACGATAAGGTTTCCCTTATGTGAATTTTGTAATAGCAATTCTTGCATACGCCCATTTAAACGATTTTAGACTCGATCTCAGTGGAGAGATCCGTCAGTCGGTTGAATTTGGCTTAGTGCGGCCCCATTTTGCAAGAAATTAGCGAAATCAGTCCGATCGTTGTTCAAGCAATTACGCCCCTTCAGGGCGAGATTTAATTAGCGTGTTTCGGGTAATTTTGCGCCCCTATACCAAGATCTTGGGTAACAATGGGATTTGTGTACATTTGATTACTAGTACAGTTATGTATTTTTGCAACTGAGGGTTTAGCGTTGATTTCAACTTGACAAACAAAACAAAACCTTAACTACCGCTTAAATTTGAGACGCGTTTGGTCATACATGCGAATTGCTACGATCTACGACTTTATTCATTTAATCTGGTGAGTTTAATCTGTGATAAATTTTACGATATTATATTATATGAAATCTGGTTTGTGATATCTGTCGTTGTGATATACTACCGAGCATTGTTAATATTTTATGAATGTTAATATTCCATTAAATTATATATACTCGTTACTTATGCCTGCGAATTTGATTTGTGTGTCCTTGTCGCTACCTCTAATTTTCAGGATCGCTTAGTAGCACCTTCCGTAGTGTCTGGTTTGATGATTAGCAAAGTGCTGGGTTATGCTACTTGGCGCCCATAAATTACTCACCGTTTCAGCTTACGCTTTAAGTCTTCTGTTCGACCCACGACCAGCTCCGGCTGAGAATCCGGTAGCCTTTGCTACTCCTTATTTTATGGTCAGAGTTTGGTAACAGCGTTTACAATTACAAAATAACAACGTAGCAATTCAGCGGTTTTATTTCCTGCTGGAGCGAAGGTCACCCGTTGAACCGGCCGCTGTAGGTCGGTTTTGTGCATGAGGTGCAGATCTGCAGTTTTCCTGGTCTTTAACTCTTCTAATTGCGAAATAACACTGGCTTTTAAATTATGAATAATGTTCCGTAAGTTTGGACTGAAATTTATATATGTTTAATTTAATTTAAACATATTAAATTTAGTAATTATGAAGCAAAGACTGGTGATTGCAGCATTAAAAACTTCTTGCTATTAAATCAGAATTGCATATAAAAACGTGCGACTGGATTTCGTAAATTTTAGAAAATATAATTTATGTTTGTTTAAATCAAGTGTAAACAATTACTGACAGGCAAAGGTTGAGCACAGTATAAAAATATAAACCGAGAATTGTATGTACTAGGATCTTTGCCCATAATTTTAACTTATATTATTTTTATTCCAAAATAAATAAATAATTACAAACAGGCACCAGATAGGGGTTGGTAAATTTTAATTTATTTAGACTGCCCCATTCAAAATAACAAGGCAGTCATCGCAATACATCACTGAGTTCTTGTAAATGTTTTCTATTAAGTTTATATACCTACCTGCTGTCTACTCTACAGTTTTTTAGAGAGTTTAGTACTCCCCATACCTCCACCGAGTCGAACGCTTTTTTATAATCTATGAAGTTCGTGTAGAGCTCTATGTTGGCCTCATTCGTCGTCTCGATTACATGTCGCATAATTTGATCTAAAGCCCGCCTGTCTAGGTAGCTGGTAGAAGTCGATTTTTTTTAGTCAGTCGATATGTTATGATGCGAGTGAACAATTTGTAAATTTGTAACAGGAGACTTATGGGTCTACTATAGTTCTCAAGTTTCGCAATGTCTCCCTTTTTCTGTACTTATATCTGCCATTTCCTAAGATTATGAAATTTCTCCCAACTGGAGACTCTTATTGAAAGGTTTTTCTAACCATTCGTTGAGATCGTGCCTGCTTCTTTCGGTATGTTTGTCATTATATTGGCTGGATATTTACTACTTTTAGTTGCTTTCATCTTTCATCTGTGCTGATTCCTGGATATTTTGTCAATCCGCTTTTTGGATAGTTCTCTTGCTAATCTTCTTCTGTTCTTCGCGTGGTAGAACTGTAGATTTACATAATTCTGCGTGATATTTTTCAATCTCTTCAATAATACCTTTTCTGCCTGTAAGAACCTTTCCGCGCGAGTTTTGTATTTTTACGATTTCTTGATTTCTAAAGTTCAGTTGTTTTTTGATAGCTTTTTGATTTGTTTACTTCTATAGGTTTAAGGATAATTTTTTTATTATGTTGTCGCATACATTTCTTAATTAACTTGTTTAGTTCAGTCCATTATTCTTTGTTGTTGTTCTTGTCTGGTTTCAGGATTCGTCGTCTTTCTATCACTTTCCATGTTTTTAACTCAATTTGCTTTAAGTTTTGCTTCTAATACGAGTAGCTACAAGATTTAAGTAAGAGCTAAAAAGTTCACTCAAAAAGTAATAAATATTGACAGATCTATCTTACAGAAAATAGAATATCAAGTAGAAATCAGTAAGCAGCTCCAAATCAAACAAAAGATCCTAAAAGCAGAAGACATAAATATAATTGCCGAGAAGCGAAATAATTACTACAGGTGCTGTTCATGTCATAGCGAAATGAAGCTTATATTGCAATAAATGATGAATCATAATCTACATTTAATGGAAGAGATTGCGTTGGTAACAGTAGCAGAGACATCCCAAAACCATCTTCATAGAGGACCTTAATACTGAAATTGGCCGAGGAAGTGATAATAGGTTAGCCACTTCGTGTTCGGAGTGCAGATTGATACAAAGAAACCGTTTTGTTGCATTCTGCAAAGAAAACAATCTCTACTGAAATGACGAATAATGTCTTGGAAATCTCCAGCAAGCATTGCTTATTTATACTATCGTAATGAACTATTAAAGAGCGATACCGAAATGCAATTAGAGTCCACTTTCCCTTGTACTAAAAGGATGAAACAACACTATTTTCACAAAAAAAATCCACGTAGGCTATATGCAGGCTAACCACCAAACGGTTTTTGGTATTCTTTAAGGTAAGTTTGAAGGGGTAGAACAGCAGCACAATATCGAAGACCTCTGCAATCAGATCAAAACGATAGTACGTTAGACAAAATCTAGGGGAAGACGACCACTCACAAAAAACAGCCATGGGCGACTTACGAAATCTGGGGTCTAATGAATGAAAATAGAAATTTGGAAACCAAAACAGCGTAAGATATAATACGGTCAATAAAGAAATACGAAAAAAAATACGTGTTGCAAGATAAGCGTAGTTTGGGAACATACATTCTGAAATAGAAGACCTATAAAGAAAGCACGACCAATTAAATTTGTAGAAGAAAGTGAACTAAGTAGCCGGATTACATAATAAAATATCTAATAGCCTTGTTCATAGGGCACCCTTGTTGTCTTCTTATTTTTCTTCTCCCTTATGCCCTAAAGCGTCGGGTTGTTGTAAATGACCAAAGTAAGTTGAAGGAACAGAAAGAGTATATAGCTCAACTATCTGAAATCGAAGTACAGAGCATTGTAATAGTTCCTGCTATAACTTTAGAAGAAATTGAACGAGCTTTAAAATATTAAAGGCAAGAAAACCAGCAAGGCCGAAATATCGTTAGCTGCTGCTTTACACTTATGTAAATAGAAATAATTCCTTGTAAATAACAACAACGATTTAATAAAACTTAATTTAATGTCCACATATTCAAATCAATGCCCAAATACATAGACAAAAAATATATACCATTGCTTTATGCAAATTTGTGTATCAACGCCGGGATTACTGTAAATAGAGGGTGCTCGCCGCACGATACTTGTCGTACTGTCTGCTGTCATTTCTTCCACAACCGTTGAGGGGTTCCGGCCCACCCTAGTTTGCCTCCTTGGGGTTTTTCGCAACACCTTCGTCACGTTTTACCAGAGGCCGTCATCTCTTGTTTCTGATCACTGGGGAGTCCCTGAACTTTCATCCCAACAACTCCGTTTGCACTGCAGCCGTCATTCTGCCAAGCGACTCCACCGGGGACCTGGTTCACCGCTTCCTCCGAAGACACGCTTTGGGGCCAAGGTAAAATTGTTTACAGTAAATATGTGTTTTCGCTTTGTTTAATTATGTGCCGTGTGAAGTGATACTGACCATTTGCCGTGCGCTATCTAAGTTTATATTGGACATTGCGTACGCCCGCTCGATTGAACTATTCAAATTAATTATTACACGCAGGGGCATCTCTCCTGTGATTTTGTTCTGGTTACTTGTTAATGATGCTTAGATTAAGTTAACTTTTGCTAGGGGATCCCGAAATTCCAGTTAGGATGTACCCATTGTATTAAATTCAAACTCACCGCTGGGTGGTCTATTAAACATAAATCTTGATTAATTTCAGTTTAGTTATTTGTTGTTGCTGAACCCTTTAGTCATTAGTTAATTACGGCAAAAGCAGGGTGTAATTAAGTGTGAACCCAAAGCCTGCCCTTCAATTAAGAACGCCCCTAGATTTGGGCTTGTGCTAGTGTTTTCTTTTAATGCTCTAGAGGGTGTGGCCATCAAGGTAAATCATTTGTCGCAAGGCCACCCCGTGTATACACCAACAGGCCCGAAGGAGCTTGGCGGAGGGGACGTTGTAGCGGAGTGCAGTTACCTGGAGGACCTCCCCATAGGCTACGTGTGTGTTCTTGTTTCTAACACGTTAGCATTCCCTATCTAGAAACAAGTGGAGCTCTAGGCATCTATCTTAAGCAAGCCATAGGGTAAGTGCCGCCGGTTTTTCTTTGAGATTTCGAACTACGCCTTCCCGATTGAGCTAAGTGCGGGTAACTGGAACAACAACACCTGTTCCGACACAATGAGATCTGTGTTTTCTGGTAAAGCCGGCGAACCCTGTAGTTTGTACCCGATTTTGGACCATAAATATGATCAATGTTGATCTGAGGAATTAAAACTGTAACACGTTTCCGCTTTGCTCCATTCTTGTAATTGTAAAGAGATTTGATGGTCTTGGCTCTTTCTAGGTAAACAGTTACATGAGAAATAAGAATCTCTGCAGCGTGTTAGCGACGCCCTTGCGGTGCCAGAATGCCGCAAGTAGTGTTAATTTGTCGTATTTGCGTTAATACTGGTGCCTACTAAAACTACATCAGCGAATGTTGTTAATCACTCGTGACCATCTTTATCTGTAGCTTGTCAGTTACTTTTGTCTCTTGTCGATTTTTCCTAGAGGACTGTCAGCAAGCCAATTTTTTTTCCAGGATTTATGTGTTGTATCTTTCAGCCTTTTTCGAAGGAGTAATAATCTGCCACCGTGCATGCTCTGTATGCTCGGTGCATATCTCTAGATACTTAGATTCCTTGATACTGAATGTAAACAATATTGCCTTTATCTTTTTAGTAAAGCACATGCGATCGGTTCCATACCAACCGACTGGTGGAAGTTGACCTTTATAGCGATCCCGAAAAAGCACACGCTAAAAGATGCAGTTAATGTCCAACCATTAGTTTGGTGTGCAAGCCACGTCCTAAACATCTTCTTCCAAATAATGCACTCCCAGATTCATAATAAAGTTTGTCTTCCATTGCAGTTTTGAAACTAGAAAAATATTGCTAACCGTCTAGGTCTAGGTTGTGCTCTAAAGATTTAGAGGCATCGATTATTCATTGTATATGTACTTCATTGCTTTCGAAAAAACAATCGATAGAGAAAGGAACGATTAGAATGATCGACCGTCTCCACTGAGCGGGTTTTGATGATATGGATCTGAGTATTCCTAAAAGCCGCTACTGGCACCAACAAGCTGTCATCAAGACTGGTCAGGACATCTCTAAAGATGTATAAATAGACAAGGATGCATTACATTTAAAAAAGCACTAAATAAAATCTGTATTAGTAGCTACCAGTTTCGCAGGACTCCAACTCATTATTGACACTGTTACTATAGTATATATGGATACGGATTCAATCTCAACACCACGAAAAGTAAGTCCAAGGTGGTCATTAAAGTATCTGTAAATTCACCAATAATTACGGCCTGCGGAATACGGCTCATGAAGACTGACAGTATCAATTACGTCGCTATAATGTAAGCCACAACAATTATAATTAATAGTAATATTAGCGCAGTTATTAAAAGTTATAGGTGGATATTCTTTATCCGTCAAATTATAGTTAGTACTTCATGTAGTAGTTGTACTTGTAATATTATTTACACTTTGTAAGATGCAATTATTCTTGTTAATTATTTTAACAATTTTTATTTCTCGTTCTAACTTGTTATTTATGTTGTCGTCGATGTAACCTTCGGCAACTGCGGTTGATTTCCATCCCACTAGTTTTTTCACGGCTGTGATGTCACCACCTCCGCTCACACAAATTGTTGCCCAAGATCGACGAAATGAATGGCCCGTAAAAAGTTCAGGATCTTTTAAGGCTCAAAAACATAGCAATTTGTTTGCCCATAGCAGCTAACTTATTTATGCCAACTTTTTGGATGGTGCATTTACCATTCTGGTAATTTAAAAATAAAGAGCCCGATTTGGCATGAGGTGGTCGCAGTGCAAGATATTTTCTACAAATTTCGTAAAATTTACCTGACACGGTAAACGATCTAGACATCTTTGTTTTGGTGATAGGTATAGTGACTACAAGAGCTCCATTGTAATCTTCTATATCTTCAATTTTCATATAATACAATTCGTTAGTGCGACGGCTCCCATTAAACCCATGATTAATGCCACCTGTACAAAACATTACGTTATGAGAAATTTTACAATTTCGTTTTCGATCACTTACTTTGGTCAGAAGAAATGGATGATTTGGTGCTTCTTTAAGAAATTTATTCAGTTCCTCGGGTGTAACAGTCTTGGCTTTTTTTGGTCGATGGCCTTCGGAGTGGCGTTTTAGAAACGCTTGCAACTTCATGTAATTTTCAAGATGGATGGTATGGTGAATATTCAGGGTACTTTTAAGCTTTGAGTAGAAATCCCATAGTGAGGACGACTTGTACTTCTTTGTTTATTCAGCAAAATTCACAAGTAATCCATTTTCAGAAAAAGAATTTGTTTCTTGTCTTAACTGCCAATTCATAAAATTCTTATATGCGGCATCATACTTCCCTTTAGATTTTATAGGTAAAAGATTCTCTGTTGTGCTTGCAGCGAATTTTAATATTTCGGTAGGTGAACTGCTACACATTTCGTCTTCATCAGAAGTATTCGTATCACTCATCTTGTACGCGAAACAAACCAAAATAGAGATAAAATTCAACAAATTATTGATGTTTGTAAAAATTAATGTCATCGTTATAGCAACATCGCACCACCTACTTGTGCCAAAATAATGTATGTGATTTAGTTTTGACGTAACGATGGAGTAATATAATACCATGAGTAGTCAAAGTTATGTCGAATATTTTTGCTGTGGTATCACGAACGTCCATTGCGCTTTGGTACGTGCGCGAGCACGAGTCCTAATCCTAAGCGCAATGGACATGAGTAGTAATACCACCGCAAAAATATTCGACATAACTTTGACTAAGAATGGCATTCAAGGGACTATTCGATGAACGAAACTACTTTTTCAAATTAGTTTTCAGTAAATCTAGCAACAAACTACGCAATTTCTATAGTAACAGAACACTAATATTGACTTTTTCTAATAAAAATCACATTTGTTTAAAATATTCATTGTGCCACTAGTGAAAATTGTCATAAAATATTCACTACACCACTAGTGAAAATTGTCGATTATTTTCACTAGTGAAAATTGTCAATATAGTTCACGCTAATTGATGCAAATCACAAAAATACTAAATTATGATTGGTTAATAGTTAACATGAAGGGGGTGTGTTGAATAGTCAATATTATTCAATTGATAATAGTAATAACTGTCATTACTTGTCAAAATAGCGTTAGTAATCCATAGATTATGCGATAGTTGTAGATAAAATAATTAATATAATTATGAACAATAACATTATTAAAAATATTACAATTTATATAAATATTAACCCGTAACTATGCATTAAAGGCTAATAAAAGTCAAATAAGTTTTATTTCAATTTCAATTTCAATTTATTTATAGAAATGAAAAACAATACAATACAAAAATACAATACAAAATACAAAATGAAATACATCTAGAAATGCAAAATAAAGTACATCCAGTAGTTTATCGAATCTAATATAATATATAATATAGATAAAATAAAAAAAAATAGAATATATGGTTGTGGTCTTAGTCTAAGCAGAGCTTGTGTACTAAGGCCATCAATCAGAATTAGAAAAAAGAAAAAACAGGATAGAAGAAGAAGTGGAGAGTGGCACAGCGGACGAGAATTAAAATTACTTTTGCGATTTATTTGTCTAACAAATAATTTATGTAACAAATGATTAGAGGAATCTGTGTAATTATTTAATCAATTAAATCTAATAAAAAATTGAGGTTATTAATGAATAATTCAGTAGTAAGCTTTTTCCGAAAGAGGCGTACTGAGTTTATTTGTATTAAATTTCTTGGCAAAAGATTATAGAAACGCGGAGCCAGGTAAGTTGCACTTCTTGTTCCAATTGTTTTTTGAGCATTTTCAGTGGCTACGTGTTCTTTTGAAACATTTCTTGTGACATAACCATGGCAAACGAATTGTTTTGGTTGGACGTGATATCTGCAAGTAACAGAAATCATGTATAGCTGCCTTATAGAACATACACGCGCTTCTGTATACAATAATCTTGTTTCATAAAGCGATGGTTTGGCTAACATAATTTTTAAAAGAGTATTTTGTACAACAGCCAGTGGTTTTAAAGTTGTCTTGTACACCCCTCCCCATCCAATAATTCCATATTGGAGAACGGACTGTACAAGGCCATAGTATATAGTTTTTAGTTCTTTTAAGTTTAAAAATTTACGAATTTGTCTAAAAAGGTAAAACAATTTTCTTAGTTTTTGAGCAAGATTAGTTATGTGAATATCCCATTTTAAATAACTATCAATAATTACACCTAAGCATTCGAAATTAATTTAAGTTCAAATTTTGAATTAGCGATTTTTATTGTACTATACGGAGGTAGATTAGCTTTATATGATGTAAAAGGTACGCAAGTTGTTTTTTCGATATTTAAGGTAAGCAAATTCTTATCAAGCCAATTAATTACCTTTTCCATTTCCGTGCTTATAGTATGATAAAGATTTTTCCAACTATTAGATGTAAAGTATAGAACTGTATCATCAGCATATGCATTTATTTTATAATCTTTGCTTATATTTAACAAATCGTTTATGTATAAAATAAACAAAACGGGACCCAATACACTGCCTTGGGGAACACCGTAATTGCATATGAGTTTGTCGCTATAAGTAGTTCCAATTTTTACTTGCTGCTTTCTATCGGAGAGATACGATTTAAATAAATTATATCCAACTCCTCTAATACGTAGGGCCTCTAGCTTCCGTAACAGAAGCTCATGGCTCACTGTATCAAAGGCCTTGGCCAGGTCTAGAAACACTGCTGCTGAGACTCTTGAACTATCCAGATTTTTATATATTTGTGAGGTTAGTGTTTGTAGTGCATCTTCTGTTGATCTATTTTCTCTGAACCCAAACTGATTATTTGATATTATTTTATGTCGCTCTAAAAAACTATTTAATCTCTGTTTAATTACTTTTTCAACAATCTTAGTTATATTGGTAAGTAGTGCAATGGGTCGATAGTTTATTATTGAGTTCTTACAGCCTGACTTAAATATAGGAACTATGATTGCAGTTTTTAATGTATCCGGAAAAATGCCGCTAGAAAGTATCAAATCACAAATGTGTCGTAGAGGTTGAGTAATAAACTCCTTTATTTGTTTTAGGTTCTCAGCAGTAATGTTATCTACACCGGCAGCTTTCCCAGTCTTTAGAGTGTCGATATAATTTTCTATTTCTTGTTTTGTGACAGGGGTTAAGAAAAGCGTACGGGTATTAACAGGAATTTGTTCTAATTCGTTCTTACTATAACTACCTTTGTTAATAAGAGTTTGAGCCAGGCGTGAACCAACACTACAATAATGTTTATTAAATTTTCATAAATTAAAGAAACATTTATTACATACTAATATTTCTACATAAGTGAAAATATTGCAACTTGCCAGTGGTAGATGTACTATCTCATATTTGGAAAACTTTAGTAATCATAATACATATTTCATAACAAATAATACTTGAAATATTGTTTCATTTATCACTGAATTAAAAATAATTTTTACCCAGTATCTGAAAAACAATAAAATACCATACAATTTGTTCAATTACAATAAAACACCTTGTTCAAAAACGCGATTCATTTAATGTTCACTTTTATCATACCTAATTATTAGTGCAGTGTTTTTCAACCGGGGTGTCGCAAAGTTTAGGCATTTTCTTGGAAATTTACTTAAGTGTAGTTCAAGATAACTCATTGTCAGTTCTATTTTGCATTAAGCATGTTTAAACATTTTTCTACTATGACAAATGTTAAAATAATACCTCTTATTTCAGAAAATATACAAATCTCACTCAATAATATAAGTCACTACTTTCCTCGTTTACATGTTGAGAATTACGATTGGATAAGAAATCCATTCATTGTGGACGTTAATGAAGTAAATATAAATCTTGAAGAGCAAGAAGCACTAATTGATTTAAAGAATGATGACAATTTAAAAACTGAAATATATGATTAAATATTAATAAATTTTGGATACACATAAAATCAGAGTATCCTCAATTAGCTAAAAGAGCTCTCACAATATTATTGCAATTCTCGACTTCATATTTGTGTGAATTTGGATTTTCGGCTCTTATGTCCATCAAAAATAATAAAAGAGAACGTTTACAAACGATCGAAGAAGAAATGAGAGTGTGTCTTTCCAATATTCCGCCCAGAATTTAAAAAAATTGTGCATCACGTCAAGCTCAGATCTGGCATTAATTAAAATTGTTATTATTTACGAACCTTTACACCGCTAAGGTAACAAGAGGTTAACGATTATACATACATACATACATACATATAATATTTATTATAACGGGTGTTCATAAACAGTCGTCATCCCAGTAGGTTTTGACTTCAGAAACGTATGTCTATTAAAATTGAGAAAAAATGCACTATGACAGTACTCAATGACGTTTCATTGTGTTGCACGAATTAATCAAAGACATAACATTTTGTTTTTCAAAGCAACTGGGATGACGACTGTTTCTGAACACCCGTTAGAAACCACTAGTGTACCTGTATAATAGATAAGAGTAGAGCAAAAGGTGACATATGTCACATATTTGTGATCCAAAATTGTGTCACTTTAATGTCATTTAGCCATTAGCGGAACTAGAAGGAATTCAAGGGGTACGATTACTCCTTATATTTTATTGAGAATGCAAAACATTGAGTAATAATTGAAAATTAAGCAGCAATACAAATAAAACATTTTTGATGTGTGTAACATTTAATCATTATTTTACATGCACATAAATTTAATTGTGGGTTTTAAAATTATTGACTAAAATATCTCGCATTGCATGACTCTTACTAGACCATTTTATTTTTTGTTGTTTTCTTATTTTTGCCTTTAAAGAGCCAGTATAAATTTTTAAACGGTATACTATAAATTTCATTGTAAATTTTGCTTTTACATTACAACACACTGGAAATTTAATTAATTGATAAATTGGATCGGAATTAATAGCATCTTTTATAATTCTCACAAAATTGTCTTTACAGTTAGTTTTCAAATATTTCTTTAAATTTTGGAAAATTTGTTCAAGTAAAATCACAATTTGAAATATATTATCAGTTACATAAAAAAGACAGCCAACTTTATATTCTTTCAGAGTAACAAATTTTGTATAAGGACGCTGTATTGTTATTCTTTTTGATCCTAAAATGGAAAAACAATTCTTACAAATATTTTGCTTCCTCATACTTCTCACTACATACCCAGCGCAATTATACAAAATATTTTGTTCTCTTAAAGAAAGTTATTTTTTACAAGTTGTTTGATTCACACAGATGCGTGCATCAAAACCTTTTTGATTATAATTAATCACGTAATTCAAGTCATAACTGTTTTATCTCATTCAAAGGTCGTGGTAAAGCCAAATTTGCATCTTGCCGTATTTGTTTGCCTCTGTTAATGTTGGAAAGGAATTTGTAAGCTTCCCTTAATGGCTTTAAAGCGGATGGATACATTTTCTACTAGAACTTAAGCCGACTTAGCATATTTGGGAATCATGGGTTTATGGATTTCGTTCAATTGCCTCATTGAGAGAGCTTAGCATTAAGGTTTCTTAGAATAAGCATTTTTCCTAAATAACGTGCGATGCTCCGATTGGCTACGCAGGATCGCCTCAGCCAATAGTGTTTGAGCTTGCCCCTCCTTGAATTGGCGAGTTCGTCTCGCTGTAAATTCAGAGTGAGTTAGATTCAGAGCCTCGAGGAAGCAAGTTCAGCTATGCTTTGTGCTAGTTTGCGTTTCGGTCTAACTCCCTGGTAAAGTCGTTTCCAGGTTGTTTTGTGTTACGGTTACGCGCAATTCGCTATTTTCGCGTGGCCAATCCAAGCGTGTCACAACAGTTGAAGCTTTTGTAAAAAACCATCGGTCCATCAGTGACGTTTGTAATCGTTGTTACTCAATATACTCGTGTTTGTTAAGTCTTGTTTCACTCCAACAACTAACTGAACCCAAGTTAGGGTTATTAAGTGGCAGTTCCCGGCAATCCCATTGAACCGGAACTCGCAGTGGATTAATTGGGGGCCCCATTCGTGGAAGCCTCTTATCAAGTTAATCGTACAAAAAACATTGGTCCTTCGAGCCGGATGTGGAAGAAGCTAAAAAACGCGAGTGTACAAGTTTCCAGTAGCTGGTGGATGCAATTGCTCCAACATCGTTTCGTCGGAGAGCGTCAAGAAGCTTCGCCAACACCAGGAAATTCAACCATCGAGAGCTTACACCGAGTCCAGGTCCCACGTCAAGCGGCAGCGATCGGCAGCGGGTTGGTTTTCTGTTCGTCAAGAAGTTACTACGTTCTCAAATCAAAAGTAAGTCCTTTTCCATTACACCTTCGTTTAGTGCTGTTTTTTGCTTGTGTCAGTCATGGTGGAAACTCGTTCGACATCAGCGGTCATGTCGGAAACTCGCACTTTAACCACTCGTTGCAAATTCATAAAAGCCCAAGTAGATCGTTTCAAAACTCTATTTCATAGAATTTCTTCGTCCAGCCCCGTGAAGGCTCACGAGGTCGGCAACTTGTCAGAAGAGTTTAGTTGTTTCCAAAATTTGTTGGATGAGTATAAGAAGTCAATGGAGGGCCTAATGGAGGCCGACGCTGAAAACTTTGATGAACTTTTCAATGAATTTGACTCTTTTATGACTCATTTTAGCGAGATTAGTAGCGCAGTAAAGGAATTCTTATCAAAAAATAAGATCAGTTCGGGTATAAAACCGAATGTAGGTCAAAATTCTTCGCAAAGTGGCCCTTCAGGAGAGCTCGCTGGATTAAGATTACCACCCTTAGATTTGCCTTCCTTTTCGGGGAAATTCGAGAATTGGGTTCAATTTCATGACTCCTTTACGTCGCTTATTCATAACAACGTTAATTTGACCAACGTTCAGAAATTTTACTATTTGATTTCTTCCCTTAAGGCAGAAGCTGCTAGTTCAATCTCGTCGTTAAAAGTTACCAACGATAACTATACCATTGCTTGGGACATTCTAGTCAAGCGATTTGAAAATAAGAAACTGATCGTAAAATCAAACATAAATGCGTTATTCAGTTTAGAGAACGTAAAAAAGGATTCACATTCGTCTGTTCAAAGGCTGCTCGATAGTGTAGTTAGAATTTTGGAAATTTTAAAGGCGTACGGGGAACCCACAGTCGACACCATACTAATACATATCATAGTTTCGAAGCTCAGCTCAGCAATGCAGACTGACTGGGAATTATGCAAACATGCCGGACAATTTCCTACTTTGCGAGAGTTGTTAGATTTTTTAGAGAGCAAAAGTCACTTATTAGGTTCGCTGGAAGCTGCGAAAATAGGTTCGAGTTTGGGAAATCAGGGATCCGAGCAAAAAAGTCATGCACGCGCTCATGTAGCCAGAGAGCAAGGTAATCACTCTTGTGATTTTTGCAAAAATAGTAATCATTCGATTAGCGCTTGCGAATCATTCTCAAAATTGTCGGTAAACGCTCGTATCGAAGAGGCGCGTCGTTTGAAATTATGCAACAATTGTCTCAAGCCCGGACATTTCGTGGTAAAATGCACATCGTCGAGATGCCGCGTATGCAGAAAAAAGCACCATACTTTACTGTGTTTGCGTCCAAAGCGCGACGCGCACGAAAATACTTCGTCGCCGCGTCCTGGACCGCCAGAATCCAGCAGTGACGCACGGGAGGTCGGGGCCGTCTCCCCGAGCGAGGCACCCGTCGCATCCGTTTCAGCAGCTTGTAGCCGTCCTGCAATCGCGGCGCCAGCGCAAGTTTTATTGTCCACGGTTAGCGTATTCGTAGAAGGATCCTCCGGGTCATTTTCCCGGGCAAAAGCTCTTTTGGACCCCGGATCCCAACTTAACTTAGTTAGCGCCGACTTGTGTCAAAATTTGAAAATTGAGAAACGAGGTAATATCACCTCACTGTCGGGTGTTGGTGCCAGGGCTCTGAACGCTGAATTCAGAGCAAACGTTCGAATCCGCTCCCGTAACGGGAAATACGAGGACATTTTGAGCTGTATTGTGTTAGACAAAATTACGGACCCTCTGCCGGCCCTTTCTTTCTCGTTGAGGGATTTGAAGATCCCACCAAACATTGTGCTAGCCGATTCAGATTGTAATACACCGGGAAAGATTGATCTTTTATTAGGCGCGAATGTCTTTTGGCAAGTGCTCTGTCAGGGACAGGTGAAATTGGGCCCAGAGAAGCCATTCTTAACAAAAACTCTTTTTGGTTGGGTTTTAGGCGGAAACATGAACATCGAAAATCGAGCGCTCATGCTTTCAAATAGAGTTCATTTAAGTGTAGCCGGCATCGAGCACGGCATTCAGAGATTTTGGGAAATCGAGGGGGCTTACGGTTCATCAGGCCGACTCTCTGCTGATGACAAATTTTGCGAAGACCATTTTCAATCGACTACGAAACGGGCGTCGTCGGAGCCGCGTAGGTTCATCGTGAGCATACCTTTCAGGAAAGATGCTCCATCGCTGGGAGACTCGCGCGGTATAGCGTTTAAAGCGTTTCTATTCATTAGAAAACAAATTGTCAAAAAATCCCGAGTTGAAAACCGCGTATTCCGCATTTCTCAAAGAATACGAGTCGCTTGGTCACTTGAGCAAGGTGGACGACGAAGGGAGCCTTCCTCATCCTAGGTTTTATTTACCACATTTGCCAGTCATAAAGGAGGACAGTTCAACGACCAAACATCGCGTTGTTTTTGACGGCAGTTGTGCGTCCTCCTCCGGAGTATCGCTTAACGACCTTCAACATAAGGGCCCAGTGGTCCAGCAGTCGTTGTTTGCAATTCTTTGTCGCTTTAGGCAATTCAAGTACGTGCTGAAAGCAGATTGCGCCAAAATGTATAGGCAAATTCTCGTGGACCCCTCGCAGACGCAATACCAATTAATTTTATGGCGTGACGACAAAACCTCAGCGGTAAAATGCTTCAAATTATTAACGGTCACCTACGGTACTAAATCAGCCTCGTACCTAGCAACTAGGTGCTTGATACAAATCGCCCAGGAAATCGAAGCATCGCTTCCAGAGGCCTCATTAAGAATTAGCCGGGATTTTTATGTAGATGACCTACTGACTGGTTTTGAAAATAGGGCGGAAGCCATAAAAACGCAATTCGAAATTAGTAGCGCTTTGTCGGGGTACGGGTTTGAATTGCGAAAGTGGGCATCCAACGACAGTGAAGTAGCTAGCGCCATTGGTGTAGATCGCGGCAGCATGGAGCCCATTTCTTTGACGGAAGACGCCACGGAGAAAACTCTCGGCATTTTTTGGGATACTCGGCGGGACGTGCTAAGTTACAGAGTAAACCCTAGCTGTTGCAAATCAGTTACCAAGCGGGCTATACTCTCTAGTATGGCTCAAATATTCGATCCCTTGGGACTACTTGGTCCAAGCGTTCTAACTTTGAAACTTCTCGTGCAACGGCTTTGGCAGTTGAAGTTGTCATGGGACGAAACGGTGCCCATGGAGATGCGCTCCAGATACGACGAACTCCATTCTTCATTACGCTCTTTGGGCTCGTTGGCAATTCCGAGACGGGTAATTTGCGATGACATAAATTCGATAGATCTCCACGGATTTGCGGACGCGAGTTCTGTAGCCTACGGGTGCGCCGTGTATATACGTTGCGTTGACGCGCGCGGTAATGTCACCACCAATTTGCTTTGTGCTAAGTCAAGGGTCGCTCCATTAAAAACAATATCCTTGCCTCGTTTGGAGCTTTGCGCAGCCTTACTGTTGGCTCGTTTGATTAAAACTATACTCGATTCCTCCGCATTTAAATTTGACCGCGTGTACTATTGGTCGGACTCCACCATAACTCTGCACTGGATAAATAAGGATGCGAGTAATTGGAAGACGTTCGTCGCGAACCGGGTGTCCGAGATTCACGAACTAAGCAATAGGGAAGAATGGTTTCACGTGCGTACAAATTGCAACCCGTCCGATATAATTAGCAGGGGAATGTTACCCCAGGAGTTACTCAACTCACGCTTGTGGTGGCACGGGCCAGAATTTTTGTCACAGGCGGACTTAAAACCCCAGCCCGTTAAAATTGATTCGGGTGAGCTAGCAGCCCAAGAGTCGCGCCCAGTAGTGGCCACTCTTCACCATCGCGTCCCAGAATTTGAACTTTTCAGGCGCTATTCCAGTTTTACAAAATTACAGCGCGTAGTCGCGTACTGCCTGCGTCTCGCGAGAAACAGAAACACCGAAACGCGCTGGTCGGGACCTCCAGCCATTGACGAATTGGAGGACGCGACTCGCCGCCTGATCAAAATTGCCCAGGCGGAAGTCTTTTCCGGAGAAATAGCAGTTTTGTCTAAAAAAGCGCCATTGCCGAAAAATAGTGCGCTGCTTTCTCTAAACCCATTTCTGGACGATCAGGGCCTACTGCGCGTGGGCGGCCGTCTAGAAAACTCCAATCTAAGCTTTGATCAGAAACATCCCCTTTTGTTACCAGCTAGTCACCCTTTGTCGTTGCTAATCGTGAAGCAAGAGCATTTGCGGCTCTTGCATTGTGGACACTCGGTGTTACTGGCCTCATTGCGGGATAAGTTTTGGATCGTGAGAGCCAAAGACCTAATACGTAAAGTAATACACAATTGCGTGATATGCTTCCGGGCCAAGCCTAAGATGAATGAACACTTGATGGGATCACTACCCGAAGCTCGTGTCACACCCTCTCCCCCTTTCAGTAATTGCGGGATAGATTACGCGGGTCCCGTGTTTATAAAAAACAAATCCGGGCGAGGCGCGAAAGAAGTAAAGGCTTACGTAGCCCTATTTGTGTGTTTAGCCACGAAGGCTATTCATCTTGAACTCGTGGAAGACCTCACGACGGAGGCTTTCATCGCATCATTGAGGAGATTCATCTCCAGACGCGGTTTACCCTCCAACATATTTTCTGACAATGCTACCTGTTTCACCGGTGCCAGAAATCAGCTATCGGAATTAAAAAATATCCTGTCAGGCTCTAGTGAGCAATGCATAAGGGAAGAATTGTCGAAACATAACATTAAGTGGAATTTTATTCCGGCACGCTCTCCGCACTTTGGCGGCATTTGGGAAGCGGGGGTAAAGTCATTGAAATCTTATTTAAGGCGAATATCTTGCAATGCAAAGTTAACTTTCGTTGAGTATTACACCATGCTGACTCAAGTGGAGGCGATACTAAATTCCCGTCCACTCTGTGTTCTCCCTACCGACGCCTCATTCCCCGAAGTCCTTACTCCTGCCCACTTCTTGATCGGTCGGAAGCTGACTTCGTTTCCGGAAGCCCAACTCCAGGGCATACCGGAAAATCGTCTCAGCCGCTATGGGCTGGTCCACCGGCTGTCCCAGCAGTTTTGGGATCGCTGGTCCCGGGACTACCTCCACCTCCTGCAGCGCCGGCCTAAGTGGAAGTCCTCCAGCACGTCTCTAGCCCCCCAGGTGGGCGACGTGGTACTCGTCCACGACGAGGCATCTCCAAGCTACCGTTGGCCACTGGCAATCATTTCGGCCACATATCCAGGAGCGGATGGTGTTGTGCGTGTGGTGCAAGTGCGCGATTCCCGAGGGAATCTCCTGAAACGCTCGGTGCGTAAAGTGTACATCCTACCCAAAGACGATCATTGCGATCAAGGGCAATAAACATTGACTTTGCTCTTAGTTGGTAGTTTTCGCTAATTGAACATTTTGCTAGGTTTAGTTGTTTCTTTGCTTGTATTCATGCTAGTTGTAAGTTATCTGTAAGACTCTTGGATTATCATCTGTCATTAGTTCTTGTTATGCATTTGATTATTTTGTAGTGTTAGATTTCAGTTTAATTTTGGGATTTAATCACGTCGTGCCATAGTCGGCACTTCGGGGGCGGCATGTTTGATTCACACAGATGCGTGCATCAAAACCTTTTTGATTATAATTAATCACGTAATTCAAGTCATAACTGTTTTATCTCATTCAAAGGTCGTGGTAAAGCCAAATTTGCATCTTGCCGTATTTGTTTGCCTCTGTTAATGTTGGAAAGGAATTTGTAAGCTTCCCTTAATGGCTTTAAAGCGGATGGATACATTTTCTACTAGAACTTAAGCCGACTTAGCATATTTGGGAATCATGGGTTTATGGATTTCGTTCAATTGCCTCATTGAGAGAGCTTAGCATTAAGGTTTCTTAGAATAAGCATTTTTCCTAAATAACGTGCGATGCTCCGATTGGCTACGCAGGATCGCCTCAGCCAATAGTGTTTGAGCTTGCCCCTCCTTGAATTGGCGAGTTCGTCTCGCTGTAAATTCAGAGTGAGTTAGATTCAGAGCCTCGAGGAAGCAAGTTCAGCTATGCTTTGTGCTAGTTTGCGTTTCGGTCTAACTCCCTGGTAAAGTCGTTTCCAGGTTGTTTTGTGTTACGGTTACGCGCAATTCGCTATTTTCGCGTGGCCAATCCAAGCGTGTCACAACAGTTGAAGCTTTTGTAAAAAACCATCGGTCCATCAGTGACGTTTGTAATCGTTGTTACTCAATATACTCGTGTTTGTTAAGTCTTGTTTCACTCCAACAACTAACTGAACCCAAGTTAGGGTTATTAAGTGGCAGTTCCCGGCAATCCCATTGAACCGGAACTCGCAGTGGATTAATTGGGGGCCCCATTCGTGGAAGCCTCTTATCAAGTTAATCGTACAAAAAACACAAGTGTTCCAGTTTGGAGGTAAAAGTAAACGTTCCTTCATTTCGTTATTACTATTAGGCGTTTCTTTGCTGTTTGTTTTAATGAATTTTAAAAAACCTGACAATGGTGTTCTATCATCGTCTTGATAATTTTTGCTTGTAGGCATATTTAAATACTGTGCAACAGATAATAATTTCAAATTTTGTTTAAACTGAATTGCTGTAGGAAGTGGGTGTCTCGCCCTCATTTGTGAAAATAAATTTTCCAAGCAATCTTGTGAAAATCTAGATGTTAATAAAAAATTATATTTTTTTTCGTTTAAAAAGAAATTTTGGAGGTCTAGAATCGATGTTGTAGTCAATATAACGCCAGTCTGAATGGGTTTCCATACTGGTTTTCCATTTTTATTTGAACCCACTTTCAAACTTCCGAATAAATCAATAATTTCTTGAAGAAATTCCAAAGTGTTCTTATAGATAGTTGGATTCAATTTACTCAATGCCTGTACCGCCGATCTTGAACTAATTAGGCCGAACCATTTGTAAACCATATCGATAAAAAAAGCTGTAGTTAATGAAGACTTATCTTCGTTCGTTTCTGCATCGAACCGCATACCACAACTAACGTTCCAATTTAATACGTGTAGTGAATTAGAAACCTTCATTTTGTTAAAATGTCCTGGATTCAGAAGATCCACATTCAATTTTGGTGCAAACTTCAAGTCCAAATCTCCTTCTTCGTTACAAAATTTCTTTATATATTCAAGTTTCACTAAATTGCTGGGTAAATTATATTTTTCTACAAAGTGATCCGATAACTCAATAATTTTGTTTTGAACTAAACATTGTTTAATATTTTTCAATAAATGGGGTCCGTCTGCTAAAAAATAAATCTTCTCTCCATTACAGGGATTTATTGTAAAATTCACTGTTTTGCAATGTTTCCCAGCCATCACGCCAAACTTCTTCCACATGGCTTGATTAGCTGAGCCCATATCAGAAGTAACTGAATAAACATTTAAACCTATTGCCGTTATCTGTCTAAATATGTTTATGAGTATATCTGCTATGGTAGTTCCATTGGTGCTGTCCCCTGTGAAATAATACGCTGCTACTTGTTTCCACCTGCTGGTAATTCCGCCCAACATAATCACCAATGCTTTGGTGGCTATTCCTTCATGCTCAGGTAGGGTAATACTTCCAACATACCTTTGGGTTGAAACACAATAATCTAGTCCACTTTTGATATCCATTTCATCCAGGGTAATCATACAGTCTTTTTCGAAATCAGAGCTAAGTGTGTCCACTTTAATTTTCATAAATTGAATAACTTCTTCTAAAACGCCAGATTCAAATTGAAGGTTTTGTAGATGTAGATTTAATGTTCGAATACATGGAAATGGTAAACCAAGTTTTTTTAATGTATTGTATCCGGTTGTTCCACAGGCAAACTTAAGTTGTAAAGATTTAGTTATAGTTTCATCCGAGCACTTCACAAATTTTTTTCCTATCATTGCTTGAAATTGATCTTCCGTAAAAATCTTTTCAAATCTTTGTTTAAGTCGCTTATTTTCTAGTTTTTGTTCAAATAATTGACGACTCAATTTCTTATTACTTACTCGAAGGTTTGCAACTTGTTTTTGTAAATTTTGATATTTCTTCTCCAAATTTCTTTCTTTAGAATACTGGTTATTTGATGATTGTGCCGGTAACAGTGATGATGACGAAACATGTGCTTTGCTAGATGTCAAAAGACAAGGTATTGCATCCTTTTTTAATTGTTTACCATAAATTTCCCACTGGTCTTCTGTAAAGTGATTCTGACATATTCTTCCTCTACTTACTCCCGTCTTCTGTATCCATATCGCGCGTTTAAAACTATCTTTAGGAACAGCTTTAAATATCACTCCATTTTCCGATCGGTTTTTGCAACCCTTTACGCTGCAGCCGGTCATGTTACTTTTGACAACGCTAATTAAACGAATTTCAATACTTCAGTGTCATTCTGACATTCATTGGCGTATCAATTATTTAAAAATGTGAAACAAGCAAGCCTTGGTAAACGTGATCCACCAATCAAAATGTATTCCCTCGTTTTCTCTACTCTTACTATTTATACAGGTACACTAGAAACCACCAAAGATGAGCCCTGCGTCATCACACGCTGAATTTAGTAACGACAAACATGCGTGTACATTTGTTCACAAACTCCATGCGCACAACAGTAATAGCATTACAATAAGCATGTGTTATGATTAAAGTGCTTATTTGATTAAAGTAGTTTAAGTCACATACGCGCGTCATTACTAAAACGTCAACTGTCAAATAATACTTGTGAAGCCTTGTTCGTTTTTTCGGCGTTTTATAACTACGTTTTTAGTGTACGTTTTGCTTAACCGTTAATATCTTAGTAGTTTTTGTTACCGTTGGTTTATTTTGTTATTGTTGAGTTACTGGACCCTGTTTTATATTTGTTATTGTTAGTTTTCCTACATTTTGTTAATTGATTGATTGATTATTATTTACGATTTGATACAAATTATGTCTATGAAAGGTAAAACGTTACGTTCGCAATCTCAGCAGCTCTTATTAAATTTATTGGATTACTTCGAACGAGAGAAAGAAAATGGGGGTCATCTAATTCCATTGTCATGTGTACAAGAGGTAAATAAAACATAATTCACCTAATTATATTTCACATCCATCGTTTATTTGTAGAGGGTAGTGGAAGCTCTAGGCATTAGTGTTTCTACTGTGAAAAGAGTTAAGAGTAGTTCTAGTATGAATCCAGTTTTATGTAGCCCTGGCAAGAAAAGACCATGTAAAAAGTTAAAATCTACTGATTTACCGGATTCCTCGAAAATGGTTATAAGGGACAACATATACACGATGTATTCGGAAAAAAAGCACGTTACCATCAATTCCCTGAATACTGAAGTGAAAGAAAGTAGTATTTTATTCAGTAACACCAGCTTAAATCGAGTTCTACATGATATCGGTTTTAAATTCAAGAAAGATGATAACCGTAGAGCACTAACTGAAAAAGAAAATATTGCTATTATGCGGCTCCAGATTTTAAAACGTTTCATGGAGAATCTAAATTCACCTCATCCACTGCAAGTAGTCTTTATGGACGAAACGTGAATTGAAACGTTAATGCTGGGTCTAAATTAGGGTTTGTTGAAAACGCATCCCTATTATTTGCAACAAAATCATTAAAAGAAGACTATCATGGGGAGATGAATTCAGAAACCTTTAAAAAATGGCTCATCAACCATTTAATTAATAATTTGAATAAGCCTTCATTGATAATATTGGATAATGCTCCTTACCATTCTGTTTTAATAGAAAGAAATCCCTCAACTTCCTGGAAGAAAGCCGATATCATAGAATGGTTGAATACAAATTCCATTAATCACGACCCAACTTCATTTAAAACTGAATTACTCGTACTAGCCAAATCTCACAGAAAAGAAAAACGGTATGAAGTAGATGAATTACTTAGAAGTTATGGTCATGATGTTTTACGTCTACTACCATATCATTGTGAATTCAATGCCATTGAATTAATATGGGCACATGCAAAACAATATTACAATAATCACATCGGCAGGGATGGTTATGGTGATGATCGAGTTCTTGCAATGTGGAAGGAAGCATTAGAACAATGTACCAAAGATGTGTGGAGTAATTGTGTACGTCACACTGAAGAAAAAATTAGGACTTGGTATGAGCGTGAAAGGGTTTTAGATGTAACTGTTGATAAACTAATCATTCATGTTGGCAACGACTCAAGTGACTCTAGTTTAAGTAGTGATAGTGATTAAGAATTGTAATTATTAATCTGTTTACATTATTATATTTTAGTCGTAATCTAAATTCCTATGTTTTTGTAGAATTGCGTTGCGGAAGAAATACAGTTGTATATTTATTGGTTAGATTATTATATCATCTGAAATTGTGTATTGGTAAATGATTTAAGTTGCATATAACCTTAGTCATCATAAAAGCAAATAAACGCAAATAACTAAAACAGTATAATAAAAAATGGATTTTTTACATTTCTTAGTCAAAACGAAAATAATGACACTGACAGCTGTTTGTTTCCCGGATAAAGCGCCACCTATTGGCTCCTGATTGCTTGAGAATAAAACTGACGCTAATTTGACTAGCAAGTAAAATCTTACATCATACGGATAGCATTGATGACGCAGGGCTCATCTTTCGTGGTTTCTATAATACGTATTTAAGCATCTTTATGTAATTTGATATATTTGATAATAAAACTAGATTTAAAAATCTGTAAAAGGCTTTATGCAGAACTTCCCTCGTTGACATTGTGACACTAACTGCCGGTCTTATAAAGGCAACTAATCTGAGTTAACTTTAATTCGCTGTTAAAATAAACAAAAGCGCATCAAAACGTAAGTGCTTATGACATTTTATTCATTAGTAAACAAGTTTTGATGCGCTTTTGTTTACTTTAACAGCGAATTAAAGTTAATGTCAAATTAGTGGCCTTTATAAGACTGGCTGTAAATAATTTAAAAAATCAAATTAAGTTAGGAGTACAAATATCTTCACGTTTCTATAAATTAAATACATTTTCAAATAAAAAAAAATATCTCGCTGGGGTTTGAACCCGCCGCATCTGTAGCTCTGTAGAATGCTCAACCCTGGCCGAGGTTCCGCAGAGGATGTAAGTCTGGCGGAACTCCATCTGCGCTACCGCGTCTCTTCGATATAAATCCGGCGTGCGCGTTTCCTGAAGAGCGCGGTGTAATGGTTGAAACATTTGTACTCTTTTGTGACATTATCCTTTATCGGTTGAGTCTTATTTTCGGCAAATGTAAAGCCTGACCTATGTGAAAGTTACTACTTCCTTTTATTTCAAAATTAACACAAGAATAAACAAAATTTTATTTTTTAAGGTGCTCACCCTGTATATATTTGCATGAAATTGTACCGGTTTCATGCGAGGTAGATATATAATATGTATGCAAAATATCGTCTTCCTCCGACAAATAGTTTTTGAGCTATACTGCCAACAGACAGACAGACAGACGGACAGACAGACAGACTGGCGGAAATGAGAAAACCTCTTTTTCGTCATCTAGTGACCTTGAAACGTGAAGATCTGAAAAAATCTCTGAAGGTGATTTTTTCGTGATTACAATATTTCCTTCGTCTTTCAGACGAGGGAAGTAAAAACTGTAATGCCCAGGTACACTCAGCAAATATTTAAAAATGTTGACATTGACAGTTCACCAGTTTTGTGAATGGATAATAGTAAACTCATACGTCAAACTGACACCGACAAATCGTTTAAAATGCGTGAAAAGCATTTTGAACCAAATTACATTGTTACAATTAAGCACGACTATTGTAAGATTGATAATACTTATTAAACAATATTGCTATTTGAATTACTTTATCAATTTTAAAGTATATATGTTATTCGCAAATATTTTGTTTGACTTTTCCATAATTATTGTAAACTTCAGGACGTCTAAACATTTGCATATTATGATTTATACGGTTCGAAACTTTAAAATCGTGATTCTGATGAAGGCAAATTATGAATATGCAACATTTCTATTGGTGTTGACGGCATATCCTTGATTAATCCAAATATCGTCGTAATGACTTATTTAAATTTTGCCGCCTTTCTGGAATAGTTTCTGGTCCACCCGTTGAAGGGCGCTGAAACTTTTATACAAGCTTACTGTGGGAGAAATCACTGTATTAGTGGTTGCTTAGGGACTGACCATATATTTATACTAGGTACCATATTAGTCCAATCAAATAAGGATTCTTGATCGGAATAATTCAAAGTGAGCTGAATTTTTGTGTACACCTTTATTTAATGTTTACAAACAACCTCCAAAAAGTACCCTTGATTTGACCTTGAGCTTCTAAGTTATAGAGTGCAGATGTAGGAAAAATTTGGTTTTTCGCTTATATCTTTTTTTCTATTGACTTTAGGTATATGACATTGAACAGAGAAATTGAAGGGCACAAAATTCTGTACAAAAAAGTACTGGGTAGTTTTTTTTGTAGGACTGACCGTTTTCGCGTAGTATAGCGTTGAAACTATGAGTCCAATACGAAGTACCCTATTCCACAGCACTTTTGAGGTTGAGTACGAGGCGCGTTTTTTTAAATGTGGTATCTCCTTTCAGGCCTAATCCACGGTATCAGTCGGTCAAAATATCCTCTCTATCCTTAAACAGTCAAAATAGAGTTATGTTAATCTTATTCATGCTCTTCTTCCTCTCCTTCTATGTCGCGTTGTTCCAGATAATCCTTAAAAAATGTCTAATCGGTTTTCATTCTCTCCTTCATCAACTTGGTTTTCTAAGATGTCTTCAATTGCATTGGCATTTAAACATGATTGTCCGTTACAATGACCACAAATTGACGAGCATTTAATCTCTAACTTTCTACATCCACACAATGGCCCACAACCTTTGGTGCAATTACAGAAGATCAGGTTCAAAAGAAAATCCAGAGCGGGAGCTTGCATTATTTTCTTTGGTTCCATACATCGTTTCTCAATGTCCATCCCTAATACGGTTTAATTCATTCCCCAGCGACTTTTGTATTTAAAAATAAACTCTGTAAAGGTGCTCTTTAGCTGCACTATCTGTAATAAATTTAATTTCACCGGCTTACTTTTACGTATTAATTTCGTGAAACACATATAGCGATATTGATCAATAGACACTTCTTGAATTGGAGCACCATATAATGCCAGTAAAAATTTAATCCCATTGGAAGAAATCAATTCATGTGAGGAATATATTTGCTTGAAAACTTGAGCCGCAGCTGGTAAATCTTGGCGGTTTTCTAACAGCTTCAAAGCTGCCGTTTTACCTCTACTAAAAAGAGCTGACGTTGTGTCACACCCGGAGACAGCATGTAAAAATAAAAGATGATGTTTACTGGATTCATATTGGTAACAATTTTGGGATTAGTAAATTCTTTGTGGAACTTTTCCTCTGCCTGGCTTTTCTCCATCAACTGGCGTACGAGCTATCAGGAGTACCAAGAGATCTACATCTTCCTTGACAACAACAGTTTTATTTTGACGCGATTCTTCAAGTGCTGTTTCAATGATTAAAACATCGGCATCATCTTCAGATTGCTTGACACGGATATTATGAACCTCAAAATGCTTAGCCGACATGGAAATTAATCTGGTTTTGTTGCTGTTATTAGCAAGAAATTTATCTTGGCTTACCATTGCGTTCATTGTTTCATCGAACAAGATTTCCACCGATGACAATTTAGAGATCCAGCTGCTGCCTGCCAAGCGATTTCCTTGAATTATTTTATTTTGGGAACATTATTGTCTTAATACTGTACGAAAAACACCCTTTGATTCAGCTCATGGTATATTTTTAAATTTCAGATCTTAAATTAGTTGTGGAAGTCGGTATATCTGTAGTGTTATCCTTCAGATCAATGTTCATGGCGAGTTTTCAAAGAAACGGTCGGTCCTACAAAAAAAACTATCAAATACTTTTTTGTACAGAATTTTATGCCGTTCAATTTCTCTGTACAATGTCATATACCTAAGGTCAATAGAAAATAAGATATAAGCGAAAAACCAAATTTTTCCCACATCTGCACCCTATAACTCACGAAGCTCAAGGTCAAATCAAGGGTACTTGTCGGATGTTGTTTGAAAACACCAAATCAAGGTGTACACAAAAATTCAGCTCACTTTGAATTATTCCGAAAGTTTGCCGTAAATTTGTCTAATTTGACTGGACTATATAGGGGACAGACTTGTTATAAACAATCAACGCAGACGACGGTTATAGATATTAACTATACAAGTTTGATTATGAGCATCTTAACGACACGAGTTTGATTGCCAAAAACGAGGCGGTGAGCCGAGTTTTGCGGCAATCCAATGAGTTTCGTTAAGTGCCATAATCAAACGTGTATTGTTCAATATTTTATCTTCATCAATAAATTCTGGTTCAATGTATTTATTTATACAAAAAGAGTGCGGTAATATTCATTACCGCACTGAGTGCGGTAATATCTATCAATTACCGCACTGAGTGCGGTAATATCCATTGAAACCTGAAATTTTGGAAAACACCTTTTGCAGTCTAGCTGCTTCTGGTAGGCCTTCAATAGTTTCGCAGAAGGCCCGCCAGGTTCCCCTTTTTCTTCTGTGTATGCAGCTTGTGTACGACCCTTTGTAATTGTCCCAGTCTAGTTGAGAGTTTGTGAGTCTGGCTCTATTGAAGAGCCTGTGCGTTTCTTTGCGGAGGGACTGGAGTTCAGGGTTCCACCATAGAGTCCTTTTACCTTCCCTGCATCGCTTAACAGGACAGTTGGTCTCGTATGACTCTATGATAGATTGGTGTACAAGATCAACGCTCTCTTCTAGCTTGTCAGAATTTTTTGGAATGATTCTAACCAAATCTAACCTATTTTAGAGGTCCTGTTTATAGCCCTCCCAATTGGTTCCTCTGGGATTTCTAAATATATTCAACGCTGGTGGCCGCTTTAAATTTAGATTGAAAGTGATATGACGGTGATCCGAAAGAGAGGGTTTCGTCGATACCTGACAGTCTTTGACAAAGGGGGCGACCGTAGCGGTGCCCACTGTTATGGCGATGACTTCTTGCCTTCTGTCGGTAACAAAGGTAGGTGTAGTACCACAGTTTAGTACCTCCAACTTCGTAGTGTAGAGATACTCCATTAGGCCTCTACCTCGTGGGTTGATGTCCGTGCTGCCCCAACAGATGTGGTGCGCATTGGCGTCACACCCTACCAGCAGAGGTAGATTATTCGTGTCACAGTAACTTACCAGTCCCTGAAACTCTGGGTTAGGTGGCAGTTCCTGTGCATCGTAAGGAAAGTAGGCAGAACTAAGAACAAAGCTTCTCCTGCTGTTGCCATATAGAAGATCAATTTTGACTGTCACTAGATCACTAGAACAGAAATTGGGCAATATATGTATATATCGGTTAGTCCCGAAGAGTATATGCAAACTCTCGGTGTAACCGCATTTGTGCAATAAAACAGAGAACCGCTATTGAGACATAGACCCTGGACAGAGCCATGTCGTACCCATGGTTCCTGAATAAGTGCTATATTAATATTATCATCTGTAAGCCTCCTTTGCAGAGCATAGGGGGCTGCTATACTGTATTGCAGGTTAATTTGTAAGAGATGGATACTATTCATAAAAGGAAAAGCGTCCACTCCTACTCCTGCGCCTCCGCCGCAACCTCTGCCTCCGCAGCAGAGTCAGACACTTCCATGCCTTCAAGCTCTGCTACGGGCGCCTTTTCTTTCGCATGTTTAGGGTCCCAGAAAAATACCCTTACCATGTCCGCATATGCCTTCATGCCAAGTTTCTTCAGAACCGACACAGAGAGCCCGTCCACGTCAAGAACAAGCCCTTTGGACTCGACCCGTCCGGCATGCCGAATCCTCCAGAGATCGGTCCGAAGCCCCGGATTCTGGCGTTTTAGCCTTTTTAAGATGGTAGCCCCGTCCTCAGGTACTCCCGGTATTCAAGCTAACATCTTACTCGGCCTGGGGACAGAGTCGCCCTCTAAAAAAACGAGTTCGACTCTTGTACCCGTGCTGATCTTACCGACAGTTTCTTTAAGCCACGTCTTGGAGAAGGCATCGGAACATGTGATCAAAATGATCCCTTGTTTCGTCCTTCTAAAGTCGTCGTATTTTGGAGCTCCCAGCAGAGAGTGTGACCTTTGTCTGTAACAGTAGTGCCTCTGGTAAGAAGCTGGTAGCCAACCTAGCCTTCTCCTGCTTACACCGTTTTCTTTCTGCACCGCAACGGTTTCTCTTAGTAAGAGGTCCTTTTTGTGATGCAGTGTCAGTTTCTGAGGAGGGTCCCAAAACGGTTTCCTTTTTATTGGGTAGTACTGGAGGGGCTCCAGTGGAGAAGCACCCTCCTGAGGTGGTCAGAGTAGGACCTGCAGCAGATCCCTCCTGTGAAGGACTGTTAGGGTTATTAAAAATGTCTTCCATAATTAATCCCACGAGTAGTCAGGAAAGGAGGTCCGCTTCTGCAGAGCCTGTTGCAGGAGTAAGGCTAAGGGGCCATTGAAGGGCGCCAGGTATTCCATGGGCATCGTTCGAGGCACTGTAACCCTGTGCCATCCAGCTCTCGGCACGATAGCTTCCACCTTAGCTTGGGATTAGTTTATCGACTTCGCGGTCTAGATCCGAAGGGTTTAGTTTAAACAGGGCCACCACGGGAAGGATGCAATCTTAGATTACATAGTCTAGGACTACCCAACGATCTTGAAAGACCGGAAGCGAAAAGTGCAATACTTCCAGAGCTTCCCTGTAGGCAGCTCTGGAAGTATTGCATAAGCCACTGCCTGAATATCCGAAACAATTTATTAGACTATTCAACTCATTCTCTTCAAGTTAACTATTCACCAATCATAATTTAGTATTTATGTCATTTGCCACCAATCAGCGTAAAATTGTGCAACAATTCCGCTAGCGGAGTTTTAATGACTATTCAACTCACCTCCTTCAAGTTAACTATTCACCAATCATAATTCAGTATTTATGTCATTTGCCACCAATCAGCGTAAAATTGTGCAACAATTCCGCTAGCGGAATTTTAATGACAATTTTTTTTCTCTTCCTGTGACATTTATTTAACTTCCTGTAAAATTTATCAAATATGACATTAGCAATGTCAAATTTGACAAACAATTTATTTCACGTCAACAGATTTTTATTTTCAAAGAGGACGTGATAAAATTGATTAATTACTAAGAAATGCCAATTTTGTTCGTTGAATAGTCCTTCAAATGCCGCTTGCAGCCGACGAATTGCATAAATTTTTGTCAAAGTGTTTATTCGTGTTTATTGCTTCAAAATTGGTCTCGGGCTGTCGCACTCGACCAATTTATATGAAAGCAATAAACACTCATACACTTTGACAACAATTTTCGGCAATTCGTCGACCGCTTGCGGTATTGTATATGACAATTTTTTTCTCTTCCTGTGACATTTATTTAACTTCCTATAAAATTAATCAAATATGATATTAGAAATGTCAAATTTGACAAACAATTTATTTTACGTCAACAGATTTTTATTTTCAAAGAGGACGTGATAAAATTGATTAATTACTAAGAAATGTCAATTTTGTTCGTTGAATAGTCCTTCAAATGCCGCTTGCAGCCGACGAATTGCATGAATTTTTGTCAAAGTGTTTATTCGTGTTTATTGCTTCAAAATTGGTCTCGTGCTGTTGCACTCGACCAATTTATATCGAAGCAATAAACACTCATACACTTTGACAAAAATTTTCGGAAATTCGTCGACCGCTCGCGGTATTGTATATGATAATTCAGGAATCAGTCTTAGAGCATCTCTTATAGCCCAGTTACATTAGACGGAAAAACGCAGCATCTGCCGAAAAAATCCAAGTGAGCTGAAATTTTGCATACACCTTTATTTTGACATTATAAATAATGTCTCAAAAGTCCTCATCGATATCGAGCTTGCGTTTTGAGTTATTCAAGGTCAAAGGTCACAGAAATCAGTTTTTTTGCAAATATATCGCTTTCTATGGGTCGTATGACTTTTTTAGATATTAGAAGAAATAAAGGCTAGGAAATTCTCTACAAAAAAGATGACATAGGTTTTTTACGGACAATTAACCATTCAGTAAATAACACACTATTAAGTTTTGCCGACGGGTTTTACTTCCTTTTACGATAAAGGAAGTATTGGATTCACCCCAAAAATTCGAAATTGAGTTTTCAACAGCTCTTCACGTTTTAGAGTACCCTGAACCCAAAAAACATGTTTTTGCTCATTGGTCCGTGTGTCTGTGTGTCTGTGAGTCTGTGTGTCTATCTGTCTGTGAACAGAATATCTCAAAAACGAAGAGGTATGGCGTTGAAACTTGAAAGTTTTGTGTACTATCTAAATGCGACAGTAAGATTTTGAAGAAAATCATATAAGCGGAAGTATGGTTTTTACTCTTGTGATTTTTCAGTTTCTTTCGATTTTTTCAAAAAGGGTTCTAACAATTTTTTTTCAAATATTACATTTTTATTACATTTTGAATGTGTATTGATGTGATATAGGTAATTTTCCAGTTGAATACCTCTAAAATGGGTTTCTTTTGTTTTTTTTTGTTTTTTTATTAACTCCTATTTTAAATATATTTTAAAACTGAAAAATCACAAGAGTAAACACCATACTTCCGCTTATGCAATTTTCTTCAAAATCTTACTGTCACAGTTAGATAGTACACAAAACGTATATATGAAGTTTCAAAGCCATACCTCTTTTCGTTTTTGAGATATTCTGTTCATAGACAGACAGACACACAGACACACGAACCAATGAGCAAAACATTTTTTTGGGTTCAGGGGACTCTAAAACGTGAAGATCTGTTGAAAACTCAATTTCGAATTTTTGGGGTGAATCCAATACTTCCTTGTTCGTAAAAAAAAAGTAAAACCCGTCTGCAAACCTTAACAGTGTGTTATTTACTAAATGGTTAGTTGTCCGTAAAAAACCTATGTCATCTTTTTTGTAAAGAATTTCCTAGCCTTTATTTCTTCTAATAACTAAAAAGGTCATACGACCCATAGAAAGCCATATATTTGCAAAAAACTTATTTCTGTGACCTTTGACCTTGAATAACTCAAAACGCAAGCGCGATATCGATGGAAACCTTTGAGACATTATTTGTAATGTCAAAATAAAGGTGTATGCAAAATTTCAGCTCATTTGGATTTTTTCGGCAGACAGATTCTAATGTAACTGGACTATTATAGATTCTGGAGATGGACACTCCTTAGCTCGAATACAACTTTGAAAGTACTCCGTTGTTGCGTTCTCTTATTCTTCTCTCCAATCATCAAGGTTATTTTCTGGTGTTTTTGGTGACACTTATCGACTACGGCGGCCTAAAGATTGATATCTCATTAGCGAATGTACAATATATTAGTAGGTTAACAAGTACGAAGAAATGAATTCACATTCTGGACATCTCCCTGTCAAAATGTATATAACACGTTTGTGGCTCTTACCTTTTATTTTTTGTTTCTTCGGTCTGACACATTGGGATGGAGCAATGCCCGATTTACTTGAACAAGCTTAGAACCCTTCGGAACAGCAACTCTATTTACTACTACCGTACTACGTAAGGATTCAACTGCACGTTACTGGTTGATGGCCCATAAAGAAGGACATGTGAAACCTGCACATCGCTGGAAGATTGTTGCGGAAAAGGGGAACGTTTGCATTCAAAATCAACATTCAACATTTATTTGGTTTCGGAATCACCGCACCCCTTGGAAGTTGAACTATCACCTTGGGCAGTTTTTAACAACCTCACCACTTGCAGTAAAGGTTTGTTAATGGTTTTTTGTGCGTAGATGTTTTTGTGAATAGAATCTGCGTGTCCCATATGAGATGACAAATTCTGGACCTGTGGGTCATCACCACCATGAAGCGACTGAGATGCGGTTGCCAGATGCTTTCGTAAAATAGGTAGCACGTAACGTGTTTGGATCTTTGGCACCGCATTTAGCAGCAAATTTTCTAAAACATGGCCCTGCATATATATAATGGAAAAAAATACAATTCCTTCCAGGGAGACCAAACACGAATTGATTATCCTTTGGTACATCAGCTCTCGAACGGTAAGGAAGAAAAACTTCGAGAGCGGCCTTCATCCAATCTTATAAAATTAAGGGAACAGTTCTATTTAATTTGCCAGGAATAAGGTAAAGTCCAACATCATCGGCTAGTTCTTTCTCATCCTGCGATAACAACTGATATTCTGGGCTGCTCTTATCGGTACAAACCGCACTATAGTAATCCTCAAGCTCCATACGTTCCATTTCCCCAGGTCTTCTTTTATTTAGAACCAAACTGGATCTTAATATGCAAGCCCCAAGATCTTTCCAAGCAGCAAAAGAAAATTTAAATTTCAACCGAGCCAATTTTTTTTCGCAACGCGTTTTCAAATACCCCGCAAGCAGTTTTACATCATCGGTACCTGGTAGCTGTACTTTTTTGCGTCTTTGCAATTTAATTCGATTTTCCACCACGGTTTTATAAATTACAGGTACGATCCTCTCTGTAAATACGTCAAAGAAGTCTCGCACATTCTGTTTCGTAATTTCGTCCCTCGATTCTTCTATGCACATCGTCTGGTATTCCATAGTAATTTTCTTAATTAGGTTTGCCATATACATAGCAGTTGAAGGTGTTTCGTATTCACCTGTCTGAAAAGAAAATCCTGAAACTTTCTTAATGGCCTCTAAAACGGTGTCATTCATGGATGGAATTAAAAGAGAGCGCAAGTCCGTCATAGCAGGATTAAACTTGCGAGATGTCAACAGAAGACGTCCCAAGTGCCGCAAATGGCATCGAATCATTTTATCATGATGCATAGAGGTGCTGTATTTATTGCATATAGCATTGCCATACCTTATCGCTAATGAATCATACAAAAAAGGCTTGGTAATATAGTCCCTTCTCAAAAACGACCTTACACAAAGCTTTAATGTGTCATTAGCGATACCGTGGATGTTGCCTTCCTTTTTACTTCCTTTTACAATAAAGAAAGTATTGGATTCACCCCAAAAATTAGAAATTGAGTTTCCAACAGATCTTCACGTTTTAGAGTCCCCTGATCCCAAAAAACATATTTTTTTTCATTTGTCTGTCTGTCTGTCTGTCTGTGTGTCTGTTTGTCTGTGTCTGTCTGTCTATCTGTGAACAGAATATCTCAAAATGTAAAAAGGTATGGCGTTGAAACTTCATATATAAGTTTTGTGTACTATCTAGATGCGACAGCAAGCTTTTGAAGAAAATCGAATAACTGGAAGTAGGTGTTTACTCTTGTGATTTTTCAGTTTTTTTCGATTTTTTCAAAAACGGCTCTAACGATTTTTTTCAAATTTCTCATTTTTATTACATTTTTAATGTGTATTGATGTAAGATAGATGATTTTCCAGTTGAATACTTCTAAAATGGGTTTCTTTTGTTTTTTTTTCTATTTTTGTTATTAACTCCTATTCTAAATAAATCACCCGGTATATTATTACATTTTTGAATTCAGCTTAAAATCATAGAGAAAATTTGTCTCCTCACCTAACGCTCTATTTTGTACCGTTTTTGTAGAATTTGTAATTCTTTAAAAATTTTGACAAATGCTTAAAAATTTAAAATCAATTTTTTGGCCAATTATAAGATCACTGTAAAAGGAAGTTGTGTGCTTGTATCACACCAGATTAGTAGATAAGTAATCTTTATTTTTTCAACGATATTTAATTTGTGGCAAGCATATCCCTGAAACTTTTTAATTTGGAATACTTCACTCGATTTCATTCGAATAAAATTTTCCTGTAGTTAATAAAAGTATCACGAATTAGCTGTGAAAGTACACACTTTTTGGAAAACACTTCAGACGTGCAGCTAATTTTTCTCATGATGACATGCCTCAAGATGGTTAGGTAATTTACCCACACATTTCTTGCAGAATATGCAAAACTGACGTCTTGAATTGCGACCTCCTTCGTTACTAGCTACGCTTTCAGCATGTGATGGTGTATCATAACCCGGATGAACAATGTTCGGTAAAAATGCTGCAATGTCTTTAGCTTCTTTCAAATGACCATTTTCAGAAAATTGTTGAGACTCTCCAAAGTTACCTAGTATTAACGGATAATCTTCCGTGTCTGCACTAAGCGATGCTGAAAATAAAGTTACAATTAAAACAAATAAGGTAAAAATAGCACAACCCTTAGCAGATACACAAGAAACGATATAACGACTAACATACACGCTACCTTAAGTATCACCTGGCTCTCAACTCGGCGGCATAACTCCGCTTCACAGCTCGGCAAGTTGCAAAGCTACAGCTGCATTTGTTGATGACGCTACTCCAGAATACCTTCGCAGGAAACGATACCGCCCAAAGGGACAACGAGGCTCACATGGAGACAAACAAGGTGACCTTTTGCACGCCCTCGTGCGATGAATCCCAACTAGAAGTGTTAAAATGCCTGTACGGCACACGAAATTACGAGGCGTTGGTCGACTAAACGGCGCATCACCAGAATCACACACAACTGCACGCCCTAACGGCTCGAAAAGCTCTCTTGAAACGCGCCACATAAACGAACTCACTCGGCAAGAGGCCGCGCCGCCTCCCACGCCTCAAAGCCGCGGGGGCGGCGAAAATCCACCCTCGAAAACCCGCTCGCAGTAACTGCACAAGGTCCGAGACCAACTCGCCGAAACAGAAGCTAGCTCCTTACTGACTAACAAAACCGGCTCGAGCCACGCTGCCGATCGGCAAGAAGCTGGCGGCACAGACAGAAAGACTGTGATGGAGCGAAAAACATTCCAGAAATCTCTCATTTGCTCTCACAGGCTGGTGTTTTAAATTCAACCAAGCAACACGATGAAATTCAGCCCGCCACGACTGCGATGCGAAGACAGCGCACGTGTTCAGCCACAGCTCGGATCGAGGGCACAGCTGCGTGGCGGGATAATGCCAAAACTTGCACAAACATTCTAAACACACACGGGGTATACAAGCGGGGTCGTAATCTTGAAAAATCGATAAATAACTCATACATTTGTAAGCTTTAAAAATGTCCTGACAACAGTTTCGCCTGAAATTGAATTTTATATGCTGCTTTATAACTGTAGTCTTGGCGTTTCTAAAGCGTTTTCGTGAAACCGTTATTTTACGTAAACTTTTTGATACTTATTTTAGTGAAAACTAGATCTTTACAACAGAGTCATAAAAATACATCTGTGACTAGTCAGGAAAATATTTTATCTGACTCAAACAAATAACTACAAAATAAAATAAGCTCTTTATTTATTTTACTTCGGTACGATCCGCCGGTTCCGACCATTTTTACTAATTTGCATTTTTTGCCGCAAACGCTCAATCACGACCATACCAAAATTATATGAAAGGTTTCATGAAACTGCATAACTTTTGTGAAGACTGCAATCGCTTTGGTGTTAATGGATGTCGGAAAATGCAGTTTAGTGAAGGTGTTCGGATACCAGATGGATGTACACAAGCTTGTTACACGATAAATTGCTCATTAAGACCCCATGGGGTGCTCGTAGCAGTGTCCGCCCCTCGTACGTACCCCCACAGCTCAAATGTCCGGCCAGAACTCAATCGCGTGGGAGGGTTCACAGGTTTAGGGTGCGTCTTGGGGCGAAATGCCACGACGGGGTGCCGATATCGGGTTATTAAGACAAGATTATGGGGCGCCACGACATTTGAAAGATGTTAAGATTAATAATTAGCTGACGACCGGTCAAACGTCGAAAACCAATCGCAGTAGCGTTGCGTTGCACTCCAAGGGGTACTCCTACGGCACTGGCTTTTACACCTACCTTTTGGGTGTCCTTTCTCCAGTTGCTTAGGCCCTTTTTTTTTTTTTTTTTTTAATATATATTAGCGAGACCAGTATACAAAATACTATACAGGCTGGTTTGTAATTAATTAGGGCATCTAATAGGCACTATTTAGCTATTGTCTATTGTTTACTGTCTTTTGGTATGTGATAATCAAAATTAAATAACAGCACTCTAACTTACGTTTGATTTGTTTGTACATCACTATTTTCACTGATATCACTTAGTCTGGCACATATAGGTCTTGTGGTAACTTCCTACTGAGTCGTTTGTGAATGCACCTGCTTCCCAGAGAGTAATGGATCGCTCCTGAGCACTCGTTTATGTTAGAAAAGTACTTTTTAACAGTTTTTCCTATGAAGTCGCGTATTGTTGGTACTTCTGTTTCGCGGTGGATTTGAGTGTTCCGCATATACCATGGAGCATTCAGTGCTATACGCAGAATTTTATTTTGGAAGCGTTGTAATTTATCAATGTGCGTCTTGCTTGCTGCTCCCCACACAGGACAACCGTAGGTTATGATAGGCCTAATAATTGATTTGTACAGCAATAACGAGCATTTCAGTTTTAATGTTGTTTTTCTATTAATAATTGGGTATAACATTGCAAGTCGAGCGTAACCTTGGGTCAGTTTGGTGTTTATGTGTATACCCCAGGTTAGTCGGGTATCGAGGTAGACTCCGAGATATTTTACAGCTTGGTCTGTCGGGTTCCATTGTACTTCTCGGTTTCCTATTCGGATTTTTGGTGGTGATTTAATTCTGCGCAATGAAAAAATTTTGGATTCGCATTTTTGCGGATTTAGCTGAATGCTCCATCTGTTGAACCATTTATATAACATGTTAACTTGATTTTGCAGTCTGTCAATTGCTACTACTATATTATCGTGTTGGGTCATTAATACTGTATCATCCGCATAGAGTGCGAGGGTGGCATCAGCAGGCTCGGGTATGTCATGAACAAAGATGTTGTACAAAGTTGGTCCCAGAATTGAGCCTTGTGGTACTCCGGCGTTGATACTATATGTAGCTGAATTATGGGGCGCCACGACATTTGAAAGATGTTAAGATTAATAATTAGCTGACGACCGGTCAAACGTCGAAAACCAATCGCAGTAGCGTTGCGTTGCACTCCAAGGGGTACTCCTACGGTACTGGCTTTTTACACCTACCTTTCGGGTGTCCTTTCTCCAGTTGCTTAGGCCCTGTACAAAGGAATACATACACAACGCAACAAGAAACTCAATCCTTGTCAGTCACAATAATACACAAATAATTGAAATGAAAAACAAGACGTAAAGTAAAAATGGGTAATCTATTACCATACTAGGTACAGGCCCGAAGGCAAGGGTGCAAGTAGCAAATGCTACAAATTGGGGTTAGTAAACAATGCAACACAATAAAGGCTGAAGGCCAAGAAAGCGGCGCATCCGCTGAGAATATTGGTCACCTAGGTCCCGGAATACGCTAATTTAATTTGCCTCAAGGCTCTCCACAATTCCCGGAGCTAGGCTTCCATAAACTTATGCTGAAGGCTTCTATTTACGTTACTTGACGATAACTAGGGCTCGGGTAATTAGCACGCGGCCCACAAATAGCATATACGATAGATTGAGAGTTCCAAGGATTCAAGTTAGCGCGGTCGTCAAGTGCGGTTGTGCCCGTAACTCAGTGCGTCTGTGCTCTCGATAATATTAAATCTAAAATAGTGCGACAAACTTATCAGTGTCTGGCCCCTTGCCGGCCAAATGGCGAACACCAGTCCTAGCCCGGCAGTTAAAAGAAAAATTGCCCCAGTCAGTGAAACCCACAAAAAGTACATATGCTCAGAACTTGCACCGTTATCCAAAAATAGGTACTATTTACCTGAAGAGGTAGAAAAACAGCTAACAAACGAAAGTAATCTTAATCAATCACAACAGCCAAAAATTCCACCTATATTCTTGCACGATGTAAATAATTACCAAGCAATAGTTAACGACATCAAGGCTCTAACTTCAAGCGAATTTACAACACAGCATCGAACAGATGGGCTGAAAATCAACTTAACCTCGATCGAAGATTACCGTGCGTTATCAAAATACTACACAGAAAATAGTTTACCATTTCACACTTATCATAACCCCGAACAAGAAACTTTAAATGTTATCATCCGTAATGTGCCAACCTCACTTTCGGTGCAAGAAATCCACAATGAACTGATTAATACCTATCCCATTACAACAGTCACAAGACTTCTTAACAATAATAAAGTGCCCATGCCTTTATGCGCCGTGCAGTTAACAAAAAACGAGAAAGGAAACGAGATCTTCAAATTGAATAAGCTTCTGTATTCCATAGTCACAGTTGAAAGTAGACGTAAACCAAAAACAATTCCTCAGTGCATGCGCTGCCAAAGATATGGACATACAAAGAAATTATTGCCGACTCCCACCGCGATGCGTTAAATGCAACGGCGATCACCTCTACAGCAATTGCACAAAACAATCAAATGTGAAACCCACTTGCGTTAACTGCGGCGGATCGCATTCCGCCAACTACAAGGGCTGTCCATACTACCAGACCTTAAAAAACAGAAATAACATTTCCAATAATTACAGTCGACCTCAATCAACACAAAATCCAAGCAGATTTCTCACAGTTCCTCAGAATTTATCCAAACCCCACCCAGTATATAATTCTTACGCTCACGCAACTTCCAATAGTTTAAACAACCCAAACTTTAATTCTCCCAGCTCATTTAACTCATAACGCAACAAATACTTCTTTTATCAATACCATACTTACTCAAATTTTAGAATCTATTAAACCTCTCATCGCGGAACTAATCTCAAACGTCATTGCCGAATATTTTAATGGCAAATAACAATGAAAAACTAATTCACAAGTTAACTCTTTTAAACTTTAATGCTAATGGAATCAAGAGACAGCAAAACCTATTTACCCTATTCCTTTCAAGACATGGTATTGACATAGCTTGTGTTAACGAAACCCACTTGACTAACAGGGAACCTTTTCGAATCAGCGGATTTCAGATTTATAGAAGTGATAGAGAAGCCCAGCATGCATCTGGCGGCGTTGCTATAATAATCAAAAGAAATATCAAGCACAATCTAATTACTCTTCCTAATCTAATATCAATAGAAGCAGTAGCAATAAATGTCCAAATGGAAAACGGAAGCAATATGATAATCATCTCTGGGTACAAACCTCCACAGCAACAGCTGAACAATAACGATATTGCTTCTCTATTCACATATCCACTCCTACGATGCTCCTAGGAGACCCTAACAGCAAGAGTAATTACTGGGGCTGTCGATCAAACAATCCTAGCGGAGTTAAATTGCACGCGATAACCTCAAACTTAGGTATCCATGTTATGGCACCTGCAGAACCTACACGAATCCCATACAGAGTCGACCAACATCCAGATACTCTTGATATTGCTCTGCTCAAAAATGTAACTATGCCATTAGAACAAAACGTTGTATGTGAACTCGAATCTGATCATCTCCCAGTAATTATTTCTACCAACACTATGCAAGCTCTTAATAAACCGATTCCAAGACTAATTACTGGAAGAGTCAATTGGGAATATTTTCAAGACAAATTGGATTACGACCTACAGATCAATAAAATAGAAACAAATAACGACATTGACAACGCTGTTAATATGTTCACTAACCTACTAATAAACACAACAAGAGCAGCCACCGCTCCTGGTACAAACAAATCACGCAAACCATCTTTCGACCCACCTACATATATACTAAATCTAATCAAAGAAAAAAACAAAGCAAGAAGACTCTGGAACAGAACAAGAGAACGACAACACAAACAATTACTGAATCGACTTTCTCATCAAGTTAAAAACGAACTTGATAACTTCCGAATAACATCTTACCAAACATATATTTCTGAAATAAATCCAAATGATAACTCACTATGGATTCCTACCAAGAGGATTTTACGAAAACGCGAAGAAATCCCCACATTGAAACACCACACAGAAACTTTTGAAAAAGACGAAGACAAATGTAAGCTATTTGCTACATACTTAGAGGAAGTCTTTAAACCTAACCCTTCACAACCTCAGTATGAGCAACTGCACAACGACGTAGAATCCGAAATTCAGGGTAATCTACCAACAACTTCCACAGCTTTAAAGCCAACGTCCCCCCAAGAAATTCAAGAATTCATCAATAAACTATCTCTTAGAAAATCTCCCGGGCACGACTTAGTGCCAAATGTTGTACTCAAGAATTTAACTCGGAAAGCTAATGCTTTTCTGGCCAACTTATTCAATGCCTGTCTTCGAAATGGCTATTTTCCAACCAAGTGGAAGGAAGCTGAAGTTATCTTGTTTCCAAAACCTAAAAAAAGACAAAAGTATGGTTAGTAACTACAGACCTATAAGTTTACTACCTACGCTGTCGAAGCTATTTGAAAAAATCGTTCATCGACGTCTAAACGACTAGTTAAACAAGAATAATATCATTCCAGCAACACAGTATGGATTTCGTAGTAATTATTCAACCACATATCAATTACTGAGAATTACTAATACCATATCCAATGGATTTGAAGCCAAAAATCATTCTGCAATCGCCTTTTTCGACATCGCCCAGGCTTTTGACAAAGTCTGGCAAGAAGGCCTGCTCTATAAAATATTACAACTGAATCTACCCGATTACCTTACCCGAGTCATTTCTTCATTTCTAAGAGCCAGAACATTTAAAGTAAGGGTGAACGCACATTATTCAGATCTAAAAAACATCTCAGCTGGAGTTCCCCAAGGCTCGATTCTTGGACCAACGTTGTACAACATTTTTACCCATGACATACCACATTTTGATAACGTAGAACTTGCAATGTATGCTGATGACACCGCACTCACATCTCAGAACTTCGACATCCATAATGCCATTAGTGATCTCCAAACAGCAACTAATGTATACTGCCAGTGGTGTGAGAAGTGGAGAATTCAGTTAAACTCAACAAAATGTGAGGCTAAAATCTTTACATTAAGACGCCCTCCCAACCCAACTGAATTGCGAGTTAATGGAATCGGAATACCTTGGAACGCGAAGGATGATGCTGTGAAGTACTTAGGATTATACCTAGATAGGAAGTTAACATGGGGCCTTCATATAAATAAAAAACTTAGTGAATGCTACACAAGACTGAACCTTCTTTACCCGCTAATAAACCGAAAATCAAAATTAAAAATTAAATTCTCTGCTTTGTTATACAAATCTCTAATACGTCCCATAATCATGTACTGCTCCGTAGTTTGGGGCACAACAAGCCAAACAAATATAAACAAAGTGCAAGTAATGCAAAACAAAATATTCCGCATTATCTGTAACGCAGAATGGTTTATACGTAACAATGCACTCCACAAAGAACTGCATATGCCCAGTATTAAGGATCTGATTACTTCCAATGCTACCAACTTTTTCAACAACGTACACAAATGTCCCAGTGCAATCATTCATAATCTCGACACTCCCCCTCCCACAAGAAGACTGAAAAGACGGGTGCCCACAGACTTAACCTTGATTAGCGATTCTTCGGACAGTGAATAAAAATAATATGTAATTAACTTTTTTAATTTTTATAGAGTACTAGCCTCTTAATGTTACTTAACTGTTATTTTGTATAATTATAATTATACCTACCATGTATAGCATTTGTATGTTGATCTGGTAAATTACACAAATTAAAAAAAAAGAAAAAAAAAGAGAGTTCCAAAACTTCGCACGTCACTGTATAATACGCAATTCACTGTTTTATGTAACTACTAGTACAATACCTTGATTTACTGTTAGGGCTCCAAGCAACTGTGTTGTTGAAGTGCTGATGCCGGAAGATTCCGACCTGGAGATTCAACGCTCTGGCGATGCTTACAGAAGAGGGTTGCGATAGCAGCTTAGTTGCGGCAAGGGTTGATGAACAGGTAGAGACGGTTGAACGACGTCCTCGGGAAATTGTGGCGGCAAGATCCTTCGAAGAAGTAACAGGGTGGAGCCAAACGACAACTCACAACTGCTCACCCTGTATATTGATGCTTTATGTTCGTTCCTAACACGAATCCGCCAACCTGGGCGAAGAATTGTACACTACGGTACTCAGGACTTTAAGGGACAAAAAGCACTTATAACTGCCACAAATCCGAGGGTACAACGCGCCCCTAAGAACTAAAGGGGTTGTTCTTTGTTCTTAAGTTAACTTGCACATCCGTGCGATAGCGAAGCTTAAATTGGACTCCCCGGGAGGGAACGCGCAGGACGCGGCGTTAATTCGATGATTGCGTCATGCGTAAAACTTTCCATCCATCGGCCACTCATTCGGGTGCATAAAGGACCTATTGTTTGAAGTGCTGACTTGCATTCGCCAAACTACAGCGCGCAAACAGGCGCGGGGCTTCCCCCGTGCATCACGCTCGTCTCGCCGGCGCGGTAATCTGATCCTCAAGGCCTCGCCTTTCTTTAACTAGTGGACTAAATGCAGACTCCATCTACCAGCGATTTACTAAGTCACTTAGCAGGGTTCTAATGTTATGAACATGCGTTACAGCGTTCGCCTCTAGATTGAAGCAAATGCCTTAATTAAGATACTTTATGCGACAGATGTCGGGATTTGGCCTGCATTTGTGCCAAACAATTAAAGAATTTGGGAAAGCTGCCCGATGGCTTAAATTATGCTGCAATATGCGGGAGCAGAATGCGGAATTACACATAGGTTCTTAACGAAAATCGGGAGTCTTAACACCCCCTTTACTTAAAGAGATTGACCCCGGAAGTCTCTTGAGTGGTCCAAAGAAAACCGAGACGACCGAGTTGCACCTAACCCCAAATCACATTTTACGTGCGATCAGAACTTACACGGGCCAGAGACAAGGCATAGGCGGTAGAAAGCCCAATGCCAAAACGATTATTGGCTGATAGAATGTACCTGTGAGTAAGGGAAGGGGTAATTAACGTCCAAGGGACCGAAACGGAGGTATGGGCCTAGGTATAGGAACATACCGGTCCACGCAGGTGAGTCTACAGAAGACCCAAGGGGAAACAACACACGCGGCGTGAACGGGAACGGTAAGTGCAAATGCACCCGCGGGCAACGACTCGTTGTCGAGCTCGGCAATCAAGAAATCATAGAAGGGGACTCCGAAACAGGGACTGAAAACAGCAAAGATAGACCAAAAGGTAAGGTACCTCTATGGTATAAATGGTGCGCGAAGCGCAAAACCGCTACGCAGTTAACAAAAAGGTACGGAAGGTAGGGATTGAAGATCGGTACCTCCCACGAAAGAGCTCCTCCGTCGCTCAGTCGTCGTGACGGACACCACATGCTACCGCCCCCGGTAGATAAAGCCATACCAGCAAAACGTGACGAGTTCACGAAGCATCGACAACTAAGGCAACCGATAAGGACAGAGTTGCACCCCCAAAAGAATTACGCACTCAGGCTACTAGATAGGGCGCGAAAGGTGTGGAGTGAGAAGAGGAAGAAGAAAGACTGGATACGCCAGTGGAAAATACGGAAATTCGGGTCGGACCTGGTGGTTCGCAGAAGGCTAGTATCCATTCCCTGGACCACGGGAGACGGGCGACATTGGACAAGTTGTCCCAAAAGGAATGGTACTCCACCAGGGGTCCACTAAACGACCAAGTTTGGTCCCCTCGGGGAACCAAACAAAACACTCACCAACAGAACCGAAAAATACGACAGTCTCGCCGGCAGGCTCGACTGTCCCTCCACACTACGAAAACCGACCATGCCCGAAACAGACATGGCACGTACTGCGACGATAGGCACGAAACACCGACTGGACCTTAACACCGGGCCCATGACCATCGCCTAACAGCACAGTTTCGGAAGGTGGAAAATAAAGATACGCAAAGGGGTTTGGTAGTCGTCGCCGGGACACGGTTGATAGAACTGAGAGAAGAAAATAAAGGTAAAGATAGCGTGCAGAGAAGAAGAATGTGACCCAACGGGGTCGTTTGGTTGAACCAAACTGAATGCTTGAAGCACTCGTCGAGATCGGGTGAAATAATGTCTTACACCTGCATAAGTTTCCGTCCAACCTACCAATCGAACACAGGAATCAATTCCCAAGAAGGTAGTATAATACCAACCGAGAAATAAGTCGCAAATACGGGTTTGTCAAAAATCCGGTGAAACGTCTTACGCCCGAGAGCAGTTCCTCCCAACCGACCAAGGGAACTCGGGGAGAAATGCTTGCAAAGATTGCAACCAATCAATAAAAAGGGGACATATAAGGGAGCCCAAGGTTTCGTCCACGATCCACCTGGAGAGGGCACGCTGCGCGTCACGGAATAGGCGCATTGTGTAATTCCCACAGCAGATGTTATGATTCGTGAGCAAAGATGAGCAACCCAAAAATAGGGGGAAAAGCGGAATAGTGACCTGAGGTCGAAGTCATTGAAGGAAAACGAACGACAAGAATTTAGTCGCCCGTCGGATTAGGTTTTAAGTCTTTAGCATGCCAGACGCCTTTAGAAGCGCCAGTTTGATCCGATAATTCGTAAGTGGCGAGCGAAACTTTTCGTTGAATATAAAAAGGTCCTACAAATTTAGGTGCTAGTTTAGCGTTAAAATGTTTAGTCGCGTCGGAGAGTACGTGATTGCGACGCCACACGGTATCACCAACGTTAAAGTGAACGGGACGCCTACCCAGATCGTACGTTGCCTTTGCGGCTTTATACGCGGTATCTAGGCGCTTAACGATATCCTGATAGAGAGACTTCAACGCGGGAGCCCGTTGTACTAGGGCTTTACGGTCTGCTACCTTAATTTGTTCGAAACCATCCGTCTCGATAGGGTTGTCGGGGTCATTTCCCTCCAACTGAATTTCTCTACCAAAATTTGCGAAATAAGGAGTCAGTCCGGTGACTTCATGGATAGCGGTACGTACGGCGCAAGCAACTTTCGAAAGATATTTATCCCAATCACGATGATTGTCCTTTACGTAGGATGCTAGCATTGTCTTCAACACTCGATTCACCCGTTCTACCGGATTGGCTTGTGCGTGATAATAGGCGTTAAAGATGATTTTTGACTTATAGGTGTCCGTTAGATGTCGGAATTCCTTACTACGGAACTGTACACCGTTATCGACCAGTACAAACTGAGGTGCTCCAAAGAGTAAGAAAACATTGTCTTCGATCAATCGTGAAACTGTAGCCGCAGTAGCGGTACGCATCGGGAAGAATAATGTGAATTTCGTGAAATAATCGGCGATCGATAGAATGTACACGTAACCCTTTTTAGAGCGGGGTAAAGGTCCTACAATGTCGATGGAAACCATCTGCCAAGGTTTAGTAACGACCGGGTGTCGACACATTAGGCCAGCAGGACGTTTTTGTTCGGGTTTTTGGGACAAACACGTGGTGCAATGGTTTACGTAGCGTACTACGTCGGCTTTAAGCTTGGGCCAATAATAGTGTTGGGCGATACGACCAAAGGTTTTAAAGATCCCTAAATGGCCTGCGGTAGGCTCGTCGTGATTCTTTCGCAAGATTTCGGCACGTTGGGGTTTAGGAATGACTCTTTTCCAACTATCCCCATCATTAAGGTCTGGGTACTTGACATTAACATGTTTAAACAACTCGTTGTTGTCTACTTTCCAATTTGGGAACGCAAAGGGTTTTTCGGCTACGCGTTGACGCATTCGTTTATACCATCGGTCAGTTTGACCAACAGGCGATACAGGTTCGATAGGGTCGGGATCGATAAGGTTGGTCTCATCGAGATCTGGTACTGAGACAACATCGACGACCGGTACAGCGCGGGATAGCGCATCAGGAACGACATGGTCTTTACCCTTGCGATGCTTGATGGTAAAGTCATATTGTTGAATACTGACGGCCCAACGGGCAAGTCTACCCGTAGGTTCTTTAAGATTGTTAAGCCATATCAACGAATGGTGATCGGTAATTACCATAAAATGAGTGCCTTCGAGGTAAGGTCGAAGTTTTTCAATAGCCCAAAGAACAGCTAAGCATTCACGTTCCGTGACCGAAAATTTTCGTTCCGGTTTCGTTAGGGTGCGACTAATGTAGCAAATCACTTGCTCATGGCCATCGATGGTCTGAGTCAAAACGGCTCCGATGCCAATATTAGACGCATCCGTTTGGACAGTGAACGGGAGACTGAAATCAGGGCACGTTAAAATGTGTGCGGAGACCAAACAATTTTTGATGGTAGCGAACGCGAGTTCACACGACTCGGTCCACTCGAACTTTTGATACTACTTCAACAGAGACGTTAGAGGTGCGATAATTGACGAAAAATTTGGAATGAATCGCCGGTACCACGAAGCCATACCGACCACTCGTCGGATTTCAGAAACGCTTTTAGGCTGGGGTAAATTCAGAATCGCGGATATCTTGTCGGGATCGACCAGGAGTCCTTGAGCGTTAACGACATATCCTAAGTATCGCAACTCGGGTTGACAAAAATGGCACTTGTAGACGCTGCAGAACCTCATTAAGGATCTCTAAATGTTTCTCAAATGAGGGGGTACAAATAATCACACCATCAAGGTATACGAAAACGTATGGTTTGAGTTTGGGGCCTAAGACATGGTCGACAAACCGTTGCCACGTGGCTGATGCATTATGCAAGCCAAACGGCATACGCGTAAACTGGTACAAACCACGTCCAGGCACTGTAAACGCTGTCAGTTCCTTTGACTCATCACTCATTTTGATTTGCCAATAGGCCGACTTGATATCCAAAGATGTTATGAAACGCGAGTCACGTAGACGATCCAAAATTGACGCAACATAGGGTAATGGGTACGCGTCCTTGTCAGTGACACTATTAAGTTTCCGAAAGTCAACACAAAACCGATAGGAACCATCCTTTTTCTTCACCAGCAAAATAGGGCTCGACCGAGCTGATCGTGAGCGTTCTACAACACCTGCTTTAAGCATCTTATCTAGTTCATTGTCGATATGCCCTTGCATGGCGGGAGAAACTGGATAATACCGTTGCTTGATCGGTGCTGCCGTAGTCGTATTTTGTGTTCTACGTATTTAGCACACCCAAGTTCCGTTTTAGTATTTGAAAAATGCTGACTAACCAAAGCGTCTAATTAAAGTTGTTGTTCTTTACTCAAGTCTAAGTTTGACTGCAAAGTTCCGGTAGGCGTATTAATAGTAGCTAAACGAGGGTTGGCAAATTTCCATTCGCCACGAAACACGTCGGGTACGATACCTACGGATTTCCAAAAATCAATCCCTAAGATCAGAGTATGCGGTACATCTGGGACAATTAAGACGTCGATAGTTATAATTTTGTCATTTAATTGAATCGGCAAGTGGACAGTTCCCAAACTTTCCACAGTCTGTCCGTTTGCTACTGAACACAAGGGTCGTAACTTCCTATTCAACCGTAATCCCATGGTTCGCAACACTTCCCAACCGTTATTTCCTAAAATTGTGCGATTAGCGCCTGAATCTAGCAAAGCCAACATTTTGAAGCCCATGATGTTAACTGTTACATAAGGTCGCTGATCATCCAAAGACCTCTCCAATACATAATCCAAAATGATCTTATTCTTAACGAATTGAATCTCACGTTTGTCAATGACCTGCTTAATGAATTTAGTCGAGTTAGTGAAAATACGCGTCGACGTCGCTCGACCGTTCAACGTCTCGCGGGACCGTTTCCCTGCCTCTTAGATCCTGACTTGCAGCGTGGGCACGTATTAACGGTTACTTCCGGTTTACCACATCGATAACAAAATTTCTTTCCTCGGGGATGCGGACATACGCTGGCCCTATGGCCTGACTCATCACAGTTCCAACATTTGAGGGTTAATTTCGGTGTCGGATTACGAGTACTATTCTCACTTGTCGAAGCGCGAGGTGCTTCAATGGTAGCGACACGTTCAGTTGTTTCGACAACAGAGGTTGTTTCCACATACGCGAGATCAGTTTCAAGGTCAGTCTTCTTTCGGGTCGGCGGTACGTATGTTTCAATCGCATAGCGACGCTCCTCGATTTTTCGACCGTACTGTAGTAATTCATTAATGGAACGAATATCCGTTAGTCCTAGTTGAGTCTGATACAACGGCGAAATATTACGCAACATGATCCGCAACTGCTTTTCTTCCGGTACGCTTTCCGTTAACCGCGAAAACATGGTGCGCAACACGGCAATATAAATTCCCATAGTCTCCGACGAACCTTGAGTACGACGCCTAATTTCGTCTAGTAATCGCTCATCGTAGTCAGTTGGTTGAAATTCCAATCGCAAAAGTCGCACTAAATCATGCCAATCGGTAGGTATTGTTCTATTGGCTCGATACCACAGTAACGCGTTACCCGAAAATAAATCAATAGCCTGCGTAAATAATTCGTCCTCGGTAAGGTTCCTAGCCAATCGTAATTCATTAGCACGTTCGATGAAAGCGTTTACCGATAATCCTTTTTGGTCGCCTGAAAATTGTAAATTCCATCGCGAAACAGGAGTGGCTTTATATGAAATTGTTCGTGGCGTTAGTGAGATTTTACTCGGGGTTGTCGTTACTGAAGTTAATGACGTAGTCGTTGTTGAGGTGGCAGTAGGCGTAACGGTTGCTAATGTAGCACTACTGGTAGTCGTGGTGCCAAAATTTGAAGGTGCCGGGTCTGTCTCGAGCGCAGCTACAGCTGAACCGAGTTTAATTTGTTTAATCTCATACCCGGAACGCATAAGAGACAACGCGGCGAATAATGTATCTTTCGTAGCTTTTTCCTCTTCCGTTACTGTCGGACAATTAGTAAGTCGTCCTAACCCGTGACAAAATTTTGTTTCAATAGCCGCCGCCAATTCTTTGGTCGGGTCCGCTAAGTACGCTTGAATTTTTGTTTCTGTTTCCTCGGTCAAAAATGTTACTGCTGCAACATCCTCCTCAAACGTATAAGGGTACGCCGGTCTCGTTACTTTTTCCATGCGTCCCTCATCTTTTAACACGTCACGTAACCGAGAGCGCAAAAGGGTCACCGTACCGGTGGCATCATGGCCTCTAATTCGCAACTCATACTCCGCTTCCGCTCGAAGTAAACGTTCAATATGCATTTTCAAAACCATTTTGATGATTGGGCAAAGGAAAACAGAAAGGTTTCAATACGTAAGGGTGCAATAACCAATGTTTAGTTAATAGAACTCTTAACACAAGAAGGCAAAACGACCTCAACCCAACATTATCAAAAAGAAACAAGAAAAGATAAAGAAACACCAAAGTGATAATCTTTACTCAAGGGAAAACAAGAGAAAACAAGTGAAAACAAAGAAAAAACAAGAAAAGACAAATAGAAAACAGATGAAAACACGAAAAAACAAATAGAAATCAATAAAGGACAAGAAAAAACAAATAGAAAACGCAAGAAAATAAGAAAAAACGCACGATAACCCACAAGAAATAAGAAAAGACACTAAAAGAAACAAAGTGACAAGAAAAAACATATGGACAACGAATGAAAACGGTCTTGTTAATGTTTTCACAAAGGCATCAAGTCCTACGGTGGATTACGACGCCTAAACAAAGAAAAAAACAAAGACGGAAGGGCGTTAACGACAAAAACAAAGCTCCACGTTAACAACAAGAAAAACGAAGGACCCAGGCCACACGTTGGGATAGCCAATTAAGCTGTTACACGATAAATTGCTCATTAAGACCCCATGGGGTGCTCGTAGCAGTGTCCGCCCCTCGTACGTACCCCCACAGCTCAAATATCCGGCCAGAACTCAATCGCGTGGGAGGGTTCACAGGTTTAGGGTGCGTCTTGGGGCGAAATGCCACGACGGGGTGTCGATATCGGGTTATTAAGACAAGATTATGGGGCGCCACGACATTTGAAAGATGTTAAGATTAATAATTAGCTGACGACCGGTCAAACGTCGAAAACCAATCGCAGTAGCGTTGCGTTGCACTCCAAGGGGTACTCCTACGGTACTGGCTTTTTACACCTACCTTTCGGGTGTCCTTTCTCCAGTTGCTTAGGCCCTGTACAAAGGAATACATACACAAAGCAACAAGAAACTCAATCCTTGTCAGTCACAATAATACACAAATAATTGAAATGAAAAACAAGACGTAAAGTAAAAATGGGTAATCTATTACCATACTAGGTACAGGCCCGAAGGCAAGGGTGCAAGTAGCAAATGCTACAAATTGGGGTTAGTAAACAATGCAACACAATAAAGGCTGAAGGCCAAGAAAGCGGCGCATCCGCTGAGAATATTGGTCACCTAGGTCCCGGAATACGCTAATTTAATTTGCCTCAAGGCTCTCCACAATTCCCGGAGCTAGGCTTCCATAAACTTATGCTGAAGGCTTCTATTTACGTTACTTGACGATAACTAGGGCTCGGGTAATTAGCACGCGGCCCACAAATAGCATATACGATAGATTGAGAGTTCCAAAACTTCGCACGTCACTGTATAATACGCAATTCACTGTTTTATGTAACTACTAGTACAATACCTTGATTTACTGTTAGGGCTCCAAGCAACTGTGTTGTTGAAGTGCTGATGCCGGAAGATTCCGACCTGGAGATTCAACGCTCTGGCGATGCTTACAGAAGAGGGTTGCGATAGCAGCTTAGTTGCGGCAAGGGTTGATGAACAGGTAGGGACGGTTGAACGACGTCCTCGGGAAATTGTGGCGGCAAGATCCTTCGAAGAAGTAACAGGGTGGAGCCAAACGACAACTCACAACTGCTCACCCTGTATATTGATGCTTTATGTTCGTTCCTAACACGAATCCGGCAACCTGGGCGAAGAATTGTACACTACGGTACTCAGGACTTTAAGGGACGAAAAGCACTTATAACTGCCACAAATCCGAGGGTACAACGCGCCCCTAAGAACTAAAGGGGTTGTTCTTTGTTCTTAAGTTAACTTGCACATCCGTGCGATAGCGAAGCTTAAATTGGACTCCCCGGGAGGGAACGCGCAGGACGCGGCGTTAATTCGATGATTGCGTCATGCGTAAAACTTTCCATCCATCGGCCACTCATTCGGGTGCATAAAGGACCTATTGTTTGAAGTGCTGACTTGCATTCGCCAAACTACAGCGCGCAAACAGGGGCGCGGTAATCTGATCCTCAAGGCCTCACCTTTCTTTAACTAGTGGACTAAATGCAGACTCCATCTACCAGCGATTTACTAAGTCACTTAGCAGGGTTCTGATGTTATGAACATGCGTTACAGCGTTCGCCTCTAGATTGAAGCAAATGCCTTAATTAAGATACTTTATGCGACAGATGTCGGGATTTGGCCTGCATTTGTGCCAAACAATTAAAGAATTTGGGAAAGCTGCCCGATGGCTTAAATTATGCTGCAATATGCGGGAGCAGAATGCGGAATTACACATAGGTTCTTAACGAAAATCGGGAGTCTTAACAAGCTATCTGCAGAACTACATAACCTATTATGCACCAGTTTTGTAGAATATTAATGTAAAGAACTGAACAAATTTTGGGCAAGATTGGTTGCTTTTTTTAGATAGATTGGAACACCTAAGGGGTGAACACAGCCCTGCCTAGCTCAAATACTCGGCAGAAAATGGCGTGAATAAAGACCAGGCCGCTGTTCTTAAGGTTACAAAATACATATATACATTAACACAATTGGGCGTCAGCCGTTATTCACAACAAAAAAGCAAGTCTAGCTAACAATTCACTGCACCACCTACCTTGGATATCTTCGCTTCACAAGCCTAAGCTAAAGAACGAGCAGATTCATGAAGGGTTATAAGAACAGATAAACAAAAATATATCAGTAGCAGTAAAATTAAATTTAATTATCACTCAGTAATGTTACATTTATCAAGCATAATTAATAGGCGCAGAAGGTTCAATAATGCAAAAAATAGCAATTAACATATTTAATTCCAGGTAAAAACCTGACGCACTACAACAGCAAAATAGTAATAAATTGTAATTGGTGCCAAACCCCAAAATTATTGTCAACCATTACACATTTTGTATAACAAAATATTTAAATCTAGGATGCCATGCAAACATCCTAGCGGTTACGCTGACAAAAACGGTCCCATCACAGGCTATAATAAAACTTTGAAATACTTAATTTGAATTAAAATGCCTAGTAATCGAAGTCGAACTAGATACTACACCGCAACTTGTACACGCTTTGTGAGCAATTTCAGTAGATCCCTATTTGAAATCGCTAATGCGACTGATGCTAGCTGATAGGTTACTGTCTCTGCGCGTGATTGAAAACCTAAGGCCTTTGTTTTTGGACCATCACATAATTTATCGCAGGTGAAACTGCCTGTTCAGTCAACAACAAGTCCACTAAAGTTAGCAAAAACAGCATGTACTTACTGCGTGGCTATCTCGAACAGTAGAGTGTGTTTGCCGGTTCTAAGACCTCGGCACAGGCCTTCACCAAGTGAAACGCGGCCGACGAGTAATATCTGCAGCTCATGGAACGCAAAGCACCTTCAACCCAAGATATTCAGCGGGCGGAAAATGTTTTACAGGGTCATCTCTGGCAACGTCGTCCAGGAGCGTAAAAGCTGCAAGGTGCAGCAATAATGTTGCAGAGATAAAGGTGCAACATAAAGGGCCAACGATCGATAACGAGCCAAAGTTTATGTGTATGGCTTAAATTATGGGCTCGCACAAAATTTTGTTAGCGAGAACATCCTACCTTCGCCAAATATACGGCCTACTTGAAGTCGAGGTCCACCTGGAAACAGATCCCAGTGTGCCACGAGTGGAATTTCCTGAAGACGACCTCTCGCTTCAAATGCTAAGCGAAGACGAATGCCAGTGTTCCAAAAATTTGAGGACCTGGACCTGGTGTATTTGGAATGCACATTGCAATAAGTCCGTCACAAAAATATCTGGCGCTGATTTTTTTTTACCCGTACAGTTTTGAATGCACGGGTAAACCTCTACGTGTGTGGTGCAAAACTGCATGCTTAACACAGTTTTATCCAATGTCGTGCCCAAATAATATTTGGCATCAGTATTTAAAAGTTCCAGGTAGGTTTCCTCGTTCATCTTAGGGTAATTAAACCGATTACGAGATTTTAATTTTAACTCTATAAAGCAAATGTACATGTAAAAATTCATTACGTTTTAACAGCCATGTGTTCATCCATTTTGAACGTTTATTTCTTATTACATTTTTACATTTCTTCTTAACAATGCAAGAGTACGCCACTGCCATCAAACAAAATTCGTACTCTGATAAATTTTATACAGACTGTCAACTTAAAGCTGCGGAAAAGTCGCTACGTATGTGGTACTAAGCAGAGTACACGCATTTTGCAAGGAATTGCGTGCACACTCATAAATGCACACGCTAGTCTCTGCACCTGTGGCCGGCTTTAGGTATTATTCGTACTCGTATATGAACGGATATGAGAGTCTTGATCACGTAAAACTATAAAATCAAGCATATCAAAAACCTCCAGTAACGATTCACGGTGCGATTGCAAAATAACTATATGGCTCATCACTATACATAAAAATGTACAGCGACGCCTATAATTGGCCTAACGGCTGTTGGCTGAGTACTAAATATAATTTAATTCTTTTTAAATACATCTTGGCGGCTTAAAATACTTTTCCTAACGGTTCGTATTTCAAACAACCGCCTCGTCCTGTAAAGCATCACTTTCTTGACTGTTGTACTAATATTAAAAGATAGAAACCAATATAACAACTGCACTCGATTTATCCAACATTGTCTTAGTTAAAAAAAAACGCAAAGCAAAATTAAAAAAAAAATGTTTTTAAAATTTTGAAACCAACATAAATTGAGAAAGAATAGGATAGAAATTGAGTTTAATCCATTTTATAAGCGTTCTCTACATTATTGTGTGTGGTGCACTATCCCTTTTGATTTCATTTTTAGGTATGGAGGCTACATTTCTTGGAATATCTACTTATACAGCGAAGACATTGTTACAGCACAAAAACGTCCTTACGACATGAATTTTACATCCAAAATACTCAACCGTCAGTTATCCGAAAAACGACACAAATCGGAAAATTCTCGGATCCGTTACCCCAACGATGTTACGATAGGCTGTAAAAAAAGTTGCCGACTAAGACTCAGAAGGAGAAGGGGAGGTTCATTATGAACTTAATTAAGATAACGACCCGGTAAACGAAATAAAGATGTTAATTGCCAGAGGCCACCACTTTACTAAATCGATGAAAACACAGGTGGGCTCACCGAGAAAGTAGAAGCGCTAAAACCAACCTTTCCTATTCAACCTTGGCAGTGCTCGAGCGAGGGTCCACGTACAGCTGCGTTGAATTTACCTTACTTCCATTTTCCTACAGCTACCTGAACCTCCTTTACAGAGGAAGAGATCACAAAAACACATGCAAACGTCATAAATCTACTAAAGAAAAACACAACTGATTAAAAATAAACTATATTAACGTAGAAATATGTATGTGAACAATGAACATTAAATAAAATACTCGATAAGGGTTAGTGTTGTTAATTGCGCAACGTTTAATCTAAATACAGAAGGTAAACTTGACAGCAAATGATCTAACTGACTCAAAAACAGTAACAACTATAATTAAGCAATATAAAGCACCAGCCTCTACACCGCAAGGTAAAACGAGGTTATCGATTATACATACATACATACATACAACTACTTACAATAATTCTTAACGGCAAACAGTCAAATCTGACTCAATGACGTTACTTACTTTAATCCCACAACGTTAAGCTAAATACAAATATTAAAACGATAAATACTCAAATTTACTTAAGGACAGTAACAACAGTTCACGCGCTTAATTTTAAATTATATTATCAGCAACGCTACGCAAAATGGCGACACTTCAAAAATCACTCCTCACTGCACCCAAATGCTTGTTAGAATTAGACCTAGAAAACGCAATACCTTGTGGGAGTTCAGCTTGCTCTGGTTATGATGTCCAACGATGCTCCAGGCTGTACCCAAGCGACTGCCCCAAAATGTTTGAAGAACTGCGAGAAACGGCCTAAGGTGCTATCTGTCGAGCGGGTCTGGACGATGTTAAATCTCCAAAGAAGGTAGAAAACAAAAAACGTAGTCGACAGGCAAGATTGCGATACTATACACGTAACTTCATTGAAAACAATTAGCACGGAATAGGTTCCCAATAATTAACCGCCCCCAAGGCACCAATCGGAGCTGCCAACTCCACGATTCGAGAATTCCTCGGCTATGGCCAAAAACTTGACCGGTAACACCCACACACAGTTTAACTTAATTTCAATGTCGCCCGGCTAAGGCGCAAGGCCTCCGGCGACACGGAACAAACGATCACACTTGTTGCCTTCTTTAAGCCTGGAGGTTGAACCTGAAACCAAAGAGAACGCGCGCATGCGTTACTTATCTTACTCTATATAACTCATTTAAAAGCGTCCGGGAGGTTGCGTCAAGTTGTGCAACACTCGTATGTGACTTTGAAAATGTAGACAATCTAATATCAGACAATGGACCTCCAGTACAGGAATAAAAACACGATAAGCCGACTTACACCATTCATGCGGTAAGCAAGCACATCTAAATTTAAATCGACGTTGCTCAAGATAACATACAATGAGCCTGGAGACGCTAGTATTTGAAATGAACGAGATAGGGTTTTAAAACGTAAATACTGTCAATTTGGGCCTAGATGAAGCTGGAAAAGTACTAATGTTTGAAATATAGATGCGGAAAAGCGCTAAGTTCAAAAAGCGTCCTTACAACATATAAACACTAGCAGCATAAAAGCAGCTCACTTAAATATCTGGTCGTTACTACCAAAACTAGATTACATTAAGAACATTATCATAACCTACGATATATTCTCTTTGTAAGAAACTTGGCTTTCACCAAACGTAAGCAACCTAAATCGTTTAATTCAAGATTATAATTTGATACGCCGAGATCGAGATAGTCAGGGTGGCGGAGTTGCGGTTTACATAAGAAACTCTTTGAAGTATAGGATAATCAATCAAATAATAACAAAATATAACAATTATGGTTTACGATAAAAAAACAAATCTTGCTGTAAACTGAAGTCTTTATACCTTTTGATAAACAGAATTCCTTCCTACGTAGAATATATTATGCTTTGGTACTGAGTAACGTTTCCATATTGCATTTTAAAACAAACGCATTTACACATTGCACGTTATAATAAACTCTCTGTAGATATACGAGTATAATTATGGCCCCATTCGTACGCCGTATTTGATGATCAGCGCAAAAGTATGTCCTAATATACAAAATCAAAAGATTTGTCTGATAAGTGGTTTGAGACTTGTCAAATTAAGCTACTTAAAGTGGTAGTTGTATTAATTAAAATGACCTACTTTCTGAATCAATACTACACATACAGCTTATGTCTACCATTTTCTTCCTAGGCACTCTTTGATGAACTTATTTTTAAATCACTTGTTACTATAATCGCAAACAAAATCCCTAAGCATGACTTTAAACTGTTTTACCTTGAAAAATTTCATTTTCTACCAAATCACTCACAAATGTGTCAAATGTTCTTTTTTCGTTTTACAGAAAGATGGCAACCCTATCCAGAAGCCACACGATCGACTAAGAAATACTCTGTGTATAATGTTATAAAATATCTATATACCATGTGTTCAAAAGGAAATTACATAAGGGTTGGCCATGCAAAATAAAAGTAAGGTCAACAGCAATATTTAGAATTCATAAATTGTTTGTGTTATATTTCAAAAACTATTATAAATGTAGTTTAATTAAATTCTCAATATAAATTTATCACAATAACAACAATGATAACAGTTAATGAATTCTAAATCTTGTTGTTGACATTACTTAGATTTTCCACGGCCAACCCTTATGTAAGTTCTTTTTTAACACAAGGAAAAATCTATCGTATGAGCAAAAAAAAGTTCATCAAGGGTGGCTTTGAAATTCTGAAGTCATGTGTATTATAATGCCAGAAAATATGGAGCTGCCATCTGACATTTGCTACAAAGTGAGGTTAGGACTCTCTTCTTTTTCTTCTCCTGCAGGCTTTAGGAATATTTCTGTTGCATCTATTACGGGAAGTCTTGATAACAGTTATGATGACGTTGTGATATAAGTCACTTTCAGCCACTGTCTATAAAATGTCAATAAGAAGGATTAGGTTGTAACGTTTCGCTCCTATTTTAAATGCGAATTAATTATAATACAATATTATGAGCATTTAAAATTTCGCTTTTCAACTACAAAACCTTCAGCCCGCGCAAAACTGTAAAATACTCCGTTATACGCGATCGCAAGAAGGAAGCGTTCGCCGCGCACTTCTACTCCCGCCTTGATGCCAGAGAGGAAAAACAACCACGAATATAAAATCAAATTATTCCGCGAGACTCGAGGAGAATCATTCCGGTAAAGCGAACTTTGGTTATCCAGCCGATCCAGCGGCCATCAGCTGAGATAGCTCTGCTGTAGGCCTAGCTGGGCCACCAGAATCGTACCAGAATTATTCGATAAATATAGATTCAGATTCCTGAAGAATAAATCATTAGTTAACCCGTCCCGCCGTCTAAATCTTATTATCCTTCCTATAGATAAATTTCTTCTTCTCTTCTTCTTCATCAGCGTTTATGTACTCCATTTTTGGATATACGCCTCCCCATGGCTTTTTCATGCCGTTCTGAGACTCATCCACTGTATACCGGCAACTTTGTCTATGCCATCCCGCCATCTTGCCCACGATCTGCCTCGATTTCTCCTACCTGTTCGTGGACGCCATTCCGTTGTTAGTTTGCACCATCTGTTGCCTTCCCATCGCATAACGTGACTTGCCCAATTTCATTTCAAAGTTGCAATACGCTTTGCTACTTCGTCCACTTTTGTTCTTGTTCTTATTATTTCATTTGGTACGCGCTCACGTTGTCTGACCCCTAGCATAGAACGTTCCATGGTTCGCTGTGCAACTCTCATTTTTTCGATTAGGGTTTTTTTGAGAGGCCACGTTTCTGCGCCATATGTCATAACAGGTAAGATGCACTGGTTGTATACCTTTGTTTTGAGAGGTTGAGGGTATGCAGATTTAAATACCTACCTTTTTCCTTAGTTTGCCATATGCTGCCCAGGCTAGTTTCGGCAGTTTGTATGTCTTCTTTTAGGGATATTAGCTACCCCAGATAGATATACTGTTCTACGACTTCGATGGTATTTTGGTTTAGTACGATTGGGATACCATCGTCTCTGTTTGCCATGATTTTAGTTTTGGAGGTATTCATTTTCAGGACCACCCGTATTGTTGTTGACTCAATTTCTTCAATCATTGTCTGTAGTTCTCTCATTGTACTAGCTGCGATTACAATGTCATCTGCAAATCGTAGGTGTGACAAGTAGTTTCCGTTAATGTTTACGCCTTTATTTCGCCAATTTATAGTTTTAAATACGTCCTCGAGCAAGTTCGTGAATAGTTTTGGGGAGATGGTGTCCCCCTGTCTTATGCCTCTTTTTACTAGTATAGGTTCGGTGCCGTTATAAACATGGATAACAATTTCAACGTCTTCGTATAGATTGCTTATTAGTTGTATATATCTATGATCCACTCTACAACGTTTCAAGGAGTTAATTAATGCCCATTTTTCGACTGTGTCGAAAGCGTTCTCAAAGTCGTAGTAGTGTTGTTCCTTCTGTTTTGATTAGTTCTACTACAATTTCATCTTTGCCTGGTGCTTTGCTATTCTTCAACGATTTCAAGGCTGATTTGATTTCGTACATACTTATTTCTGGTATGTCTTCGGTGTGGTGCTTAGTAAGAGGAGCTCTTCTGTCGGTCGGGTTTCTTTGCGGTTCTAATGCTTGGGACGAGTAAAGAGATTCGTAGAAATGTTCTATATATTTTTATGTCCTACCAGTACATTAATTAAAATTAATGACTCTATTTTAAGGTATCTTAGATACAAAATAACGCTCCAGGGCAATTATTTTCTTCATAAGAACACTAGGGTTATTATGAAAAATTAACAGTATTTGTTTCCATGGATACAACCTTTATTTCAAAAATTATGCACCACTGTCACAATGAAAATTAATGACAGCTCATCTAATGTCACAAATCTAACTTAGATCAGCTAACTAGATCAATCTTAAATACCATAGCATAGTAATTATATGAATTGAATATGAATATGAATTAGGTAAGAAAATTGGTAGGACATAAAACCTTGAAGGCACCACGGGCATTATGAGCTAAGAGCCCGCGATTGTTGTACACACCTCGGGCCAAAGGCCCTCGGTTAGTACACTAACAATCTTGGGCTCTTATTTTACTCATAATGCCCCTTGGTACCTTAATAACTATAATATTTCTCTGCGGTCATGTATTATTCTTCCCGTGTCGTCAATTAAAGACACGATTTCTTTTCTTCCTTCCTCGGTTTCTCTTCTGAATATTTTGGGGCCTCTGTTCTGCGTTATAATTTTTTCAATAGTTTTTTCGTTGTATTCCTTCACATCTTTTCTAACTCTGTTTCTAATTTCTTTGTTTATTCGTTTAAGCTGTTCTCTACTCGTATTATTTCTTTCTTCCTTTCTTTGACGGATTAGTTTTCGCTTGTCTTTAGTGAGCTTGGTTTTCCCCTCCTCCCGCTACTGGGATATGTCTTCATTATATTTTGGGTTGTCTCAATTATTGCTTTAGTGATATGCTTGTTTAGTTCGTTGATGTTTGTGTTATCGTTAGGGGGTTATTTTTCAGTGCTGATTCCAGTTTTTCCTTGTAAAATTCTTTATTCAGATTATGTGGGTCTATTTTTATGGTTGAATTATTGTGTTTAATGAGTTTCATTCGCTCTAGTTTGGTGCTACCAGAGCTACCAATTATTTAGGCAAGATTAATTAATGCTGCTATTGAATAAATACATCCCGAAGCAATGCAAGGTATAATTTTCTGGTGTTATAATACACAACTTTAAAATTCCAAAGACATCTTTGAGTAGACTTAGGAGCTTAAGATCTACAATAGACCAGATATTTACTATCACACAAGCACAAGAAACACATTTGCAGAAAATTATACTTGTTATTTATAGACTTTAAGCAGGCATATGATATAGAACAGAGAAATAAAAGTATCACAACCTTCAGTTAGACTGATAAAATTGCTAAAAATGACAATGGGAAAACAGAGTAGACCAGGGTAGAACAGGGAAAATCATTGTAACATCATACATTTCATTTCTAGACTTTATTGCGCATTCTTCGTTAGGCAACCTTTCTGTATAACAAGTTCAAGTAATTCTGTGCTAGGAACTTTTTTTTGACGTCACACATATTAGGGAATACTAATATTATTAACTAATTGTTTGTCTTACGTTTTCAAGATGACTTTCTGATTTCTTGTTGTTAATAAAACAAAAGCAACGAGCAATGCAAATTTGTTTCTTGAAACAGTACCTGGGCAATGATTGGCTGCTTCGCTTAGCGATGCGTTCATAATGCTACCTTCGTCCTTGGAAACATTGCGCCCATACAAAAACATGTATTTGAATGGTTGTACTTACGACTTTTAAGCCCTAACGCTAGCTAAGGTGTGAGTTTAAATTTCATCACCTAGCGTTTAAGTCCTTGACGAATATTTCCCTACAGCTTTTCCGGCAGGTTACGCTGCAAGCAAGTTTTCTTCATCACACTTTCGAATTCATGAAAAACTGCACTCCCAGTAACATTTACTACATTCAGGAAAGTTTGCATCTACTTACCTACGGCAGACCTGGTGCATTGTGTGCTGGAAACGATGCCCATTTCTTACCAAAAATATTAAAATTGTTAATAGATGGTTAATTGGGTCCGGGTTTTTGCGACGTTGGAAAAAAAGTGTGCCAAACTGGCTCTCGCGTGGGTGTGGGTAAAAATACCGGATGTACTTACTTGGGCGCCAGATCCAATATTCCCGATCGAATGACACAACAGTAGTTGCCTTTTGTCGGATCCCCAAAAACTGAAAAATTCTGCAAAACAACCCAAGGAAGAAAAAGCCAAACCTATGCAAATAGAACCTGTTTTATTTATCACGTACTCCAGCGCTATATCCAGGCAGAGCCTTACAATAAATAAATTCAGATCTCTACAGACACCATAATAATATTCGACAAAAACAAAATCGCCTCAACCGGAACTTACTCGGCTACTACAAGGCACAAATATGTAAAGTACTGAACCAACAAACGACAAATGTATTGCGATAATACAGTAAAATCATGTAAGGTACTCACCCAACAAATAATAAATATAATTGGATAACATCATGAAATAATTTATTTCAAGACCGCCCCTGAAATATCGCAATATTCAGAGCAAACAAAATTATAACAATAACTTTAGAACAGAATTTGAACGAGTCGCCTACTCGTTACACCCTGAAAAAGAATAACAACATAAAACGCAAGTAAATTACCTGAAGTTATAATGGTCAGGTAAAAATAAACTAATTTACCCTTCAAAATTTCGATATGCCAACGCCTAACGGTATTCAAAGGCCTTTAAATATGCACGGCGCGTAGTACAAGGAAAAAAATTCATACATAATTCGTGTTACTAGCAAATCGGCTTGCGTATCATTCACAAAGTTTAAAACTACATGAGGTCGTTAAAATTCGACTTAGTTCAAATTCGATGTAATAGAAAGACTGACTGAAATACAGCGATTAGAACTAATTATGTTTCCGAAAGTTAAATTTCCATTTCAAAAGCGGCAATATCGTAATGAATTCACAATGCACCAAATGAAATCTAGGTGGGTACAGCAATTATGCTAATCTACATGCAGTACATAATGTGATTTTCAGGCTACTGAAAGATTTCATAGCAAAACAGGTTTCATAACCTCAGTATCAGTAAATTGTTTGCGAGCTCAAAATTGCGGAGCAGATAGCACACACGATTAACTCAAGTAAGTAATCATATAACGACACACACCTGCGGCAGAATAAAGTTTGATCTGACCTGATACGCGGCTAATTGACAGCTAGTCGCTGCATACAGCACAGGCTTGCGGATCGATGGCCAATCCAGACAGCTTACGGTGGGCTCAGAGGATGGCCTCAGCTTCGTTCGATAGCTTCCGAAGAGGGTTGAGCATCCCACGGTGTATCGACAGCTCGGAATGTGTTAAGTATTTCATAAAATTTGCCGCTTCGCTTGTAGTTGCGTATTGTACTATGCGCATTTCAGAACTCTTGGAGCGTACCTCCCGGCGCCACTTAAGCTCCGTCTGTCAAACTGACTGCACGCGATCAGGTCCGCTCCGGGAAGGCTAATTATTGTTTACATGTTAAAATGTTCGTGTGTTAATTTATTGCAAATAAATTACCTACTTTGCTTTCAACGAGTGTATAATTTAGTGAAGAATAAATCCATACAGTCCACTACAGTTCAATCCGAGCTCGCAACCAGAAATTTCCAACATAGCGGAAAACTGGGAAGCTCCCCAACAGAATGTCTGTCCTTGAAGGAGAGCTCTAGGTGAAATTGACGCAGCTTCGCGTTGCAGCCGATCATCAAGGGTTTAATGGAATGCAAATTACTTGCCCAGGGTAGTGGTCTAGCACCTAGGTTATGCCGAATATGGTAGGTGGTAGCTTCGCTTCTCACGATCGTATCCAATTTTCTCCACGCCGTAACCAAAGGTCTTCGTTGCAGGGAATCTTCATAACAGCCCGGAGGCTTCCGGAAGGGCATTTAGCTTACCCCAGGTTTCTTGTTGGAACGGATTTTCTAGTATAACAGCATGGGGTTCCGCAATAATTGCGACTGGCGGACATCACTTGGGGAAGTTCCCAAAATTACAAATTACCAAGGTGCCTCCAAATTAAGTGTCACGCCAAACACTCTAAAGGGAAATTATTATCCCATATTTATATATGATGTCCATGGCACAAAACACAGGACCTTCTTTTCCCTCAGATGCTGTCAGCTAACCCAAGAAACCGGAAACAGGAAAACCACCCGCAAAAGTTTTTCCAAAAATCTCATTGTCTCCAAAACAGCCAACTGAAAAATTCTAAACGTTCTACAAAGAGCATATGCAACCTTCCATACACCATCGCAAACAAGGTAATCTATCAGGATAGACGGAAATTATAGAATATGTCTTACTGAAAATTTCAAATGTAACACATTTTGAAAATTATGTTATCTAGGTTAGGTTAGGTTAGGTTTAACGCGAGTGCGGCAGTTGCGTCCCTTCACTGCACGCTTTATAGGTCTATCGTACCTCGTTCCTAGATAATTATAGTTCACCTACTAAACCCTCTCTTCTGACGAAGTCGATGATTTGACTAGGACAGACTTGCTCATAGTCTGCACGCTGCAATTGCCCCTCGCCAAATGGGAAGAATGGAAGTCTTTCTAATTCGACATAAGTACACCTCTAAATGGCAGAAGCAACAATCCTCGCTTTCTGCTATACCAATGGAGTGTAAATGTCATCTCAGTCGACAGTGTCTGGTAAAGAGGCCTGTCAGAATGCGCAGGTTTTGTCTGCTCAATTTGAGAAACTAGGTTGTTCTCCGTTTAGAAGGTGCGTGGAAATGCCTTTGAATGATTTTACCCTTCAATTTCAAGCCAATACAGCCGTTCTTCATGTTCAGCCCAGCTCGAAATAATATTATTATGTTGTATCACTTGTACTACAGGGATTACTTAACGTTTAATAATTGTTAATCCTGTTAATTTTTGAATTCACTGATTGAATCTCCCGGTGGTATTTGAAGCAAACGCGCGCTTTGCCCGTGGGCTAGTGCCGAACAAATAAATTGAATAGCTTAAATACGTACTTGAAATTCCATATCTGTAAGTTAGTTTTTAATAATGTGCTACTTTATCCTAAAGCGAACGCTTAATGCTGCCTACGTTCAAAAGGTCTATTTGAGAATTCTCACATATGTAAAAGTACGATAGGTTTAGCCCTCATGTGGTACTTTAAATTTGAAGACGCCTTGTACGCCGAAATATTTGAATAATTATTTGTCTGTTGTGCTTACCTTACTAGCTCAGGGTACTTATGAAAGCCTAAAATACCCTACCCATGGTTGCGCAGTGTTGATATTTGTCAAAACAAGAAACTGATTTCCCCCGTATAGTGTTCTCGGGTTGAAACTTACTTCAAACAATGCACAAGAAGAGGCAGTTTGTTTACACAATCTATTGACTACAAAACACAAATAAAAACACATAAAAATTGGTGTACTCACCAGTACATCTAGAAAATGCGTTTGCGTACTAACAAATGCTTATTAATTGCACTTTTCACTTGATGCAGTAAATATTTTAATGCTACAGGCTTCTAGTAGCTTTTAATCAACTTAATTTACATTGGAATAAATTTGCGCACTCTAATTTATAAATTTGCTCTTATTATGTTTTTCTCTTTTGTTCCTGGATCCCTCTACAGAATTTTCTTGCTTTATTGTTTCTTCCATTACTTTCAATTTCTTGTATAAGGTGACTTAACCACTGCTTCTTCCTTTCTTTACATCGTTTTGTTGTTTCCCTTCTTAATTCCTTCTAGTTACCATAATCTTCTTGGGTTCCCGATTGTAGCCATTTAATTCTTGCATTGTTCTTGTTATTTATTGCTCATTCAAATTCTCCGTCAAATCAGCCCTTATTCGTTTTCTTCTTCTCATATCCAACTATATTTTCAGTTCCTTCAAATTTATCTACATTCAGCTTGTATATTCCGATTGGTAGTGGATAATGTGAACATAGGCAGTCCAATGAGCTGGAATACAGTTTATGGGCATTGTATGCGTTAAACAAAAATAGACTAATATGGAATTAACATCCAGTATCCACATAATCAAGGCGTTTTGTTTTTAGAAAACACTGAATTTAGGATACTATATTTTAAATCATATATGTCTATTTGTGTCCTTCTATCCCTGTTGAAGAGTAAAGATGATAAAATACATCCTTGTCGTACTCCGGCCTAGATGTTAACATTTTTCGAGTGCGTGTTGTTTATTCTTACTTTTGCCCTATTGTTCTTGTATTAGATTTGTTAAGTGTGGTGGTACACCAATTTCTGTGAGTATCTTCCAAAGATGATTCCACTTGACAGAGTCGAAAGCTTTCTTGTAGTCTACAAAACATAGGTACATACATTTCCACATTAAACTCTCATGACTTTTCAATTATTTGAAGTACGTTTGATATCTGCTACCTTGTTCCTTTTCCTGGTATAAATCACTCTTGTTCTTCAGCTATCTGTGATAAGAGGTACGTTTTTAGTCTCGTATTATTTCTAGAATTATTTAGCTGGCATGTGGAATTAGAGTTATAGTTCTGTAGTTGCTACAATCAGTGCGTGAGCCTTTTTTTAAACATATATAAGGATTGTAACGTTTCGCTCCGATTTTAAATGCGAGTTCATTATAATACAAAATTATGGACATTTAAAATTTCGCATTTTCAACTTTATAAAAGCTCCAGTCCGCTCGAGACTGCAAGTTCGCCGTTATGCGCAAACGACACGACGATCGTCCCGCACGCATATCCCCTACCGCCTTGATGCACGAAAGAGAGATCAACCACGTATAAAACCAAATTATTCCGTCAAACTCGAGAAAATTATCCAGGCCTTCCGACCCGATCCCGCGGCTCAACCGCTGAGAACCCCGCTCTCAGGACACCAGAACTATTCGAGAAAACCTCGAGTTAGATTCCCGACGAACCAACCATTACTAAACCTGTCCCGCTGTCGAAAGTTACTATCCATCCTGTGGATAAATTAACTTTGAAATAACGCAAATATGAGAATCGGGTTGCGCTGTCTGAAATAATCAAAAGTTCCAAAACTCCCGTAGCTTCCTACTTTGGAATAACGCAAATCTGAGAATCGGATTGCGCTATTTTAAATAATTCCAAGTTACAAAAAAAAAAACGTAACTTAGTTTGAAATAACGCACATCTGAGAATCGGATAGCGCTATTCTAAATAGTCCCAAAAACCCCTAACTTCTTAGTTTGAAATAACGCACATCTGGAAATCAGATTGTGCTATTTTAAATAATTCAAAGTTCCAAAGCTCACCTAACCTCTTGGTTTGGAATGACGCAAATATGAGAATCGGATTGCGCCCTTTTAAATAATTTAAAGCCTCGCCGTATTTCCACAGTCCGGCGACACCTAAACCTTTTTGGCCGAAACGCGGCCCGAACTTCCCGGCAAAATATGCGGTTCTCCCAGGTCTATGAGAGCTACGTGCCCGTTCTGGCTTCTTAGTTTTGAGTAACGCAAAGCTGAGTATCGGATTGCGCTATTTGGAATAATTTAGGGGTTCCAAAGGTCACCTAACTTCTTAGTTTGGAGATAACTCCGGCGACAACTAAACCTTTTTGGCCGAAACTCGACTCGACCTTTCCGGAAAATCTGCGGTTCGCCCAGGTCTAAGAGAACTACGTACCTGTAGTGTACGAATCCGTTTGCCCATCCTTGAAGGTAACCTTGTCACGCGCGACCAGATAGATAACGATGCGGAAGAATTTGACCCCAGGCACGAGGTCGGAGTTATCACCTAGGTTTATCCGAACGCGACACGGATGTACACTTGCACCTCGTACTCATATATGGTAACGATATCGAATCCTCAGTTAGTTATTGGTAATTAAAGCAAACCATAATTATTCAAGTTTGTTTACAATACCGCCAGCTGTCAATAATCGATTACTGGGTTACAGGTTTACCAACGCTAGTAAAATTCCCTCTTGGTTCCAGCGACCACCATACCGTGGATCCCGGACGAGCACGCAGGCAACTGAGGTTGCCTACCTTCCCGACACCAGACCGAAGAGATTTATGTTAAAATAAAATTTACGTGGTACATATTTATGAATTATCTATTTAGTTATTTTCCAACTGTACATAGTCGACAATAAATGTTATTTACGTTGAAGTACATTCTTTAAATCAGCCAAGGTACAAATATCAAGCGAACCCGGCCCAGTCAAAAAGGGGCAAAATTAATTAATGCTAATCTACTCTAAATACACCAGGTATAGCATTGCAGGATGAATATCGATTCACACCATTCTTCGGGCCATCTCCCAGACTTCCATATTTTTTGGCATAAAGCATGCATGATGTCTATCCCTATTTCTCCCATAGCCTTGATTGTTTCGGCTGTTAAACCATCTGCACCGTCTTCTCAGTAACTTATCCTTCTCTTTTTTATTCACTACCCAGGTTTCAGAACTATAAGTCACTGCCTGTCTGATCACTGTGCTGTAAATTCTCACTTTTGAGTGGGTAAACCCCCTGTGATCTTGTTACCCTGTACTATAATCACCTCTATTTTCTTTTCAGTGTCACTGTTTTGCGTTATCGGCGCCGCGAGATACACGAAACTGTACACTTTCTCAAACTTTAACTTGATGTTATCACTAACCCTTACTGTGAGGCACTTTACATTTGTTCCACTTTTTTTTCTTCTACCCATTTCCATATACTTAACCCCATTTAACTTGCTTCGTGCTGCAGTCTTTTTACTACCTTTTTCCGCTCCTCTTCTGATTTTGCTAGTATAGTCACGTTATCTGCGTATGTATTAATTCAGTATTTCTTATTCGTTTTCCGTTTTTATCTTTACAGTACCTTGCTGTTCCCTAAAATCTCGCTTTGTATCTCATCTTGATAACAAAAATGTAGTTCTTTGTTTTTTAGTTTTTCTTCAATTGTTTACATCCTGTTTTCACTGTACTCTCTCTTCTTTCTCCTACATATTGCCTTGGCTTCCTTTCTCTTTACCTTATAACTGCTTATACTTTGTTCCGTCTTCTTAATTAACATAATTTCTTTGGCATTTTTTCTTTCCCGTACTATTCTTCGAGATTCTTCATCGTACCAACTCTTGTACTTCCCAAGTTTTTTACCTTCATCTACGCTTTGTTTTCTTCTGCTTCGTGTAGGAGGTTGTCTATTTCCTGCTGATACCTTCTTCGCTTCTCTTCTTGTAGTTCCGCTACATCATAATTTCCTTGGCTTCTGTCTTTGCTTTTCCTTACATTTATTTTTGCCTGGACTCAGTGTTACCCTCACTAGGTAATGATCCAAGTCTGCCGCCTCAGCTCCTTGGTAACTCCTTATATTTTTAATACAATTTGCGTGTTAAGCCTCTATTAGTATATGGTCCACTTGGTTAACAGTTTGCCCATTTTGGAACCGTGCATGTCCCTTTATGAATTTCCTTCTGTTCAAACTGCGTTGTTCTTATAACCAAATTTTTATCTGTTGCGAAATGTGTAAGCCTTTTTCCATTCTCGTTTGTACTTTCGTCTTTGCTAAAACTCCCTATCGTTGGCCTGTAAATTGCCTCTTTGCAAATCTTCGCATTGCAGTCGCCTAATACTATTTTCATATCATATTTTGGGATCTCGTTATACACACATTCTAGTTCCCATAAAATTGGTCTTTTACCTCATCTTCTTTTTCTTCTGTCAGCATGTGCACATTCATAACGCTTTCTTTTACTCTTATATATGCTATTATATCCTATATTGATTTGTATCCTATCACTAACTGATTATATTGTTTATTGATACGAAAACCTGTTCCTAATCTTCTATTTTGCCAGCCGCTTTTGAAGAGTGTGTAATTTTCTATATTATTTTGTTTGTTTCTTGCAAAGCTAGAATTCCTATCTTATATCGTTCCATTTCCTATATTACATTTTTAAATGCCCCCACTACATTTGTTCTCCTGACATTTCAAGTTCTCAAGTACACAATGTCTTGTTGCCTCTTCTGTTTTACTCTTTTGCATCTTTCGTCATATACTGCGATAAAAGCTCCTATCTGGATTATTTTATTAGATAAAAATTTTAATAAGTCAAATTAGGGGGGCAATCTATAAATCGCACAATTCTCAGATTTAATACTTTTGTACTGTGGTTTTACTTCGCCTATCAGTCAATTATGGCTGGTTATACGTGAAATGTAATAATTAATTACAGAAATAAAATGGTTGAGAAGCCCCTCTTTCTTTTTTTTTAATCTAATTGCAATATTTATTTACGCTAGCTCTCGGCAAAACACAAGCTCTATTCTCAGGGTGAGTTCAGAATTTAACTATCGCCATAAATGTTAGGTTATTTGACTTGGGAGTAGCTCATTTGCTCGCTCTCAGCTGCTCCTAGTGACGCTTCTTAAATCTTGGCTCGAGACGCTCCCCTCGCTGCAGATGTTGTACGTGACGTTCTTGCAGCCCCCGCCGATCTATTGCAGTACAGGCCTTTGGCTCAGGATGCTTACTTTTGCCGGAAACGATGATCGGATAATTCAGCTGATCGGCTGCCGTTCACTCTCGAAGATCGGAAGGGAAATTTTATTATTTTAATGTGGTGGAAACTTCCACAAACACTGTCACAGGTACTCTGAGATGGGCACAATAAAATGCAATACTTTTTTGTGGGTAAATATTGATTTATTATTTAAAACATGTATTTTAAATGGAGCGCAATTTAGCCCAACTTTCAAATAATTTAATTGCAATTGTTCTCCTGTTTTAAACAAATAGCATCAGGTTGCTAAGTTACTGTTGATTTTCTTATGTTAATGGAAATTAATTTTGATAATGAAAGGTTTAAATGGAAGTAAATTTGAGTACATAATTAATATTTATAATTTTCTTAAATCTAAATTATTGTCTTTAACCTTATAATTAAAATTGTTCGATAGCGTTGCACACACAAACATTATTTATTTCATACTGATGTTAAAAATGACATTTTTCGGATTATTTATGGTACAAAAATGGAACATTAAAATCCTAGTACTTTAAAGTAAAACTTTAAAGTTCAAGTACTTTAAAACGTATTTACTGTACAAAAAATGGAACATTAAAGTCCTAGTACTTTAAAGTAAAATTTTAAAGTTCAAGTACTTAAAATTATATGTCAGTTGTTGACATAAAATTTGAAATGATTTACAACTTTTTATTTAAAATTCATTAAACTTGCAGTATGAAATAAACCGTTGTATTCACCACGAACGAAAAGTGTTTTTAAAGGTCCTCGCAAGTAATTCCGTCCTCGGCTGACGCCTCGGACGTAAACAACTTTTTCGTCTTTAAAATGCCACTTTTCGTTCTAGATAAATAAACTACTATTATTTATTATTGTCACTGCTCTGCTCTGCAGTATTGCACTTTATTTTGAAATACACTGATTTTTGAGTTCACCTTTTTCGCGTCACTATCTTTTCTCTTCTGTTGCCTTCTTTTAGCATTGCTCTTTGCAATTTTCTATATTATATTATGCTTCATCTTACTTTACCTTTCTGCTTTTCTCACTATTTTCACTATCCTTTGCTTTTACTTAACAACTATGCTCCAATTTAAATGCAGCTAACAAACCTTTTGTGTCAATTAAATTTTGTGTGGTCTGGCTTAACATGTTCACAAACCTTTCCTTTTAAACTATATTAATTTATTTACAAGCCAATTCAAACCCTCTGAAATAAGCTTTGCCCTTGTGTGCCTTTCTCCATTTAAATTTTGATTTTCGCATCTCATTATCAATGCATTTAATATTTTACTTTAGTTTAAAATTGCAATTATATAAAATATCCCAACTCTGTGCTTATTCAATCGGTTAATTATCCTGCACTGCAAACAGAGCCAAGTTGTGGGGCTTAATACCATCTCAATACATTTTCAATCCCCTTAAACCCTGTTTTGCATTCCATACTCATTGCTCTTGGTCGTGCTTGTGTCGCCTCCTTGTCTGCCTGCCTGATTGGTGTTGCCAGTTTTTTTTCCTTTTCCATCCTTACCAGGCTTCTTCCTTCCTGCGACCACTCATACTTAAATCCCTCCATTTCCAACTTACGGTATCCCACTCTTGTTTTCTTGCTATTGCTCTTCTCTTCTCATCTCACTTTCCTTATAGCAAGTTGTACCCTTCTCTCTCGCATTGTGAGATCGCTGTCAATGTAAATACTGCTTGGAAGCTCCGACTTATGCTTTAATATTTTTATTTTGTTATCAAAATTAGCACACTTCACCACTGGAAACTTTCGATTCAGCTTTTTCCACTTTAAAAGCTTCTTCTACTTTAATTTCCATTTTCTTCTCTTTTTGATAACTATATTATTTCTTCTTTTTTCTCTCTCTCTTGGTTCTCCAACTTGCTGGTTCTCTTCTCCATCTCTCCCCCTTTCTTTTGCCAGATTCTAGCTTTTTCTGCTCACTTTGCTTTTGCCTTCATTAATTCTTCCTTCAGTTTGGCAAAATCTGACTTCATATCTGCTATTTTTGTTCCGAATTCTTGCTTTAACTCCTCCTTCACTTCATCTAACTTTTTCAATATTGCCTCCATCTCTTCGTTTTCTTCGCTGCCCGTTTGCTCTCCCTTTTTGGTCTCTTCTTTAAATAACTGTTTTGGTGGGCTTCTCGTTTTTTTCGCACTTTTATTGAATGCTTACCGGTTTCCTTTTTATTTTGCCTTTCAACTGCTATTTTAGGTCTCATTTTTGCGTTTATCAAGAAATGGTCAGAATCTACGTTTGCCCCTCTGTACTTTCTTACATCTTACAACTATGTTTCCTTCTTCTTTGATATCAATATGGTCAATCTGACTCTCTTTTTTTTACCAAGGTGCACCCATGTCATCTTGTGAGAAACTTATGTTTACGTTTGCTGCAAAATTGCATATTCGATGTCTGTTATCATTCATTATGTCATGCATTATATTCTTATGTGTTACTTCCAAAATATAATACTCTTTCTGTCAGTTATGTGTTGCAGTTCAATATAAAATTTCTCTCTCTCCTTGCCCTTTCATCTTAATTCTTGTATTGTTGTTATATCTATTTTAAATCATATCAGTTCATTGACAATCTCCTGTAGTTTGCCTGTTTGCAGCATCAATCTTATATATCCGTGTTTGTATTTTTGTAATTTTTTTTCTCCTTTATATTTTTTAATTACTTTTCCTCATTCTGTTTTTTTTTTATTCGTTTTCATTTTCCGTTGTCTCGCAGTAGTTCTCTTCTTTTTGGGTGTTTGATCTCCCTCTTCTGATTTCTCTTTGTTCGGTGTTTCTTTGTTTACTGTTTTTGTTCTATACCACCTCAATCCTTCTTCTGGTGAGGCCTTTTACTGTTATTTTCTCCTTTTGCTGTTGATGAATATTCGTCTGGCGACTGATCTATTACGGTTCTCTTGGCTGTAGATCATTGTATTTCCCATATATCTAATACTTACTATATTGCTAGCGGCTATGAGTGGGAAACTGACCAGGGAAGTGAGACAGACAACCAACTCTTCAATGTATAATGGTGAGCTGTGTGCAAGCGCGGCGGTGTCGTCCGCCCAATGGGGAAGTGGTCAAGTTTAAAATTCGCTTCTAAAGGCGGAGTTCGAATTCTCACACATGCGCACGAGACGTGTTATACTCTAAGTGAGACTATGTCGGCGCCGTAATGTTTTCTGACGTTTCCAGGCCCTGCTAGCAATATATGTGTATTATATATATGGTATTTCCTTTCATTGTGGCCATATATCCCCCTTTTCTTGCCTCTTTCACTTATTTAGCAATTCTTTTCTTTCTTTTTGTTTAACTTTGGTCTCTATTTACCCACATTTGAGTGCCTTTCAGTTTATTTGCATGTTTTAGTATTTCACTCTTCCCTTCGAATTACCAAAGGTGATCCATACTGGTCTGCATCTATTTCTCATGAACTTTCCGAATATCCTTACGTCTTCTACTTCGTTTTCAAAATTCTTTTACGAACTTTAATTAGTCACTCCACTGTTTTACTTCCGTTTCCTATTTATAATTACAACTCATTTTTATATACAAAATTCTTCTCGTTTGCTTGAACACTTTAACAACACAAACGCCCTGTTTCCAAGATCACAATTCCACTTAGTATATGTATAGTTGATAATAATTTCATACTACTTTACAAATGTCCCAGTAAGTCCACCAATGGATATCCCCACAAATATATTCTTAAAATCGCATCACCTGTAAATTCTCAAAATTCTATTTTAAAATCGTACCATAAATGATAAATTAAGTTGTTTTATGGCTATTTTATTATACGAGCAATATCAAATGTTTGTGCTGGTCTTAATAATCAAGCTGCGAGAAGTTCAGAGGATCTGCTAGCCAGTCTTAGCCACAGTTTCAGAAAAGTCAAAGCAAGTGGCGGCATGCAGGTCTAATAATTCTAAATAATTACGTACACCAACTTAGAAGGATAGCTCCAACATAATTTGATGGTACAGTGGTCGCCAGTAAAATTAATAACTACAGCAGCCATTAGTTTTTGCTTAATTTGTTGACTAGTTTACTTCTGCTCTCATCTGTGCGAGATAGTACTGTTTATGAAATAGCTACATTGGATGTTATTCGTCGTCCTTACACAACTGAAAGAGGAATACCTGCAAAAGTAAAGGATACATTCGGTAAACAAAATTAATAAACCAATAAAATCTTTATTGTTCACTTAGTGATGTCTTATGTCATGTGAATCCATCCAATATATATAACTTTCAATAATATGTAAATAAAATACAATATAAAATACATGCAGTTGCATATTTAAGGCCATATTGTAACCGGCGCTCGAAAGCAGCCGGGCCGCTCATTACACGCTCACTTTGCTCTTACCACCACCAACCATTATATAAAAGCTGCACTATTCGACCCTGGTCGCTGTTTAAACCATTAAATATAAATATCACATTGTTAAATCAATTCGGTTTTGCTTGAACTGCCTACAACCAACAACAATCAATTATGAGCGGAATGCAGCTGCTGCTGCACGAATCATTCTCTAGACAACTTATAGGTGTTTAAACAGCGACGAAGGCACTACAACTTCCTATGTTCTTAAAGTGGAATTAACTTAGGATAAAATAAATAAAATACAGATTATTACATCGTAATCCTAGAGTCTAATGCGTGTATAAAATAGCAAAGCTAGTGTCAAATACTGTTAATGTATCAAAACCTACCTAGGTACTCTCATAAAAAAGTTTTTATCGGTTTGTTTCGTCACTATGCTGTCGGCAACTGTAGCGAAACAAACTTCCAATTTTAAAATTCATAAGATTACAAATTAGTTTGTATTGTAATGTTAGTTAGGTTTATGTTAATATTAAAAAACTACCGAAATCTATAAAAAAGAATTTAGGTTAACAGTTCAGTATTTCGTAAAAACAGGTATGTTGTTTGCACTATCAATAAATTGTAAATCTAAAACTAAAATAATTAATGGTCCCAATCACTCGAAACTTATATTTATTAAAATACAAAGGTTCGCTCGCATTTGTTCGTAACCTAGAAATAGGTTGCGAAATGAAACTAAAGTCGCAGAAAATTAAGTACCAAAGTTTAATTTTTAAGCTATTATATTTAAGCATTCGCTTTCATCGATATTTACATACGGTAATCGCAATTTAGAAGCTCAAGTAGCACTTTGATGTAAAGCTGAGTAACATCCAGAAGTCAGAAATACCCAAACATAGTTCGCTTCGTACGGCTTATAATTATTGCTCTATTAAAAAATTGTTCTACATTTTTGCACTAGCCAGACTGAATACATTTAACATATAAAAAAGTTAAAGCTTACTTTATATTATGTACAATAATGGAATTATTAAAAGGGTATCGATATATTTGTCATTCTAAGTACTACCTCTGAAACATCTGCAAGAAAATATGGTTCAATACATAACTCTGAGAGCTCGCCTTCTGGGCATTGCAATATCCACAAATTGTTTGTCGTCGATTTTCAAAACTATCGTCTGAATGAGAGGCACCAAGAAGCATCGAACTGTGAAAGGCAGCAAAGCCCGGAAAATGAGCGGAGCACTTCCTCAGATGGTTGTACGTTAATTAGGATAATAATACTAACGCCTATCGGTAGATACGAAATAGCTGACCTGTTACTTGTAGATATGGCAAAAGGAGAGGCCTAGACCTCGCCGTTGATCTGACCATCGCACTCCAGCTCCTCTGCAAGCGCTAAAGGGGCTCTTAACAGTATATCACTTACTTGAATCCTCTTAGTCTGAAAAATAAATCGGAATATTAGAATTCCCTACTTGGCTTCAATTTGGAATAGTTAATTCTGCCAGTATTGTTCTAAAACAGTGATTTCTTGTCTAAATGATTTTCCCTTCAAAACATTTCGGAAGACAATTGACAGTCAAATGCAAGTCAGAGTTCTTGGAAACTCAATAACATAAATTAAGTAGCTGTGCTACAGTATCTTTTTGTTTTTTTACATAATTCAATGCCATCCACAATTAGAGAGGTTATACGTATAAAATTGCGAGACAGTAGCGAACGACTGGTTGATTCATTCTTCAGGGCAGCAATTCGAAGAAAAACTAGTAAAGCCAATACTTCGGAAAGCTTTATTTTCTCAGGACAGCTAGCTACAATAAAATTTACAGTTGTAGAGAATTACTGCAAAAACAATGTACTTTACCTATGAAAAATTTAGGTTAGTACTTTATAATTAGCAACAAAGAACATAAACAGACATATCTTGTTTGGTACGTCAGGTCAAAGGCAAAAAAACAATACTTAAAATAGTCCGATTTAATCGATTCATCTATTACTTACGATTTTGTTTGCATATTCATGTAGTTACCTTAATAAAATTTGTCATTATACATGAATATATAATTTTTTTAAAATCAGTTTATAATTGATGAATCAATTGAGTGTGATATAATCGGACTACTTTAAGTATTGTTTTTTAAACTTCAATCTGTTGTACCAAACAATATATGTCTGTTTACGTTCTTTGTTGCCAAATATGAAGTACTAACCTCACTTTTTTTTAAGTAAGACACATTGTTTTTGCTACAATTCTCTACAACTGTAAACTTTATTGTAGTTGCCTTGAGAAAGGAACGCCATGTTGCATCACATTTTAAGGGGAACGCACATGCCGAAAGTCACGTAGGCTGAGACGGGGAAGAACCTATCGTTTAAAGCCTACTCAATGGCTCCTTCCATTTCATAAAAATATTACGTGGTGCGTGAAATGATAAAACCTAGAAACATGACACAGAATGTCCCCAAGGGGCTAACAGTTGAAACACTTAAAGAGAACTCTAAAAAGTGAGACAGTAAAATAGAAATCTTTGTACTTGCATTACTCTGCAGCCACACGACGGGTGGAACAAAAAGGTCCGCTAGTTACCTCGACATAAAAGAAATTTTACAAAGAGTACTACAATAAGAGTTCGTTTCTGAAATATTGGCTTGGATCGAATTTTCTATCGAATCGCTGTCCTGAAGAACAAATTCTCATTATTTATTATGTTGTTATACATATACTTAAAGTCAAATTGTTTTACAGTAAGAGGTTTCCATTCTCAATCGATTCTGAAAGACTTGTTTCAAGGAGAATCCTTCATTCAATAATTTGCCAGTATAAAATTGATTGAAATTGTTAAGATTTGGTACCATTTACAGCTTTACAATACTTTTTTGTCAATTTTTGAAAAAAACGACATTTAGTTTACAACGCGCGATTTTTTCGGGCTGGGGAAAGTCATGCCAACGCTGATCCTGTGCCACTAGATATTTTATTTGGGACCTCGGTCGACGAGCAGCGATTGCTGTTGCAGCTGAGGTCACAGTGAAAATCAGTTCAACTCCCGATAAATGTTCACTTAATTAAGGTTTAGCTTTAAGTGACATCCGCGCCCCCTGAAGTAATGCGTGAGCGGTTCCGAGGGGCAACAGGTAAAAGAAAGAAGATATTTTAGTACAAAAAACCAAACGAATGAAAAAAGGTATGTAGTTTTAAATACTTCATAAGATGGCATATAAACATAATAAAATAAACGTTGCCATAGCTTTTTTTATTTTTTGGATGTTCAACAATTTGATTTGCATGACATATGAAGCAAAAACAGTCTGGAAATTTCCTTTTTCACATTTATTCTGTTTCTCTCCATAATGAAGAGGTCTGCTGACACGTAAAAATGTGTATGTCACGCAACATTGGAAGATTTTTACGAATTTTTCCCATTTTGCCTTGAAATAATGCAATTCATTCACTTTATTCTTCTTCTTCTTCTTTTGGTATGCCCGAGGTTGATTTACTTCACAGGACTTCTCGATATATTAAAACCAGAACCTTTCAGATTCTAACCATTTTTACTAATATTTCGTATATGGTCGACGAGTGTCTTATTTTCATCCAATTGTCTGAAGTCTTGGTGAACACACAAACCATAGTGAAAGGAAGAACATGAGGCATTGGAAAAAAAATTAAGCTAAAAGAGATATGATTCGGCTAGTGAGCAGAAGCACAATGGAGATGTGCACTGATCTAAAAGCACAATTCAAGAAAGTATGCAGATGCAAACAAAGATAGAGACAACAAACGCTTATTCAAAATTGTAAGGAATACCAGGGCGGACTTCTAACTTAGAATAACACTCTGCAAAGACAAACACATGTTGAACAGAAGAGCAAAACATACTGTCAAGATGGCAGGAACATTTCTTAAAATTACGCAAGGCGAAACCATATAAAATTCACCAAGCACCCCCCCCCCCCTTAGTTCAAATAGAAATACCAGACCCAACACTACAAGAAGTCAGAAATAGCATCAAAACATTGAAAACGTATAAAGCCCCAGGCATAGACAACTTACTGGCGAAGCTACGCAAACACGGAGGTACGACCATCACAGAACATACCCACACCCTAATCAAAGAAATATGAGGAACAGAAAGGATGCCGGATAAAGGGAATACAGATGGGACTCATAGTAAATGAAAGCAAAACCAAATGCCTGGCCATAAAACCCATATGAAGAATAGGGCAAAATCTCACCATTGACAACAAAAACTTTGAAGTGTAATCCCAGCGTACATAAATCAAACAAGTAGAAACACTCATTGTCAGTTCCTTTGATGTCAAAATACCGATTTGGATGATCTTGAACGGCTCCTGGGGGGTACTTTCCGATGGTACTAACAGATAGCGCCACTACTTTATCACGTATGATTGGTAGCAAAGCTAGTAACTGGCTCTGATTGGTAGAATTTTGTGCTGCCATCTGATAGTCAAGCTTTGGAATACCCCCCAAGGCACTGCCCCAGGCACTCTAGGCAGGTTTCAACATTTGGCATGAGTGTCTCTACTTGTTTGATGTATGTACGCTGTGTAATCCATTCACTCCTTTTTTGCATGAAGGGTGGCTTTGGATTTTTGTTGTTAAGTTGCACATGAATGGAACTGTAATTTTTATTTTATTATATAACTTGCATAACCTCCAAGAAATTTACCGTCATTTGACAGAACAGAATATTGTTGCCAGATGGACTTCTTACTTTGATAGTACATGTGGAGAAATATTTAAAATATCAAGTATTGTAAGATCTTCTATGTACTTAATTAAAAATGTTGCTAATTGCACAATTACTGAAACTGGATACATACATAAAAATTACTACGTTCCATTTTCTATTCTGCTTAAATATGGCAACTTTGCATTTGTACATGTTTTGTCATATTTTCTAACCTAAAAGTATTTGGTAACCATAACCTCAAATGTAAACCTTGTTTAAACACAACAAAGTAATTTTACACAGCTAAATTGGGGAAACTGTCATGGCCAAAAAGATGTGAACAGAGTATAGTATAAATATCAAGGGTCACAAACGAAAGGAATCAAAATTAAGCAAGTTATCCAACAAGGCACTATAGCAGGCAACAAATATACTATTCATTAAAACATCTATTTATACCTCCCCAATTAACAGCCACACAAAAAAAATATTGAACAATGATCCGTCTAGTAGCAACATGTAAAAGTCTCAATGCTGAAGATCTTTGGTCCGACACAGGAAGAATATGGTTGGAGAATTAGAAACAACTTCACCTTTATTAAACACTTAGATTGAAATAGGTAGGACATTAATATGTATGGAGGAAAACAGAACACCATTGAAGATATAATTGACTTAGCGGCTGTTGGCTAAGTAAAAAATAAATAAATAAAATAAAAACCACAGTTGAAAGAAAGAAGAATAAGAGTGCGACACAAGGCAACGATGGAAGGATAACATAAGAAGGCTGGTCTGTTTGTACATATATTCCTTCAATTATCTATTCTAAGCATCCTTATATCTTACATTACCATGTCCCACCAGGACCTTCCGGTTCTGTATTTGTAACGGTAGCAGTTAATTCACCTGTTTACTTTTCATATGGCCCAGCCATTTTAGCCCTTGAGCCTTGAGAGAGTGCATGATGTCATCTTAGTGAAGGTCTTTCTCTTTTTCTTTTTCCTGTTGATGACGGCATTATCCCACTCTCTTGGAGTGTCTCTTACTTCCAGACATTGATTAAATAGAATTTTTAGTTGTTTTAATAGTTGTTGACCACCTCTCTTTATTATTTCTATTAACACTTGATTTTCGCCATGCGCGTTATTTCCTATTATGTGATGGAACACGTTCTTCCTATTGTACAGGGTGTTTGTAGATCGCTAGACAGCTCGTAACTTCGTTAATAATCGAGATATCAAAAAGAAGTTTCTTTTGTTTCAAATGCCAGTATACAACCTACAAATTGACTTAAACGGATTTAAGCAATGGCCTCCTATTTTTACGTAGTGATACACGACTTTTGTTTTTTAAATGGAACACCCCGTATATTTTTAGATATTTAAAATCAGCGCTAAAAGTGCTTTATGATAGCATTTTTAAATTTAAATTTTGCAACTTATTTTTAAATTTTTTTTTAGCCGAAGTACGCCATAAATTATGCAAAATCACTAACAATCGAACAAGAAATGCAAAACAAACTCCACTTGGCTCTAAAAATTTTTCATGACCGAATTATAGCGCCAAACGTACTAAAACAATTGAAAACTATGTTTTTTAAATGGAACAATATGAGTTTCATTAAACAGTTGAAAACTACAATAAAAGGGCTTTCCAACGGTGTATCATATTCGCCATTTCGCCTAGAAGTAGCTTTTAAAAATCAAAAATATGTAAAACAATTCAAAAATAAATGTTATTGTTAACGAAACTCATATTATTCCACTAAAAACAGTTTTAAATTGTTTTAGTGCGTTTGGTGCTATAATTCAGTCATAAGAAATTTGTAGAACCAGGTGGAGGTTGTTTTGCATTTCTTGTTCAATTGTTAGTGATTTTGCATAATTAATGGCCTACTTTGGCTAAACACTTTTTTTCATTTTAAAAAATAATAAGCTTCTAAATTTAAATTTAGGAATGCTATCATAAAGCACCTTTAGCGCTGATTGCAAATCTCTTGAAATATACAGGGTGTTCCATTTAAAAAATCAAAGTCGTGTATCACTGCGCAAAAATAGGAGGCCATGGCTTAAATTGGTTAATGCCAATTTGTAGATTGTGTGCTGGAATTTAAAACAGAAGAATTTTTGTTCGATATCTCTACGACTAACGAAGTTATGAGCTGTCTAGCGATCTACAATCTCAATGTCAAAAATATCTTTTGAATTTATGTTTGTTATTTTCAGCTCTATGCCTTCAATCAGCTTCTGTGTTCTTGCACAGTACATTTAGTTGTAAAATTCCTCTGCTATTCCAGAATCTTACTGTCATTTGTGATGAAGGTTCGTTCTTCATTTCTTAATAATGTAATTGTAATTCTTAATCTTTTTTCTTTTTGTGATTGTTTTGTTTTTCCACCATTTCAAATTGCTTCTTCGATTTTTAGTTCGTGCCTTTTGCTTTATTGCAAGCTTCCTCCTTTCTTCCATTAGCCTCCTTGTATTATGACAAATTTTGCAACCTGTTTTTTTTTTGTTCGATGTTACTTTGGACAAAGCTTCTTGTGTCATATTAACTTCTTTACTAGCAGTCCAGTGAGACAAATGTCTCATTTAACGCGCCTTCAAACCTCGATCGGTTAGGCAACCACCCAGACCTGGAAGGTGTCAAAGTGGTTGCCTAACCGATCGAGGATTTAAGGCGCAGAGGGTCGCAGCTACGTTTGGCGGCCGAAACATTTTTATTTAATACGCGTTCTATTTGAAAAACGGTCTTTTTTGTGATTTCTCGAAAACCGGAAGTGTCACGTGACTGAAATTCGGTTCCTGAGCTGACATGACCATTCCAAACATATAACTTTAATAACTTTTTTCTCTATCTCATACGGTTTGGCTGCTGAAACAGCGTCCCGGACGGATCAGCGTCCCAGACAGACAAGTCTATTAGATAAAGGATATTCTGCCTTGTTTACTATTATATACACAGTGAGCCAAAAAAAGCGGTACAGATTTTATAGCCTCGTATATTCGTAAGTCACTAATGACTTCAAATGACTATTATATCATCGAAAAGCTCCATGTTTATAGATGGAAGTGAAGTACTTTTACTACAAAGTGACGATGCTAATTTAAAGTTGTGGTTAAACAAAGTTATACAAAAAATTCTGTTTTTTGGAAATGTTTATTAATTCAAACTTAAGGCAATTCAATACTACTAACAAAAATTATCTAAAGAGTTATTAAATATGGTTCCATACTACCACCATTTTTATAAACAATCATTTGTAATCGTCTTTGCCAGTGCCAAATCGCAAAATCGATTTGCGCCTTTAGTTAACCGTACCATTTTCTTCAGAACTTCGATTAAAGCAACAATTAAAACTAAAATGACAGATACAAACTGACATTGACCAAACAAATAAAACAAAAGTCATTGCCTACTAATTTTGTTACAGATTTAATTTTACATTAAAGCGACGCGATTTTATTAAAAACTCTTGTTTTTGCATGACCTTTATTAAAGTAAAATAAAATCGAATTGAAATATTCGAATTCACTAATTGGTATTGGAAATATGAGTATTTAAATTTTGTACTGGTTTTTTTGGCCCACTGTATAGTTTCCTTCCATTCTACGTCCGGTGAAGAATATACTAGTGCACTATTTTACACATTGTTTGCCTCTTCTCCTAACTTTGCTCATTCCAATGATACACCATTTAATATCTTTTACTTCTTCCATTTCTGTTAATCTGCATTTTCCTAGTACGAACCGTACACTGTGTGTGCTTGCAAATTTTTATTAACCTGTAAATTCTGATTTTTGCTTGCTTAAGGACGAACTTGTGAGTAGTTCTTTCACTGGCTGGTTACTTGATACTCCTAACTGTTGCTCCTAGATATTTAAAAGAACTGACATTCTCCAAATTGTCTCCTCCTACTAGCAATGCCTTTCTATTTTTTTGTTCTTTTGCCAAAGTTCATGTATTGTCAGTTCGTTTTAATAAACAATTGCCGATGTCAAAAATTCTTAAAAGACCAAACTGTATCACCCCAGATTCCCCAGAATATCGTATTTATGGACCAGATGTATAATGGCTTTTACACTAGATATTTATTGAGATTATGTTGCACTTTGACATTTTTCAATCACAGTTACAAATCACAATATAATGGCATATCCAGCCACCTGTTAAGAAAGTACCTACAGAAAAATAATAAATATTGTTTATCTGTTAAGACCTTGCACATCAAAAGTAATGTTATGATGTTTAATGATGCTGAAAAGTGAGTTGCGTCTTCAAACTTAGCAACAAGAAACGAAGGTTTGTACGGAGTATTTACTTGAAATTCAATAAATAGGGAAATGTGAACGGTTACATAAAATGTGAATTGAAAGATTGAAGGCAAAAAATAGTTTAATAATAGAAAAATGAACTTGAAAGTGAAAACTATTCATATTTCAGATTTTAGCACGTCTTTTTTTTTGTGGTAATGTAACACATCAATTGATTTTAAAATCTTTCATAATTTTAAAAGCAACGGTTGGGTGAATCTATAGGGTAAAGGATTATGAAATAAGATTTTAAAAAATAGGTAAATTGTTATATCAAAAATATGAGCAGCTTTCGCGCAAATTTCTTTTAATCGACACCGATGGTTTTTCCGTCTCCAATTCTTTGCAATATTGAATTACTGTCATCTTTTCACGTTGAACAAGTCACTGACTGTACCCCTTTGAAGGGGTGAAGCCATTCTTTAAATTTAAATTCTTCACCAATTTTGATTTGTATGCTTTTATGTTTATACAAGACGTCAAACGGACGAAATTGGGCTGACACTTAGAGATACCAACATTGATTTAACTAGTTTTGGCATTTTGACAAGTCTGGTAACGTGACGACATTTTGACAATTGTTTATTAAAACGAATTAGGTACCGGGTGATCATAATTGTGATTTTTTTTAGGTTGGCACTGTTAATGTTGGTTACATAGGCGTGCGCAGTACATAAATGTCAAAGTGACGTTTTGTTTGTATTTCGCACGCCAATGTGTTGTTTTAAGTATCAGATCTGTCAAAGTAATATTTTCTAACCATTACCAACCTTCGAAAAAAAATCACAACCATTTATGATCATCCGGTATATTTGGTTTTTGCTTCCAGCCCGAACGTGATTGCTTGTTTCCCTTTAATTAGTAATTCTTTGATATTGTTACAGCTGCTACGTCATCCGCATATATTACTGCTTGCACTCCTAGATTTATTGTCGAGTTTTGTAGTTTTGCACCTCTCACTATACCAGGACAAAATTGATAATGCTGCAGACAAAGCATCTCTCTGCCATACACCTCCGTCAATTATAAATTTTTCTGTTTTGGAGGTTTTCCAAACTGTCTGTCCTTGAGATCGATTTGTGACTATGTGAACACAGTTTGCCCTAAAATACTATCTTGCTTCCTCAAAGAAATGTATAGGACTGGGACTAGACATACAATTTTGTTCGTTTCTTTAAAGATAAAATACCTCATATCTTTGAGGGGGCCATGCCTGAAACTTGGTGTTTGTTTGATAGAGTTGGTTCTTTAGTTTCAAAGTGATGAGACATTTGCTATATTCATATTATAATTTGTAGCAGTTGTGTAGAAATTATGTAACATGAGTTGTACACCGCCTTGCTCTTCTGCTGTGATAGCCACATTCTCTGCATGGTTTCCCATTCTATATCCTCTGTTTAATTTTTTCCTAGCTTGTGTTTATGCTAGCATAGATGCAGTTCGATATGATTTTTTGTTTAAGGCTGCTCTGCCAAAGTGTGTTATTGACTCAATGTTGGGTATTTTTAAATGCATCAAAAGTTTTTTCTTGTCAAATCTAAGATGTGTTTACAATTATAACATAAACTATAACCAATCTTTGTCCTTTCATATTTGCCCAGGGGTATTTACATTGCCATTTATAAAGCTATTTTATTGTGGACATAAAACACAATAAAATGCAAAGTACAGCAACTGAAGTGGAGACAATCATTTATATATTTTTAAATTTTTATTAACATAACAGGTATGCAATGTACGCTTTAGCATCTGGCGGTGCAGTGCTCAACTTGGTACGCATTTCCTAGTTACAAAGTTTGAACGCGCCTTTTGTGCTTGCGTAGCAACCATTGTGTTAGGTATGTGTCTTGCTGATGTATTGACCTTGTTACTCTGTGCTGATTTGACTGTCAATTGTTTTAATGGTTGATTTTAGAAGTCAAGCAAGGCTAGATTACTTAAATTTTGCAATAGAATTATCTGCCACATTGTAAATTAAGTTATGGACATGGCAATTTTAATTTAATTTTTGCTGTATGAGAAGTAAACCAAAAAACTATTAATTCTTTAGCAATTATAGCCCTTCGTCTCGTTTACCTTTGTTTGTGTTATATAATATATGCTCCAAGAAATCACTGCTTTGTGTGTCAGTTACTACGATATTAATAATTTACAGTAATTATGTATACTACTTATATAATTGCAATTACTATTCTACCAAAGTTAATGTTAACTAAGTGTGTACATCCCAAAAGCCCCACTAAATAGTTACATTACAGTTCAGTCGAATCACTTATAATTATAGTAATTACATATATTACACAACATACTGTTTAGAAAAAGCACCATTCTGTTATCGCTCAAATATTAACAGTATGTAAACTTTTGTACATAATTGTGTATTTCCTTTAAATTATTGTACTGTCCTAATTCGTTAGGACTAAAAACTATTAATACTACTTTGGATGTAAATTAACAAAATGTAATAGGCTAAACATTCACGATTTCCACACAACCTCTTATTTTTGGCAGCATTTTATGTATATTTCCGTTACTGCTATCCTACTCTCTAGTCATACCTGTTTTAGCCATTGCACTTTCACACACGTCACTATGTTCATCTCGTATAAGTCTTTAGTTCTTAGTGTCTGAAAGCTATTGGGAAGAAGGAAAAGAATTTGTTTGGTAACAATTTTGGCTAGTGGCTTTTTCATGCAACCCCTAATCGTCTTTATAAAGGGGCAGCAGTACACGTACGTTGGCCATCCACCATAGCATACCCAGGTACCGTGTATACAACATCCAGCAATGGATAAATGGACGAACCATTGTTCTTTCAATGGTTTACTACATCTTTTATTCCTCATGTAGAAACCATACGACATCTGACAATACCCTTAATCAGGCAGCAATTCTAATGTACGACAGTCAAATTCCCTAGTCATTCGATTGATAAAATTCGGAGGTTGAGTAAATGAGAAATTAATCGCTTTTGCAAAGCAAAAGCTTTCAAGAAAAGAGACTGAACGCTTGTAAAAGCATATTTGTTAAAATTCTGGGCGAAGTTTGAGCTGAATTAATGAAATCCAAAAATATCATGAAGGATACTTATCCTGTAGACGTCTTGAAATTCCCGGAATAAAATTTTTATTCAGAAGCTCTTAGGACGTATAGACTTAAGCAGCAACAGACAAAAGCCCAAGAAATTGCCGATGTGGATATGAACTTGAACACATCCGCAATACCTTCTGTTACTGACATGGAAACAGGGCCATATATATAAGAAGGCTTTGAATTCCTTATACGCAATTTTTTACTGCTCCTTTCTGGAGCTCTCCTAATTCACTTCTTTCTAATATATGATTTTGTATTATTTCTATTTCTTCACTACTTCTCCCTATTCTTTTCTGTTATTGACTCTGTTTTTCCAATCTTGTATTTCCATCTTCTTTAGGTCTTCTGTTACCTCATCCCACCATCGTATCTTCTGTCTTCCTTTGTATCTTTCTGCTATTGTGTTATAACTTTATCATTCTACTATCCTCGGTCCTCATTATGTGGCCTAACCATCACAGTCGTTGTGATTTCATTGTACTAACAATATCTTCCCCCTGCATTTCTTCTAACAATTCCTAGTTCATTTTGGGTCTGTACTCGTCTTCACTGATCTTCTGGGGTCCTAATATTGTTCTCATTATCTTACGTTCCCATCTTCTTAATTGCTCATCCTATCCTTTTGTAGTGCATAATGCCTCAGCTGCATCTGCTTGTATTTCTGGATTCCTTTCATTTTATCCCTTCTTTGTTGTATTTTACATCATCTGTACTGTTCTTCATTTCTCTAACTTTTATTCTACTTAGAACCTTTTCATTTCAAATATTTTTATACATATTTCTCACGTTATTATGCGCATACTACAAGCCTCAATTTTTTCCATTGCTTTATCTATCCTGTACTCTTATTATGTTTACATAACTTTGCTGCATCTTCTTTCATTTTTTTTTATGTATCTCCATACCTGCTGTTCCAGTTCTTAGCCACTTCAATCTTGCCTCTCTTTTTTGTTTTGTTAATTCCTCACATTCGTCATTAAACCAATCTTCCAATTCTTTATTCAACTCTTTTATGCGTTCCCTCTTATTCCTCTCTTTGTCTAATGCCCATCTCCTTTCATTTTTGTTCTTCCCTTTCACAATCGTTTTGTTTCATTGTCTCTACTACCAAACAACGATCAAAATCTGCATTCGCCTTTCTTAATGTTCTTACATCTGTTAGTGATGTAACTCTCTTCCTTGTTATTAACATTTGAACGATTTGATTGCCTCTATTAGTTCCGGGTATTAACCATGTCTCCGTATGTAATGGCTTGCACAGGAACTTTGTACTGGTAATCACTGAGCTAAGTTACATAAGATGTTCTCGTTTGTGGTGTTATGTAATATGTACTTTCTGGCTACTTCACAAAAACAGTTTTCTCTGTCGATTTGGGGATTGAAGTCACCTAGTATTAGTAGGGTATCAAACGTAAGTATATTTTCACTTAGTTTCTCCAACTGTTCATAATAGCTGATGTTTTCATTTTCATTTGCTTCTTCAGTGGGAGCATATACATTTATTATTGATATATTGGCTGGTTTACTTTTTATTTGTAAGTATGATAATCTTCCGTTAATTGGCTTGAATTGCATTATTTTGTTTTCTAATTCTTTTGTTACTTACTATAAAGGCTATGCCATTTTTCCTTAAAGTTGCTGGTTATTTTACATTCCTACGTCACTTCTCCTTATATAACTAACATCTTATTGAGTACAACTCATCACACATGCCTAACCTTTAAAAATATCTACAAAGTTACATTCCTTTAAAAATATAACTGATGACTTTTTATGAAATATGTAATGAATGTAACGTATGGGATATAAGAACTTCAATTCTCTGAATAGAAGCTCTCTAAATGCACAGCTATAATGAGTTACAGAAAGACATATGCATTATTAATTCTATATATTGCTGCTTTAAAGCAAAATAAAATGAATTTATTGGAAAATAAGCTTCTTGCTATTCTGTGTTCGAGCAATCTTTAATTTTGTTTTCAAAAATAACAAAAATTCTATAACTGAAATATTAGTAACACAACATACATCAGTTACAGACATATCTTTCATAGTTAATGGCATGCAAACGTGCTCAAGCAAACAGGGTTAAATGAAAAATAATACTGCGATTGCTAACCTCCAAACGCTGTGCAGGTCCTGCCGTGACACGCTCTACAGCTACAAAGCAATATAAAACAAAAATTGAAGCTTCTCTTCACAGTAAAATGAAGCTATGTATACAAGTGCTAACACATTTTAAAAAAAAATACAAAATAGTAGAACCCACAAGTTCTAAAACTGTGAAACAAAAACATCCAACTTACTATTTTCCTGCTGGTTGGCAGTTGTGGTTGCAATTATACTGGAAGATGTGACTTCACCTTGATTGGATATCGTGGTTACCGTGGTTTTTGTTATGGTTAGGTTAGACAGACGATTAGCTATTTCTTCGCCAGAACCTAAATGGTCCTTTACACTGTCAATTGTGATGTCTCCGATGCTGCTAGATACTGTCATATTGTGTAAAGTGTCATCACCATTTTCCCTTACTTCTTCGCTCTAGAAATAAATTACATTAAGGAAATATTTCAGTAACTGTAGTTTTTATATATACCTTATCTGCAACACTGCTTTCCTTGCTCTCGCTAATTCCATTAACTAAAGGGGCGGCATTCTCGTTGTCTTGCTGTTGATCCACATGAACTTGGCCTTCAATGTCGATTTCGGAGCCACCTTCCTCCCGTGCTCCCTCTGGCAGCGAGAGATAACAGCGAGCCGATGTCACTTGCGTTACGCCCAGCGATATCCTTTGCAATTCGGACGACGAATGCAGGTACAGGGCTTCGGAATCACGTGTGAATACTAAAGATGATATGCCGCTGCAAAATGAAATTTAGTTCACCTCCTTTATATACATATACGGCCAGCTCCGCTTACTTAATATCTTCTCGTCGCACAGCTGCCGCGTTTAACTGCCTCTTGAGATCAGGAATGCTCAACACCACGCAATCTCCTAAGTTAGTTAAGCAGAGTAGGTCCACCTCTGAATGCTTGGTGGTGGTGTCGGGAAGATAGCAACTGAATGTGCCGAACGCCATTCTTCTCACTCTAGCTCCTGTTAAAAACGAATAATAAAAATGCACATGCAAATATTCCCACCAGTTTACCTTCGTGTGCAGTGAGCTTGTACTTGCAGAATGGCTTTAAGGAAGGCAACGTGAATATTTTGAACTGCTCCTCCGATGCAATGACGACTCTGTGAGGCTGAGTCGTGTCTGGCAGAGGAGCAACACCCTTTTCCACTTCTAAGGGCTCTGGAAGAGGTTTGCTGGATCCGTCCAGAACAGCTATGCCAATGACCGGTGCTCTGTGTTTCAACTGGATTTCTTTGCCAAGCTGGCATATAACGTCGTCCGTGTCACGTTTCTGTGCGTTCGGCACTGTTACCGTGAAAACATAGACTGTTCCATTGTTTGTACCCGCCCATAATGTTGGTGTCGTATTTTGTACTAGAAAAAAGTTTCCTTTGTAAAAACTAAGTTACTTATTATTCAGATTCAGTTTGCAGTAGCTCCATATAAACATAATGTAACATCAACCAATTCGATCTTAAATCTATTTGATCACCTGATATGGAGAGTATCTGATGTTTGTTAATTTTGTTACAAATATGTGAAAAAACATCATGAATTACGATGTCGCCAAAATTGAGTAATCTAAGTCAATAAATAAAACACGAGCAGAATAATATAAATGGATGCATTTTCCATTCTTATTAGGTGTCCCAGCCATTTCAGTCTTTTGTTATTACTATGTTTGGGTCTTCGAATAGGCTTTTTACTTCGTGATTCATCCTTGTTCTCCACTCTTCTCCTTCTTTTATTGGTCCGTATATTCAGCTTAGTATTTTCCTTTCGAAGATGCATAATTTTTTTTAACTTCCATTTTTACCACCCACATTTTGCTTCCGTATGTTACCTCTGGTTTAATAATTGTTTTGTATATTCTTTTTCGATGTTTCTTGATGTATTTCTCGATTTAAAGTATTTGTTTTTTTATTTCATCGCTTCTTTCATTGTATGTAATTATGCTTTGTAGATATTGAAATTCAGAGATTTCCTGTATTGTGTAATTACCTATTTGTATATTGCTTTGTTCTCTTCTTATATTTCTTGTGTTCAACATGTATTTTTTTTTTTGTCGTTTACTGTTAATCCAGTTTTCTTGGCCTCTTTTTCTAATTCACAATATGCCATCTTTCATGCTTATTCTGTTCGTGCTATGATCACTACATCATCTGCGAATGCTAGGTATTGGCAGCTTCTATTATTATATGTTTCCTTCTGAATTTATGTCTATTTTCCTTATACATCTTTCTAATACTAAGTTGATCAAGGCTGAGGATGGGGGGTCGCCTTGCCTTAATCCTTTTTTACTTCGAATTGTTTGGAAAGGTTTCCTTGTTTTCTTACTCTGTTTTTAGTTTGAGATATTGCCATTTTCACGAGGTTGGTCAGTTTTTCTGGGATTATGAATTATTTCATTATTGTTTGTTCTATGTAATTTCTTTTTATGCTGTCGTATGCTTGTTTATAATCTATGTATATTTGGTGAATATCTATGTTGCGTTCGTAGCATTTTTCTAGTATTATTCTAATTGTGAATATGTGATCGGTAGTTGATCTTCTATTTCTGAATCCTGATCGATATTCGCTTAGTCGCCTAGAATTTCTTCAGCGTATGGTTTAATTCTGTTCGCTATGATTAAGCTTAGCATTTTGTAAACCATTCCTAGTAGGGCTATTCCTCTGTAATTTTTTCTTATACCGGGTGGCCATAAACATCTGAGATCCCGGTAGCCATGGAATTAGCTACTTATAAATGTTGGTTAGCATTATACATATTTCAATTATAATAAGTATTGGTACGTTACAGATTATACATACATACATACGAAATGTAATAAAATACAAATAAGAGGAGGGGAATGTGCCCCAGATTCTGCAGTATAGCCTACGACTCGATTATAAAAATCTCCTGTTCTAACTTCAATACTTATTGCAATCTGTAATAATTTTTGACAGATAGGAATTTTAATTTTGATGACATTAATGACATTTAGTTTAGTTGGATTAATCACTTTAATAAAGCGGTGTTGATTCCAAAGGTAATGTGATACCAGATATTTATGGCCACCCGGTATATGGAGAAGATTATTGTGTGTCCATTCTTCTGGTTTCATTCTTCAATCCATTGCTTACTTACTTAATCCTTCCTCTTTGTACCCATTGGCTGTCGAGGTTTCTTGTCTAATGCTTACAAAATTTCCTCCATTCTTTTCTATCTTCTGTGAGGTCTTTCGTCTGGTTCCACGTTTTGCCCTTCCTTTTTATTATTTTTCGAATCGCCTGGTTCCATGTTTCTTTTGGCCTTCCTCTCTTCCTCTCTTGCTCTGTCCTTGCTTCTCACAGTTTCTTAGTTGGTTTTCTGTTGTATTGCAAACACTATGATATCGTTTGTGGAGGCACATTCCGTTATTTCCACTCTTTTCATGTTCCAGTTTCTCATCATCATTCCCTTTGCCTCTTTTCTTGTCTCTTTTATTACGTCATCCATGACTTCTTCTTCTTCTTCTTCTTAATCATAAGCCTTGTTTACCGTTAGGTGTAAGGCGAGTGTAGTTTGACTCTTGCTTTCTGCATTTTTCCCTCCATTTCTTTCTGTCTTCTGTTTTTTGTTTTATTCCTTCCCATGCTATTCCTTTTTTCTCTGCTTCTTCTCTTATCCCATCATTCCATGTTTTCCTCGGTCTTCCTTTTTTGTTTTTTCCTTGTGTTTTCGCTCCATATATTTTTCTTTAAGTCTATCTTCATTCATACGGCATATATGTCCAAACCATCTTAGTTGACCCTCTATCATTTTGTCATATACAGGTATTATCTTGAGTTGTTGTCTATGTGTTTCGTTTCTTATTCTGTCTCTTCTTGTTTTGTTCTCAATTTTTCTCAGAAACCTCATATCTATAGCATTTATTCTTGATTTGTGCTTGTCCGTGACTGTCCATGCTTCGCTCCCATATAAGATTGCCGGTCTGACTACTCTTTTCACTACTTCCGTTTTTATGCATTTAGGTATTTCCCTTTTGCCTAGAAAAGTTGTTTTCATTATGTTGAATACTCTTCCTATTTTTCCTATTCTTTCATTTATTTCTTTATCTAGCTTTCCATTCTGTTCGATTATTGATCCCAGGTACTTGAAACTCTTCACTTGTTCTATTTTATGTCCGTTTAAGTATATATTGTGTATTTTTTCTTCGCTTGATATTATCATACTTTTTGTCTTGCCTGTGTTTATTTCCATATTAATCTTTTGCAGTTCCTGGTTCAGTATATCTAGGTTGTATTGTAGTTTTATTTCCGATTCGGCAAAGATGGCCATATCGTCTGCAAACATTAGTTCCGTCAGGTAGATTTCCTCCATTTTCCAGTTTCCTATTTTTACTTTCTTCATCCTTTTCTTTACTTCTTTCACTACTGCGTCAATCACGATTGTAAATAGTAGTGGGCTGAGTACACATCCTTGTTTGAGTCCTATTTCTGTTCTGAACTCCCTTGATTCTTCATTGTTTGTTCTTACTATATTTTTATTATTCTTATACCTCGCTTTTAATACCTCTATTATTCCACTTCCTATCCCTCTTCCTTCTAAAGCTTTCCATATATCGTCCCTTCTTATTTTGTCAAACGCCTTTTTCAAATCAATGTAGCATACATGTATTTCCTTGTTTTTATTTATTATTTTCTCACTCTTCACACTTGTCTTAACATGAATAATAGATCTTGGGGGCTCCTTCCTCCTCTAAATCCACATTGTGTGTCTTCTAACGTGTTTTCGATCTTGTCCCTTATTCTTTTCTCTATTATTCTTGCCATTATTTTGCCTGGAATGCTTGATAGAGTTATCCCTCTATAGTTACTGCAGTTTCGCTTGTCGCCATTCTTGTAGATCGGTAGTATTATGCCTATATTCCAGTCATTTGGTGTAATTTTCCTTTTGGCTATTTCGTTAAAAATTTCTGTTGTTTTCTTAATTCCCACTTCTAAATATTTCATCATTTTGGGTGTTATGTCATCTTTGCCTGGGCCTTGCCTATTTTTATCTTTTTTATTGCTTCTATCACTTCTTTCTGGCTGATTTCTTCCATTTCTTGCTTGTTGCTACTATGGTTTGTTGCCTCCTTTGTTTTTGCACTGTTCTCTGTTAGTTCCTCAAAATGTTGTCTCCATCTCTCCAATATTTCATTTTCTTCTGTAATTATTTTTCCGTCTTTATCTTTTATATTCACCATATTGTACTCTTTCTTTTTCTTTAGTTGTTTTAATGTTCCATAAAATAATTTTTGATTTTCTTTATAATTTTTGGTCATTTTCTCTCCAAATCTTATCCATGACTCTTCTTTTGCTTTCTTTACTTTTGTTTTTACCTCTTTTCTTTTCTCCTTATACTTTTCGTAGTCTTCTGGCCGCTTCTTATTTAAGTATATTTTCCATGCTTCTTTCTTCTTTTATTTTTCGCTTCAGATCTTCGGTCCACCATTCTGTTCTTTTTATATCTGTATTTGTTATTTTTGATATACCGCAACATTCTTTTGCTGTTTCTAATGCGGTTTCCTTAAACGTCTTCCATTTTTCTTCTATTCCCGTTTCTTCTCTTTGTTCTCTGAATTTCCTATCTGTACTCTCTCGGTATTTCTTCCTGCATTCCTGTTCTTTTAGTTTGAAGCTTTTAATTGTTTCTTTTACTATCTTTCTTCTGTTTGGGTTTTCATATCCATCACTAGCATGTAGTGGTTGCTCCCAATTTCTGCTTGCCTTTTTACTTTGTCGTTCTCTTGTGAATTTGTGTATATTCTTGTGCCTGTATTTTGTGTTTGTAATAACTAGTTCGTTTTCTATACTATACATAATTCAATTATTCTCTCACCATTATTGTTTCTGTAATTTTCACCTTCTTTTCCCATGATATTTTCTATTCCTACATTTTTGTTTCCCACTCTTCCATTTAGGTCTCCCAAAATTATTAGGTTTTCACTTCCTTCATCGATTTCATCTTGTAGGTTGTTGAAGAATTTTTCTTTTTGTTCTTTGCTTACATCATCATTTACTCCATATGCTGTTATTAGTGTCCACGTCTCTTCGTTTGTTAGTTTTATTATTATGGTCATTATTCTTTCGTTTACAAATTTTTCCATAATTATGTCTTTCATCCTGTCTGGTGCTATTATTACACCTACTCCTTCCTTTGCTCTTTCTTTCTCCTTTCTTCCCGACCATATTAGCCAATATCCTTTATGTATTCTCTCTATTCCTTTACCTTTCTTTTTAGCTTCTGTGATTCCTAGAATTTCAATTTTTTGATTTGTCATTTCTTCCACTATTTCTTCTTCTTTTCCTTTTATACTTTGTACATTCCATGTACCTATCTTCACCGTTTTTCCTCGCTTCTGTTTTTCCTTTTTATCGTTTCTATTCATTTCCTTGTCCACAGCCACTTTCGTCATCTTGTTAGGTTTTATGTTGTTCCTTAATCGTTTTTTGGGTCCTGGTCTCTTTTCCTTATCAGGCTGCCTTCTTCTTTGTCGGACCATTCATACTTGAAGCCGTCTATTTCCATTTTTCATGTACCGTATTTTCGTCTTTTTTCCCTTGTTCCTTTCTTCTCTTGCTACTTTCCTGATAGCTGCCTGGATCCCCTGTTCTTCTTGTGTGGGGTAGCATTCTATGTATATATCTTGTTGCCCTAGTCTCCTTTTTTGTTTAAGTACCTCTATTTTTTGTTCGAATTTTTTCAATTTCACCACGGTCATCTTCGTTTCAGGTTTCCCCACCTTATATGCTTCATCTATATCTGCAGTTACACCTATTTCAGTCCGTAGGAATTCCTTTACTTCTTGGATAGTGTTCGCCTTGCTAAATTCTGCTCCTCTGATCGTTATGTTGTTTTTCTTTTCCTTTCTCTCTTGGTTTTCCAAGTTGTTCCTTAGTTGTCCGATTTCATTTCTCAGCTCTATTTTTTCCCTATTCCATTCCACTTCCTTCTTTATAGCCTCTTCTTTTAAGACTCTTATCTCTTCGCCATATCTCTTCAATTGCTCGTTAATGCCTGTTATAGCCGTAATTGTGCTACTTGTATCTGTTTTAATTTCTTGTATCTGTGCGGATAGTCCTATAATAAGCTTTTCCATGTCTGTGTCGCTCTCTTCCCCCTTCTCTACTGGTCCTGCTCCCTTTAGTTGTGGTGATCTGAATATTTTTTTGCTCCTCTGAAATACTTCTGTTTCTTTTTCCTTTTGTTTTTTTTGTAATCTTTTTCTTTTACTAAACAATTCTGTTTCCGACCCGACACTATTACTTCTATTACGCTCCTCTGACATTTGTCTTACACTTTCTTCAGGCTTGATTCTTGTCCGCTTATTTACATGACTACTAGGAACAATGTAGGACTCATTATCCCTCCTTGTCTTATTCCCTGTGTTGTGACAACTTCCTCTGGGTTTTCATTGTGTGTTTTATCATAATTTCTCGTTTTATTGTACAAAGATTTTACTGCTTCCAATAGATCATCTTTTACCCCTCTTTTCTGTAGGTTCTTCCATATGTCCTCTCCAGGAACACTGTCCAAGGCCTTCTCCAAATCAATAAAACAGATGTATGCTTCTTTATTATATGTTAATGTTTTTCCATTATCCGTCTTTTTGTGAATGTGTTCCTGTGTGTTGTGTCCTGCTATTCACTTTGGAAGTCTATAAGCTGTTTGTCCACTATTTTCCTTATTATTGTGTCTAAAATCCTTTCATAGATTGTAAGGACAATTCTTCAAAATTAGTACGTTCCTGTATTTTCCGCATAACTCAGCCCAAAATTTATATAGTTTAGTATTAAAAGCCTCAAAATTTGACTTCACACGAACCTTCTTTCCGCGCAGCTCGTGTATGAATGCTTTTCAGTTCATTTATGTTCGTCGAAATTCAATTCTAAATGGGGCTTTGTTTCTGCTCGGGTGATGTAAGCTTTCCTCGCATGCCAATCTGCTCTTATCGCGTTTTAATGAGTTCTCAACACCAGTCAGACGACTGTGATTTACATGTGGTTCCCCTGTATAAGCGAAATTTAGTTGCATTAGTTTCGAATCTTCCCTGCGCTCTATGAGTGGGATAAGGAACACGTTTAAGTCGCGTGTGTCTCTTCTCATTTTAGTCTTTGCATCTGAGACCAGAGCGGCACTCAGAGTCCGGCTTTCAACTCGTTTAGAGGTGTTGGACGTTATGTCCGCAGGGGCCGGCGTCGAATTGCAGAGCCCGCGTAAGTCGACATTGTTGTAAGTTGTGAAACTAAATTGTTGCCGTCTACGAGCCAGTGCGTAGTAGTGGTAATGTTTAGCCTGGGTGTCCATGTTGAGAAGCTAGCTTCTTCTGTATCGCCGTAGCGGGATTTTAAGTGGATACCTGCTAAACCTGCCAATGTAATAGAGCCCCGAGTTGTCATACTGAACCTGCTTATCGTAAAGGTGATAAGTGTTTGGGCAAATTGCGCCCTTTGGTTGATTTAGATCGTAAAATGTTGAACAATACCGTCAAGTTTTATTGCCTACATGTTGTTTTGCATTTCAAGTTCAAGTAAACGTTGTACCATTATTGAAGTAATTGTCACTAAATTTCGTTCATGTAACGTAGTTCTTTCGTGTCAAATTTAGAGTTATTACTGTTCGAAATGTAGCTATGCCATTTGATTGTCATTGTACCGCCGTTTAATTTAAACATTGCAATTTAACCTAACTAACCCCTTTCGCCTATTATTCTTAACTGTAACCAGTAAACCTTATCATGTTCATTATCATATACTTTATTACTTTAATAGAGTTTATTGTTTGTTACTTATGTTTTTCATTGGTGTTTGCATGCATATTTATTTTGATGTACAGAAAATCAGATGGATTGTAAGCAAGTGTAGCGAAAGGTCGGTTCAATTCAGCTGTTGCAGTCGCTACCTTAAGCTGTGCCAAAGTAGAAGTAGAAAGATGAATCACTCGCTTCCACATTCAGAGTGCGTTCACCGGTGTTGCTGATTTTGTTTTCCCGATTTAGCCCGAATGTGGCGGAGCACCATTTATTTAACATCTTTTACCTCGTGTACCAGATCACCGCCCTAATCCAAGGTAGTAGAGAATCCCCCTTATCCACTGCAGTTTAGCCAGACCATTTGTTACAGTTCATCATAACGGGGTTGGGGCAGCAGACCTGCATAATTTTCCCGATTTTGTATTTTTACTGACGGTTTTGTTGTAAAGTCGTGTTCGTGTTGTAACAAGATCTTCCCCAGCACACTAAGTAGTGAAATACCCCTGTAATTATGGTATTCCTTGTTGTTTCCCTTTTTGAAGATCGGAACTATCAGTGCTACTTCCCAGTCCTTGAGTATTACTTTTCCTGTCCACACCATTCTACATATTTTCAGCAGTAACCTTCGTCCCAACGGTCCCACACTTTTAATCTCTGTCAGTGTTATTTCGTCGTGTCCTGCTGCCTTCCCTACTTTTAGTCTCTGTATAGCCTCTTCTAACTCTTCTTCTGTTATTGTTTTGTTTTCCTCTTCTTTTTGTTTTGGTTCCCTCTAATCATTTCCATTGTTTACCTTCGCATTGTCAGCTCCTGTTCCCAGTAGTTCTTCATAATATTCTTTCTACCTGTCAATTATTGCTTGTTTTTCTGTAATTACTTCTCCATACTTGTTTTTATGTACTGTTCTGTATTGTTCTTTGGTTGTCTTAAGATTTTTAAGCACTATGAAAAAGTGTTTAATTAGTCCTGCTGTCCTCTAATTTGGCTCCGAACTCCTCCCATGTTTCTTTTTTGCCTTCTGTATTTCCTCTTTTGTTATTTTCCTTTGTTTCTTGTACTCTTCATAGGTTTGGTTTGTCTTTTCCTGAAATATCTTCTCCATAGCTCCTTTTTACTCACTTCATCTTTCACCTTTTGGTTCCATCTCGTCTGATTTTTGTGTTGTCCCTTGATAATTGTGATCCCGCAAGCATTCTTTGCTGCTGTTTTTATAATTCTTTTAAACCTTTCCCACTCCGTTTCAATGTCATTTGTTTCCTCGTTCCTTTGTCTTATACATTCTTTCCTTACTTCTTCTTGGTACTTTTTCTTTACTTCTTCCTTTAGCTTGTACGTTTTTATTTTCTCTTTTCAAATCGTGTTCTACTTTTTTTATTTTTCTTACTTTCTCGTCGTCTCCCTGAATATCTGTTGTCACCATGTAGTCATCATCATAGTTGGCTTTCCAGTCCTAGCGGACTATAACCTGCTTCTTCGAAGCTTCCAAAATCCTGATAGGGATTATAAGAGAGGTGGATTGGTCCTCCCTTCCCATGCATAGGTGTCGAAGTCAGATTTGGTTGTTTGTTTTAGTCTCTTCGACTATTCTTCGCCACTGTCTTCTGTCGTGTATTTTTGTCTTCCAGTTCGCAATACCCATGGTTTGCAGGTCCTTGATTACATCGTCCATCCAGCGAAGGTCTGGTCTTCCTCTTCTTCTCTTGTTGTCTGGACTCCATTTAGTTATTATTCTTGGTGCTCTCTCCTTCTCCATTCTGAACACATGCCCTAACCACCTTATTCTTTGCGCCTTAATAAATTTTACTACATCTTCCCCCTTTGTCTCCTTGTATATCTCATGATTCATTCTGCTTCTAATCTGATCATTTTCATCTATGATTGGACCCATTATTTGTCTAAGTATTTTCCTCTCGTTTACTCTAAGTTGTTCTTCATCTTTCTCTGTCATTTTCCATGTCTCTGCACCATATGTTATCACTGGTCGTACTAGACTGTTATAAATTCGCAGCTTTGTCTTCATGCTTAAGATGTTGTTTAATAGGACTTGTTTGTTGGAGTAGTAGCATCTATGTGCTGCTTGTATTCTGTTTGTTATTTCTGTGTTGGTGTTGTTATTGATATCTATCAGTGATCCTAGATATGTAAATTTCTCCACTTCTTCAAATTCATATCCTGCTATTTGTATTTTTGTTCGTTGTAAATCTTTGTTTGTCCTTCTCATGTATTTCGTTTTTCCACTGTTTACTACTAATCCCATCTTTTCCGCTGCTATCTCCATTTCTTGAAATGTTTGTATTAAGTCCTTTTTGCTCCTGCTAATAATCACCACATCGTCTGCATATGCACACATCTGCGTAAGATGAATGTTTATTAATCCCTGTGCCTTGGTTTTTCGTATTATCGCTTCTAGCGTTAGGTTAAATAGGACTGGTGATAGCGCATCCCCTTGGCGTACTCCTGTACTAATATCTACTCTGTTCGTTAGGCCTACGTTGGTTTTTATATATGCATGAGAGTCTTCCATAGTCATTTTTACTAGCTTCACTATCTTGTATGGTACACCTAGATGTGTTAGCTCTGCATACATTCTGTTTCTCTTGATTGTGTCAAATGCTTGACGAAAATCTATGAATAGCAGATGTATCTCGACGTCAAATTCTTTACTTTTTTCTAGTAGTTGTCTTATTATATGTATACCATCGATTGTAGATCTGTTTGGTCGAAACCCATTTTGATAGTCGCCTATTATTTTTTCGGAGTAGTTTTTCATTCTTTTTAGTATGAGGCTGGATAGCACTTTATACACTACGTCTAGCAAAGTTATGCCCCTATAGTTGTTACACTCTGCTTTATTGCCTTTTTTGTGTATTGGTATCACTATTCCAGTTTTCCACTCTTCCGGCATTCTTTCGGTGTTCCAAATTTTTGTTATGAGTTGAAATATTTTTTTTTCAGATTTTCTCCCCCATATTTAATCAATTCAATTGTTAAATTGTCCTGACCTGGTGCTTTTTGATTCTTCATGTTATATATTATTTTATCCATTTCTTCATATGTTGGGTTTTGTATTTCTTCCTCTTCCAATTCCGTTTCTTCCTGGCTGACCGTTTCCTCCATTTCCTGGTTTTCAGTTGCAGTCTTAAAGTGATCTTGCCATCTTTGTAGTATGTCTTCTTTTTTGTGTAGGTATACTCCTTCTTTGCTGTTACATCCTTGTATAGTTAGTTGTGTCTTCTTCAACGAGTGTTCTTTTATTTTTTGATATAATTTCCGCGTCTTGTTGCGGCTGCCGAGCTGCTCGATCTCTTCTAGTCTATTGTTCGTCCATTCACGCTTTTTTCTACATAATTTTGCTACGTTATTTCTAGTTTCTCTGTAGTTTTCTCTTGTTTCTGGTGTTTGTTTATTTATCCATTCCATCCTTGCTTCGTTTTTCTTTTTAATTTGATCTTTGCATTCTTTATCAAACCACTCTCGTTTCTCTTTTTTTATTTTGTAGCCGATTTCTTTTTCTGCCACACTCCTGATACTTGCTTTTATTGCTTCCCATTCTTCTTCTAAATTCTCTCTCTCATGTTTCTCCTGCATTATCTTTTCCATTGAGGTCCTATACTGCTTTGAGTCCTTTGTTGTAGTAATTCTTTGGACATCCCAATTTCTGTTTATTTTAGTATTTTTGTTATTTACGTTTGCTATCTTTTGTTTAACAATAGCTTGAACCAGGTAGTGGTCTGAATCGCAGTTTGCCCCTCTAAAGGATCTTACATCTTGGATTGTTGTTGCTCTCTTTCTTGAAATTAGTATATGGTCTATCTGATTTTCACTGTGCCCTCCTGGTGCCGTCCATGTAACTTTGTGCACCTTTTTGTGTTTGAACTTGGTGCTGCTGATTATAAGATCGGTCGCTGCTGCTAGTTAGCATAACCTTTTTCCGTTATCGTTAGTGCTGTCATGAATTGTATGTTTTCCCGCAACCTCCTTCACATAGTCTTCCTTTCCAATTTTGGCGTTAAAGTCTCCCAGCAAAATTAGTGTGTCATTTCTTGGGACCCGTTCACATTCTTGTTGCAATTCTTCGTAGAAGTTTTCCTTTATGTTTACATCTGCACTTTCTGTGGGGGCGTATGCATTTATTAAAGTGATATTTGCAAATTTTCCATGAATTCTTAGAGTACAGAGTCTTCCGTTTATTGGTTTGAAGTGTATTACATTTTTTTTTATTCTATTTGTAACAATGAAAGCTGTTCCTTGTTGACCTTGTCTTTCTTCACCACTAAACCATATGCTGTATTCGTTTTTCTGTATTGTTCCTTGTCCTTTCCAACGTATTTCCTGTATTGCGGCAATATCTATCCCATATCTCATAATTTCATTTGCTACTTCGTTCATTTTTCCCGGGGCCAACATTGTTCTGATATTCCATGTTCCGCACTTAATTTTATCCTTCTTTTTCTGTGTCCCGCCTGTTCTTCTTCTTGGTTTTACTCTTTTTGTAGTATCATTTTCATTGTCCTGTTTCATTGCTGTGGTCTGCGTTTGCGTGTTTCGGCTTACTTTTTTATTTAGTTGCTATTGTTCCTTTCCCATTGTTTGCTCCGGTTCTGGGGGTGGACGGAAGCCTGCTAGTAAGCTTTGTGTCCAGACCGTTTTATGTTTGTGGTCAGCCTTAGTCCCAGTTTTATATCCAGTGTTGTGTTTCTTATTTCCGATACTGTCCGATCCTTCCGGGGTTCTGTCTTTTTCTTTTCTCTTTCTGTTTGTACTTTCTTCTGTTTCTTCTACTTCCAGTTGACTTTCTTCTAATTGGTCTAGTGTATATTCCACATCATTTACCACCAGTTTATTATACCATGTAGTGGTCACTCCTATTTCCGGTCCTCTTCTAGCTCTAGCTCTTCAATCCATATGTTCTGTATTAGTTCTTGTAATTTGTTGATTAATTGTTCCCCTCCGTTCGGTCATTATCTCGTCTTCTCCCGGAGATTTGTGGTTTTTTCACTTGTTGGTTCACTTCTTCTCGCGTTGGTGGCATTATGTTTGTGTGTACACCATAGTATTGGATGTCTTTGTCCTCTTCGTTGATGTTGCAGTTTATCAATTCCTGGAAATAAAGTGTTTGCATAAACTCTTCCTTATTTCCTCGATCTGCTGTTTGTATTCCTCTTCTTTCCTATTCAATTTTTGAATCGGTTGTTGATGACAAGTCTTGTTTTGCTCTTAAGTTCTTCTTCCTTATTTTCATTTTTAATATATCAAGTTCAATTTCCTGATTTTTAACAGTTTTCTTCAGTTTATTGTTTTCTTCTTGTAATTGTTTGACATCTTCCTTTGTTTCCTGTTTCATACTACCTATTTTACTGTCAAGTTTGGTCATTTAATCTGTCTCTTCTATAATTATTTAGTTTTGCGATTTTTATTGATTTTTTTTTTAATAATAAGATTTGCACCTTAATTCCGAATTTAAGTCGGTATTGATAAATTATATTATTCTTATGCGTCATAGAATTCACGGTCCAATTACGAATTCGCGCCGCACTGTTTTGTGTATGTTGCACTAATTTTACCCGTACATTATCATTCGGCTCAGACTTTATTTATTTATTATTAGTCGACGGGCTTTTGCCCATTTTACAAAAATTACAACAGTAATACTTATACCTATTAAATTACAAACTAAAATAAAACAAAACAAATCAAACAGACATTTTTATAAATCAAGTGACTTTAATTGAGAAATAAAATTTAGTTTATTTGAGAATAAATCTAAACTGGTATTATTTGCAAGTCTACTAGATCTAAAAATAAATGAATTATAACCATAGTTAGTTTTGTGGAAGGGTACATGGAAACAATCATGCGAGCGAGTGGCCCTAACCGGAACATACAATCCAATGCTTCTTAGAAGCTCTGGGGACGATGAATAATTAGTTAATAGATTGTAAAGGTTTTTCAAATCTTTCTTTTTTCTCCTCTGTTCTAAATTAACAATGTTAAGGTTGAATTCAATTTCGGAATAAGTAAGATCCAAGTCCATATTAAATTTAAATCGGATGAAGTTAAGAAATTTGTGCTGGATTTGTTCTAATCTGTTTATAATGTACTTGTTAAAAAGGTGGCCAGACGGATGACGAGACTTACTATATTTTACTGGCTTTCCATACTGGATAATTATGCATTGAATTAATTTATGTTGTTTTCTGTTCTGGCCTTTGTACTTATTTTTTGATTAATCACTCGCTACTGAACACTGAAAGTATTACATATCAAGAGATTTTTTTAAGTTTTGAGGGGAATTATTCCATTTATAAATAAATAAATATAAGCAGCCGGACTCGGTAGCTCAGTAGTTAACACATTCTGACTACTAATCTAAGAGTCGCAAGTTCGATACTCGGTCCCGGTGAGGACTCAATTTTAAAGCAAGAACAATCTCTTGAGCTTGGTTGGTCTCTGCTTTCAAAGTAGGTCATATCAAGAATTTAAAGCTCGAATCACATTTTAGTACTTACCACTAACTATGAACGTTCTACCAAAATACAGGCACCGAACCATGGAACCCATCCCATCATCGACAGGCCTGGCTTCAATTTGTCTTTCAATCGGCTTAGTCTCGAGCGGACTGAAGTTCTCATCTGGAGTAAGGGTGCGGGAGGTTGGAGAGGCTGCCTGTCCAGCTGTGGGGGTGGGAGCATTGCTAGTGGGGCGTCGGGTGGAACGGCCCTTGCGAAGCCTCCGGAAAGACTCCCTCAGAGACTTCTTGAACGACTTGCGCCGCGAAATAGGAGTGTCGCCGGCACCAGTGAGATCTAAGATTTCAGTTTTTACACACATAAAACTTCAAGCATTTAAACCTACCATTGGGATTAAGAGTGCACTTGACGACCACAGGCTTTTGCTTGCGGTAATCAAACAAGGCAAGGCCGTGGGCTGTACCGGCCGCCACCAAGCTCCAGTCGGCTTGAAGAGTGACACAAGTGATGGCCGCAGGCGGGTGCAGCTGCAGCACTGACGTGGCTTGGAAGCCTCTGGGTTGATGGATTTCACCTAGAAGCGCCATTTTATGTTGCTGGTTGCGAAAAGCTTTAAAAAGTACCAACCTGGGCGAGGAGTTAGCCGATCGTAGCCCTTCCAAATGAACCCGTCCCTATCACTAACTACATTCATCGTTGTGACTTGCAGTTCCCCGGTGAGTACCTCTGTGTCAAACTTGGCTACCACAACATGACCAGCAGTGCCTGCAACAACCAAGGTGCCTGACAATGGGCACAACACGACTCTTTTAATTGCTAAACGTGGATCATCTGAATACGGATCGAAAACTCCAGTTTTTCGGAATGGGGGCCACTCCTCATCATCGTCTTGTGACTGAATAGTTTCGTCTAAAACAACATTTTGAAGTAAACGTGCTTTTAATAAAGAGTTGTTGCGCTTACCAGCTATATCTTCCCCAGTAAACAACAGTGATGTGTTGAATTTATAAACAGGCATTAGAGTAACTCCTCCTGCATCCCAAAACCGAATAGTGCCGTCTTCATGTCCCGTCAACAAGAGCTCTCTCCGAGGCTGCTGACCTTTTGAGCAAAGCAAGTCACCACCATCTATAGGCCACTTTCTGTGCGAATACAGGTTGTTTGTTTGTGCTTTTCCGGCATCTTTAAGCTGCTCCCACAGTTCCTCAGGGACACCTGTTGGTAATCTTTGTTAGCACATTCTCCAGAGTTAAAACTGTACGAAGCTTACCTGAAACGTGTTGGCTGCAAGTAACTGCGGAGGCATGCAAGGAAACCAAATAGGGCAGACTCATCATTTTCCAATCATCAGATAACAAATCGATAGTTACCAATTCTTCGTCTGCTAACACCAGCAAAGCCTCGGGCTCGCCTTGAGATGGCGTACCGTTTGCAATTCCATTCTCTAGGGATTCACCACTTTCGGTTAGATTGTCTTGGCCCTTAGCATCTATGAGAACAAAATCTATCACCTGCAAATTAGGAAATATCAATTATGCTCTCGATGTCATTTTCATCTCTTACCTTGCTGGTAAAATCGAACACCACATGTTTGGTGTCGTGTATAACTGTGACCGTGTATTTATCATTGTAACTAGCCCTCGGCAAGCCACCAGAGAAGGCTATTAATGGCGAACCGTCCAAATTTTGTCGTAGTATCTTCGGAATGGCTTTGCAAGGGAATGGTCCGTAGGTAGTAACAGGTTCGTTATTTGGCTTTTCGCCATCAGATATATCCCAGCTCGCGTAACTTCCTAAATGATTAAAACATAAACTTTTTATGGTCATTATCTTTGGCACTTACCATCATTATGAGAACTTGTAAAAGATTGTCCATCTTCATGCCAACAAACCGATTCTAATTGTTGGGTGGAGACGAAGGTTTTCACAGCAGAATTTTCAGTTCTGTTCCACAGAACAATAAGGCCACGATTGTATCCGATCAAGATATTGTTAGGCTCATTTGGCTGTTCCGCAACGGACTCGACTGCTCCAGGATTCAGCTTATAATCCTCCGGAACACTACAAAAAAATTTGACTTAACATGATCTACCCACAACTCAACCAGCATTCACTCACTTTTGCATAACAATGTCCTGGTAAATAATGTCAGGTGTCATAGTGAAAGTGTTTAAATCCAACAGGTAAATGTTTCCTCCTTCAGTGCCCAGCAGCAAGTGATTGCCAGCAGATTCACCGCAAATGGTGGAGATCTTCTTAAGCTTGCCCTCCAGCGCCTGCGTCTTGACCTCGACGAGGGAGCTCTTGTTCACTTCCCAGAGGTGGAGCGAGTTGTCGTCGCACAAGGAAACTATCCGGCCAACGTTGGGCAAAAACACGAGGCGTGTGACGGGTATGGGATTCTGGTGTTGGCCGTAGAATTCCACTCCGGGCTTGCCGAAGACCTTGATGGCACCACTGGCTGTGCCGATGCCCAGCAAGCGCAAGGATGGATCCCATGCCAGTGCTGTCGGTTTGTTAGGGAAGCCATGTTGTAATGTCTGCGGGATGAAAGGAAAAGCATTAAGTCTCAAAATTTCTTGTAAAAACATGTCAATAATAGGCGTGACATACGTAAATTGAAAAGAAATTTCAATGAGTCAGAAGGGGACATGAAGCTGAGCATTTCGATGTTTATCATATGTTTAATTGGTCCATTGTCTTTACGAGTTTACACAACCGAGTTTATGCTTTAGTTAAGGGGCTATAAAAAGCTGATAATGCGAAGCACACGAACAGAAACATTTATTTGTACCTACAAAAACTGGGAAAATGTATCGGGATTTAAAGACCGGTAGTATTCTCACAAATAACTTAGCAAAAATAGAGAAGACTTAAATAAGGATGATAAAAATAAAATTGAAAATATTCCTCTGAATGAAAATTATTGCAACATGGCACAATCCCACGTGATATCTTCCGAATTAATTGCTATAATAAAATTAAATTAGACACGACATTTTAAACAATTGAAAATAATGCAGTTTCTTATCAAAATGCGTAAATGGCTTGATAACAAGTCTTTGTATTGATTTCCACTTCTGAACACGAACTGATTTTAGAAAAAATGTTAAATAATACAGTCCATGCTACAGGTTGCTGTACTGAAGGGATGGAAGAAATTAGAACTAATATATTAGAAAAGAAAGTTGTCAAGGTGAGCACCGTGAACGCATGGCTTTGTCATGCTGCGAATGTGGTTAACGTGCATTGGTGTAAGTGTACCTATGGACATTAACGAAAAAACTAAAGTAATACAAAAACCACGACAAAACAGAAGAAGAAATAGCTAAAAGGTGCAAACAGCTAGAACAGCAGTGAAAAGTAGAATTTCATACAAAAACGATGCACAAAGCAAAAGCAAGGGTTAGAGAAGAAAGTCGAAATCAATAACGTGTCAGTGAGTAAAAACGAAAAGATGGTGAAGAAACAAAGAGAAGAAAGAGCAGGCCCGTAGCTAGGGGGGTGCCAGGTGGTAACTGGCATCTCCTGGGAAAATTTGAGCACCCCCTGGAAAATTTTCAACATTAGGAACTTATTAAAACAGTACTATAAACAATATTCTTTATTCAAGCATCAATATTCCGCTCTACTTTCAGAGCTTCTTTTTTAAAAAAATCAATGATGGTTAGTCTCCATTATCAAATAACTAACTAATGTAAAACAACTAATTGTATGTCCTTCAGCCAGTATATTATCTTCAGAATTTTATCCTGAAGAATCTCTTGAAGTCGAGTGAAATATTCATGTCTGAATAAAGATTGTTCATAGTGCTGTTGTGACTAATTAAGCCAAAAAACTCCTAAACTACGTACCTAACAAGCAGTCAATACTTCTTTTAAATTTCCTGCTATAAGCCTGGAGAGGAGTGTACAAAAACCTACCGAAAAATTATATCAGGAAGGTAATTACGTAGATAGATACAGAAAATGCCTGGAAAACAACTATAATGGAAGAAGTAAGATTCAGCATGGATCAAAAAGTTAAAAAGAACAGCATAAAAATTGAAGCTGAGCTGTATAATGAAGAGACACAAGTAGAACTGAAATCCCTTATGAAGTTAACTCCGGAAAAAACCATAGATGGAAACAGTTGAAAAAACACAATGAAGTTAGCAGCGAAGGTGGCATTACCACATCAGTATGAGAAGAAGAGAAACGAATGGTACAACCAATGTGGAAAAGCTCTAAATCAAAGAAACAAAGCACGGAAAACAATCTTTCGAACAGACAAGTAAAGAAACAATTCAAAGAAAACAAAATACAAAGGCTTGAAGAAGGATACAGAAATAAAGAAATTAGACATAAAGAAATGTTAGAATGGACATCAACCAAGAACACAAACCTAATTGGAAACAACTAGGGAAAAACAGTAAGATGGAAAGAATATTTCAATGAGATCGTAAAAGTGATAAAAAGGTGAACAGAGAACAGGATGAAGATGAAGTGGAACCACCCATGGAGGAAGAAGTGCAAAAGATAATTGGTCAGCTAAAACAAAATAAATATCCAGAAGAGAAGAGGGTAGTAGCAAAAATAATAAAGTACAACATGGATGATAGTAACCATGCCGGCACTGATATACAAGAAAGATAACAAAACTGAGTGTAAAAACTACAGAGAAATTGCCTCATTAGACACTACCGTAAAAGTGTGCGACTTAGGCCGGGTAGGGTGACTTGGTGATAACTTGTCACATATTTCACAGACTGTAGTTAAGGTTTGCCAGAGGGAAAATATTATATTCGTATGTCTTCCTCTTCCATTTAATTCCACCTACCCCACACAGCCTTTTGATGTGGCATACTTCAGGCCTATGAAAATTGCCTGGAGGAAAATACCAACATTGAAAATAGAAAAACAAACTTGTTGTCCAAGTTTTGTTCCCCCAACTTTTAAAACAATTGGTGGATGTGATTTCAATCACTGGAGCTGACAACTTAAAAACAGATTCAATAAATGTGGCATATTTCCTGTAGACTGGCATAGTGTCGGACAGAGTACTAGTAAGAGGAAAAGAAGAAACCGGAGGTGTCAAAACAACTATTAAAATAGAAAACAACCTCGAGTTAAAGTGTGAAAAAGTTAATCTTATGTTGCTGCGAATGCCAATCACAGACAAAGTTGATAACAATGCAGAGATAAAGAATCACATAACAAAAGAGGATATCAACAAATACAAAGGTCAGAATCAACAATCACATCAAGCAGATTACAATCAAATAGAGATATGGGAACGGAAAATTTTACATAGAATTTTTAGCAGAAAAAAAACGGAGTTAGTGTGCAAAAGAAACGTTCCATCTCTATAGACAGCCAAGTATAACAAATGAGCTCATAATGCAGACTCATCTGGTTAGAGCACACAGAAAGGTTAGCCGAAGAAAGAACAATAAAGAAAGTGCTACACAGAAGGCCAATAGAGGATAAAAGACGAGGAAGACCAAGGCAAAGGTGGTCGGCCAATGCTAAAAGAGATTTACAGACTATAGGTGTAACACACTGATCAACAAAAGCAAACGATAGAAAAGAATGGAAATTAATTGTAACAACAACGCCATGATCATCGAAGAATGGAACGCCCGGACAGGAAACAACTAACAGCTGGGATATGCAAGAATGGCAGATCATGAAGGGAAAGAAGTAGTAAATAATAATGGACAAAAAATGATAGATTTCTGGAAACTCGTGGTTTAAACACAAAATCACATATGAAGCTGAAGAGAGACAATAAAAGACTACATAACATAAACCAGAAGTAGGAGATACACAGTGGAAGATGTTAAAAGTGATTAGAGGTGCAGAGTAAATTAGAAGAGAACCGGCCAACATACAACAAGATATCAATGTGGAATGGAAAAGAATTTAAACATCAGAAAGAGTATGTGGGATCAAAAGAGTTACAGCCACTTATCTACAGAAACAAACTAAGTGGTGGAATGTCAGAGCAAAGATAAAACACAAGAAGAAGTATGGTATAGGTTCAAAAGGACAAATACAGATGAAGATGATCACCTATACAGACAAAGGAGGAATGAAGCAAGAAAGTGGTAAACCAAGCCACAAGAAAGCCACTCAAAACCAGAAACAGTTCTGAAACATGGTAAAAAACTCAAGGGACATTTTAGTACACAAATAAAGAATATTAACAACCACAATGGGCAACTACAAACAAAAAGTGACAACATACCTAAAAGCACAAAAGGGCTACTTTGCAGCTTTTGACAATGAAGAAGGTGAAGACACACAGCTAGAAGGACCGAGCAATTGAGGAAATACAGAAGAGCAAATCCAAGAAGACGAAATTAAAAATGCTTTAAGAGTTGTAAATGCTGATCATATTGTCCTAGTATCAGGGACATAAATGATCTCCAAAGAAACTTAGAGATTTGAAATATCTGCCTACCAGAAAAAGAAATAGAGACAAACGTCAATAAAAGCAAAATTCTACATGTCGCTAAAGAAAGAAGAGCAGAAAACCCAAACATAATGATAAATGGTCAGCAATTAGAATATGAGGACAAATACGAATATTTGGGAACAATAATCAGCATGAATGGAAAAATAGAACAAGAAGTGAAAAACAGGATAAGCACAGCAAGCAGGGTGTATTATCAGTAATAAACTAATAATGTATTAAGGGCAAATGCTTTTGCCGGTAAAAATGTTTTACGAAAGTATTTTGTTTTGGCAATGTCACAAGACAAACTAACTTGATCAAATTCCCGAGCCGAAGGCGAGGGAATTTGTCAAAGTTAGTTTGTCGAGGGGTATTACCAAAAAAAACAACAAATCGTGAGTAAAACATTTGCCGAGCAAAATCATGAGCCCGTAATACATTTTGTGGACTATTTCCCAAATATCGGATCATTTTGACATTTATACTGATGCGCAATGACAGTTTAAATGACGTTTCTTAAATACCACCTTGATTAAAGCAACATATTTGGTGGTTGCCGTGGATGCAAGTGGCAAAAGAAACTGACAAAATCCCAAGGAAAAATTTCGATTTTTTGCCACTACAAAAACACACGATTGGTTGAATTTTGAAAAAGCATGGCTTTTCATTGGATAATAAGAGATGTGGGAAATAGTCAAATTAACAACATCCTTACAGTAAAGAAAGAATTAAGTAGAAAAACCAAAATACACCTATACAAAATTATATATACACCAACACTCACGCATGGCACAGTATTGTGGACAATGATAGACAAACATAAATCCATGGTAAATGCAGCAGCAGAGACAAAATATCTCAGAAACGTACACGGCAAAACAAGGCAAGACAGGGTGAAACCATTGGTAAAAGAAAGATAATTCAACTGGTATGGGCTAGGGATGTCGGCGGGTACCCGGGTCGACCCGGGTAATAGTCGACCCGGGTGTAGTTTCAGGACCCGGGTACCCGATTAGTAAATTATGTAATTTCCAAGAAGTCAGCCTCTTTCAGAGAAGATGATCAAAATAATAGCAATAAGCGCTAGAAAAACATAACCATGCAGTAATAACAAGAATGGGATGGGGTGATCCCATACCACATAATGTTTTTTGTTTCATATAAGGAAGGCAATAAATCCGCTTCACGGAAATATTCAACCCGTCAATAGTACCATTAAATTGCGTCAGTATGGGATGAAGTAACATAAGCATCCTGTGTGTGATGTTGATTGATGCTGCTACCAATTTCGGACAAAAAGTCACGTACTTGAATTTGATAACACTTGGAAGTGTGAAAATACTTACGAATAACAGAGGACTTGCAGTTTGAATTGGCGGGTAGGTACTATTTCAATTTAGTTCAATTTAAAACTCGCGGCGTAAAAGAAAGCAATTTGTAGTTACTTCAGATGTTCAGATGTACACTAACATTTTTGTTATATATTTCGGGTACCCGGGGGTACCCGGGTACTGCTTTCGGGTACCCGGGTTTGATTTTAGACCGGGTACGACATCCCTAGTATGGGCACCTAATGCGTATGAGAAATTAAAGGACCGGCAGGCCGAAGATACAGTGGGAAGAAAACGTACGAGAAATGGCGGAGAAAAAGAGGAAAATCATCACAGAAGCAAGAATTTTGGCAAGAGATGGAAACAACTTCAACAGATGAACCAAAAACCCAACACCGTAAGGCACAACTGGGTAGTAGAGAAAGAAGAAAATGTTAATTGTAAAAAAGCCCTGGGACATAAAGGTCTGTAAGGGCTAAAATATTGGCTTCCCTATTAGTCCTAGAGCCAAAGTGTAATATAAATGCAAAAGTTTTAGGGGTGGCTTTAGTCTGTCCAATTCAATTATTATCTTCCTTTCCATAAAACAATACACTGGCTATGCTCAATTTCAATGGCAGCTCCAACTTCATTGAGACGTGGCTTGTACTTCAATTTTTACAAATATTTAAACAATAACCTTAATTAAGTAACAAACAACTTCCGGGATTGGACCGTGTCATGATTGAGATCGAAGAATTGCGGGTAACGAATATCAACTAATGCGACATTCAATTGTTGCAATTGTTTCTAGCCAATTGAGCTTCCATGGCCTGCTACTAACTATTAACAGAGCATCCCTCGTATTTCTGTAAAAATCTCTACTTTGAAAAAATCGTAATTTACTATAGTAAAATGATTGAAATTGTTATTAATGGAAGATTTGATACCATTTATAGCTTTAGAATACTTTTCTTTGTAAAATCTTGAAAACCCCACATTCAGTCTAAAATTAATGACTATTTTTCAAGTGGGTTTTTTCGGGCTGGTGAAAATCATACTAACCATGATATAGACTCAATACCAAAATATAATAGTACTTATCTAATCTAATATAAATATAAAAGAGAATAGGCAATACTCGCGAAATCGCAACGTGCAGATCGACGGGATCCCAGTAATTGATGAAGAAAATATGTTGCATATTACTACAAATTTGAGAAAACATGTAGACACTGACATTAGCAAAGCTGATATTCAGGCGGTTCACCGAGTGAAGTCAAAAAATGAAAAAAAACATCCAATAATAATTCAGTTTTCAAATAGATTAGTTCGAGATGAATCTTTAAAGAAATGTAAAAGTTGCAAACCAACCACTGCGTTCTTATATAATAATATACCGCAGCAGCAGATTTTTGTGAACGAACATCTCACGCCTTTTTATCGCAATCTACTTTATGAAGCAAGAAATTTGAAGGTGATTGTAAAGAGTGTATTTAAATACGTCTGGTTTAAAGATAGTACTGTTTGGGCGAAAAAGTGATAATTCTCCTATTATCCGTGTGCTGAGTTAGAAGATTTGAGTAAATAAAATTGTACAAATATGCAAATCATTTTGATAGGTGATGGATACGTTTCTCGAAGAAAATAATTTTAATTTAAAACTTTACATGCTCTAAATGCAGACGAATGTTATGACAAGTTAGGTAATGGGAATGGGATTACAATATTACATAATAATGTGCGAAGTATAAATAAAAATTTTGATGAAATTCAAATACTTTGAAAAATGTTGAAATGCGATTTTGATATAACCGAATCTTGGAGGGTGTTTGACCCAGAAAATTTTAAACTTATTGGCTATGATACTCTTTATAATTATGGCGAAATTAACCAAAACGATGGAGTATTTGTATTTATTAAAAGCTCCTTAAATTATAATTATCAAGTAATTAACATAGATTTAATAAAATGTTTAAGAATACAAATTAATATTAAAACAAAATTATTTAGGGTAACTGTTCTGTATTAACTGCCTTCTACTAATGTTGACGACTTTAATGAAAATTTTAGGAATTATTTAATACAAAATAGTAATCAATCAGAAGAGATAATAGTTGGAGACATGAATATCAACATCCTCCAAAATTCACATTATGTTAATGTTTATCTGAATAATTTGTCTGAATTTGGTTTTTTGTCATGTGTAAACAGTCATACCAGATTTCAAAACGGCATTGGAAGTTGTCTAGATCATATCTTCATAAAATCTAAAACGGATAAATCAAATATAATTCCTATAATATTAGAAACAACTTTTACAGATCATTTTACAACTTTGTTAAAATTGGTTACAAAATCAGAAACTTAAGGAAAAATAAAAATATTTAACACAGAAAAGATAAATTATACCAAACTAAACTAAATTTTAAGTAATGAAAGCTGGCAATCTGTTTTTGCACACGACAACCCTGATATATCAACAGATAACTTTGTTAAAACTTTACAGGTGCCATTAAATCATCCACAGAAATTTTGGAGAGGAGAGTGAGAGAAGCAGCCAAAAAGCCTTGGATAACCAACGGTTTAATTATATCAATTAAAAAACGAGATAGTCTATTTCAGCAATACAAAAAATACAAGGATCAAGATGAATTGCGTAAGTATAAAATTTACCAAAACAAAATAAATAGTTTAATTAGTAAAGCCAAGAACTTTATTATGAAAGTAAAATTACAAACTATAAAGATCTAAAACAAATATGGAATGTGATCAATCAGTCAATAAACAAAAATAGAAAACCTTTTGAAATTAAATCAAACAAAGTTGAAAACAGTCTAATAACAAATAAGAAATTGCAAATGAGTTTAACTTATATTACATAAATGTAGCAGAAAATATGGCAAATAAATTTCTAAATAGTTCTTTCAAAATTAATGAACCCACTGATAAAAATGTTTGTGATAAAACTATTTTTGTAAGTCCCACTAACGAAAGTGAAGTCAAAAATTGTATTTTTACTCTTAAAGAGAATAAAGCCCCTGGTTTTGATGGGATTGTTAGACACTGCGTAGAATGTCCGAGCACGTGGTACGGCCCCTTGTGCACATTATAAATAACATATTTGAGACGGGTATCTGTCCAGAACATTTTAAGGTAGCTATTGTAAAACCTTTATATAAATCTGGTAATAAAGAATTAATTTCAAACTATCGTCCGATGTCTATTATATCTAATCTTGGAAAAATCTTTGAAAAATTTTTTAAGCAAAGGCTAGTGTCATTCATAGATAATAATCACCTGCTTTCTGATAAACAATTTGGTTTCAAGCATCGCCTAAATACTCAAAATGCAATATGCTTTATAAAAATTTAGATAAAAGCAAACCAACTTTAGCTGTTTTTATTGATTTAGCAAAAGCTTTTGATACCATTAGTCATAATAAATTATTAAGTAATTAAAATAATCTAGGTATACGAGGTACGGCTAATAATTAATACAGAATTACTTAAGTAAGCGAAAGCAGTATGTACAGTGGCGGAATCAAAAAAAGCGTACACTCAAAATGACATACATTAAACCGTTCTTTATTTGATACCTTACGTCAAATAAATTAATTGCAAATACAATTCATGATTAATTAACTTTTCCTTATTTTTTAAAATATCAAGGCAGAAATATTAAGCACACAAAGAACAAATCACATTTGGCAAGAATGACGCAAAGTGATTTCAAGAATTGTACGTTTTTTTTAATTTCGCCACTGTACAACTGAATGATACAAAAAGTGATACACACATTGTAAAATATGGTGTTCCACAGGGGACCGTGCTGGGTCTGTTGCTATTTATATTGTATTTAAATGATTTATTAATAATGAATAGTGAGGGCTCGTTGATATCCTATGCAGATGATAGTGTAGCAGAAAATTAGAAAGTTTTAGAAAATATTGTTAGTCGAGATCTTACTAAGATATGTGAATGGTTTAAGCAAAATTTATTAACAATAAATGTAACCAAAACAAAATTCTTACCTTTTAGGTACTTCTTATAAAAACTTTTTACCAACTTTTCAACGAATTAAAATACATGATCATAATTGTGATATTAACAACTGTAAATGTGATATGTATATCCAGAAAGTAGAAGAAATAAAGTATCTGGGAATCACTTTAGATTTTAGTTTAAAATGAGATAAACATATAAATGCAGTTGTAAAAAATGTACGTAGTTTTATATACATTTTTAAACAATTAAGAGAATTTTTACCATTACATATTTTGAAACAGATATATAGTGCACTTGTTGAACCACAACTTTCATATGGCATAATAGGGTGGGGAGGAATATTAAAAACAAACTTAATCTCTTTGGAGATAGTACAAAAACAAATTATTAAAATTATATTCAAGAAAAATAGAAGGTATGATACCTGCGAATAAAAAAAGTATTGGAAAAAGAAGCTTTGAATCCTTTGCCATAAAAATATATAATTTATTGCCATTAAATATTAAAGATATAAGAACCTACAGAGCCTTTAATTTAAGTGTTTGTGACTGGTTAATACATTATTCTAGATACTAATCATTACATGAAATATTTAATTAAAATTGAAATGAACTCCAAAGGCGTTCCGGCTGCATCTCTTATCGCCTATCCACTAGCTATTCTTATTTATAAATTGTGTTGTGTAAATGAACCTCAAAGATATATTATTATTTAAAATGCCTGCACACAAACTTTTTTTTAAGCTATCGCGGGGACATTGTACTATTTTTTATTTTGATTTTTTGATGTTGATCGTAATAGTAATGCGATATCCCTTTTTTGTATTATAATTTTGTTAATGTGTGACAACAGCATTACTAAGTCTTTCATTGTACTTCAGAAATGTCATATGATATAGTTTAGTTAATGTTAAAGCATTTGAATCCTGATACAAGATTTATGTTTAATAGTGTCGAGGCTTTACAATTGATGATATTATGATCAAACATATAATAATAAACTTTTGTACGGAGATTTTGAATCTGAATTCAAATGTTTTATAGGTCATTAAGTTTCATGATACTTTCGGTAACTTATATTTTTTTTAATGTCATCATAGGTGAAACTTAACTTACAAATATTCTTGAAAATAATGTAAATACATAGTAATCAATATATATTATAACAAGAGAGAAAATCCAACAAGTCTATATTGATCACGACCCCACGATCAGCCTCTATAAAGATTACTATATTTAGTAGTGAAAAGACAGAAACATTAAACCTGTATCAGAAGATAAATACAGGTGCATTTTCAGTACTGAATATAACATTGGCTTTAAGTTGCCAAACTCAGGCGCGTAGGAGCGTTTTCTAGACTGCGGGGGCCATTCTAATTTCAATAAAGGCTTCTAACTTGATCCATTAATACGAGCTATATTTCTGATTTCCTGATTATCAATTTTTAGTTTAATACTATAATAGTATATTTTAGTCACTGGTTACTTAATAAGTACTATTTTATTTAAAAAAACACTGTACCATAAAAAAATTAATTAAACAATGAACAATGTTTTATCAGATTTTCACATAAGCAAAGAATACACATGAATAAGCAAACTTAAATGAGTATACAACTAGTTTACAAAAAATAAAAAGGGTGCAAATAAAGATTAGAAATACCATAAATGTATATAAAACAGAAATATCATAAATGTATATAAAACACAAATACAATTTTGTGACACGATATAGCAACACTTTTATACATCGAAAGATAAACAATTGACAAAATGTAAAGTTTGTCCCAATAAAATTCAATCGGTAGTAATTTTGTATTTTGTATTTTCTTTTTTCTGTAAAGGACTATGTCCGTTTATTATTGAAATAAATAAATAAAAATAAATAACCAAAGGCGGCTCGACGAAAGGATTAATCAAGCACTTTGCAGTTCACGCAGAAGCAGAAGATGAAGAGTGACAAACATTTTTAGTACCGGAAGAAAGTAATGAAGTTATAGACGAGTCCCACCGCTGCTCATTATCAGCACAGAAATACTTTATTTAACTTAAAACACTTGTTTTTCTTTGAAATTCGCATTCGGAAATTTCATTTGAACAATATTTCTCTTTCGGGACTATTTTCGGGATCTTTGGGACTAGTCCCGGGACTTGAAATTTAGCTCGTAGGTCACGAAAACACTTTTGGTCCCGGGACTTGGAAACCCAACTCTGTATATTAAGGTATGAAAATGTCTCTGGATAAATAAAACACTTATATTTACTAGTATGATACCGTAGAGATGGATGCAATGAGAAGAAGCTGCAGAATTTCACGTATAGAACATGTGAGAAATGATGACATAAGAGCAAGAATGAAAGCGGAGGCAACTCTGCTCGACACCATTGAAGCTAGGCAACTATTATGGTATGGCCACATGATGAGAATGGGTCCTGAGAGGTGGCCTAGACGAATTTGGGAATGGGTTCCAAGAGGAAGAAGAAGAAGAGGACGACCACCTAGACAGTGGAAAAATGGGATACTAAAAGCCATGGACAGGCGTAATTTACAACCAAACGATTGGCAAAACCGACCACAATGACGTGTAGGATGCGAGAACCGGCAAAATTAATGCTGGAAAAAGCTCGCTTATATATATATATATATATTTACTAGTATGATGAATTCAAAATCCCATCTGGGCCAAATGATTACGGATTAAGATTGGGTGGGTAACAAGATTTTTTTTAATAAAAAATATGTATTTAAAAATTAATATTTTCATCCTGATATTTTTCACTAATTTGTCTATATCAGAAGACTTTCTTGACAGATATACTTTTTATAACTGAATCTGATAGGTCTTAGTCAGGAGACGTGTTTCCTTTCATTAATAAGAATAATTGCTCACACTGGTAAGTACTGCTGAACATTCGTGTTCGTTATAATTTGATCTTTTCTTTGCAATTTTAAATTTTAATCTGACAAGTATTTTGTTATATCGACTACACTATAGTGATAGTCACTTATTTGAATGTATTATTTTCTATCATGTTTGACATGCCTGGCGTAGAACATAGCTCGGCTCCGTTTCCATTTGCCGGAATTCGATTCGCCAGAAGTCTTTTGACTGGAATGCATTTCACTGGATATCAAGATCGAGGACACTATGCTGAACGTGGGGACAACCACGGCCGTGGTAGTGAATTTTTTTAATTAAAAACTGCAACTAACCTAAACAGGCTACAACAACACACAGTACTTTGCCGAATTTCATTATATGACACGCACCCTACACTCCAGCGAAACAGAATACGGCGAATAGCTTTCCGGTGATATAATGAGATGATCTTTAGCCCGTTACACAACTCTGCTTGCAGAATCAATAATTAAAGCAAGTCAATAAAAGCACAGAGCTGGGGTAAGCAGGCAACTGCAAGAAGTCACATTAGAAATTTTAATTTGTGATTACATCGGTCAAGCATTGCCGACATTAAATGAAACTACTTTTGAATAAATGGCAACAAGGCAGAGCTCAATTTGTAAATTGGAATCACAGTTTTATCAATTAACATAAATTAAGAGGTAAAGCCAATCAAAATTCAACAAATCTATCACCAAAGGGATTTACTACATGCAGGTTAATTAAATTTACATGTCAGTATAATTGAATAAGTACAGTTCTATGAACTTTTTAAATAAAGGTAAAAGGGACAGAATGTTCAATATAGTGCAAGAAGAGCACAATAATAGATCGAATAAGGCTATAAGAAAATGGAGCAGTAATATTAGAAGATTGGTGAAAAACAGTCAGGTTTTATAAAACTGCAAGAAAATCACACCACAGGAAATTGACAAGATTTGTGTTTATAAAAATAAGTCAGTGTAATGACACAAGTGAACAGACAATTAAAATAAAAACTTTGTGAGTGGCGCTAAAACTTAGATAAATTGCAAACATGAACAAACAATAATTTAGAAATAAGATGTACAGATTTATACATGAAGTTGTAAATTTAGATTATAAGTAATTGCATTGTATTCAGTTAACATCCGTTTTTATGTAGCCAGATAGGCAATCGTTGTTAACGAATGCAGGAGAAAAACAATTGAAATAAATTAATTAATTTCAAGCCAAATTGTGTCTCAAGTTTATTTGAATTTTATACCAGTTAACATTAAAATAAATTAAAAAGAATTATACCGGCCTAATCAGCAGTTAACAGAGTACATGTGAGAGTGTGGGTATAAAAATCCATCACATTGAAATATTTTCTCAGGTGACTGCTTCCGACAAGATCGGCAGCCCAGATCCAGTTTACGAGCACCAGTTGCGGGCTTCAGCCAAGGTCCAGAGCCTGAGAGAGGGTGTCAGCAGTTCCGCCCGGTGTTACGAGGCCAGCACAGCAGTTGCAGCATCCCGAGGGTCCAGCGTCCGGTCGCAAGCATCAGGAGAAGCTGTCCGAGAAACCAGAATGCAATCCGTACTGCCATGGTGGATAATAGACTCACGAGGGAGCTACAGGGGATGAACGAGAGGTATGAACAAACGCATGACTACCCTGCTAGCGTGGCACCTCCCAGCTTTAGCATGGGATTCATTCCGAAATTTGACGGCAGGTACGGAGAGCTGCCAATGATTTTCTTGGCAAAGCTTGATGACATCATTAAAACTGTAACGACCGAATGCCGAAAACTACAAGTGATTAACATAGCTATGAGGGGGAAAGCAGAAATCTGGCACAGTATTGTCTAGTCAAAATATACAACGTATGAACAATTTAGAGCGCTCTTTACTGAACAGTACTGGAGCAACTCGCACCAAGCCCAGGTGAGGACGGAATTGACATCCGAGAAATACGTCGACAAAGGAGGTTCTCGGGAGATGTACGTTATGAACAGGTTCAACAAGGCGCAGTACCTTACTCCTAAACTGTCAGAGAGGAGAAGATAATTCAGCATTTGTCAAGACACCTCGAAGCAGAGATTACCAGAGCCGTGGCTGTACAAAACGTCAAAACATTGCGTGATTTCCTGGAAATCTTTAGGAATTACGACATGACTGTATTTAACGAAAGAAATGAGAACCGAACGACAGAGCGTCAAAATGTTAGTAAAAGAAAATTGGGAGATACTTTCGAAAATAAATTTAGGCCAAACAATAATAATTTTAATAACAACAATTTCAATCAACAAGAAAGAAGGAATTATGGGAACTATAACTACAATAGAGGATTTAATCAAAACAGAGGGTATAACAGTAATTGGGGAAATCAGAACCGGAATAACTACAATAGGGGGGATAACAGGAAGAATTACGAAGAACTGATTGATGAAAGGAATAAGAAACGATGCCAAGAAATAGACCAGGCACAGAATAGAGACCAGCCCTACATCAACACGGTATTAAATGGAAGAATTGGGAATGTGAATAATGTAGAGGATCGAGATAGCCCAGTGGCGTAACATGGGGATTTTTATTTTGAACAAAGGGGTGAATCCAACCAGATTTTGAGTCCATGCCTATCGAAAATGAGCTAGCCATAACTTATTCTATTTGCAGATGTGTGCAATACTAAAAAAGGGCAAAACACAGATTCAATGAACCCATTGATACGGTTATTTATTTGTTTTAATCAGTAAAAATTTGATATTAGACAAAATAAAAATATGTGTAGGGTGTGTATTTATTAAATCATAATAATAATAATATTAACATAAAGCCTTTACAATAATTATCCGGCGAAACAAATTCCGGCAAGTCAAAATCCGGCGAATGGGAAGGCCACGCATAGCTCCACTAAAATTTTGTCACTTTATTTCCTAACCATAATTCTGTCAATTCTATGATAAGCATCCAATAAACAGAAAACCTGATATGATGTCCATAAAAAATAGATAATGCACTATCATATTCCTTCTAGTCTTGATAAAGAATGATATGACTTATAAAACTTCAAGCAATCAACACTTTTAAAATCATCGACATTTGCTAAGGTAAAGATTTTTCCAAATAGTGACATTAAATAATACACCGCTACTACACTATCATTTGAAGCAAGCATTTTTTTCTAGCTTCCATAACTTATTCACCCTTTTTTCGCATAGGTGTGATCTTAATTAATTCAATTGCTGCGAATATGAAGTTGCGGACGAGTGTGTTCACTTCTTAATTTACAATATAGATAAGAAAAATTAGAAATTACAAGTATAGGTACAGACTATATGTATTAGCTAAAAAACAAGGTCTTAGCTCTCAGGTCTGACATCAGCACATGAAGACCAAATTGGCCAATGATTTTATTTTATTTGAATTTACTCCGCCTCCAGCCTCGAGATAAGGAGCTCTCATTGGGCAATTTGTGCTGATGTAATGCCGGAGAGCTAAGGCCTTGTTTTTCAGCCGGTATAGGTATGAAATATAACTTTAGAAATAAACCCCATTCAAAGCTAAATAGTATTGATAAAGTCTGATCACAATCAAAAAAGTGTCACATTTCCTCACAACCTTTAACTGGAAAGAGTGGATGAAGCAATATTAGATTATTCGATTATTCCAATATGAATTGTTTAGGATAGAATTTCCCAACATATTTTCAGATCAACTGTATTTTATATTTTATTTTTAAGAGCTATGATACGATCTGTTTTTTTAATGCATTATAAGTATTTCAATACTAAAAGTAACACCCCTTCACATCACATGATTCTTGATAAATACAGAACAGAATGGTTGGCAGAAATATCAAAAAATAAACGGAACTACAGTCAATACTGAATAACATCGAGGGAAATCAACATAGATTGTTAAGGCATGTCACAACGAAGGTAGGAAAAATCCTCAAAATGGCAAGGGACATGATAAAATGTAATAAGAAATCAATAAGACCACTGAAAATGTGATAATATTAACCCAACACCAACACCTGAACAGGAATTAAAAGAAAAACCAGGAGAAGATGTACAAGACGACAAAGACATATATAACATCTAATGTGGTAGGATAGAAGAGGAAGAAGTTGATATCAAAATATAAGTCAAATCACTATCTCAATGAAATTAACAAATAAGAACTTGTTTTGTCTGAAGATTTCGGCATTATTACTGTTTGCAAAAGAGATTAACAACGTTTAAGTAATACAACTTCATATTTGCAAACATTGTTATGCTAATAACTGGCAATATATATTTTTAACTGCCTAATTAGATCATCTCTAAGTTGCATGTAAACACTAAATGCGTGATTCTATGGACCATACATAACAAACAGATATGATACAATTCTCTCAATGTATGTTTATTGAACAGTATAAAACTGGTTTAAGAGCATTTGCACTTCATCAATCACCTTTACTCATTTACATAGAACATGTGAATGTCATTGACTCACCTCTTGTATTTTATTTAAATTACTTTATTAGTTTTTATAAACCATCAACCATAGTAAATTCAGTGCACCAGAAAACTTTTATATTGCAGCTCTTCTATAGCTATAATTATTTTTCATTTAAAATAAGTAAGATTGCCTACAACAAATGTCGGTAAAGATCTTTATACTTATTTATTCAATACACCCAAAGCACTGTAGCTACTTGATCATGCGTGTCACGCAGCCAGTGAATTCATACGTAAAAACCATCTACAATTCGAAGTATTACAACAGTTCCGTTAAAGTGTCGTGCATTTCAAATTACTATATGACTAAAGAGGCGCTAAAAATAAATATTAGAATTAAAATGCTACAGGGTTCCAGTACCTTCCGCTTGTGACAAATTGTAATCCACGTAAAAATATAAATGGGTTTAGATAATATTTGCATTCGATTATGTTACGAGCAATAAATTTGTAATGCTGATGAAGTTGTCAAGGAACAGTATTTCAACATGAAACTGCTCCAAATGGTGAGTCATGAACGGTATAATATTAGTCTGTCTGATCATTCGTATTATTTAAATACAGACTGTTTAATAAGGTTTGTATAGTACAATAATGTAGGTACAACTATTACCTAGCGCAACTATGCTCTTAAAAGTCAATTAAAGCTCATTTCAAATAGGCTCATTCCAAAAATCAAGGTAATAATAAATGCAATTTCTTGATAACAGCATGATCTCACTAATACTTGATAATTATCTATGAGTAATTGTACTAATGGATATTACAAGATAACATCTAATCAAATAAATGACTCAGTGTAGAAGTTTTGTCAAATTTTAATCAAATTTGCAACAGATGTAAAGTCCAGCGCGCTAGTCTCCATGGAGAAATTTGGCCTGAGACTTGGTAACATACAGCAGCGAATTTGAAACGCTTCAATTAGCTCACAATAAATCAATAAAACGAATATATCTGATGATTAAAAACTTTTAAATATCGAGAACCAATCTCAAGCCGTTGAGCAAGAGATATAAATAGAAACAAAAATAGAGGAGCACCTTTATTACAGTGTTTGTATAAATACTAATGCATAGTTTGGTAATATTTCTGGCAACAGGTTGAACAACTATTGGTAATTCAAATCTAGGCCTTTCTACAGATGAAAACAGAGCCGAAAGTCGCTTGCTGGATAAGTCATCATCCACTATTATGTGTACCGTCTATTTACACTGATAAGATAGTACTGTTCATATAATGATATGATAATAACAATAATCTACCTGCTTACTAAGGCAGGATATGAGTATTCTACCTATAATAGGAAAATTATTAAAAAACGGACACACAAAAATGCTTACCCTTCGATACGAAAACAGTTCCTTTTGTAGCTTCTGTCTCTCGGCTGTGGCTTGTGGCCCTTTTGCTCGTATGAACTTGAACATTGCTGCACTGCAAGCAACAAAACAAACGTTAAACCTCGCCCACTATATTTTACCGCCGACTTTGTTACCACCTTTATTGCTTAAGCACCTGACAAATTAAAAATGTTTACAAAACATGTCAAAACAAACCATTCTGGCATATGTCATGGTACTTTGTTAACAAGGGCCAACGCCTGCACCGCGAGCGGCAATGCAAAACAGGAGCGCACCGAAAAAAAAACAAATGGAACACCGGACCAGCAAGGGACCGGCGCCTTTATAATATTTACCTTCTGACTTAGCTGCAGTTCAAATAATCCCTAAATATGTGTATAACATCAACAAATATAAGAGCGTGGCGAACGTACAACACCATTACACGTAGTTGAGTCACTGACCGGCAGAAAATTGGTTTTGTTAGTAGGCGGAGGAATCTTTTGTTATTTCCGATTGAGACGGACTGCAACGGAGTTTGTCGAAGAGTTATCTATTAACCGCTAGATGGCAGCACATGCAATGATCAACTCCCCATATTTACGTAATAATTGTAAATTATTATAGCAATTACCAGCTTTAAGTGGATTTATCACCTATTGGATTCATAGCGTATGACTCATTGCATTTAATAAACTAACAATGCGAAATTGCTATTTCAATATCTACATTAATTTGTGTTTATGTTTAGAAGTAGCAGCAATAGATGCCCGGGTCACGAACATTTTTTAAAAACAAAAACGCAAGATAACGGGATTTCAACATTATACAGGTGACCACAACGGTACAGCAATATATTATAGCCTGTTCAGTAAATATAAAAACACAAAGTGGCCTTTGATTTCCAAAATTTCATGAGTGTACTTCCAGAATTTATCTTTGTCTAGGAATGTACCTATTTACAAAAAGTTACTGATGCAAATAGGTTAAGTGTGTGACATTTACATCCCATCTGTCATAAATGTTGTAATTAACTACTTTTAAAAGTATTATACAAGTACTGTGTTTGATACTATTGACGTAGCGGTTATTAATAAGTATTTTTATTAAATTTTATAAAACTTCGGATAAGAATTTCTAGAAAATATCTACTTTGACACTGACAATCAGAAATATTATTTGTCATTTTTACTTCCTTTTACTACTATAAAGGAAGTATTGGATTCACCCCAAAAATTCGAAATTGAGTTTTCAACAGATCTTCACGTTTTAGAGTCCCCTGATCCCAAAAAACATATTTTTTTTCATTGGTCTGTCTGTCTGTCTGTCTGTCTGTGAACAGAATATCTCAAAAACGAAAAGAGGTATGGCGTTGAAACTTCATATATAAGTTTTGTGTACTATGTAGATGAGACAGCAAGCTTTTGAAGAAAATCGCATAACCGGAAGTAGGTGTTTACTCTTGTGATTTTTCAGTTTTTTTTTATTTTTTCAAAAACGGCTCTAACGATTTTTTTTAAACTTTACATTTTTATTTCATTTTTAATGTGTATTGATGTGACATAGGTGATTTTCCAGTTGAATACTTCTAAAGTGGGTTTCTTTTGTTTTTTTTTCTAATTTTTTTATTAACTCCTATTTTAAATAAAACACCCGGTATATTATTACATTTTCGAATTCATCTTAAAATTCTAGAGAAAATTTGTCTGTTCAACTAACGCTCTATTTTGTACCGTTTTTGTAGAATTTGTAATTTTTGAAAATGTTTGACAAATTTTTAAAAATTAAAAATGAAATTTTTGACTATTTTTAAGATCACTGTAAAAGGAAGTTGTGTGAGTGTATCACACCAGATTTTTAAATTAAAATCTGCCTTTATACAGGTGTGGAAACCTTTGCAAAACAAAATACAATATCCCTAGTAGAAAAATTATATGCACATGCCAACTTTAAAAAAAATTAAATGTTTTAGGGCCGGTTCTACAATCCAAGGATAAAGTTATCCCGGGAATAAATACCCTAGAAACGACTGTTGTAACCAAGAAAACTATGACAATTATACCTCGGATAGCTTATTCTAAGTATATACTTGCATTGTAGAACCGGCCCTTAGTGTTTACTGAATGCCCTATAATTGCATCTCTTTTAACAACGCGGTGCTACTGCTACACTCACTATACTACAGCATTTATCCAAAAATGCAAAGTATTACTTTTACTTCAAAAATCAAGTATAGTAGGTAATCATGATCCGTTTGCATGTCTTCTGATTATTCAGAAGAAATAGTTTTCGCAGTGGGGTTTGTCTGTATGTCAGCCTATCTTCTCTACAGCCCAGACGGTTTAATCGGTCGGCCTGAAACTTATAATTTCGTTTACTAGTATAATACAAATTGAGAGGTAAAATTCTTGACATGATTTAAGACATTTTGAAGAAGAGTTCAAATCTGATTTTCGATATTCATTTATTTTCATAATTTTCAAGATATTAATCCTAACTTTCTTATTTTAAATACACATCTAAAAATGGCTATGGGTTTATGGCACCATTACGCATTACCATTACGCTGTACATTTTCCACAAAAAACTGTCTCTAATTACGTCCGGATGTTCAACAAAAACCCAACATACTAACTGAACTAACAACGTGATCAATTAAACAACTAGACAGAAGAGAAAAAGGAAAAAACATCAAACAAGGGTTTCATGAAAACTTGCAGATTTCAAAACTTGAGGAAATGTTAATCTCACACATAGCTATACGTGAACGCGATCGAATTGCAACAAACTATTATAACGTTTAGCTCCGATTTTAAATGCGAATTAATTATAATCGAATATTATGTACATTTAAAATTTTGCATATTCAACTTTATAAAAGTTCCAGTCCGCTTGAGGTTGCAAGTTCGTCGTTATGCGCGGATGAAACGAGGAACGTCCGCTGCGCATTTCCCCTACTGCCTTGATAGCCGCGGGGGCGACAACAATGTGTAAAACTGAAATTGTTCTGCGAACTCGAGGAGATTTTTATACCGGTAAAGCGAACTTCGCTTCTGAGGCCGATCCCGCGGCTCCAACTAAGGAAGCGCTTCGCTCCTACTTCAGCTGGGCCACCAGAATTAGACGAGAATTATTCCGAGAAAATCTCGATTCCCCGACTTGGCCCGCGGGGCCCAATTGGCGAGAGCTTGGCACTCGGCCCAGTTGGAGCACCAGAATTATACCAAAATTCTTCTAGAAAATTTAGATCCAGCTACTCGAACGACATCCCCGACCCGCTCCATTAAGTTCATAATTGATTACATTAAATCGACGCCTACCTGGAATTCGGTGCGCGTCAATAAAAACTAGTTCATATTCACGAATTTACTAATTTGAAATAACACAAACCTGAGATCGGGCTGTGCTATTTTAGATTCATATTCCCGAAGCTTCCCCAACGTATTATATCCGAGAAAAAACAAACATAAGATCGGGCTGCATTATTGTAAATAATTCGAAGTCTCGAAACTGCCCCATAGATTCGCCGTCGCTAGAAGCAGGTACCCGGAGCACGGCGACACAGTAAAGTTTCCAGCATAATAGTCAATTCCCCCAGGTCAAAACTCACATACTTCAAGCTTCGTGGTTATTCGACCTCAGCACTCGCGATCTATCTGTCATCACCCACTGTTATCAACAAGTCACATTTCGCGGTCGCGCACGTGGGAAACAAGAGATCCAGGTGGTATTAGATAATTTATTTGCTTTCATTAAATAAAATAACTGATAACATCGTGCTTCCATTAACTAAAGGAACTGACAATTGTTTACATTCGCAGTACTGCCAACCTTTGCCCATCATCCTGAAAAGTGTTAGCGACTGTCAAACAGTTGAGAGCCGAAACCGCTCCGGCGATTTGGGTGGCCTAACCACAACCGGAACCGAATTGAATTTTATTTTATGGCTACGATTTGGAATAGCTTATATATTGAGTTATTTCTACAATTAAGGTTTGACATGTACATAGGGTTGAGTAAATGCAATTTTTGTTATTTGGTATTCTTTAAATTAGTCAAGGTATAAATAAATCGCACCTGGACCCAATAAGAGTTACCCACTTATTTGGGGCAAAGTTAAGTAAATATACAAGGGAGCGTTGCACTATAACTATAATTGATCTCGAAAAAAATCCTAACAAATGATATTCACCGGTGGGTTGTCCTCAATAGCGTTGAGTAACGCCAGAATACTCACCAAACGAGGTAACATGAATTTTAAGTTCATAAACTAACATATCTGCTAAAAGTCGAACGATATCCATGATTACCAACACGAGGATTATTTAACGAAGACGCACAAAAAACTGGAAAATGTGATAGAGATAACGGCAGCACCAAAATATAATCGAAGGGCAGCAAAGCGAGCCATGACAAAATGCCCAAAGCAAAAAAAAATAAAGAGGTTCAACCTCACCAAAATGTTAACTACCATGACAAGTTACGCACCCACAATTTGGCTAAATGCAATCACTCTCGAACCGCAATTAAATTCTGCAAAAAACGAACCTCAAAATGGTTTACAACAAGCAATCGGTACGTGTTTCTAATGTGCTAAACAACGCGCAAAAAATGGTGGCATAATATCAACAACAAATCCTTACCTGCGGTCATAATTGCATAACACAACAAATACACAAACAAAAGCACAAATACAATAATACAAATTACATACTATACTGCATCAATCTTATGTAACCTTTAGCTATTGCACGAACGATATTAACAAAGAACAAGAAAATCAAATTTAGAGTGTTATCTCTACGCCGAATCACAGAGAAGTCCACAACAGTTGAGAATTCAATCTTTGTTATTAAGTCAAGAGAACAAGACCACTCGACTGAGCGCCATACTTGGCTACCACTTCGGGATATATAATAATTATTCTACTACGAACTGCAAACAATTTTAGACTTAAACCCCAAACCTAAATTTCTCAATGGCTCTAACCAGCTTCAAATCGTACCAAACAAACGTTCAAACTGCATGGAGATATCGGAGGGCCGACCAGCTACAGTGAAGACGACGTGCGGTTCTTTTCTATAACTAGCAACGGATGTTAAAATTACCTGGGGGTGCCAAAGAATCTTTTGCATCCGATGAGTACATTAGCTTACGAAAAACTCTTAAACTCACTAAGGTACTATGCGTATCCAACTCGCTACGACCTGAAACAGACTTCAGAAAGAATTGAGATCCCAATAACTTGAATTACCCATACACAAAATCATTGTAAACATGAACAAGATCTATATTAATTAACGATAATACATCATGTAATACCAATTTAATGTTAGCACTCACATAAAACACACAGGAGTTTGGTTCAAAGTTGGAAACGCGGTGCACACTATTGTGGCCACTGATTACAGGAGTTCCAATTTTAAATAACACCAAATTACAATGATGTTGCAGGCAAAACAAAGTATGCTAATTACAAAATTACCGTAATGTTGCAGGTCGAACATATATAACAGGATGGCGGCAATAATATTGTGCCACCATGTATGCAAGTACAAATTCAGAATGTTTCATAAATGCGCCAGTAATTACTGACATATTCGAATGTGATACAACACTAGCCGGTGATTCAAATCTTTCGGTGCGTTTAATGTACAGATTCGTTTTTATCTTCACCACACAGTATCATGTTTTAATACTCCCAGCAATAATGTGAAACGGCACCGGAAAGCAAGCAACGACAATAAGTACCCGGAAAAGTCACCAGAAGCAAGCAGGTACTCGACAAGAACCTCGACTAACAGCTGCGATTCTGCCGAGCTTTCAACTAACAATCCACGAAACGTGCGTGCCTAATTAGAATAGAGAACGAAAAAACACACAGATGTCTTCAGCTTACAGCTCCGAGCGTCAAATCGCACGAACGGTGTGGCCAGTTAACAGATCCACGAAATGGATCTGTTAACTGGCCAACTCGTTCGTGAGATTTGACGCCATTAGATTATTTTCTTTGGAGATATGTAAAGTAGCATGTCTACGCCGATAAACCGGAAACAATTGAGCACTTGGAAACCAACATTCGAAGCGTTATTGCCGAAATACAGCCTGATTTACTGCGAAGAGTGTGTGAAAACTGGACCTCCAGATTACGTCATGGACGCGCCAGCCGCGGCGGTCACATGCCCGAAATCATATTCAAACAGTAATGCCATAAAATTATCTTTCAGATAAAGCCAATTACATGGATATTAAAAACATTTTTCTGTGTTTTATTTCAATTTAAAGTTCTCCGCCTCTTAAAAAACACCCTTTATAACTTACACAGTTTATTTATTATTTATTTATACTTAATGTGTTTTAACTACACGGCCATTAGCACAAAGTAACATAACAATATTTTACAATAAATTAGTTAAGTTATTAACTTTAAACAATTTAGCAGGGGTGAGGGGATTTTCGAAGACCTCTTATAGTGTTGGGGGTATGTGGAGGTTCTTTTTGGAATAATCGTATTTCTTGCATTTTATTAAGGTATGGTCGGTGGTGAAGGGTACATTATACACATCAAAGTTTGGTCGTTCACTTTCTTGTAGCAAGTAGGAATGTGTAAGTCGACTGTGTCTAATTTTAAGTCTGATAAAACATACTTGTTGACGTCGACTATTGGATTAATAAAAGAGAATGAATTTTCTGTCGAATCGGTTACCACATGTAGTCTTGCATTCCTTTTTTGTTTTCTTAGTTAGGCAGTCCTTAAAGTTCCTAGTTCTTGGCGTCATAGTGGGTAATATAGTTGAAGCTGAATGCATCATTCGAGGATATTGTATCTTTTCTGTACCTATTTGCGTCTTCGTTGCCTGTAATTCCGGTGTGTGAGGGTATAACGCTTGCTCCTGCATTAAATTTTTATTATGCATAAAATGCATTTAAATTTGATACATGGCCTAATCAAGCGTTGTATCAACTCGACGCGCGAACAGACGATAAGAAATCCTATCCTCGGTGCGCAAAGTTGAGCTGAATGACCGAAAGCGTCATTCCCACTCAAGTGGAAGCTAGGGCAAGTACCCCGATAACGCAGCAAAAAATGTATAAAAGAAGATTGCACTGCCAGTTCAAATAACTGGAGCTCCAGTCTTGATCCTGTCCAGTCCCAACTTGAGATTTATCCTCTCTAATACCTTCCTAACGGAGTAGGCCTCCAACCCTGACCAGTCCAGGCTTCAAGGGAGATGACGTGTTGTACTGTCAGCCCGAGAAGTTGAAACTTTCCGTATCACAACCATAAGAACCGGGCAGTTAGAATTCGATTTTACCTTGATTGTTGTACTTTCTTAGGAAATCGAATCCCTGTGGCTTTAACCCTGGCTTGATACGCTGTACTGTCTTGCAGGGCTAACCTCTTAAAAGCCATTTCCGACCGCCTAATTATGAAAATCCCGGCGCCCCGAGATGTTAAATACATCGCATAACCTCATTTTACTAATAATTACACCTGTAGGAATCGCAGCACCTACTTTGCCTGCTACCTGCTAGAGCATGGACGTCGCCCTCCATAAGCTCACCTGGAGAGTTCATTTTAGATGTTTGAAAACGTCTTTTTGGTGTCCGAAATTTGAGCTCGCTTTCCATGAATTTATTACCGGCGAACTGTTAAACCAAAGTTTCCCAGCTAAAAGTTAACGAATTCCATCTGCAGGATTTGGCACCGCGTTCGCTTTCTAATCGACACCGAGCCACGGTAAGACACCAGTAACTCCCGCAGAAGTGTGTAGGTACTAACACCACCAACAGGTAACCCTCAAAGTTGCTAAATCCCACGTATAATTGCAGTGCAAATAACTGTAAACAACAGCTGAGCAGAAGGAATACGTAGCGGAACATCCGACATACGGGCCAAAGGCCCTACTTAGCCAATTCCCCGAAGAATCGTCGTGCGTACCGGGCGACTACCAACAAGGGCCCGCAACACTCGCCGGTGCATTGGGTTGCAGCCCGACCCGGGAAACCAGACACAGTTCCAGAAGAACATGTTAATTTCAAATAATGTACAATTCAAAATTATTTTTAATTAATGATTATTTTTGTAACTAGCTAACAACATTATATTTTGTTTTGGGTAATTATCTGCTGTTTTTTTACTAATTGAATATATATTTGAGTGGACGCATTTCTCCGATTTTGAGCTTAACCCGCGGTATAACATTTTGACGCCCTTAGTAAGGGGGTGAAACGGGTAGCAGTGCAAATTCAAGCGTCTTTCACGTACGGATGATACAGGTTTCCAATGGCTTGCAGGGCAATTTTGGAGTCCGAGCACAGAAAGTAATTGTCGCCTGTTTGGTTTTGGATCCATTCTAATGCTTTTAGTATGACAACGATTTCTTCTGTGAAAACACTGATGCTTGGATATAGGCGAACTTTAACGTTGTTACGAGTAACAAAAGCTCCCCTACTCCGATATCGTTTTACGACGAGTCTGTGAATAAATATGTGCAGTTCGCGAACGGGTACTTATGGAAGAGTTCATTAAAATTGGCGCGAATAATTGCAACATTGTTATCAGTCTTTGCGATCGTCAAGAGATCAAAATTGATACTAAGAGAGGAGTGTGTGCAGGGAGTTATTTCTGTTGTAACTTTTGGGGCAATTTGGAGAAATTGTAGACTAACTTGGTTTAATAATTGTGCAATTCTGTAGTGGGTTGGTTTAAGAAGATGGAGTCATAAGCTGAGGGGAACAGTGGGTCAAATATTGAGTGATAGACAGGGTATTGGGGGGTGGAGACTAGTCATGAAGCGTATTTTAGCAAAAGTATTTCTCTTTTTCATTGCAGTAGAAGTTGGCATTACAAAGGAGTTTGATGGTTGGACTAGTCATATAAGCTCCTGTGACAATCCTTATAGCGGTATTGTGGACCGCATTCGGTACTATTAATTTATTGAGATTAGCTGATGCGTAAACTAAACCGTGCCCGGTCTAGTTCCCTGTGGAAGAAGCTCTGAACTGAGTAGGAGTCCATCAATACCGATTCGAAAACAGGTCGGGATGGGGACGTCCTCAACCCCGACACGGCGCGTCCCAATGGCTGATAGGGAACGTCCTGCAGATATGCAGGACAGGTGTAAATAAGGCAATAGCCAAATAAGCACTCGCGGATCAACTGAGGGCATGGCATAGGGCAGCAGCAATGCCATTACTGAGTTAGGGCAATATAGAACAAATCCTCTAGTGGCTTAATATCGGAAACTCACGGGAGGCAATCAATAAAGATTCAACCGGCTATGACACTGCGATGAAGAAGGCAACGGGAAACCACCTCATTAATATCCCTAGTAAAAATCACGACAACGAAAAAACAGACCTTGAACCTTACTGATCATGGATATCGGATGCCAATATCAGGCAGGAGAGGAGACTCAAAAAATAGCGTGGCCTCACCGGTCGTCAGTCAGCGAAATCCCTGCAAGATATGCTATGAACCACTCCGAATAGCAACATGGAACGTCAGAAGTCTATTCGCATCCGGAAAATTAGACAACGTCGTACTAGAAATGGAAAGAATGAAGATAAACATAATTGGAATAAGTGATGTGCACTGGCCGGGATCAGGGAAATGTAATACAAGAAATGGAGTAATGTATTTCTCAGAAAATGATGACGCAAATCATCGTTACGGCGTCAGCTTTCTCGTCGATAAAGTAACAGATAAGTCAATACTTGACGTTACCCCAGTCTCAGATCGATTAATAATATTAAGACTCAACTCAAAGTGTGGTCCTATCAATTTTATTCAAGTGTATGCTCCTACTGCAGACAAAAATGATGATGAAGTTGAGAAATTTTATGAACAATTGAATCTTGCCCTCAAAACAACAAAACAACATGAAGTAACAGCAATTTTAGGCGACTTTAACGCTAAAGTTGGTAGAGCAGTGTAATATCCGCCCCTCTTTGTAGGGGTTGTACTATTTATCTACCACGGGTTAGCTCATTAGATCGGAGAAAGGTCCAAACGTTAGCTCAGATATACCATAAATAAGCAAAACACACTAACGGAGTATCCTGTATAACATTTATTTTATATATCTATCATACATAAGCAAATTGTTGTGTAATTAATTAAACGAGATGTAAATTGCTCAAATTAACGATAGTATAAAATCGCGGCTTCCTGGTTCAAGCGGCTGCGGATTCCACGGACAGTAGCGGCTTCCTGGATCTTGCGGGCGGGGCCTCGTGCACGATTCGTTTGGTGACGTCTTGATCGGCCGGCCCGCAACTTCGTAGCTCTTCGGGAGGAGCTGCGCGCTGAATGCAACGCCGGGCAGCCTGTCAAATTTCGCCGATTTGCGGTTTCTGATTTCTGTAAACAAATAACAATTAAAACTGCTAATGCGGGTTTTCACCCTAAACGTGTAACTACAGTTCGGTGGTGAAATACTTCGAGGAATTCGCCGCACGACGGGGCTTCGCTTGAAGAACGAATCTCCGTGTCGGCGTGAGTTTTTGAGGTTAACTAACTCAAAACCTCCAGGTGAATTCCATGGCGAAGCTATAAGTGCAGCCCACAGAGTTCTCAAGCAAAACGGCCGCTACAATTCTCACGGATTAATTCAGGTAAATTCTACTTAGGTAGCTTGCAGCTTTTAATTCTGCTTGATTAGCACGGCGGTGAATTTAAAATGCAAGTTAATTATTACTGAATAACAAGCGGTTTTCGGTGTAGGATTTTTACAAGGAAAATATTGCTGAGTGTCAGGCGTTTCTTTGGGAAACCACTAACTTGAACTCGGCTTATCAGGAGCTTTCGGGAAAATATTGCTGAGTGTCAGGCGTTTCCTTGCAAAACCACTAACTTGAACTCGGCTTATCAGGAGGTTTCGGGAAAATATTGCTGAGTGTCAGGCGTTTCTGTGAAACCACTAACTTAAACTCAGCTTCGGAACGGATCCCCAGGTACTGGTAGAGTTAACGGAGAGACTCTCTGGACAGGGCAGGATGAAGGATTTGGGAACTAGGTGTTTGCTGGAGGAGTATCAGGTATCTCTGGGAAATCTCTCGGGAATCTCCCTTGAAATACACTCTGCAACTAGTTTTATAGGTCTTGAAAGGCTGTTAGGTGGGGAGAAACGGCGCGCGTCATCACTTTGTTTGCGCTGTTTTCACGGGCTGCGCTATCTTATCTGGCTGGAACACGCCGGGTTCTTGATAACGCTAAAGGTCGGCGACGTTTAAATCAGCAAATATTATTTAATATTGAATTAATCGGATTCAAACGGGAGCTAGCGTTACATATGCCGGTCCCTTCGGAGAAAACGGGAATTCGGTGGGCACCTCCTTCAAGGGGGTTCTCAAAACAATGCAGGGATAACACAGAAAACATTCAAACTGGGAAACGCGAGGGTGCTAGATTTTAACAGGCGTTTTTTCGGGATAATCGGGAACTATATACGGGATGAGTAAAATTTAAATCTTCGGAAACTATATACAGGGTGAGTAAAATTGTAATCTTCAGAAACTATATACAGGATGAGTACAATTTTAACGGGTGTTTCTTTCGAAACTATATACAGGATGAGTACAATTTTAACGGGTGTTTTTTTCGAAACTATATACAGGATGAGTACAATTTGTACTCTAAATTCTGGCCTGGTTGAATACAGAGGTTGCGGTTTCAACTTATATTCTGTCGGCGGAGAAATATGCGTATGCTATACACATGCACTCTTCAGGACACGGCGGCGTCGCGGTTTCGACCTACAGGTCCTTCAGGATATCATTCACAGTCATTCGGCATACATTCTGGGATTATGTATTCCTGGCAATGGCCTGGATGCCATTTCATGGGGTGCATTCTATTGCACCAAAAATGTGCACTCGACGGAGTGAACGCGCGCTTCTTACAGGCACTGGGGCGAAATGCCACATTCAAGTAGTGCACACAAACTTATGTTGCAGGCGGTTGCAAAACTGCGGTTTCAGTTTGCAATTCGGCCAACGTTCAAACTTTCAACATTTAAATACTGGAGCCGGTACAGTCGCGGTTTCGACCTTCAATTATTCCGGGATTCTCTCAGAAACATCTAGGTTCCAGGATAACCTATTCTCAGACATTCTCACACAATTACTCGGGAAACTGTAGAGGCTGCGGAGACCAGCATACAATTTCAAAAAAAACGGTGCGCAGGATCGCTCTGGGACGCATTCTAAAATACGCTCTCTGGACGGTATTCTGGTACGGAAAACACATTCTCTCCTTCGAGCTTCGACTATTCGTCTACGATCTCCTGTCATTATCCGGTTTTACGGTGGCAGAGAGCACGCTCCAAAAGGAAGAATAACATTCGGGATAGCACTAGCAAACATTTTGGCATTCTAGCATTCTCACTAACTAGGGCGGCATTCAAACTCGCATTCGGCAATCATGTACATTTACATTTATTCATTTACAGGCGCACCAGGTGCTTACACGGGTACCTGCAGATATTCCGGCGGACGAGACATCAGGATTGTCTTTCAGGCGGACTGCGGGCTACGGATTCTACGGACGAGACATCGGGATTGTCTCTCAGGCGGACTGCGGACTACGGATTCCTTCTGAAATTCTTCTGGCATTGCAGAAGACGGCACTACGCGGGCGGTCCGTAGTATTGTCGGCAATTTAGCTAAGGTACCTCGGGGACGCAAAATCCCGTACCAGCAGTGAAGCCGCTGGCCCTTGAGGGTCGGAGAAGGATTTTCTGGACTGGACGGGATCTCGGAAAGATCTTATCTAGAACGGACAGGACCTGGACGGGGATCTGGGAATTCTAGACTGGAACATCTCGGTTTCTGGGCTCTGGTAGATTCCCCTGGACGGCTAGGCTGTAACAGGTTTTGTGCATTATTCAAATTACAACAAAATTTACTGGTTCGGTATTTTCAGAGTTTACCGGGCTCGGGCGCCATCTGGAGCTGCAGGTGTGTGTTTGCCAATCTATGTACATATATCTGAGTTCACGTCCCTGCTCGGGCGCCATGTAATATCCCGCCCCTCTTTGTAGGGGTTGTACTATTTATCTACCACGGGTTAGCTCATTAGATCGGAGAAAGGTCCAAATGTTAGCTCAGATATACCATAAATAAGCAAAACACACTAACGGAGTATCCTGTATAACATTTATTTTATATATCTATCATACATAAGCAAATTGTTGTGTAATTAATTAAACGAGATGTAAATTGCTCAAATTAACGATAGTATAAAATCGCGGCTTCCTGGTTCAAGCGGCTGCGGATTCCACGGACAGTAGCGGCTTCCTGGATCTTGCGGGCGGGGCCTCGTGCACGATTCGTTTGGTGACGTCTTGATCGGCCGGCCCGCAACTTCGTAGCTCTTCGGGACGAGCTGCGCGCTGAATGCAACGCCGGGCAGCCTGTCAAATTTCGCCGATTTGCGGTTTCTGATTTCTGTAAACAAATAACAATTAAAACTGCTAATGCGGGTTTTCACCCTAAACGTGTAACTACAGTTCGGTGGTGAAATACTTCGAGGAATTCGCCGCACGACGGGGCTTCGCTTGAAGAACGAATCTCCGTGTCGGCGTGAGTTTTTGAGGTTAACTAACTCAAAACCTCCAGGTGAATTCCATGGCGAAGCTATAAGTGCAGCCCACAGAGTTCTCAAGCAAAACGGCCGCTACAATTCTCACGGATTAATTCAGGTAAATTCTACTTAGGTAGCTTGCAGCTTTTAATTCTGCTTGATTAGCACGGCGGTGAATTTAAAATGCAAGTTAATTATTACTGAATAACAAGCGGTTTTCGGTGTAGGATTTTTACAAGGAAAATATTGCTGAGTGTCAGGCGTTTCTTTGGGAAACCACTAACTTGAACTCGGCTTATCAGGAGCTTTCGGGAAAATATTGCTGAGTGTCAGGCGTTTCCTTGCAAAACCACTAACTTGAACTCGGCTTATCAGGAGGTTTCGGGAAAATATTGCTGAGTGTCAGGCGTTTCTGTGAAACCACTAACTTAAACTCAGCTTCGGAACGGATCCCCAGGTACTGGTAGAGTTAACGGAGAGACTCTCTGGACAGGGCAGGATGAAGGATTTGGGAACTAGGTGTTTGCTGGAGGAGTATCAGGTATCTCTGGGAAATCTCTCGGGAATCTCCCTTGAAATACACTCTGCAACTAGTTTTATAGGTCTTGAAAGGCTGTTAGGTGGGGAGAAACGGCGCGCGTCATCACTTTGTTTGCGCTGTTTTCACGGGCTGCGCTATCTTATCTGGCTGGAACACGCCGGGTTCTTGATAACGCTAAAGGTCGGCGACGTTTAAATCAGCAAATATTATTTAATATTGAATTAATCGGATTCAAACGGGAGCTAGCGTTACAGCAGCAGTAAAACCGCATGTTGGGCAACATGGACTGAGAGAACGAAACGAACGAGGTGACAGATTAGTTCAGTTCTGTCAAAATCAAGATTTTGCTATAACAAATACCCTATTTAAACTACCAAAACGTAGGCTATACACTTGGAAATCTCCCATGGATGGTGTGAATGGCATAGTTCGTAATCAGATTGATTACATACTGATTAGAAATAGATTTAAAAACTCTGTGAAAACAATAAAAACTTATCCAGGTGCTGACATCTCTTCTGATCACAATCCAGTGGTAGCTACCATAAAAATAACACTCAAAAAACTACAAAAAAGAAAATGCAAACAAGAGCTGGAGGTTAGTAGACTGAAAGATCCAACAGTTTATGAACTGACAAAAACCAAAGTTAATCAGAACATACAAAAAATAGACTAGAACGACATGGACACACACAACATAGATGAAAAATGGAACTGTATTCAAGAAGCTCTGTTAACTACTGGAAAAGAATATCTTAAAAGAACAAGGAAACCGAAACAAAGCTGGATGACTGAGGAGATTCTATGTCTTATGGACGAGAGAAGAACTAATAAGAATAAAGACCAGACTAAATATAGAGAACTAAATAAAAAGATTAAAGTGGAAATAAGAATAGCAAAAGAAAATGGTGGAGTGAGCAGTGCCAAGAAATAGAAAACTATGAAAAAATATATGACAGTGTTAATATGCACCGAAAAATCAAAGAAATTACTGGAATGAGAAAACAACATACAGCTAATGTAAAAGACACTAATGGTAACATCATCACGAATGTAAGAGACAAATTGACGAGATGGGCTGAATATATAGAAGAACTATTTCAGGACACTAGGCAAGAAGGAAAGACAGATTACCCAAATGAAACAGGGCCAGCAATACTAAAGGATGAAGTATTACATGCCATCAAGCAAGCAAAACATCGTAAGGCGACTGGACCAGACGAGATACCAATAGAGTTGCTAAAACTTATTGACAACGAAACAATAGCTATTTTAGTTAAATTATTTAATATAATATACGCTACAGGAATATTGCCAGAACAATGGTTACTTTCTACGTTCATACCCATACCTAAAAACAACAACTCTAAAGAATGCTCAGAACATCGAACGATAGCATTAATGAGTCATACCTTGAAAGTATTTTTAAGGATAATTCATAATCGAATATTTAGAAAGTTAGATTCAGAAATCAGTAACACTCAGTTGGGGTTCAGAAATGGAATGGGTACCAGAGAAGCACTATTCGGAATAAATGTATTGATGCAAAGATGTCTCGACATGAACCAAAATATGTATGTATGCTTTATCGACTTCGAAAAAGCATTCGATAAAGTTAGACATGATAAATTAGTTAAAATTCTAGAATCAAAAAATATAGATAGTCGCGACATCAGAATTATAATAAATCTCTATTGGAATCAGAAAACCAAAGTCAGAGTTGAAGGTGAAATGTCAAAAGAAATCAATATCCAGCGAGGCGTTCGACAGGACTGCATATTATCCCCACTCTTCTTCAACATATATAGTGAAGGGATCTTCCAAGAAACACTGGAGGGAAGTACAGAGGGCATTACAATATATGGGGAGATCGTCAATAACATAAGATATGCAGACGATTACAGTGATGTTCGCGGACAATTTACAAGATCTACGTGATTTGTTAGAACGTCTAAACCACAACGAACGTCTTTTCATTTCTAACACACGCATAGAGAAGGTAACAGAGTATAAATATCTCGGCACATGGATTACTCAAAACTCCGATCAAAACAGAGAAATAAGAGTAAGGGTGGAAATAGCTCGAGCGGCGTTTACAAAATTAAAAAAAGTCCTCTCTAGTCGTAACCTCACATTAACTATACGAGTTCGTATCCTGCAATGCTATGTGTTCTCCACATTGTTATATGGAACTGAAGCATGGACACTGAAACAGGCCGAAATAAAAAAAACTAGAAGCATTTGAACGTTGGTGTTATCGAAGAATGCTAAGAATATCTTGGGTGGATCATGTTACCAACTTGGAAGTATTGCGGAGAATGGACAAAGAGGAGGAAGTATTGAGAACGATCAAGAAACGTAAATTACAATATCTCGGCCACGTTGTAAGAGGAGCCCATTATGAAATCTTGAGGTTGATTATGGAGGGTAAGATAAGGGGCAAAAGAAGTGTTGGAAGAAGAAGAATATCTTGGCTTAGAAATTTAAGGGAATGGTTTGGTCTAAGTTCCAGCGAACTATTTCGAATAACAGCCAATAACATAAGAATCGCAGTCATGATTTCCAACCTCCGATAGGAGAAGGAACCTGAAGAAGAAGAAGAAACTATTGAGCCATAGTCAAGTTTAGAGTTCTGTATGTTGTCATTAAGGTTGGCGTATCTGCTCTTCAGTCACAATTTGCTAGAACTTTCAGGAAATTTATTTTATATTTACACTTGTTTTTAAGTGTCTCTATGTGTACACCAAGAATATCTTCTTCTTCAGGTGCCATCTCCATTCAATGAAGGTTGGCAACAATTTCGGCATATTTATTGCGGTCTAGAGTTGTATGAATTAAAGACGATGTGTCGCGTATATTTTTCAGCCAGGAATGTTGTCTGCGGCCAGGACCACGTTTTCCTTCGATTATCAGTTTCAGGATGGCACACTTGTTGTTACCGTAAATGTGGCCCAGATAAGCGGTCTTTCTTCGCTTTATTGTAGTAAGTAGCTCCCTTTCCATTCCCATACGTCTAAGCACTTCCTCATTAGATACATGTTGAGTCCATGCTATTTTTAATAATCTGCTGAAGATCCACATTTCAAAAGCCTCGAGTCTGTTCATGGTATTCACTTTTAGTGTCCCTGTTTCTGCTCCATACAAGAGAACTGAGTGTACGTATACCTCTACGAAACGGAATCTTAAGAATATCGCTTGTTGAAAATCAGTCCAAGTAATTTAACGTGTTCACTATATTCAATCGGGTGATTGTTTAATTTTGATCTTGGTTCCTGAGTGTGTAGATCATCATCGCCATGTTTACTTCCTTTTGCGATAAAGGAAGTATTGGATTCACCCCAAAAATTCGAAATTAAATTTTCAACAGATTTTCACTTTTTAGAGTCTCCTAAACCCAAAAAAACATGTTTTTGTTCATTGGTCTGTCTGCTGTCTGTGTGTCTGTGTGTGTGCGTCTGTGTTTACTCTTGTGATTTTTCAGTTGTTTTCCATTTTTAAAACACGGCTCTAACGACTTTTATTCAAACTCTACATTTGAATTACATGTTTAATGTGTATTGATGTGAGATAGATTATTTTCCAGTTGAATACCTCTAAAATGGGTTTCTCATTTTTTTTTCTTTTTTCTATTTTAAATAGAACACCCGGTTTATTATTACATTTTTGAATTTGGCTTAAAATTTTAGATAAAATTTGTCTCTTCAACTAACGCTCTATTTTGTACGGTTTCTGTAGAATTTGTAATTTTTGAATTTTTTTTACAAATTCTTAAAAATTAAAAATAAAATTTTTGCTTAATTATAAGATCACTGTAGAAGGAAATTGTGTGCGTGTATCACACCAGATTTTTACTTTTGAAGCTGCAGCTCGAAACAACTCCTTGGATGTGGTGTCATACCATTCTCTCAAATTGCGCAGCCATGAGATCCTGTGCCTGTCGAAGTTACGCTTGCCTGATATCTTTGTCCTCTTGTTATGTGGCCCAGGTATTCTAGTGTGTTTCTTTTTATTGTATGTATAATATCAAGTTGTTTGCTCATACGTTCTATCACCTCAATGTTTGTCACTTTGTCCATTCAGAATATCTTAAACACGCGCCTATAGCACCATATTTCGAAGGCCTCCAACTTCTTTATTTCAGCTTGCTTTAGTGTCCATGTTTCCATTCCACAGAGTAGAACAAAAAACACATAGCCTCTTAACATTCTGGTACGAAGCTCTAGTGTTACTTGTTACTTGTGTATCACAGAGGCATTTTGATAAATGTGTTTCTGGCTATTTCAATTCTGGTCGTAATTTCTAAGGTTTGGTAAATGTTATTGGTGATCCATGTGCCAAGATATTTGCATTTAGTCATTCTTTCTACAGGTACTATGCAAGACAAAAACAAACTGATACAACTCTTGATAGAGATTTTAGCATAATTTGATTAGCTAAAACGAGGCTTTGAACAATTACGTTTATTATATCTATAGCAACATCTAAACAATTTGACGGTTAAGTTAGAAATACCTAGCAACTGTACAAATTAAAGCAGTCACGTTCACAACAGACCATACTTGCTGTACCAGTTTTTTTGTCTTGCATGTACATTGTCGATTAATAAGTTTTGATTTGGAGTTCTGGTATTAGGTATTGTGACGTTTCACTAAGGGCGTCAAAAATTTATACCTCGGGTTAAACTCAAATTGGAGAAATACGTTCACTCAAATATATATACGATTAGGAAAACACCAGATAATTACCAAAACAAAATATAATGTTGTTAGCTAGTTAAAAAATAATCAGTAATTAAAACTAACTCTGAATTGTACATTATTTAAAATTAACATGTTCTTCGGGAACGGTGGTTCTAGTTTCTCCGGTAAAACTGCAACCCAATGTACAGGTGAGTACTGCAGGCCCCTTTCATTAGTCGGCCGGCACGCACGACGATTCTTCGGGAAACGGGCTAAGTAGGTCTTTTGGCCCGTAGATCGGATGTTCTTCCACGGTTGACTTTCTGCTCAGCCGTTGTTTACAGTGATTTGAGCTGCAATTATCCGTTGAATTTAACAACTTTAGGAGTTACCTGGGGTTGTTGTTAGTGCCTAAACACTGGTGCGGAGGTTGCTGGTGCCTTACGGGAGCTCGGTGTCGATCTGAGAGAGATCGCAGATCAAATTCTGCAGACGGAATTTGTTCACTTTTAGCCGGGAAGTTTTGGTTTGACAGCCCGCCGGAGATAAATCCCTGGAAAGCCGGCTCAATCTTCGGACACCAGGAAGGCGATTTTAAGCGTCTAAATCGGACCCTCTGGGTGAGTTTCTGAGGGGTGGAGGCCGTGCTCTAGCCGCTAGCAGACGGGGTAGATGCTGCGGTTCCTACAGATTTAATTATTAGTAAAATGAGGTTATGCCATGTATTTAACCTCTCGGAGCCCAGGATTTGCGCTTAATAATTAGGCGATTCGAAAAGACTTTTAAGCGGTTAGTGGGGTGTGATACGGAAAGTTTCAACTTCTTGGGCTGACAGTTCAACCTGTCATCTCCCTTGAAGTTTTGACTGGTAAGTATTGGAGGCCTACTCCGTTAGACCGTTCGACCTGTCAGACCGGAGGACCCAGGTAGGAAAGGAGAGGAATAATTGAGAGGATACATTTAAAGTTGCTTGGACTGGCACTACAACCTTCTTTTATACCTTTTCCGCCGCGTTGGGGTACTTTCTATAGCTTCCACTAGAGAGGGAAACGACGACGTCTTTCATACTTCGGACCACGCGCACCGCGGATAGGATTTATTATCGCCAGTTTGCCAGTCGAATTGATGCAACGCTTGATTAGGCGATGTATTAAATTTAAATACATTTTATGTATAATTAAAATTTAATGCAGGAGCTAGCGTTACAGTATTACCATGTATTTTATCTTTTTTGGTTCATTCTGAGGCCGTATTTCTGTCCTACATCTTTTACATTTTTTACTATTCTCTGTAGATCATTTATCGTCTTTGCTAGAGTATCGTCCGCATATCTGAAGTTATTAATTGTTTGGCTATTTACGACTTCTGTTGATTCCTCATTTAGTGCTTCTTTGAATCCTCGGAGTACAGATTGAACAGCATGGGAGACAGTATACACCTCTGTCGTACACCTCTTTGTATTTGTATTTCATCTGTTATCTCATTATCTACCGTAATGGTGGCTGTTTGATTTATAGCCTTTCAATAATCTGTACATCTCAAATGTCAATGTTGTTTTGTTTGTTTTAAGAAGTTTATTAGAGTATCGTAGCGTACGTTATCGAAGGCCTTCTCATAGTCTATAAAACACACGTGTACGTCTTGGTTTATATCTAAGCATTTCTGTGTTAGTATATTAAAACCCAATAGTGCGTTCCGTGTACCGAGGCCGTTTCTGAAGCCAAATTGGGTGTTACTTATGTCTTCTAGTTTATTATACAGTCTCTTATGAATAATTTTAAAAACAACCTTTAATGTGTGACTCATCAGACTAATTGTTCGGTAGTCACTGCATTCCCTGGCCTTCGGTTTTTGGGTATAATTATAAAAGTGGATTTGATTCATTGTTTTGGTGTTATGCCGGTTATTCATACCGCGTCAAAGAGATCTACAATAACGTGCAGTTGTTCTTCATCTATTAATTTTAGAAGTTCGCATAGAATTTCCTCGGGTATTTTCGCGTTTTAATGTTTTTATTGCATAGATGACTTATTTTACTATGTTTGGTCCTTCGGCGTTGCTTTGTTTGATTCTAGCATTTCTTGTATCTTTAAAAAACTCTTCTATATTTTATTCTTTCCACCGTAGAAGTGTTTGTACTTGATTTACTATAATCTTTCCATTTGTATCATTAATGATGGCAGGTTGTTTCTTTCTTTTTGCTCCTGTTAAATCTTTTATTTCTTTATGTAGATTAAGATTATCATATTTTGTTTGAAATTCTTCTATATATTTACATTTTGCTGCTATCCACTTTCATTTGCTTCTCGTGTATTTCTCGTTATGTTTCTTTCCAGCTCTTTATACTTATTCGGATTGGTTTTATTTTCCTTCTTTTTACCATAAGTTTTAGGTTTTCTTATGTTATCTACTTTAGTTTGGGTCTCTTCTTATCCGGTGTAAGTAGGTCTTTACTTCTTTCTATTAGTGCTGCTTTTATGTTATCCCATTTAATGTCTATGCCTGGGTCTATTTTTTTTTCCTGAGGTGCTTCATTAATCTGCGTGTTTAGTCTTTTATGTACTTGTTCTTTTAAGTCTGTATCATTAATGTTTTTTGTCGCTATCCTGTTATTGTTGGCTATGGGTTTTAATTGTTTTAGCTTGATATGAATTCGAGCGACTGGACTGTGGTCCGATCCGATGTCGGCCCCTGGGTATGTTTTTACTGTCGTTATACTATTGCTGAATCTTCTCTTGATTAGGATCTAGTCAATTTGGTTCTTTACTATTTTTTCTTCGGTATCTTTCATGTATAGCGCCTTCCTTGTGACAGTTTATAGTAAGTATTGGTTACTACTAGATTCTTTGTTTGGCAGAGTTCTAGTAATCTGTCGTCTCTTTCATTTCTTTCTCCAAGTCCGTACCTTCCCACAATATCTTCTACGGCTCCTTGCTCCACCTTCGCATTAAATCTCTCATGACTACAGTGATATCTTGCTCCTTGATCTCGTCATCAGATTTATAGACTGTTGGTGCATAAATGTGTATAATATTAATATTTCTTTTATGGGAGGACATCTGTATTAACATTATTCCAGCTGGATAATGATTTGTGTACATATTTATCCGCTAAGATAGCAACTCCATATTTATTTGATTTGTCAGTACTTTCGCAGTAATACATAACACATTCATCCATGTGGTGGGCTCCCGTTCCTGGTTACCTTAAATCGCTTATTCCTAAGACGTTAAGTTGCAGTCTTTGCATCTCTGCTGTCACATTGTTGATTTTGCTTGTTTTAAACATGTCTCTCACATTGCATGTATTTATCTTCACAACTTTGTCCAAAACTGCCCCCCTCCCCCGGAGATCCAATTGGGGAGATATTAACTCCGGTATATTTATATTTAGTCTTAAAACTACCCATGATGATGATTATCCTAGGGATATCCACAAAGATCTTTAATGCAGTGGTTTGCGGTTGCCTTATGCATCCTATGCCGTTGACCATCTGTTGGGTCTTCCACTTTTAGGACCGATTTCTCGTCCCAAGGACAATGGGATGCCCTAACTATCGTTAACTCTTCCACTCGAAGCTGTTGGCTGACAAGAAAGATCTGCTTATAGCGGCAGACACTCGGTCTGCTTGGTCGGGGAGTGATTATTTGTCAAAGAATAGAATTTATTGCTTGTTTCACAGCTAACCTCTATATCTAGAGACCGTCCACTATCCGCCACCTGTGATCCCGCTGGTAGCCTGTAGCAGCCCCCCACCAACCCTGATCTTTGTAACCAATTTTCGATGGCGTTCTATAAATGACTTTATATAGAAGTTAGGTCCTTCCCCTTGCAATAAATCGTGATATCGTTTGCAAATAGGCTGATGTTAATAGGGACCTCGGTAGGCGAGCGACGACCGCCGCTACAGCCGAGGTCACAATAAAAATCATGGAACGCTCGAGCCGGAGCGGTTAATAGTTCAACTCCCGGCATGGGCAGTCATGTTCACTTAATTAAGGTTTAGGTTTAAGTGACGCCCGCTCCCTTTGAAGTAATGCATGAGCGGTTCCGGGGGGCAACGGTAGTCGATAGGAAAAAGAAAGCTGATGTTAATAAGTGGAACAATGTTATTTGTGAAGTCACTGATTGATATTAGAAAGAGCGTAACGCTCAAGATTGACCATTAGAAGAATCCATTCTGCTAAATCATGGTGGATGAGTAATGTTCGTTATATTTTACTTTAAACCTTCTTCCTTCTAGAAAGTTGTTTAAAGGCTAGTAAATAAAAAAAAAAGAAAATGTTCTTTGGGTACTTTTGTGGGCTGTTGGATTCCAGGTAGAGATCTCTAGATTCGGAGTTTTTAGCAATCTTTTGCAGTGTGTTGCTTGATTGTAGTTTCTCCACCTTAGTTGGTGTGCGGTATTGACCCATTCATTAATGGCTGAGCGGGCTTGGTTTTTCTGAATGCTTAGACCAGGTTCTGGACCGGTCATTGCATTACGGGCTGCTTCTTTTGCGAGCTTGTCCGCCTGTTTGTTTCCTTCAATACCTTGGTGACCTGAAATCCAGCATACTTTTACTGTATTTTCCTGGCTCAAGGTTTAAAGTTTGGATTTGCATTCCTTGACCAGTCTCGATGAAGTACTGAAAGCGTTTAGCGCTTTTAGTGCTGTCTGACTGTCTGAGAGAATGTGTATGTCTCGATTGAGCAACTTCTTTTCTATGCCGATGTTTGCGCATACGTTAATAGCTTGTACTTCAGCCTGAAAGATGTTACAAAACTTTCCTAGACTGACTTTTTCGTTGGTTCTAGGATTGGTACTGTACACACCGGAGCATGTACCCCCTTCAAACTTAGATCCATCAGTGTAAAAAATGATGTTTTTATTTGTTGGGTTGGTAGTTGGTCTGGATTCCAACTTGTGTGTACAGTAAAGTTCTTTTCAAAGTCATGGCTTTGATTATAAGATTAAAACCCATTTCTAATATTGGGTTGTTGATGTGTGACATGATCTTTCCATGTCCGAGATTATTAGCTGTGGTCATCCAGTGACCAGTACTTTGTAATCTGTAGGCTGCCATTCTGGCTTCACCTTCCAAGAAGATGTGCAGAGGTGGCAGATTTAAGATAGCATTCCGTGCTTGCTCTGAGGTCCTTTAAAGGCTCCAGTGATGCACCGATTAGCTAGATATTGTATTCTGATGACTATTCAATTCACCTGTCATCTGTCAAAAAGTGACCAATGAAAATCCAGAATTCTGACGTTTCTTGACCAATCAAAAAAATATCAGTGGATATATCTTCCTAGAAGGTATTCAAGTGACTATTTTTAACAAATGCGACTTTTATTAGAAAAAGTCAATATTAGTGCTCTGTTACTATAGAAATTGCGTAGTTTGTTGCTAGATTTACTGAAAACTAATTTGAAAAAGTAGTTTGGTTCATTAAATAGTCCCTCGAATACCATTCTTAGTCAAAGTTAAGCAGATTATTTTTGCGGTGGTGTTACTACTCATGTCCATTGCGCTTGGGATTAGGACTCGTGCTAGCGCACTCGTCCTAATCGTACCAAAGCGCAATGGACATTCGTGACACCACCGCAAAAATAGTCGACATAACTTTGACTATTCATGGTATTATAAGTGATAGTAGTAGAGATAGGCGGGTTCTACGATAAAATGACCTCAATTGACCCCAAACCAATTTTTGGGAGTCTGACAGTGGGCCACCAATTTTGGGTGTCTGACAGTGGGCCACTTCAAGGTCACCGATTGGTAACATACAGTATGCGTCATAAGAAACGTCCCTAATGACTTAAATCGTTCAACCCTTACCTCGTGGCGCGGGGCGGGGTGGTGGGGGAAGGGGGACTTCTGGATCACTTCAAGGTCACCGATTAGACTCTGACAGACTTTCACTTCTGGATATTGCGCAACATGTTCTGGGTATTGCGCAACATCAACCTCGGGGGCAAAGCCCCGTCGCCATATTGTGGGGCCCTCATGTGCAAGTTCGGGAGCGGAGTAAGTTTCAAGGTCACACCAACCCCGAGGGGCAGAGCTCCAGCCGCCGGGGGCTTGCATCAGGTTTTTTGTATATTTAAGGCTAATTTATTCCAGCGCTGCGGTTAACTGTCAAATTTTGATGAGCGTGGGAAGCGGAAGTGAAACCGCAAAGGTGTCATCTTCATAATGCCAAATGTCAAAGTTCATCGGAGTCTGTGCCGCCATATTGTGGGGTCCCCATGTTCAAGTATATATTTTCGGGTAATTTTTTAAAGCCAAATATCAAAGTTCATCGGTATCTGTCAGACACCGGGGCAGAGCTCCAACCGCCGGGCCCGCATGCGCAATATCAACCCTAGGCCAAATGTCAAAGGTTATCGGAGTCTGTCAGACTCCAAAACTCTATCTTTCTCTCTCTAACACATAGGTTTCTACAAAATCCATCTTTCTCTCTCTAACACATAGGTTTCTATAGGTATCTCTATCTACATAACATAAAAATGCAGGAGCGGAGGAAGTTTCAAGGTCACATCAACCCCAGAGGGCAGAGAGGACGCAAAGGTGTCATCTTCATTATCTTGAGTGTCATCTTGCCATCGTGGAAACCGGTTTCAAAAGTCGTTAGATGTGAATAACATCCCCTAAACATCAACTCCGGGGCCCCATGTCCAAGTATATATTTTCGGGTAAATTTTTAAAAGCCAAATGTCAAAGTTCATCGGAGTCTGTCAGACCCCGGGGGGCAATGCAAATTTAAGGCTAATCTATTCCTTAATGTAAAAATAGCGCCGTGGCTAACTGACAAATTTTGATGAGCGTAGGAACCGGAAGTGAAACCGCAAAGGTGTCATCTTCATTATCTTGAGTGTCATCTTCATAAAGCCAAATGTCAAAGTTCATCGGAGTCTGTCCGCCGGGGCCTCCATGCACAAGTTCGGGAGCGGAGAAAGTTTCAAGGTCACACCAACCCCGAGGGGCAAAGCCCTAGTCGCCGGACCCCCATGTTCAAGTTAGAGGATGGAGGAAGTGTCAAAATGAAAAGGGGTTGTATTTCGTAAACGGGTGGGAAAAATGAAAAACGGGTGAAAAAATGGCACCCCCACACTACTTGTTAACACCCATCTGGAAATGAAGCCATCTATAACATATTAAAAATTGAAAGTGCCCTTATGACAATTTTTGTAAAATTATATTTTCGAGCCGCAAGAACTGATAAACAGCCGAATGTCGGGTGGCTGAACACTAAAAGGGGTTGTATCTCGTAAACGGGTGGGAAAAATTAAAAACGGGTGAAAAAATGGCACCCCCACACTACTTGTTAACCCCCATCTGGAAATGAAGCCATCTATTAATATGTTAAAAATTGAAAGTGCCCTTATGACAATTTTTGTAAATTATACTTTGGAGCTGCAAGAACTGATAAACAGCCGAATGTCGGGTGGCTGAACACTAAAAGGGGTTGTATCTCGTAAACGGGTGGGAAAAATGAAAAACGGGCGAAAAAATGGCACCCCCACACTACTTGTTAACCCCCATCTGGAAATGAAGCCATCTACAACATATTAAAAATTGAAAGTGCCCTTATGAAAATTTTTGTAAATTATACTTTGGAGCTGCAAGAACTGATAAACAGCCGAATGTCGGGTGGCTGAACACTAAAAGGGGTTGTATCTCGTAAACGGGTGGGAAAAATGAAAAACGGGTGAAAAAATGGCACCCCCACACTAGTTGTTAACCCCCATCTGGAAATGAAACCATCTATTAATATATTAAAAATTGAAAGTGCCCTTATGACAATTTTTGTAAAATTATATTTTCGAGCCGCAAGAACTGATAAACAGCCGAATGTCGGGTGGCTGAACACTAAAAGGGGTTGTATCTCGTAAACGGGTGGGAAAAATGAAAAACGGGCGAAAAAATGGCACCCCCACACTACTTGTTAACCCCCATCTGGAAATGAAGCCATCTACAACATATTAAAAATTGAAAGTGCCCTTATGACAATTTTTGTAAATTATATTTTGGAGCTGCAAGAACTGATAAACAGCCGAATGTCGGGTGGCTGAACACTAAAAGGGGTTGTATCTCGTAAACGGGTGGGAAAAATGAAAAACGGGCGAAAAAATGGCACCCCCACACTACTTGTTAACTCCCATCTGGAAATGAAGCCATCTACAACATATTAAAAATTGAAAGTGCCCTTATGACAATTTTTGTAAATTATATTTTGGAGCTGCAAGAACTGATAAACAGCCGAATGTCGGGTGGCTGAACACTAAAAGGGGTTGTATCTCGTAAACGGGTGGGAAAAATGAAAAACGGGTGAAAAAATGGCACCCCCACACTACTTGTTAACCCCCATCTGGAAATGAAGCCATCTATTAATATGTTAAAAATTGAAAGTGCCCTTATGACAATTTTTGTAAATTATACTTTGGAGCTGCAAGAACTGATAAACAGCCGAATGTCGGGTGGCTGAACACTAAAAGGGGTTGTATCTCGTAAACGGGTGGGAAAAATGAAAAACGGGTGAAAAAATGGCACCCCCACACTAGTTGTTAACCCCCATCTGGAAATAAAGCCATCTATTAATATATTAAAAATTGAAAGTGCCCTTATGACAATTTTTGTAAATTATATTTTGGAGCTGCAAGAACTGATAAACAGCCGAATGTCGAGTGGCTGAACACTAAAAGGGGTTGTATCTCTTAAACCGGTGGGAAAAATAAAAAACGGGTGAAAAAATGGCACCCCCACACTACTTGTTAACCCCCATCTGGAAATGAAGCCATCTATGATATATTAAAAATTGAAAGTGCTTTTATGGCAATTTTTGAAGATGCAAGAACTGATAAACAGAACATAATTAATAGGGAAACGACATTCTTGAACTTGTGACATTATCGTTTTGCTACATGTATTAACTAGGGATGGGAGCGTGTTGTGAAAACAGTCGTGTCACGTCGTGTCACGGCGTGTCACGTTGTGAACGTGACTAATATTTGAAAATCGTGACGTGAACGTGAGTGAAAATTTCCAAGGCGTGATTCACTTTTCACGTTAATTTCACGTTAAATATTTAGTAACGAATAAAAAACTGCAGGGTGCAGCAACTTTTAAATTCATTAAATCACAAATTGTGCCAAAAAAGTTACATTATGTGGCTTTATTTTTGGACCGTAATTATAAATCCTTAAAGTTCATACCTTCACATAAAAGAGAAGATTATAATGCAAATAAAACTATAGATGATAATGATGAAATACATAGCAAACGACTCAAAACTGGTACATCAGCATCGGTTTCTTATCTTTCTACACTTAGAGATAGCTCTGACGATGACACATATAATTACGAGTAGGATGATGTCGAAACAAAACTAAATTTGTATGTTAAATTAAAATTCGAAAATGTAGATGAAATTTTAGGATTTTGGAGAAACAGTGTAAATACGCCACTGTTAAAAAAACTTGAGAAATTTTAAACATACCGGCAAGTTCCGCTACAAGCGAAAGAGTATTTTCTACAGCTGGGCGAATTTTAGAAGAGCCCAGAATTCTACGTAACGCTAAAAATGTTGATTACATATTATTTTTAAATAAACATTTTAATGTGTAGATGTGTAGATAAACTTATTATTCTAATAAAAGTAATGGTTTGTTTTTCATACTCGGCTAACGCTGAAAATGTTAATTACGTTTTATTATTAAACCAAAAATGTATTGTGTAGATGTGTAGATGATATTTTGAAACCAATTTATTGTGTACTTGTGTAGATGAACTTATTATTCTAATAAAAGTAATGTTTTTTTTGTATCCTCGCCTTAACGCTGAAAAGGTTGATCCTTGTACGTAAAAGTACTTTCAAACCTACGAATTAAAAGTGTTGCCTAGCAACATATACCTTCTGTACTCATACCAATAAGAGAAACGTCAATTCCAATGACAGCTTTTAGTATTAAAAGTAATGTCTTTGAAGACAGCTGCAAGAAATATATTTGCGAGAAATCAGTATTTATCCCTTGTCGAAGTTACTGTAGTCAATTTTCATTTTCTTCTTTTTATGTCAACTATTCTGATTGCAACATATCTCGTAAATTATGTCAGGTGCAAAACATATTTTTAGTTCTCTTTAGGGTTTTTTCATTGGTTTTAAATTTGAACATTCTGTTCTATCTGAATTTAAATTTTGAAATGAAAGCTGCGTGTCACGTCGTGAGTGGCGTGTCACGCCGTGAACGTGATTGAACGTGAGCGTGAACGTGCGTGAACGTGACTGTTTAAAGCAAGCGTGAAACGTGCGTGACGTGAGCGAAAATTCACTCACGCGCCCATCTCTAGTATTAACTAATATAAATAACAGTTATGTCGGCGCGCACACGTTTAATACAATTTTAAACGCCTGCCTATTGAGGCCTAGTTTTTTTACAGGTTAATTTGTCGTAACCTAAATCATTCAACCCTTATCTTGTTGCACGGAGTGGGAGGAGTCGGCGCCCAGGAATCTGTGAGTAAGCCACATCAACATATTTTTATGGACACCCGGGGTACTCATATATTTTATATTCAAACCTGCTAGATGAAAGCGATCACTCCTATGCCGACAATAAAATTATCTAATTAATAACAGTTATAGGAGCGTGAATGTCACAAAACATTTAGCCTTAATTACAATTATTACGGAGCGCATAAAAATATAGCGGATGTAATTAATGTTCGCGAATATGCAATGCGGTGAAAGTGTAAACTTGAACTGACCCCGGCAAAAATCGAATGTCGCGCTACGCTAAATTGCAAATATGTTTTTCAATGAGGCCCTAGTTATTATATATTTTGTTTTACGTATTTTCGATATGCGCTTTAATCCTGTGTTTCTAAAGAGATTATTCACTGAGTGCTTTGTACAGTAAATATAAATTCATACTAGATGCATGTAATCCGCGCTCAAAAATGCCATTTATATTTACATATAAAGTTGTTTTATTCCATTATATAATGATATGATACACGTTTAACAAAGCGCAATAACAAATCGGTCTGGAATGATATAAACAAGCGGGTCAACCAATTTTTAAAATAAATATTTTTAAAAGTTGCCGTTTTTTATTACAGCTTATACTTCGGAGCATCAACGAAAATTTTTTCTTTTTTGCCTGGTAATAAAGCGCAATGGTGGTGTGTTTTTAGCCCGCTAGTAACATACATTTAATGTTGTATAATATAATTTCAAAGAATCCTTGAAATAATAGGTTCATCGAAGAATGCACACCAATTAAATCAAATACGAGACGCATACCGCAGTAAACGTCTACTTAAATTAATAATTTGAAGGGGCTGTTATCTTAAAATGTACTGCTCGGGTTTGCTTATTTTAATAGCATTAAATTAAAAGCAGGCGCAAATTGTTAAAGTTAGTAGACACGTTTTAACTAAAAAAATATAAAACCTAAACTCATTATGCGTCCTAAACCGGCAGTGGTGCAATTTCTCTCGTATTGACACTCCTGCAACTGATCTTGAGCTCACAATATTACCTTTCTAATTTAAGGCGGTTTATATCGCACTTGACCTTCGACTCATAGGGCAGGTGCACACTTTCGCTGCATTACGTGTTCGAGAATGTTAATTTCATATATTAAAACAGGGGCATTATAAACAAAACCTACTATGTAAAGCAATAAAATTAAAACACGAGATAAAGATGGGGAAAAAATTTGCTACAAAGATTTCTGCAGTTTATACCCGTAGGTGTGCAAATACGGCAAGTTTACAGTTGGCCACCCGGATGTACACGTGTACTCATAAAAATGGAATACACTTACAGTTGCACTGATGTGAAAAGTCGTATTATTCACATTATTAAATAATTTTTTTATACGATATCTTTATTTAGCCATTTTCTTTTAACTTAATACAACAAACAATTTCACTTTATCGATGTTTCGAGCCAACCGGTATTACAAAAATCAGTCCAACAGCAAGTGTATTCCATTTTTTATGAGCACAAGTGTACATGTGGGAAAATTGCCGGCAACAACCCGAACAGGGATCAGAGGGGCTAATTCAGTGTATTATATTGATACCTCAAGATTTATATCATCCCTGTTTTACCAATAAATGAAAATAAAAAATTGCTGTTCTCTCTCTCTGTCGTACATCCCCTGTAAACTCCAATCAAGGGTTATGTACTCGCACTGAAACGAGAGAGCGGGCACATGGGTCATAGATGAGGTTAGGGCGGCTCTCAGCAAAGGATATCGCATCTTAAAAATTCAAGAAATATGGAAATATACGGTATGAACGGGTCTGTTTACAGAATTTATAGTCACATTTCTGAAAATTAAACAAGAGGCATCAGGATGACCCCAAGGCTGTTCAACTGAAGAACAGAAGCAGCAATATATAGACGATTATTTTCGAATCGAAAGTATACGACTGGCCCCGACTAAAATAGAAAGAAACCCTGGTTTACGCCCCTTGGCTAAACTTATGCTGAATTCGTTCTGGGGTAAGTTTGGTCAGCGGGAAAATCAGCCCAAGACATAAATAATTACAGAGCCTGCTGAATTGTACTCGCTCCTAACCAACCCAGAAATCAATATCTGACATATAAATCCTGTTAATGAAGAAACTATAATTGTTAATTGGGTACACAAAGAGCAAGCATCTGAGCCCCTATTGACTGTGAATGTGGCGATATCCTGTTTCACGACTGCGCTGTATAACGAGATGGAAAAATTGGAGGGAGAGGGTTTTGTACGGAGATACTGATTCACTCCAGTACATATCCAAGGAAAATCACTATAAACCCCTATCGGGAACTTCCTATGTGAAATAACCGATGCGCTAGAGGAATATGGACCAGGAAGTTATATAACTAATTTTGTAACAGGGGGACCTAAAGCATACGCCTATGCGGTTTATTCGTCAGAAACAAAAAATATGCGGAGATTTGTAAATTTAAAGGTATTACCTTATCGCAGAAAAATCTTGAAAAAGTTAATATGTGTGTTTTAGAAGATCTAATAATAAATATGGGTAAAGACGACAAGGAGGTAATTCTGTTTAATAAACGCCCGGGCGCCGTTGGGAGAGACAGAGACAGGCAGACATACAGACAGACAGCCAGACAGAAAGACAGAGACAGGCAGACAGACAGACAGACAGACAGACAGAAAGACAGCCAGACAGAAAGACACCAGACAGACAGATAGTCAGACATATGCTCTCTGCTCTCGGTAGGCCATCTTGGTCTGTCTTTCTGAAGATAGAAGAACAACCGGCACTGTCTACTTCAAAACCGGCATGCATGCATCATTCACAATCTTTTTGTTACTGCGCCTTATCCAATGTTTATCATTTTCACAAACACTATGTGATGCAATATGTATCTGCTCCCGAAATGTATAATTAAAGGTAAATAAATAAACAACTTTTATAAACGGACATTTAGCGATTGGAGTCAAACTCCAGAATTGTCGACAGATGCTGGTTTCTTTTACATCAGCCACACGATTAATTGTATACAGTGTTTCTACCGAGGAGTTCAGATTTAATAATACACTAACTAAAAGATTAGGGTTTGCCGGCTACAAATAGGATGCCAATCTTTCTAAAGAAGAATTCATAAATCGAAATGAATCTATAAATTTAAATTTAATACCATCTCCGTCGTTAGTTTTCGTAAAAGAAATATAGCGCTCCTTGTTTAGGGGAATAGCTTTTATTAGAGTTTAACAAAGAACTGGCTAAAGTTATGAAACACCACGGGAATAATTCTAGAAGTTTTTAAATTTAGATGCAATTACTATGGGCGGTCTGAAACTCGATGTACTTCAAATTCAAATGGTCTTTATAATCTATAAAAATTCAAGGTCACACTCTCGAAGATCACAGCAGCCGCTAAGAGCGCTTATAACTTTGAAATAAAACCACCGAAATATTACTAAATATATTCATATTTATATAAAGAGCTGTTAAATGCGCCATTTTGAACATTTCCGTCTAACACACGAAGACGCTGCTCTATCTGCCTGTCTGTCTGTCCGTGGTTAGAATATGTATACTCGTGCCTCTTACACAAATAACACACAGATATTTCATAAATGCCTTTATTAAATATTTTCACTCTACAATTAACCTTATTTCTAATCGTCTTTTTATACGTATGCGCACCTCATCTTCTGGTCGGTCAAGGATCATAGCATAACTGATTTTTATCGTATGTACCCGAATAATCTTCTATAGGTATTGTACCGATAACTGTTTAAACCTCTTAATCATCTTGTAAATCGAGGCACGCTAATGCGATCCTACGTTTTCCAATGCCATTAGATTTGTTACTAGATTATATAATTGCTGTAAAATTCCTTCGTGCGGACAATTCAAACTGAAAATATCGAGATTCTTTTTACCGGCTTGAACTAGTGTACCCGAAAATTCGTTGTATTCATAAAAATTCTTTTTATTAAAGAAATATATGTGTCCGTTCGTATATCGAAAAACAGATTTAAATAGGTATTGTACCGATAACTGTTTAAACCTCTTAATCATCTTGTAAATCGAGGCACGCTAATGCGATCCTACGTTTTCCAATGCCATTAGATTTGCTACTAGATTATATAATTGCTGTAAAATGCTTTCGTGCGGACAATTCAAACTGAAAATATCGAGATTCTTTTTTCCGGCTTGAACTAGTGTACCCGAAAATTCGTTGTATTCATAAAAATTCTTTTTATTAAAGAAATATATGTGTCCGTTCGTATATCGAAAAACAGATTTAAAGTCAATGGGTACCCCTGGAAAATCTTTGTTAGTCGTACCGAGTTTTGAGTATTTAAAACTACATTCGTCCACTTTCATGTAAAGGTTCGGCTCATAAAAGACGTACGTCCGACCAGAGTACGTATTAAGTACGCCGTTTATCTCAATTATATTACGTTGGCCTAGAACTGTGTTCAGTTTCGGATAACCATGTACAAGTTGCATCGAAGGAAATTCCATCGCATAAATATATTTGTCTATGAAAAACTTTATTTGCTCATATACTGCATCGATTTCTGTAAAATTTTTAGGTAAAAACTGTTGGACTGAGTGGTGGTTGCTCCAGACCTGTTCGAAACATTTTCTGACCTGTTGATTATATCTGTAAATGACAGCTGGCTGTGCCATATAGCTGTAGCTATCTGTTATATTAGGCTATTTTAACACTGTTTTTTAATGTTTTTCATATAGCGTATGGTTAACTGCTTCAAACTGTTAACCTGCTAACATGCGAACTGTCAAAATATTCTGGAGGCTATCAGTACTTCTAACATGGGGTACTATGTTTAAACAAGTTTTGATCTTTTGGTGTACCCATAGGGCACAGAATCGTAATTTTCTATGATTCTGCGTTTATTAAATGTAATTTTTTGTATTCGCTCCCCAAACTGGTTACTTTGGAAACTATCTAGGATCCTCAAAATGGCCATTTAGAGGCCTTGTACTTAAAGTCGTCATGGCAACATTTTAGCGGACTCAAACATTAGTTGCCATGTCGACTTTAAGTACAAGGCATCTAAATGACCATTTTGAGGATCCTAGACAGTTTCCAAAGTAACCAGTTTGGGGAGCGAAAAATACATGTTCGCGCGGCCTCCTAATATAATGCCGCGTTAATGGTAATTGAAACTTCATATTATAATGTTTGGAGAGCTAATACAAAAAAACGTTGTATGCAACACTTGCTTTGAGGACTAGTTACATAAACTACTATTAGAGGTTTTAAATTCGTCTTTTGTTACTATCGTATGGTTCATAGTTGTACGAATGTTTTTATTAAACAGAATTACCTCCTTGTCGTCTTTACCCATATTTATTATTAGATCTTCTAAAACACACATATTAACTTTTTCAAGATTTTTCTGCGATAAGGTAATACCTTTAAATTTACAAATCTCCGCATATTTTTTGTTTCTGACGAATAAACCGCATAGGCGTATGTTTTAGGTCTCCCTGTTACAAAATTAGTTATATAACTTCCTGGTCCATATTCCTCTAGCGCATCGGTTATTTCACATAGGAAGTTCCCGATAGGGGTTTATAGTGATTTTCCTTGGATATGTACTGGAGTGAATCAGTATCTCCGTACAAAACCCTCTCCCTCCAATTTTTCCATCTCGTTATACAGCGCAGTCGTGAAACAGGATATCGCCACATTCACAGTCAATAGGGGCTCAGATGCTTGCTCTTTGTGTACCCAATTAACAATTATAGTTTCTTCATTAACAGGATTTATATGTCAGATATTGATTTCTGGGTTGGTTAGGAGCGAGTACAATTCAGCAGGCTCTGTAATTATTTATGTCTTGGGCTGATTTTCCCGCTGACCAAACTTACCCCAGAACGAATTCAGCATAAGTTTAGCCAAGGGGCGTAAACCAGGGTTTCTTTCTATTTTAGTCGGGGCCAGTCGTATACTTTCGATTCGAAAATAATCGTCTATATATTGCTGCTTCTGTTCTTCAGTTGAACAGCCTTGGGGTCATCCTGATGCCTCTTGTTTAATTTTCAGAAATGTGACTATAAATTCTGTAAACAGACCCGTTCATACCGTATATTTCCATATTTCTTGAATTTTTAAGATGCGATATCCTTTGCTGAGAGCCGCCCTAACCTCATCTATGACCCATGTGCCCGCTCTCTCGTTTCAGTGCGAGTACATAACCCTTGATTGGAGTTTACAGGGGATGTACGACAGAGAGAGAGAACAGCAATTTTTTATTTTCATTTATTGGTAAAACAGGGATGATATAAATCTTGAGGTATCAATATAATACACTGAATTAGCCCCTCTGATCCCTGTTCGGGTTGTTGCCGGCAATTTTCCCACATGTACACTTGTGCTCATAAAAAATGGAATACACTTGCTGTTGGACTGATTTTTGTAATACCGGTTGGCTCGAAACATCGATAAAGTGAAATTGTTTGTTGTATTAAGTTAAAAGAAAATGGCTAAATAAAGATATCGTATAAAAAAATTATTTAATAATGTGAATAATACGACTTTTCACATCAGTGCAACTGTAAGTGTATTCCATTTTTATGAGTACACGTGTACATCCAGGTGGCCAACTGTAAACTTGCCGTATTTGCACACCTACGGGTATAAACTGCAGAAATCTTTGTAGCAAATTTTTTCCCCATCTTTATCTCGTGTTTTAATTTTATTGCTTTACATAGTAGGTTTTGTTTATAATGCCCCTGTTTTAATATATGAAATTAACATTCTCGAACACGTAATGCAGCGAAAGTGTGCACCTGCCCTATGAGTCGAAGGTCAAGTGCGATATAAACCGCCTTAAATTAGAAAGGTAATATTGTGAGCTCAAGATCAGTTGCAGGAGTGTCAATACGAGAGAAATTGCACCACTGCCGGTTTAGGACGCATAATGAGTTTAGGTTTTATATTTTTTTAGTTAAAACGTGTCTACTAACTTTAACAATTTGCGCCTGCTTTTAATTTAATGCTATTAAAATAAGCAAACCCGAGCAGTACATTTTAAGATAACAGCCCCTTCAAATTATTAATTTAAGTAGACGTTTACTGCGGTATGCGTCTCGTATTTGATTTAATTGGTGTGCATTCTTCGATGAACCTATTATTTCAAGGATTCTTTGAAATTATATTATACAACATTAAATGTATGTTACTAGCGGGCTAAAAACACACCACCATTGCGCTTTATTACCAGGCAAAAAAGAAAAAATTTTCGTTGATGCTCCGAAGTATAAGCTGTAATAAAAAACGGCAACTTTTAAAAATATTTATTTTAAAAATTGGTTGACCCGCTTGTTTATATCATTCCAGACCGATTTGTTATTGCGCTTTGTTAAACGTGTATCATATCATTATATAATGGAATAAAACAACTTTATATGTAAATATAAATGGCATTTTTGAGCGCGGATTACATGCATCTAGTATGAATTTATATTTACTGTACAAAGCACTCAGTGAATAATCTCTTTAGAAACACAGGATTAAAGCGCATATCGAAAATACGTAAAACAAAATATATAATAACTAGGGCCTCATTGAAAAACATATTTGCAATTTAGCGTAGCGCGACATTCGATTTTTGCCGGGGTCAGTTCAAGTTTACACTTTCACCGCATTGCATATTCGCGAACATTAATTACATCCGCTATATTTTTATGCGCTCCGTAATAATTGTAATTAAGGCTAAATGTTTTGTGACATTCACGCTCCTATAACTGTTATTAATTAGATAATTTTATTGTCGGCATAGGAGTGATCGCTTTCATCTAGCAGGTTTGAATATAAAATATATGAGTACCCCGGGTGTCCATAAAAATATGTTGATGTGGCTTACTCACAGATTCCTGGGCGCCGACTCCTCCCACTCCGTGCAACAAGATAAGGGTTGAATGATTTAGGTTACGACAAATTAACCTGTAAAAAAACTAGGCCTCAATAGGCAGGCGTTTAAAATTGTATTAAACGTGTGCGCGCCGACATATCTGTTATTTATATTAGTTAATACATGTAGCAAAACGATAATGTCACAAGTTCAAGAATGTCGTTTCCCTATTAATTATGTTCTGTTTATCAGTTCTTGCATTTTCAAAAATTGCCATAAAAGCACTTTCAATTTTTAATATATCATAGATGGCTTCATTTCCAGATGGGGGTTAACAACTAGTGTGGGGGTGCCATTTTTTCACCCGTTTTTTATTTTTCCCACCCGTTTACGAGATACAACCCCTTTTAGTGTTCAGCCACCCGACATTCGGCTGTTTATCAGTTCTTGCAGCTCCAAGGTATAATTTACAAAAATTGTCATAAGGGCACTTTCAATTTTTAACATATTAATAGATGGCTTCATTTCCAGATGGGGGTTAACAAGTAGTGTGGGGGTGCCATTTTTTCACCCGTTTGTCATTTTTCCTACCCGTTTACGAGATACAACCCCTTTTAGTGTTCAGCCACCCGACATTCGGCTGTTTATCAGTTCTTGCAGCTCCAAAATATAATTTACAAAAATTGTCATAAGGGCACTTTCAATTTTTAATCCGTTGTAGATGGCTTCATTTCCAGATGGGGGTTAACAAGTAGTGTGGGGGTGCCATTTTTTCGCCCGTTTTTCATTTTTCCCACCCGTTTACGAGATACAACCCCTTTTAGTGTTCAGCCACCCGACATTCGGCTGTTTATCAGTTCTTGCGGCTCGAAAATATAATTTTACAAAAATTGTCATAAGGGCACTTTAAATTTTTAATATGTTATAGATGGCTTCATTTCCAGATGGGTGTTAACAAGTAGTGTGGGGGTGCCATTTTTTCACCCGTTTTTCATTTTTCCCACCCGTTTACGAAATACAACCCCTTTTCATTTTGACACTTCCTCCATCCTCTAACTTGAACATGGGGGTCCGGCGACTAGGGCTTTGCCCCTCGGGGTTGGTGTGACCTTGAAACTTTCTCCGCTCCCGAACTTGTGCATGGAGGCCCCGGCGGACAGACTCCGATGAACTTTGACATTTGGCTTTATGAAGATGACACTCAAGATAATGAAGATGACACCTTTGCGGTTTCACTTCCGGTTCCTACGCTCATCAAAATTTGTCAGTTAGCCACGGCGCTATTTTTACATTAAGGAATAGATTAGCCTTAAATTTGCATTGCCCCCCGGGGTCTGACAGACTCCGATGAACTTTGACATTTGGCTTTTAAAAATTTACCCGAAAATATATACTTGGACATGGGGCCCCGGAGTTGATGTTTAGGGGATGTTATTCACATCTAACGACTTTTGAAACCGGTTTCCACGATGGCAAGATGACACTCAAGATAATGAAGATGACACCTTTGCGTCCTCTCTGCCCTCTGGGGTTGATGTGACCTTGAAACTTCCTCCGCTCCTGCATTTTTATGTTATGTAGATAGAGATACCTATAGAAACCTATGTGTTAGAGAGAGAAAGATGGATTTTGTAGAAACCTATGTGTTAGAGAGAGAAAGATAGAGTTTTGGAGTCTGACAGACTCCGATAACCTTTGACATTTGGCCTAGGGTTGATATTGCGCATGCGGGCCCTGCGGTTGGAGCTCTGCCCCGGTGTCTGACAGATACCGATGAACTTTGATATTTGGCTTTAAAAAATTACCCGAAAATATATACTTGAACATGGGGACCCCACAATATGGCGGCACAGACTCCGATGAACTTTGACATTTGGCATTATGAAGATGACACCTTTGCGGTTTCACTTCCGCTTCCCACGCTCATCAAAATTTGACAGTTAACCGCAGCGCTGGAATAAATTAGCCTTAAATATACAAAAAACCTGATGCAAGCCCCCGGCGGCTGGAGCTCTGCCCCTCGGGGTTGGTGTGACCTTGAAACTTGATGTTGCGCAATACCCAGAACATGTTGCGCAATATCCAGAAGTGAAAGTCTGTCAGAGTCTAATCGGTGACCTTGAAGTGATCCAGAAGTCCCCCTTCAGCATATCCTTGAGTGTAGTAGCCTTTATTATTGAGTTGGGTCAGCAGTTCATCAACTGTGAGGCACCACAGGAGTGGAGAAAGAACTCCTCCCTGTGGACATCCCGTTGTCGCCTGCACTGTATTTTCCTTGTCAAATAACTTGACTTTTACAACTCTAGTGTTGAGCATTGCCATAGTCCATCTTATCATGGTGTTATCGATCTGATGGTTTGTCATTGCTCTTTCAATAGAGTGGTAGGAGGTGTTGTCGAAGGCATATTCTATATCTAGAAATGCTCCGACTGCCTACTCTTTGTACTCCAAGGTTCTCTCAATTTTCCCCACTAGTTGGTGTAGTGCGGTTCCACATAGCTTCCCTGTTTGGCAAGCATGTTGATATTTGTGAATCGGGAGTGAAGTTAGGGCTTTCTCACTCCAGTATCTGTCTACTAATCTTTCCAACTTTTTAAGGAGGAATGACGTTAGGATTATAGGTCTGTAAGATATGGCTTCTGCATAGCTGCTCTTTCCAGGCTTAGGGATAAATACTACTTTAGTCACTCTCCAGGCTTGGAAAATGTAGCCCAAGACAAGACTTGCTTGGAACATGTCTTTGAGTGGGTTCAGCAGTATATCTATCCCTTTCTGTAGCATTACGGGTTGTATGCCGTCGTTTCCAGCAGATTTGAAACCACTGAAGAGGCTAGTTGCCCATCTAATCCTTTCTTTGCTGACTATTCTCTTAGCTGTTTCCCAGTCTTCCCTCCTAGGGGTATGATTGGGTTCAGCCAGAGTAGGTTGATCCACTGCTCCAGGTAGGTGAGTTTTTATCAAAAGAGATAATGTCTCCTCTTCCGTTGTAGTGTATTCTCCGCTTTCTTTTTTAAGGGTGCCTACTGGGTTCATGGCTTGCTTTAAGATGATTTTGTGGAGTCTAGCTGTAGATCGCGTGGTCTCCACCTCCTGGCAAAAAAATTCCAGGCTGCTATCTTAGCTGCCTTCCACCAATTTGGTGGTTTTTTGCTCTTTGCTGACTTGGGTCTATTAGAGGGCAGCTACTTTGAAAGGAGTCAATCATGGCTTCTTTTAACCTGTCAGCGTTTGAGTCTAAAACTACTTTATTGGGAGATCTGAACTTTAGGTGTTTTATCTTGTCTTGTAGTTTTTGTTTATACAGGGTGCCCGGATTTCGTAGGGACAACATGGGTAACTTTTGTATTTGAAGAGATAGAGAGATGGTTAAATTAGCAAAAAGGTGCAGGTTTGAGAGCTCATTAACAATCCATCTTCAAATTTTACTTGTCATGGCCCACGTGTCTAAAATTAAAAAAAAACAAAATCTCCTAATTTCTTTATATGCCGTAACTTTTTTGTTACTTAAGATATTGAGATGCGATTTGAACTAATTTGCATGGTAATTTAAATACTTTTATTGGCACTTAATAAAACCAATTTTATTTGTGTTAATTTTTAGTAATCTAACCTAACCTCAAAATTTTAAATTGGTACCCTGCAATTTTTTTGGCCCTTTTAAGAGAGGATTTTTTTCTGAATGCAGTGATGTATTACATGATATGGAAACTTCTTCAAAATTTTGAAAAACTGAGTTTATTCTTTTTACTGGCAGAAATCACTAGTGCTATGATCACAATAACTTTGTTTTTTGTTTATCACGTTATCTGTGAAATTATGTTTCGAAACAAAAAGCAGGTTTATCATCATACGTGCCTGTCAGTGTGAGTGTTATTACTTCAACTTATAACGGAAAATTTTGAAAATATGATGTATTTTGTGCGTATATCAAGTGCTACAAGAACGTAGAACTTATACGTCAAACATACGGAACACACTGATACTACTGGAAGGCACGTATGATGATAAGAGTGCTTTTTGTTTCTAAACATAATTTTACAGATAACGTAATAAATAAAAAACAAAATTATTGTGATCATGGCACTAGTGATTTCTGCCTGTAAAAAGAATAAACTCAGTTTTTCAAAATTTTGAAGAAGTTTCTATATCATGCAATACATCACTGCATTCAGAAAAAAATCCTCTCTTAAAAGGGCCAAAAAAATTGCAGGGTACCAATTTAAAATTTTGAGGTTAGGTTAGATTACTAAAAATTAACACAAATAAAATTGGTTTTATCAAGTGCCAATAAAAATATTTAAATTACCATGCAAATTAATTCAAATCGCATCTCAATATCTTAAGTAACAAAAAAGTTACGGCATATAAAAGAAATTAGGAGATTTTGTTTTTTTTTTAATTTTAGACAAGTGGGCCATGACCAGTAAAATTTGAAGATGGATTGTTAATGAACTCTCAAACCTGCACCTTTTTGCTAATTTAACCATCTCTCTATCTCTTCAAATACAAAAGTTACCCATGTTGTCCCTACGAAATCCGGGCACCCTGTATAGGTCCCAGTCTGTCTTTCTTGCGTTGTAGTAAACTCTGGCTTACTTCCCGTTGTGACAGTTTAAAGATTATATAATTGTGGTCAGAGAGTGATGGTTCGTCTGAAACTTGCCATTTGTTCACTGAGTGACTAATGCTCATAGTGGTTATGGTAATATCTATAACTGCATGTATATTAGAGTTATAAAAAGTTGGAGTGTTCTCTTTATTGACTACTACTATATTGTTAATTATGATCAATTCTCTTGTGTTGCAGTTGGTGCTGCCCCAAATGTTGTGGTGAGAATTTGCATCGCAGCCTAGGATGAGGTCTAGATCGTCTTGGGAGGCAGATGGTAGTAGGTTCTCTAGTTTCTCGCTAGGTGGTGGGTCCCTGGAATCGGATGGAAGGTAGACGGAGCATGATTATAAATAAGCTTACCTTTCGCACCCCCTAATCCACGGACTTGTCCCTTAACTATCCATGGTTCTTGGATCAGTGCTAAATCGGTGTCATCTGCTAACAACTTTCTGCTTAGATCTGCAGTGCCGCTTTGCAGTGGTGGAGGTTAATTTGCACTACTTTCAGGTGCTTCTTTCCTATCCTTGGAGCGGATGAGAAAAGTGACCTTGTTGAGGTCTAGGTGCGCTACACTGTTGATTGATGTTAGTGCTTGTTTTGTCCTGTCATCTATCATTGCTGCGAACGTTCTACCGCCGTCTTCTAGTGGAGTGACGTTGAGTATTCTCCAGGTATCGGTCTGGAGGTCTGCCTTCTGTTTGTTCTGTTTTCCGATCAAACGGAGGATAACCTCGGGTTTCTGTTTGTCGTACCACTTGGAGACGTTGAAAACTACCCGGACGGAATTAATAACATTTTTCTATAGTACATGTTAAAGTGTGCTTGTATCAACTCAAAACAAAAGGTCAAGCTTTACTTTAACAGCAAGGGTAGATAAAGTAGCACTTTGACATCAAGGATAGATAATAGTTATTTACTATACAAGTGGGATAACAGCATCATTAATATACGTGTGTGTAAGTTACAAACGAGTGCGTAGCACGAGTTCTGTAAGCACACAAGTATATTAATGATGCATTATCACACATGTATTGTACAAAATTTTATCTACGACTGCCTAAAATTGAGAAAAGTGCATTAACAGAAATGTCAGAACTGTCATTTTCAAAAATGTTTTAGTAGGTAAATGTCATTATGTCATTCATTTGACACTATTTCAATTATGTAATGAAGTCATTACACAACTCAGTTGCGTAATGAAACCATTACATAACTGAGTGGTGTAATGAGCTTCATTACCTAACTGAAATAGTGTCAAATGAGTGACGTAATGAGTTACTTATCCCAGCGGAGTAGATAAAATATTGTATTATACACGTCATTAACACATCATTGACGTCTCGACTTCGTCTTGACGTTAAACGATTCACTCGTGGATAAAATTTAACTTTATCGTCTTGTATAATAAATTACTATTGTCCGCTCTTTTACCTCCAGCTTGGCATTGATCCACGGGTGCAGCTTAGGTACTTGCTCACTTAACCAGTGTTTTGTGAGTTCGTCCTTGCACGCCACCACGTATGTACCAGCTTCGAGATAATGGCTGGTAAAGAGAGGAGTGTTTTCTTCTTCTTCCATCTGGAAGATGAGATTTATCAGACTGTCTCTGACTAGGTTACCTTGTTCCTTTGTCAGTTTGATGTCTAGATAGGCAGCAGGGTAGATGGCCATCTTCACCGTGGTGGCTGCCTTAGCAAAGTCAAGCTTGCTGGTGCCTGCCTTTGGTGAGGTCAGCTTGTCTACTTTCTGCCTGGGCCTCTTTTTGGTGTTTCCCGGGGAGGGAGTGGCTTCGTCAGAGCGTTGCCTCTTTTGTCCCTGGTTGGTTGCAGTTTTCTCAGATTTCGAAGCTGGGTCTGCTGCCCTCTTCTTCCCCATCTTCTGCTTTCTTTTAAAGTTTGGGTCGTAGTTAATGCCCTTGGCTTCGCAGGCTCGCTTGGCAGAGTCCCCTGAACAAAAAAAAAACATGTTTTTGTTCATTGGTATGTCTGTCTGTCTGTCTATGTGATACGTGTGTGTATGTCTGTGAACAGAATATCTCAAAAACAAAAAGAGGTATGGCGTTGAAACTTCATATATGAAGAAATTTGCATAACCGGAAGTATCGTGTTTACTTTTGTGATTTTTCAGTTTTGTTTTATTTTTTCAAAAACGGGTCTAACGATTTTATTCAAACTTTACATATTTATTAAATTTTTAATGTGTAGTGATGTGAGATAGGTGATTTTCCAGTTGAATAGCTCTAAAATGGGTTTCTTTTGTTTTTTTCTTTTTTTATTAACTCCTATTTTAAGTGGAACACCCGGTATATTATTACATTTTTTTAATTCAGCTTAAAATTTTGTACGGTTTTTGTAGAATTTATAATTTTTGAAAATTTTTGACAAATGCTTAAAAATTAAAAATCAAATTTTTGGTTAATTATAAGTTCACTGTAAAAGAAAGTTGTGTGCGTGTATCACACCAGATTTATTTTCTGCAATTGTGATCTAATATAATGACATTTTGTTGTCGTTTTTAACGTCAAAATGAAGCATATATTCGCACTAGTTTCAATATATGTGATTTCATATTGACACTAGTACTAATATGGAAATTTAAAACAAGTTTGTAGATTTAAGTAAATTTATTTACTATGAAAATGAATATGACTCAAAATTATAGAAAATCTTGTATGCAATACGTTGCAAAATTAATGTTTTCCACTCACAATGTGTTGCCCAACTCGCTAGGGCTAGTACAGAAAACTTCACGTCTAGTGTGAAAAACACTTTCATTTTGCAACTTAATACATAAATTGCTAGTTCATTATCTTACTCTTACAGTTTTTGTGAATTGAAAGGAACTGAAAAATATTGTAAACGTTAAAGAAAATCTGTTAAAAAAAATTAAGACGGAAGAGAAGCGGTCCCCAGGCTTAGAGCATATATGATATGGGGGACTGCCCAAAACGCCGAATGTTCAAAACTCAGAATCGATATAATTCGTCCAAAACGCCGACTTCCATTCTGACGACCGTGTCCAAAACGCCGAACGACGCCAACTGACGTCACGTCGTTCGTGAGCATAGAGTCGTAGCCGAGCAGTGATACCGAACCTACCGATTTTTCTGTATTTCCACAGATCTATTTGGAGGCTGATCTACCGAAATACCGAAATTTTAGGAATAATTCTGGATTTCACAGACATTTATACCAATTTGATAAAAAAATTTTAATAATCGGGATAAAGGCTTTCCCCTTCCTTCTATGTGGAAAGTGCTAATTCCTAAGCCCCGCCCATCGCCACTGAATCGCGACGGCATTTGCTGAACCTCGACGGCATTTGCTGAACCACGACGGCGCGGCGCTTGCCTATTAATTCTCGCCTTTCTCCTCCCAATCATTAGTCGAGTTTCGCCTCTGGCGTGGTTTACACGTTGAATTAACGTGCTCTTCTATCCATTCCTTTGCAAAAGAGTTTCGCCTCTGGCGTGTTTAACACGTTGAGTTACCGTGTTCTTTTTGCTTTTTCCTGCTGATGAAGCCCTTTACGAAAGTGGGCGAAACGTTGAGTTCTTCGACCTCAATAATGACACGGTCCAATCTTGGAAGTTGTTTTTTACTTAATGACAATGGCCGTGAAAGCCTCCGAAATCATCTCAATAGGTCACTTGTAAAGTGAGGTTCTCACCGTGCTTAGGAGTCGCACCGTCTTTGGTAAATTGGAAAAAAGGCTGGACAACCTAGAAACAGCCGTTAGATCCATTCGAACGCTCGCTTTTACCTTTGGGTCTCCCTATATTGCTTAGACGAATTGATTGCAAAACAGACCTTCTATTAACGATGAAAGTGTGGACCCTTAAGCTTATGCCCACACGGAAGGAATTGTGAGATTCAGTTCTCTGAATGGTCTTCTTACAAAATTACTTCATGTGGAAGCATTTGTTATAACAAATAACGTGGGCCCACGTCCAAAAGACGCGGCGAAAGTGAGTTTTGGGTATATGCGTATTTCAGCAATTTTGAAACGATTAATCGCTTACGCTTTTAGCGTTATAAACTGATCGATTAAAAAGAGTAATTTAACACGCTTCAGTTGGATATTCTAAGGCCTTAACAAGAACTGAGTATATTTGCGGTAACTGCCTTTATCTATACAAACGCTGAGAAAGGCATATACTGTAATGGTCTTAGGCCCACGACTCATCTCTGCTAGCAGTGCAAATTAATGAACATTTCAATAAGCACAGAGTTGGGGTGTTTTATGTAACTGCAATGAGTTTAAGGTTCAAACGATAAATGCATTAGTAAAGAGATGCCAGTAATAATAAAGTAATTAAGTAAGAAACGCAAAAGGCAAGCTTGTTTTTCACGGGGGTCGAGGTTGACTTACAAATAAATTAAATAATAGGTTTGTGCATAATGAATAGCCGAACTGAAACAAATTAATAGTCACAAAACAGTTTGCTATGTGCAAGTAAAAGAAGCGTAGTTTCAATAAAGCTAGTCAGTAAAATTTGTAAGGATTCTAAAAAGGTAAGGAAGCCAGAATGAAATAACAGTTCATTGCAATAGAGCAATCTGAAGAAAGCAGGCAGAAGGACATGGAAAAGCAATTGAGAAGCAATAAAATATATAATTAAACAGTGCATTTAAGGTGAGCGAAAAAGCAGAGCAAATAATATAACGTGGTTGTGTGTGTGGCGCAAATAAACGATTTTTAAATCTAAGAAACAATCAATATTTAGTTTGTAAGAAATTTGAAAATTTAAAATTATGTAATCAAACTTATTTCCATTATGTACTTAACCATAAATGCACAGCGACGCCTATAATTGGCCTAACGGCTGTTGGCTGAGTGCGAAATAAATAAATAAATTAACCAAAACTTATTTTCGTTAACAGTGTAATCATATCAATAGATTCTAATTTGTTTTAATAAGAGAGAACAAAATAAATAAATTATTGAATGACGGCAAATTTGTGCTCCACATTAATTACTGTTTTAATACAGAATAAAGTATTTTACCTAGATAAAAAGTACCCAGTTTTATTCTACACATCTCCGTGCTATTGTACAATATTGTTTGTGGCAAAATCCATAACATAAAAATTAAAAATTTTTTTTCGCCTCCGATGTTCGGGAGCGAGCACCTCCAGTTTCGGATCATCGACTGAAACCCAAATTCCTATCTGAGCCAAGATATCAACATTCCAGGGCGTAGTGCAGCTCGGTAACAACATCTCCAGGAGATTTGACTTCAAGGGAGCCAGTAACAGCGACAATATTCCAACGGCGTCATCTCGAAGACCCGAAGCAGTTCGGCCGAAATAGGGTACCAATTTTGCCTAGAAAATATCTGTGTTACCGCCGAGAAATTTATGTGCATACGAGATCACACATTACTAAGCAAAAGTTAAGCATTTCCACGGCCACAGCGAAGGCGCAGTTTGAGGTTATGCGAAGGTAAAACAATGGCTAAATTTCCGGCCGCGTCCATCTGACGTCACAAAACAAATTAATGCCTGTAACAAAAGCTGTTAATTACCGCCAAAGTGCAAAGATTTAAATATTTACCGTGAGAATTTTCATAATTACACTGGTTTTAAACGTCAAATACCGCAGACTTGCATACGTACTCCATATTGTAGATTTTTTGACAGTATTGCAAACAATTAGCTACCGTGCATTGGAACTAAATGCGGTAAACAGGGCCGTGTAACATAATTTGTAATTTACAATCAACTTGGAACCCAACTGAGTTAAAGAGTTATTGCTTTACTGAGAGCTAGCATTTTATAATTAATTGCAGATCAATAAAATATAAAAACGGGCACATAACCATTTATTTTAAACAAGTAAATGAAGTACGCCTCACATTTTAACCAGCCTATTAATTTGATAGCAGGCAAAGTTCCGTACACAGTAAAATATTAAATCAGTGAATTGTGCATATTGGATTTTGCTCTAACTTACAATTAAATATTAATTAAAACCTAGTCATTAGAAAGCATCCATTGCAATACTTACAGTTTGATTCGATGTTATGTCCAACGATCGTGAGGGAAAAGATCCTGGTATGTTGCATCTTGACAAATGGGGCTTTTAAGCAGGATGTGGCTGCATCATTTTGTAGAACCTCAGAAAGCCACGAGCAAGGAGAGCAGTTAACTGCTGTAAAAAGCGGCCTAGTGCATTCTGGAGTTTCCAGCCAGCTCGCACGTAGAAGCGAAAACATTGGGAGGCCCAGTTATTCCTGGAGTAACTGTAGAATAATCTTGAGAAGGCCGCATGGAAACCAGCCTGAATAAAACAACGCCGCTAGCGTTTTTCATTTGTTTAAACAAGAGCGGTCTTGGCCTGCTGCTTTAATTTCAAATCCCACAAAGGCGCTCCGTGAAAAATCAATAATCGAGAAACTCGACTACTCGCCGCCAGCGAACCTACTCAAGAAAAGTCAAGTGAGCACGTTCGACCAGAAAAGCCTTACAGGTGCCTTATCTCTATACTCAGGCGCTTTACGCGATAAACTTGAATTCCTTTATTACAATACTTAAATATAAGTTGGTCCGAAAGAAGATGCGAATTGCTAGAACGTCCTATTGAAACGGGGCGTTACAGCAAATTGAGATAAGAAATTGTAGCGCTCTAGGCAAATAACAGCTTGTATTAATTAGTTGCCTCCTGCTGTACCGGCCCGCCCGCCTTGTCTAGACCTTATCTAGCTGGGCAGTTCTTTGTTACATAACGCTGAAGTTGCGTAGAATTTCTACTAATTAAAACTTCCGATTTGACACCCTTGGAGGCCAATTGAACTTTTTACATTTCGATCAAGCGACGCCCTAGCTTCCCTGGGACGTCGTGGGGTCATTGTGGTCTTAAGTAAAGTTTTATTTTGTAAGAGACTAAAACTAAGCTCGTGTTATATTTATTATTTGATATGTAATCAGTCTCGAATATCGCCCCGTATTATTAAAACGTCACCTACAGATAACTTTACCTTTTTACGGCTATTATTATTTATAACAAATTTTATGTAGTAGTAGGTAAACTATTTTAATTAGAACTCTTTTTCGTCCACGTGCACGTCGGTAATACAGTCAGTAAATAAGAAGATATATAAACCGCATAATATGCATATATTTTTTGGTTAGCATATTGCCTTTTTGTTTTCTCTGCCCTTTCGCTGTTAGAGAAGCTTTCCTTTCTATTTTAACAGTATGGCATACTTACTAATCCATCTTCTTACCCAAGAACCCAATTCTCAATATAAAAACTGCAGCAATCTTCTATACAGTTACCAAAGCCTTATACACACACCGGCAAGATTAGAGGAACAAAAAAAAAGTCATATTTTCCCTATGTTTTAGGATATATATGACTCAATTTGGTAATAAATGTTACTTCTGCACGTATGATGAATAAAAAATTGCAATCTAACATTAAATCTAGCCACCCATTTGAGCCTAATTACCATTTGTTTTATTGTTGACATATTGCTTGGGTTTTTGTGTTCTTGAAAACAAGTGCTTATTTCTTGGTTAGTGTACAACGAAGGTTTACGATTTTGTTTTCTATTGTTGTGAAAAATGTCGCTAGAGCTCTAACAATCGTCGAAAATGGCTACACTTACAGATCGGTCAGCAGAATCCTGAGAGTATCGGTATTTGTTGTACATTGCAATGTAAAAAGGTTTAGACAGACCAGTTCTTTCACACGAAGATGTGGCCAAGGTAGGAACGAGCAACAACTGCTAGGGATGATCGCTTTATTACACTGCAGACTCTCAGAAATCGACGTTTAATGGCTGTTCAGACCAGAAATGCCTTAGAAGATATGCGCCACATAAATGTAAGTGAAAGAACAGTCAGGAGAAGACTGAACGAGGTTGGATTGACTTCGAAAATTCCTGCAAAAGGGCCAAAACTTGACGTACGGATCGTACAGCAAGACTGGAGTTTGCACGTGAACACCGATTTTGGACTTTGGAGCAGTGGGGTAAAGTTCTGTTCACCGACGAAAGCCGAGTTTTTTTATAAATGTGATTGATGGTAGAGAGAAAGTATGGAGACGCCGATGGGAGCGATATTTACAATGTACCATTGTCCCCACAGTCTCAAATGGAGGAGGCTCACTTATGCTTTGGGGTGGGATATGTTTGGGAGCACGTACGAAATTAGTGGTTATTGCAGGAGGTTCCCTGACAGGTGCACAGTATATTACAGACATTCTGCAAGATCATGTTGTGCCATTTGCCCCATTTATAAGGAAGGATTTTGTCTTAATGCAGGATAACGCTCGCCCCCATGCTGCTCGCTGTGTTTCGGATTACCTACTCGAAGTTGGTATTCATGCCATGAATTGGGCAGCACGTTCTCCTGATATGAGTCCTATCGAACACATATGGGACATATTGGGGAGACGGATCAGGGCCAGAAATCCATCGGTACAAACCCTAGATGAGCTCAAGACGGCACTAGTGAGAGGGTGGAACATTCTGCCTCAACAAACAATCGATGGCATCATCCATAGTATGAATAGACGTATGGAAGCAGTAATCAGAGCTTGTGGGGGTAACACACATTATTAATTACACCCATATGTTTAATACCATAATAAAAAAATTACTTTTTATAAAGAGAAGACAATTGTTTTTGTTCTGAAGTTTTTTATTGTATTCAGTAAACTGTTTAAATTAGGTAGGTTCATCTGTTATATCGTTAATTGTTATTCTCTGATGGTGTGTATTGCTAACATTAAAGCTTAAAACATAATTCAGTTAAATAATGCTACAGAACATTCCAAAATGTGACTTTTTTTGTGTTCCTCTAATTTTGCCGGTGTGTGTATGTCATTTAATAAAACTTTAATAAAAAATTGGATTTAAATTTAAAACTGTTATCCAACGACCGCCCTTAAAAATACGAGGTTGCATAAATATTAAACGAGACTGCTGAAATACAGAGCATGTGACGTAACTATAGAGGATAGTAGGTATTCCTAGCTTTTTCGACTTCTACTCACTGTTAACATCGACGATATAAGTCCCGGAAAATCACTTTAGTGGTAACATCCCGTGGGATGTTTTTCACGTCGTCAAAGTGCCTTCTCATTAGAGTCATTTTGAGCTGAGAAAATACCATGAAGTCCGTTGAAGACAGATTTGGCGAACAGGGGCATGTTCGAAGACTGCGACACCTTTTTCGCCTAAAACGACATTATCAGTAACTCAGAATGCACAGGGGCATTATCGTGTAATAATCGTGTAGTAAACGCAACTTGATCGAGGCTGCCAAATGTGAACGCGGACCCACACAATTAATATGCTTCAGTGAACGCTTCATAACATCCTTTTTAGTACAGGCTGAATTTCTTTGGTCTACGAGTCGTTTTCGATCGTCATTCCATGCCTTGTGTCTTGCTTCCTTAATCGTACTGACAGCACCACGCTCATCATCAGAAACAATTGAATCTAGACAATTTTGGTCGCCATCGTTCGTTGGCATTAAGTCGCGAGAGGTGTCCACTCAATGCGCTTTTTGCTCAGGGGTCAATTTGAGTGAGACGAATTTAGCACACGCGCCTTCCTTATCCCCAACCTTTTTTACAACGGTCCTAATGGTTTCAAGATTGATTCCTAGTTTCCGCTCCATCATTTTCATTGTCAGTCGTCGGTCAGCGGGCACAGTTGTAGGACATTCGATAGCTTCGGGGTTTCTAGCTGTGATCGGGCCACCGAGCTTCGGAAAGGTTCTTCCGACCTTCACAAAACCGAAAAAACCGTTCGAAAACACTAGAACGGGACAAAGCCTCATCGCCGTACACAGTTTTTAACATTTCCAAAGTCTCCGTGGCCGTTTTCCCCTGTGTGAAGACAAACTTGATATTCGTTGTCTACTTCACGTCTGCCTTGTGTCACACGTGACACCTACATTAAGTTGTTTACCTGCATGCACAGCCTACCACGCAGGCTCTGACAGGGTGGCACTTTAACTATGTTTGGACACGAGTAGCAGCTACAGTTTGCATATCATTCGGTAATATACAATCCCTTGTAGCGTCCGCAATGGTGCCAGTTTTGTTTTGTATTTGTTCAACCTCATAGATTGATTTTACCCAGTCTTCAAGGCAAATGCTGGTAACCTATGTTTTTGTCGGAATATATGCATAACATTATTCCCACTTTCACAGTAGTCATTAGCATTTGAACAACTACGACGAATCCTGGTGACTTAAAACATTTTTGTCTTCTGAACGCAGCTGCTACTTACTTTCTTAATATAAATATGTACTTCATGTTCTACACTGTTATTGCTGGTTGTGTTATGTAATTTTCTCCCCGTGAGAAATCCCTTGCATTTCGGCTTAGACCAGAAGATCTTTGTTTAACTTTATGTTCTTTAGTTTCTGAACAAAATGTGCTGAATCGTTGACACGCGATCTAAAGCATTACAACCACTGCGAATCAGACGGCCACTCCCAACGGATTCAAACTACGCTGAACTTGAACGATCAATCAGCGTTACGTCGCTCCGCACGGCTGGCGCAGAGGAGTATAAATAGCTTCACATCGACCTTCAGTTCTTAGTGCGACTTTCACTCTGATGATACGAGCTGCAATTGTCTTGCGAAAAGTTAGTTAATATAGGTGCACAAACAGCATCAAGGCCAAGTCTGCTTACGTATCCTCGTTCACGAGCCACCAAAGAGCATGGCCATCATGTGGATCCTTGCTCGAGTTCACAAGGTGCAAAGCCAGAAAATGCTGAGTATTTATCCACAAAGGCTAAGCGGTCTAAGTCAAACTTCTATGTTAACAATAATAAGCCGGGAAATCGCTACATGAAACAAAGTCGGGTTCGAACCGTCTAGTAAGTGAAACGAGAAAATACGGCCGGGAAAAACTTATTGACGCACGAATCTGCCATGAACAGCTACTTCGGTGAATAGCCAGTTTAAAAAGTAATTTCCCATGCCTGCGTTAACTTGGTTTTACGTCAAGTGTAGTGTGCCCCGTGAAAGGGGCTATCGACGTTTGTCGGACATAAACTTTGTCATCGCATGACTGAAAGTTCTTGATTGTTCAATTTCGCATCCTCGCTCATCGGCTCACACCAGGGTTCCTAACTTGTCTCCGTACAAGTTTTCGGCCAGAGTTATGGTACTCCAGCCCTCCGGTAACACAGCTGTGACCCTTTACCCGCCAGCGTCCTCAACTTGTTCCATCCATCCTCGTTGTACAAAGTCTTGGCGAAAAGACCAACCGGCTTACTGAAAGTAGACTTTTCTTTTACTGTTATATTACTAAATGATGTGAGGTTATGTTGGGCATTGCCAGCTGAACTCAACGGCTATAAATGCTGTGAAGATTTATGCCGAGGCAGTGCAGCCAAGTTGTTCAGGTCTTGCACTCCCGCCTGACAACAAGGAAGACCGCAGGGTATCACTGGCAACGATCAGTGATATGCGATTCTAGCGATTGCATCCTTCTCGTGGTGACCCCGTTGAGACTGAACCCCGCGAATATAGACTGGGAAGTCGATAAACATCCCTCAAGCTCATCTGTCGTGTCGTGGCTAAGGGCCTGCACTTGGGATAACGATGCCGGCAAAGACGAACCTCTGGTCACGTCATTGCCGTTATACCATACATGGATATCTCTGCTGTAGGCATGTATTACGGGAGATATCTGTGCTGGGGGTCTTGGCTTCACCGCCCGGACCAAGAGGAGAAAACCTAAATAAAAATCCTAAATCTCACGGCGGGGGACCAGGCTCAAGAGATGCATGGCTGTCTAGAAGATCAGCCTGTCTGGTTCCAAAATCCCCTTTTCGAATGTGTTATGCGACCCGTGCAAAGCAGAGCACCAGCAGGTGTAGGCGCAGGGGCGTATAATATGCGTCATGAACGGAGCCTTCTGTATTTAGCCAAACCTCTTACAGTTGCATTAACTACTCACTTGGATTTAACAACTGCTTTTTCACAGGGTGAAGACGACACACTGATAGAGTCATCACCGCTTCCGATCACTGATGCTCAGACTTCGGTGACCGAGACAAAAATGGAACAGTTTGCCTCTACTGCAGAGTTGACAGTCCAGACTTCCAGTCAAGGACAGTCTTCCGAGCAGAAAAAGGCCCCAACCGGAGCAGACATAGGCGAACCTGCGAAGCCAAGGGCATTAAGTACGACTCAAACTTTAAAAGAAAGCAGAATATGGAGAAGAAGAGGGCAGCAGACGAAGCTACTCCCTCCCCGGCAAACACCAAAAAGAAGCCCAGGCAGAAAGTAGACAAGCCGACCTCACCAAAGGCAGGCACCAGCAAGCTTGACTTTGCTAAGGCAGCCACCACGGTGAAGATGGCCATCTACCCTGCTGCATATCCAGACGTCAAACTGACAAAGGAACAAGGTGACCTAGTCAGAGACAGTCTGATAAATCTCATCTTCCAGATGGAAGAAGAAGAAAACACACCTCTCTTTACTAGCCATTATCTCGAAGCTGGTACATACGTGGTTGCATGCAAGGACAAACTTACAAAACACTGGTTAAGTGAGCAAGTACCTAGGCTGCACCCGTGGACCAATGCCAAGCTGGAGGTAAAAGAGCGGGCAAAAGAGAATAGTCAGCAAAGATTAGATGGGCAACTAGCCTCTTCAGTCCTTTCAAATATGCTGGAAACGACGGCATACAACCCGTAATGCTGCAGAAAGGAATAGGTATAATGCTGAACCCACTCAAAGACATGTTCCAAGCAAGTCTTGTCTTGGGCTACATTCCCCAAGCCTGGAGGGTGATTAAAGTAGTATTTATCCCTAAGCCTGGAAAGAGCAGCTATACATAAGCCAAATCTTACAGACCTATAAGCCTAACGTCATTCCTCCTTAAAACGTTGGAAAGATTAGTAGACAGATACTGGAGGGAGGAAGCCCTAACTTCACTCCCGATTCACAAATATCAACATGCTTACCAAACAGGGAAGTCATGTGAAACCGCACTACACCAACTAGTGGGAAAAATTGAGAGAACCTTGAAGTACAAAGAGTACGCAGTCGGCCATAGAAGGTGCCTTCGACAACACCTCCTACCACTCTATTGAAAGAGCAATGACAAACCATCAGATCGATAACACCACGATAAGATGAACTATGGCAATGCTCAACACTAGAGTTGTAAAAGTCAAGTTATTTGACAAGGAAAAGACAGTGCAGGCGACAAGGAGATGTCCACAGGGAGGAGTTCTTTCTCCACTCCTGTGGTGCCTCACAGTTGATGAACTGCTGATCCAACTCAATAACAAAGACTACTACACTCAAGGATACGCTGATGACATTGTCATACTAATTCAAGGTAAATACCACAAAACCGTAGACAATGTAATGAAATCAGCACTAAAGATAACCGAAGAGTAGTGTCTAGAGAATAATCGTAGAATTAATCCCAGCAAAGCCACCCTCGTCGCTTTCACTCGTAGAAAGAACATCACAAACAGAATCAACATAAAACTGTTTAAGACAAATGTCAACTGAGAGAACGAGGTTAAGTACTTAGGTCTAACCATCGATTCTAAACTAACTTGGAACTTCCACTTAGACAAAACAATCACCAGGTGCATACAAACATTAGTTATTGGGAAAAGAGCTATAGGTAGTACGTGGGGGCTCAAACCGGAACTGACCCTCTGCAGAAATGTTACCAACCAGATCATTTAATCATGTGTTAAATTTGTTGTGACGTTAGTCTTGTGCAAATTAAGTAAAAAACAACTATGCGTTTTAAATTTGAACGCAGCTAATTTCGATCCAAATTCGGCGCTTTTGACCCCAGGTCACGGCAAACCCAACAAAAGTAGCCACATTTGGACGATTTTGATTTTTGGACCATGGCAAAATTCCAATGAAAGTAAACATCCTGATGGTCACGTATGCACATGCATATCGTTTCGATGAAATTATTCACTCTCGCCCATCAAAAGATAAGCCGGGCTAATAGAAGTCTCCAGAAGCGTATATAAGCGAGATGCTTTGCCCCAGAAAGACGCTTCGAGTGAGGGTGAGTTCAGAGATGTCTGCAGAGCAACCCAAAGCTGTACTATTCTCGTCACACCAATCCGAACTTCGTCTTGCCCTGAAAGATGACTCACCGCCGGTTCAAAAATACGACACTTGGAAACTCAGCGCCTTTCTGATAAGAATCTCTCCTGAACCGTTTCCCGAAGCCTAGTCGATTTTTTCGATGGCAAATCTACCCTGGTGACACCCTAGAACTTATACTTAAGCTCCCGAAGATGGCTCTGGCCTTCGCTACACCGAGAGGAGCTCCTGGGACCCAAGCACAAAGTCCCACGTCAATATTGCCCGATGTGGCGGTCCTACTGCTCTACAACGACGAAGACGGCTGGTGCTCTGTCTTAGCACCCCGAAACGGTTACAGCTTCTGGGGTGCAGCCCCACAGCTAAATAAGACGGCCTACGTAAGCCGCACATGTTCCAAGCAAGAGAAAATATTGGTTTGTCACCCACACAGTAAAATAATACAAAATCTGACCCATCTGACCCCTTTTACCTCCAGGAGAAGATCCTGCGCCTTTATCCTCAGGGCCTGGAGAGTCCTACAGAACTCAGAGATATCGCAAGGTGACGAACATCCCAGCCAATGGCCGGATAAAACCTAAAGATAACAAGTCGTCGTGCACCAGGCCCTTCTGACCTCTTAAAATTACCAAAGCACGGCCCTTAGTCCAAGGGTAGGTAACTCCTAAATTCACCTGCGCGGCCGTTAAAACCCCCTTAAAAGTCGCACACCTCGGTTTGCACCGCTTTAGACATGCACAGGCAGTTCTCGTTCTAGATTTCTCCACCACGCAACACTGCAACGCGTGCTAACAGAGCGGCCGGCATTCCTGGAGAAAGCTAGTTTGGCCGCCTACCTCTGCATGGGCTTCCAGTCTTTCCCAAACCCGGAGAGATTCTTTATTTGTTATTTTATGTACATGATTTGTATAATCGATTTTTATGTTAAGAAGTTTTATTGTGTATAATATATAAAGATCAATGGAAGTATGTTTTTTATGCTTTATTTAATCAATGTTCACTCGAATAATCAATCAAACCCTTAGCGTCTGCAGCTACCATCCGGGTGAGAAAAGGAAAGTAATTTGGTTAAATTTAACCTGACCAGAGCAAAAGTTTATAAAATTAAAAATATCTTAAAATTCCAGATATTATATTGTAACGATATGACGTGTAACGTTATATTACGACAACTACGACAAACCAACCAAAACATAGCATCCCGATGGACTGCCAGTTGGTAACAGGCGAAAACTATAATTACGACAATGCGCCAGTTGTAACGGTACGACACGATATTTACGACAAGTCAAACAAAGCTAAACGACTAGCGCATAAGCTCACGAAATCGGGAATGTAGTACATAGAACCGCTGTCTCAGCCCGTTACAAAGAGTTGCCGACTAACATCAGTGGAGCGAGGGGTGGTCTGACACGAGCTCAAACAAGGCAACGGCCTAATAAACGAAAAGTAGATATAAAATGATCAGGCGCTACCACGATTCCCTACTAGTGAAAAATGCATAGGTAAATCCACTGAAGAAACGTGGAAGCATAACGGATTCACCAACTATAACATTGGCAGTATTCTGGTCAGCGAGCCAAGTATACAACACCCTGGACCTACCTTTCGAAGAATTCACTTGCACAGCTAGCCAAACTACTTTTACAACTGTAAAATACATACACATATCGCATGCACAATATAATAAGAAAATCACAATTAAATAAACATGAAATGAAATTTAACTTATACTTACAGTCTTGCCAATTTCAAGTAAAATTTTAGATTGCATTATGGGAAATTCAAAGCAAACTAGATGTATTTCATTTTAAGACACCCGGTAGTTAAATGCATAAAAGTTACATATAAATGTAAAATGGGTTAGTATTGGTTAAATATTTAAATTACGTAATGTGTTAAGCTAATAAAATATTCGGTGAACTTGACATCAACTATTGTAATTACTGGTAAACGGTATCAACATTAAACTATCAAAATACTGAATCAATTAACAGCAGCAGAAGGCGGTATTCAACTAAACAAGTTGCAGTTGCAACACATTTCAATCTGCCACTATGTAAAATTAAACAGAATCATAAAAACTGACGGTAAATGAATTATGACAGGTAAACAACTATAATGATTCAACAAATTGTAATGGTCCAGACAATAAATGCAGCAATGGCCGCAACGCTACGCGAACTGGTTTTCACTTTGGCGAAACACCCTGTACACTAAAATTCGCACTGTAAACGTTATTAGCAATAAAAATGGTACCTTTAAGGAGCTTGGCTGAGCGGCAATTGATGTCCCATATACTGCACGGCTGCTGTCTCAGATCATTGAGATAAACACCTAAGGGGCACTGCACCAAATCATCGGAAAACTGCTGGCGAAGCGGAACCATGGGGTATGATCCACTACTGAAGGCGACATCAAAGCACGCACGGTAGATTGGCAAAACGAAAAAACGATAGCTTCGCAAAACATGATAAGCTGCTAATGAATTTTTACGGAGTTCGTCCAAATGACATATTATAGGGGTTGCCCCTCCACGGTAAACAAAAACTCAAAGGCTTACATCGGTAAACAACGTGAAGTTCACCCAACAACCAACGGTACCACGTGCAGTCCAACACAAAACATGCGTCACCACGGCAGGGGTTCGAATAGCAAGATTAAAACATACGGAACACACACACACCAAGGGCATAAATGGTTATGCGTTAATTAGCATAATAAACAAACGTCCAAAACCCTCGCTTACGCGAACCCCAAACAGTCGCGTAGCCGGACGACAACTTTCAAATTACTTCTTGCAACCCCGTGCCAATTCTGTCCAGAAAAACGTGCAAAGAAAAGTGGTGAGGACAAAACCTCCGACTTGCTCTCTTGAACGCACGGCAACTATCTCAATTCTGGCTAAAATATGTACAAGAATGCACGTCGCAGACGGGCCGATAAGCACACGTGCGCGGCGAGCGCAGACTGAATCGAAAACGTAGATGTGTGCGCTAGGAAACAACTGAATGCCTGCACAAAACTCGAGACACTTATATACAGGCGGAATCGTAATTGGAAACCGAGAAAATAACGCTAAATTAACCGTACGTTCCTACCAATTAAAAATGTCCTTACAGACGTCAGGTTACGACTTTGTGGAATAACAATACCCTTGTAACTTGAAAGTTCAATACATCATTTATTTATTAGGCAAAAGTTTATCTTTAACTGCACTGTTATATCATGCAGACGATTCTCTGCTTTAACAAGTTGAAATCAGATAGGTCAACAGCTGATCCGATTCCACGCTCAGGTCGTACTTTTTTGCATTAAATTATGCCGCTATCATCTTCGGCAAAGATTAAATTCGGTGGCGCCCTTCCTTCATTAAACTTTAAAATGTTGAACTTCCTATAGACCGCCTCAAGGTGAGTTTACAGTACAGGGTCTTATGGAAAACAGTAATGCCACATCTCTGCACAAAATTGTTTTGAAGTAGATATACACCTGTCAGCCATAAACTAATCCTGATTTTGTTATACCAACCGCTTATCATTGTTAACCTGTAATATTTTACGTGCGGCATAACTTTTTAATGCTAAACTGGCTTCCCTGCTGGTCAGCCGCTCAAATTTGGCAACACAAAAGCAATAACTCCCAAAAGAGGGTCTATGTTATTGAGCGAGTCCAGAATGTGTAGTGTCCTTAACGTAAAACCATGTGCGGCGGAGGAAAATTTGTAGTACGGACCTGTGTGTGTCATCAAAAGTTGCTGTGAGGGTCTGGTTAGGCAGTGCACCACGTCCTAGGTAGATATTTGGTACAGATTCTAGCCCAGCAGCTTTCCAGGAAATTAGCCAGGCGAGATCAGGGCATGCATTCGTCCTTGCAGATTGCCGATCCATCACTCGAGTGGCTCGACAAATAGCGTTTTAGGTGTACCACGCAATAATGGGTATTGTTGCGTACGTTGGATTGCCTATGCATCTGCTTCAGTTTCAATATATTTAAAATTATTAAGCATATTGGTTGAAAATTTCCAGTATATAACTCCAGGATAAAGCTATTTTCTGTTCCCATTTCAGAACTTTTCATTCTTCAATTTGCTTTTGATTCCACACGATGCACTTTTGAGCCTTCTTTTGATGCACGATTAGAAAATGGATTTATCCTCAACGATCTTTAGTATCAATTATACTTATTTTAATAATATGATGGTCAAAGTTTTCTATGATTTTTACAATCAGCTCAGTTTTATGTGTTGTAACGCCCCGTCAATGTTATTTCAAACGCGCATGAATCCATTTAACACGGACCTTATAGCTATATTTTGTAGCAAAAGAATTCGAGTAGGCCGCTCAAACAGTGGAATAGCTGGAGAAGTATTGATTTTTCGAGAAGCACGCTCTCGCGGATATTAATTGTCGGGCTAAACTGAAGCCGTTCTTGTTTTCAAGCAAGCGAGGTGCTTGCAGCATTGGTTTTCGCGGGCGCATTCAGCTTGGGTAAGAGTGTTCTTCTAATTTTATTCTTTGCGTATTAATATCGTTAGTTAGGCTGGATTGCTCTGCGCCTTTCGATAAACGAAATCGCTGCGATGCGTCTTCTACAATAATTAGGCCGTGAACATTATCGGGAAAAATGCTTCTGCGAGCTTATTTTCACAATCTAATTTTTAATATTTCGGCTGGCTAGTATTGGCTCACAATACAGCTACTGAGGGCTTTAATTCAGCAGCCTTGAGCTATCGTTTTGGCACTCATGAGGCTTATCAGTATCCCGATTCCGCTTCTGTACGTAGCCAGGAAATCCACTTATGTGCTGCTTCCCTTTGATGCTAGTTTTTTTGAGTAGCGACTTTAGGATTCTGAAAATCATGCAGTCAAGTTTGCCTTGAGTCTTCATGGAAAAATGCAACAAACAGGATCTCCCCTGCCGATCGCTGGACATCAGCCATTAATTAATTGTAAGTACATGCCCTTATCAACATCTTATTTAAACAACAAAGGCATTATGCCGCAAACTATGTCAGTTCCTACCAAGATCTTAGCAACTCAGACTGAGCGTGTCGCATCAATCTTTTGGTTTAATTGTTTATTAGCGCTTAAGAGCGAGTACTTAAATATTTTGAAATTGCTGAAATAGCGTGTAATACTATATCCCAGATAGCGCCCTTGGCGTTGTGCATTTTTGTCAATTGCAATTGCACAGATGTTAACCTGAAGTTGTAATTTAAGCTATAACTGGCGAGTTTGGAAATGTTACTTTGAATTGAAGTTTTTAACTTGTTTGTGCTGTCAGCTTTGTCCCGATATACAATAACGTGTGTGTATGGTGGGTAACGCGAACTTTTGATTTTTGTTCTTAATTGAATATTAAATATTCTTTTGACTGTTACTGTTTGTATTTGTTGTTGTTCGCATTACTACATCTAGATTGAGGTATGCAGCGAAGCTCACAAGGTAGGTGTTGATTTATTTTGCTAGCTAAATTTTTTTTTTTGTTGCGACCAATTCTTTTATTAATCTACTGTTCATTTAAAAGCCTGAAGTATTTTTTAGCCTAGTCCTTCCATCACGCCATTTTCTGCCGAGAGTTAAAAGAGCTAGCCGAGGCCTTTTTAACCCTTCGTTTAAGGGCGGTACAGTGTACCCTAATCAGTACGAGTTCTCATCCAAAAATCAGCAGACCATTCTTCTTCTAGTTTAGTGTAACATGGATTCCATTTACAATAACTTCTCAAAGATGTTTGATAGTTAACCAAGATATTTGCTATTTGCCAAGAACACTTTTAAACTGGCCGTCAATTTTTTAAGAGGGTAGGCAAAAAGTAAAGGTGGGGTCATATATCTCAGACATTTTTGAGATGACTTCTGATGTTCCCTAAGGATCACACTATGCTCCGTTACTTTTCAATCTCGTTATTAATGATGTAAGAATATTTTTTCGGAACAATGAGTCTATCGTCTTGCAGATGCTGAAATAATACTCACCTTGGAATATATTATTTGGTCACCGCAATATATGCTACATTTGAGAAACTACAGTATCGATTTTCGGAGTTTTGCTCATAAAAACTTTATTGCCAAATAGAAAATGATGATTACACCAAAATAATAGATAGGATTAAAGATATTTAGTAAATTGATAAAAGTTTGAAAAATTTGAAATGTTAATGGAGATAATTATATCAATTCAATAAGAGATAAGCCTGATTTTTATATAGTATAAATAAAAATCATATTGTCGTAATAATAGATTTAATGAAAATTTAAATAATATACGTTTCGCTAAATGTATTAGCTTCTTCAGTATTTGATTTATAATATAAAGAAATTGAAGTTTGCCATGTTGTATATGGAGGTCAAGAAGGCATTATAATTACGACAATTTTAGTTATGACACATTAAAAAGACGAGAAACAGGGGATGATAATCAACCCCACAGATTAAAATTTAAGACACGAACAAATTAACATTTTGCAAGCAAGCAAACGTACATGTACCTCCATATACAACATGGCAAACTTCAATTTCTTTATATTATAAATCAAATACTGAAGAAGCTAATACATTTAGCGAAACGTATATTATTTAAATTTTCATTAAATCTACTATTACGACAATATGATTTTTATTTATACTATATAAAAATCAGGCTTATCTCTTATTGAATTGATATAATTATCTCCATTAACATTTCAAATAGATAGGATGAAACTAAATCTAGTCCATCTGTATTTATTATATTTGCAACTTTTAAACTGTTTTGAGGCATCCCATTAATACATTTACAGTTTCTGAAAACATGACTCAAAAACCTTTTAAACTGAGATTTAATAAGCTTCACATGTACAAGAATAAATATAAAAGTATATGCCCCTCGCACACCCACAGATTTCATGCAAGATCTGACTTCTAGTTGCCATTTTAACTGTTATTATACAAAGTCCTAATGTTACCCACATGTGACTGACTAAAAAATTAATGTAGACAATACAGTTGTTGCTAAAATGTTCATTTAATTCACAATAAAAATATTTTTTATGGAGGTTTACATAATCAGGATTTATTGATCAATGTTTACATATTTGATGCACCAATTGAACATTTTTTAGTTTTTCAACATTGTATGGAATTAAATAAGTTAGCTAGTTTAATTTTAAATTACGACATTGCAATAGTTTCGTCATTAGAAAATGGTTAAAACTCAAATCTCTTATGAAGTGATATTTGTAACAAATTAACAAAAATAAACCTACCAAAAACTACATTTACATAACAGTTATCCGACATTACAATTTTGCATGTTCTTAAAGTTATTTGAAATATTCTATTCTTCTCATCACATTTCAATTATTACCTAATCATGATACGTCATTAGACTAATTACAATTCAACCTTACGCCAACATCTGTGAAATCTATTTATGCGCCAGTTTAGCGGACGAGTTAAAGTGAAGTTGTTATTCAACAAAAGTTGTTAATGTTACGGTGCAATTGGTGTTGCTTTCAAAATTTTGCAATATTAACTAAAACGACATAAATGTACTTCTAATCTTCAAGAAGTTTTAGAGTTGCTTACCGTTTATTTAGCTGTCTCATGCACTTCAACTAACAACTAATCGTAAAGAAACACCATTATTAGAAAGTAAAAATAACCATATTTTCAGTCATGCGGCAATATACAATACACAGCGAACGTTGCAGGCAGGCATTAGTCTAGTTCTGTGTTCTCTAGAAGTCTCATGCTCGAAGTGGACGCTTGCACTGCGTTGTCGTCGTCACTGTCCTCTTCTAGTCCACTGAGGAAGCTGTGCAGGAAGTTCCCGAAGAACCCGCCGCCTCGCTGCTGCGGCGGCGGTTTTAGTCCGAAGAATATCTGTCCGATTTTGTCCAAGTACTGGATATAGCATGGATCCCGTTTGATGGACGGCTCGTATTGTTCACATAGTACAGTAAACGTAGATAACTTGCGACTGTAACAAGAGAAACATTTTGGTTGAATTAGAAATGTTGCTGTATTATATTTTTACTTCCTTTTACGATAAAGGAAGTATTGGATTCACCCCAAAAATACAATATTAATAGTGATACGATATGCAACTTTTGCTAATACCACAAAACTACCCAGAACTCACCATGAGGAGGTGGTTGCATGTCGAGTTCCACACGTATTCTTATCAACTTGACCTCGAGGGAAGGTTTTATTTAAGTATTAAACTTTTACATTAGCTATGTGTTTTGTAATCAGTAGACTTAGGATTTGCATGCATTTAAAAATGGCAAAATATGCATGTAGAGCTGCGGAAACATAAAGCCGTAGTTAAATTGTCTAAATGAACTCATTGTTGATGTTATCCCAAGCTGCTTATATTGCATTAACCAGTTCATTTTAGTTCACTGGCACATGATAGATAGGATTTCATAAACAATTAGGAAGCCATAATTAGAATATTCAAATAGTGAAAAATGGCGCTATAGGACCTGTCCCGGTTTATGTTTCCGCGACTGTACATATGCTCTCTAAAATCACGGAAATATGCAATATGCTCTTAAAATGTTAGAGTATATGCAGCTATAGTTAATTTTAAGCAGAAATATGCATGAAAATTTCAGATTAAACAATAAAATATACCAGTAATTTTTTTTTTATTAAGAATAAATACAAAGAAAGCACAAGTAAGATGGGATAATACACAAAATACATGCGTATTGAATACTTAATCTACTTAACTCCATATAAATGATTAAATACAATTAATGTTAAAAATTAAATATATTTTTATATTTAGACAAGCTCCTTTTCACATCGCAGGACGTTACCGGGGCGTACTTAAAATTATTCATTTCTGTTAATGTGTAATGTTTTAATTCGTTACCAATTTCACCCTGCCCAAGTAACAAATTAATTTTTTTTTTATTAAGTGAAAACCCGTATTTTTTTCTAAAATGTTTTCAAGTTTTTGCTTGATACATAATGCTTTTGGTCCAAGCACCTTATTAGTCGAAATTTCTGTTTCATTAATTAATTCGATGCAGTCTTGACTTGAACATCCTTGAGTTTCTAATTTAGTAATTGTTTTACCTCAACATGCAAAATTGGATAGAATAAATAGCAATTCTTCGGGAATTTACAGCAACTGCTTTTTGTGCATTTTTGATACATATGACGTCGTTTTTATCAATTTTATTGAGCACAGTTTTTATAGTTTCGAAGTTTTGGGCATAATATTCTGCTGCTTGAATCAAAGTACCCCAACGTGTTAGTATAGGCTCTGGAGGCAATGGAATTTGAGTTGTGTTCTTAACGAACAAAATTTGCAGTCAGGTTTATTCAAAATTCTTCTTTAGCGAGTATTTGAACATGTGAATGTATTAGAATTAATAAAAAACAGGAATAATATGCAGTTCTGGCTTAAAACACTGAAAATATGCATGCATTTATAAAAAATACTAAAATATGCATTTATATGCACTTTCAAATTTACGTATGTGGTTCACGTGTAATTAAAACTTAAAAATGTCACTTAGCATATGTTTAGTAAATGCAAGAAAAACATGCAAATGCATACAAATCCTAAGTCTAGTAATCAGTATTGGGTTTGTTGCGTTTTCATCAAGTATGATGTGTGATAATCACATTGTGGGTGATAGCGACAAGGGGATAAGTAAAGCAATGTTTCCTAAACACTGTGATGTTATTACACAATATAATCTTGAATGGCACAGACAAAAATATGAGAATAATGAGAAGAACAAAGTCAAGAAAATTATGAGATCAACGAAAATACAATGTAGTATAATAGAAAAAGAACCCAGAATCAAGAGATATGCCCCAACGTAAAAAGTGCCAATGATATGGCCACACCTGAAATTATTGCCAAAAGGAACCCCAATGTGTAAAATGCACAAATAACTATAATTACACCATAAGTCCAACCCCACAATGTGATAATTGTGGAGAATCTGATCCTGGTAACTTTAAAGGATGCAGCTTTTTTAAAAAGTTAGCTGTCAAACAAATACACCCAACCAAAACCGAGCACAAGCATGGTCTTCACCAGTAACAACAAAAGTAACAGTCAACCAGAATAATTATCAATACAGCAACAAGATTATAATTGGTAGTTTATTTCCTAAACTTCCATCAAAATTAATAATACCAAAGATATTTGAACTAATCATACCACACCTCGATACAGCATTAATACCTTTATTGTCCACCCATGGATCCAAATAAAAAACATATAATCAATAATTTAACTGTCTTTTGGAATGTCAACAGCATAAAGAAACAAAGTACTATCTACATAGTTTTTGCCCAGAGCCAGTTATGTATATAGGAGAGTACCGCCATTCTTTCATCCGTGAAAACACCGCCATCGCCGCTATTTTTGTTCCCATCAGCAATAACTGATTGAGTTATGTCTAAAATATTACTTGAAATTGGCAAGACATAGGCTTACAGTCTTGCCAATTTTAAGTCAAGTTTTGGATTGCCAACAAACGTCACGTTGACGGAATTGTATTACAAACGTCAAAGTGACACATATGTCAGAGGAATAAACATGCACCGGGATACGAAGTGTACAGAAACGACAGAGAAACACAAACAGCATCAGGGGTGTGTCAATTATAGTCAAACGCAAATTAGCTCATTACTCAATAATTAATCTGGATCTGGAAAACTTAAAAATAGTAGCTGCAAAGCTGGTACTATTAAATAATGTTCAAATCACGCTCTATGCGGCTTACAAACAACTAAACAAACGAATACTGGAAGCGGACTTAACCAAAATATTTCACATGAACAAACCAACATTAGTAATAGGTGACCTCAAATGCAAATTCACAGACTGGAGATGTAGAACAAATAATCTGAATGGTATCCGATTAAATGATGATAAACCATGGTATACAAATATCAATCCCTACGGACTGTAGCCATTATCCTTATAGACCACATCACAAGGCAGATGTATTAAACGTCGTCTTATTTCAAAACTTCTGCAAACCAATATATCAAACCCTACCGAACTAACTTGATTCAGATTGCCGACCAGTTATGCTTTTATTTTACAATACACCACAGCAAATTCCTGTAATACCTAAATTAATAGAAAGTAAAATTCATTACAGCAAGAATTCAACTTTACGACACTAAACCATTTGTTACATAATAAAACGACATTTACAACAAAATTCGGGAAAATACAAAGATTGTTTGCACCAACTATGTTACGATGTCCTGTAACAAAATTTGTCAGCTATACTTAGTGGGAGGGAGGGTTTGATTCGGTACTTGATAATTAGGACAACGACCTGTTAATGTAAAGGAAGATGAGAAAATATCTGACAAAAACTACACAAGACAACAGGGTTGGTATTCCTACTTAAATGCTTATCAAAATGATTATAACCTGTAAAAGCAACTACAAACTGTGAAACTGACTACCAACTGTGAAATTTGACTACTGACGATAGCAATTACTCAAATTCTTAATTAATTAATTGACATCAAATAAGTTTCTTAAAAAGGGCGGCACTTCGTCAAATAAATGACTTCACTTCAAATCGCTTTAAATTTAACAAGAAGAGTTCAGGAGCTGTTCAACAAAATTGCTGACAAGAGCCGATATGCACATAGCTATTGCCAGAATGTTTGTTAGATGTGGGAAAAAAGCATCAATGGCAAGAGTGATATCCTTGGTCAAGGGAGGAACGCTACAAATCCCCTTAACGAGTTGTTGGAAGACGGCAAAGCCACCCTCCAGGGCTACAAACGCATTAGATAATTCAACTGCCTGCAGGCTCAAAGATGACTTAATTCAAAGGTGTTGTAATTTCAACGCATCCGAAATGTCGCCCTATCTCTATCCTCTATCTTCTCCTTCTTCAGAAACGAAGAGTGCAGAACGTCACGTAACGCAACACCCATGCTGAGATCGACGAGCACACCATAAGGCTGAGAAACAAGTTGCAATCGACGCTATCACTACAAGACAAGCACACAATACACTGGAACAAGCAACAGCTAAGCAATCTGCCAAATATGATAAGCTAGCGCCTAAGCAGTCTTCGAAACAATTGGCTACGGACAAAGTAATCGTAAACATCCTTACTAAAGAAAGGTTTTAACTTCGCCGTAGCCCCTAAGCAAATACCTGTGGAGGAGATAATATGTGGAGTGGAAGCAGCAATCCAAAAACTTCCCAGAAAAGATGCAGTAATCATCCGACAGGATGTGTCTTGTATTTTAAGAAGAGCGAAACCGCCCCGCTCCAACATCAGTAAAGCAGAGAGAGAGGCAGCTAAAGCATTAAAGAAGAACAAAGACATTGTCGTTCTCAAAGCTGACAAAGGAAATACTACTGTGGTAATGAACACTGAAGATTATAATGCAAAGATGGAAGTCTTACTATCTGATACAACTTACAAAAGTCTACACCGCAATCCCACTACCTCTCTCAAAACAAAGATAACCTCTGCCATAAAATGCTCCGATAGTATCGATCCAACTTTAAAGTACCGATTGATTCCTAGAAATGCAATAACTCCTCGCATGTATGGCCTACCTAAGATACATAAGGAGGGCGTGCCGTTGAGACCAATTCTCCTACACATGCTTTAGCAAGACATTTAACCAGTATACTACAGCCTCTAACTGGTAAAACAGACTCCTTTGTCAAGGATTCAGCAGAGTTTGTCCAGAAACTAAAGAACATAAAGTTAAACAAAGATGATCTCTTAGTCAGTTTCGACGTAGTATCACTCTTCACGAAAGTGCCGGTTGATGAGGTGCTAGTAATGCTCAAAGATCTTTTGCCTACAGACCAAGTTGAACTTGTTGAAATTTGCCTGAAAAACACTTACTTCAGTTGGAACAATAAAATATACGAACAAGTCGAAGGAGCGGCCATGGGTTCACCGCTATCACCTGTTATCGCTAATATCTACATGGAAGCTTTTGAAACCAAGGCTCTCGAACAAGCGCAGCTAAAACCGACTTGCTGGTTGAGATATGTAGATGATACCTTTGTCATCTGGTCACATGGACGCCAGACATTGAATCTGTTCCTAAAACACCTGAATTCTGTACATCCCAACATACAATTCACAATGGAAGTAGAGAAAAATTGCAGTATTCCGTTTCTAGACGTCCTGGTAAAACGTAAATCAGATGGCAGTTTAGGACATGCAGTCTATAGAAAGAAAACACACACGGACAGATATCTAAATGCTGGCTCACACCATCATCCAATGCAAAAAGCAACAGTTCTCCAGACTCTGGCGACAAGAGCCGTTCGTATCTCAGACGAGGAAAATCTAGAGAGAGAAAAGCTACATCTGTTTGACTCTTTACAAAGGAATGGATACACAACTACCGCCATACGAAAAGCACTAGACAAGACTATGACAAAAAAGGCTAAAGAAGAATCTCTACCTCTGGAAGGCTTAGCATTTCTACCTTACGTTAAAGGCTCAACTGATAAGATAGGACGTGTCCTGCAACGATGCAACATCAAAACTGTGTTCACGAGCAAGGAAACTTTGGGTAACGGCTTCAGATCGGTAAAAGACAAGATTCCAAGTTTAAAAACCGCTGGCGTATATCGCATTCCTTGTTCTTGCGGCTCGAGTTACATTGGACAGACTGGTCGTTCCGTTGATCTAAGACTCCAAGAACACAAAGGCGATTGCAAACACAAACGCATCACAAAATCAGCCGTAGCTGAGCATACATTTACAAATGGGCACACTCTAGAATTTGAGCATGCCAGAGTACTTGCCAGAATACCTCATTACTTCCCGCGAGTGATACGTGAAGCCATAGAAATAGAAAAACATCCAAATAATATCAACAGGGAAGATGGCTTTAAGCTTAGTAAAACGTGGACCCCTGTGATACACGATCTAAAGCATTACAACCACTCTGCATCATACGGCCACGCCCCACGGATTACGTTGCACTCGGATGACCAACCAGCGTTACGCCACTCCGCGCGCCTGGCACAGAGGACTATAAATAGCTCCACACCGACCTTCGGTTCTTAGTGCGACTTTCACTCTGATGATGCAAGCTGCAAGGTCTTGCGAAACGTTAGTGAATATGGATGCACAAACAGCAAAACGGCCAAATCTGCCTAAGTATCCTCGTTCTCAAGATACTCAAACAACACGAGCCACCACAGAGCATGGCCATCGCGCGGGTTTTTGCTCGACTTCACAAGGTGCAAAGCACATTAAGCCAGAAAATGCTGGGTGTTCATATACAAATACTACGCGGTCTAAGCCGAAATTCTATGCTAAGGAGAATAAGTTGCAAACCGTCAACAAAACGGCGTCTTGGTGGAGCTAGCCAACTTGACGTCACATGAAAGTAATTAATTCCCAAAGGTTACATGTGGCAACCTCTATTAATTAGTAGCAAAACGCTAAATGCCACTAATGGAAAACGAAACGGTAGAACTAAAATGGTAAACCAGAGCTCGCATTTTGCGACAGAAGAGTGAATGATGTTCTTAGTTATTTCGTTATGAACTGAATTGTCCTAACAAATTAACTTGAACATATTTCATACTGAACTAGACAAAAATATCAAAAACCCAGCATCCATTCAATCAACAGATATTATAGATGATGTAATACGTCAGTATACACAAACCATGAAAGCAAAAAAAGCGTAGCTATCCACATAACACCACTAGTACTATTAAATTTAATCAAACTAAAAACAGAACCAGACGCAAATGGCAAAGGATGCGTCAACCACACCTAAAAGTATTAACTAATCAACTCACATACCAAGTAAGAATGCAATTGGGTAACTACAGGTTCAGCTTATACAACAAATACATTGACGAACTCCAACGTGATGCAAGAATGTTGTAGGCTACAAAGAAACTAGTACAACAACCAAATAGTTATTATATATCCCTTAACTGTCAATAATAACTAAAGCTGATATTATATGCAAATGCATATTTTGTATAATTGATATGCCGGCGAAACTTTTTGCATATGTATACTAATTGTGTGAAAACAAATCGTTTAAGCCAAGTTTCATTTTACATATTTTGCATATTTCTACGATTTTGAGCATACTTTCTGGATTTTTGCATATTTGGTTATATTTAGCAATAATTTTGTAATGTATGAACTTTTTGAGATTTTTTTGTAAAATTTACTATTTCATTAAATTATTAATAAAATTTTTATGTGCAACTGAGATATATACCTTTACTTCCTGCAGCGGGAATGCAGTGCACGTATCGAAATAAGCAGAGGAAAGTCCCTGTTAAAATCTTTGACTATATAAACATAGACTGCCAGCAATCCCACTTTTCCTGTAGAAACAATGTATAAGGAATCAACCAATATAGAATCCATTTCACGAGTGTTGGGTGAATAATAGTCTGGCGGCGTTAGGGGAAATCTCATTTTTATGTTGCTTACAACGTAAAGATGGCGTTGGTAGTCCATGTTTATATAGTCAAACGTTAAAATGAATGACGTCTTTGAATAAAAATTAGAAAAATAAATATTCTTATACCTACAAAAGAATTAAAATGTTACATTATTTATAAAACTCCTAGTTATTTTTAAAAAAATTAGAGCATATTATGTGCATATATTATAACTTTGGTGCATATACTCTACAAAATGTATGCATATATATGCGCATATTTTCGTACATTTGAGTGCATATAATTATCAGCTTTAATAATAACACGTACATAACTGACGAAGAAAAAGGCAATACACTAGCATCACATATAGAACAAGTATTTACACCTAATGACACGAACATCACTCAGGACCATTTGCATGAAAGTGAGGGAAACTAACAATAATTTCAACAGTCAGAACCCAATTTAAATTGAACATCTATGTCACCGACAGAAATTAAGAACTTCATCATAAATCTACCTAACAAAAAATCCCCGAGACCAGATTTAATAACAATGTAACACGGCCTCTTACTCCGAGCCCTACACCTACTGAATTATTACTTTAAAATGCCCTGGGTTCGATAGCTTAATCAGTCGGTGTGCTATGAGACTCTTTTTACATCGTCAGAGCAGCTATGGGAAAGCTAATATTGCTGAGGTCACACCTGAAACACGGTACTACCAATGCAACCACAATGGCAAGAAAAAGCCCAACAGCTTACAATAAATGCATATAATCTGTAAGAGAATAAACAAGACACAAATACATGTAAACAGATACACAAAACAATGGCGCACGGCGTCTAAGAATAGTATATTACATTACAAGGCATGAAAGTGATACTTTGCAGATGAGGAGGCTTGTTGAAGAATACGAGGACGCGAAGCGTCCGAGTACTTCTTCAAAGCCTCCGAGTCAAGCATAGCCACTTTCATGCTGTGTAATGTATTACATTTTTTCTGAAATCTCTCTTTGTAACACTTTGCGCGTGCACGTTTCGACAGCACGGATCTACACCGCTCCACGGTTCCAGCCGTCGCTAAGAGAGGGCGCCAAACGCATCGCTTGCAAGTCATGTTACATAGGCGCGGGTTATTCCCCGAACTAACACGCACTATTGGCGCATTCTTTCATATAATCGCGGCGCGTTCGACACTCTATAGTCATTGACCGCGTATACATCAATTATTACTCTATAGTGTGGCTTTACGTAACTACACTTCTCCAATAAATTAACGCATTGCCAAAAAGTAGCCAAAAATTGAAAGTTAATTTTTGTCGAAACCACTTATCCGAGTTGGACTATTTTTTAAATGACAAATTGACTCTTTCAGAAAGTTAGTGTACTAACTATTCCATTTTTCGTTACATCTTCTTTCTTTTTTTTTTGTTAAATTTATTTCTGCATAAAAGCATGTTATGCTATAAAACTGTGTTTCTCTTGCAGTAGCTAAGATAAAAGAGTAAATAAAAAAACAAAATGTTATAAAGAGATAAGGCTAGAGTTTGTTTTGAATTATAACTTGATATTGTAACTGTTGAACCCCACAGGGTGTTCTAAATTTTATGGAAAAAATACGTTATAATTGTTACACCCGGTATTTATACAAAAATAAGTTTCTATGCGAATAGAACTAACTTTCTGAAAGAGACAACTTGTCACTAAAAAAAAATCGTCCAAATCGCATAAGTGGTTTCGACAAAAATTAACTTTCAACTTTTGGCTCCTTTTTGGCAGTGCGTTAATTTATTGGAGTAGCGTAGTACATGAGAACACCTACTGTTAGGTTTTATGGCTAATTAGTATATAACGAAGAGGTATAAAGTAAATAAATATAGGTACACGAATTGACCTGTTTCAACAAGCACCATATTGAAACAACTCACCTTACCTTAGACTTGGATATTTTCGAAACGAGTGGAAACATGCCCACATATATACTTCCTTTCCATAAAAGTGGAAAAGATTAACGTAGCCCACGAATTACCAACCGGTAAATATGCTCTCAACGCTAAACAAATTAAGAACCTACCGAATGTGAGATTAAACCAAAACACAATTGAGTAGAATGCTAGGGACTCAGCAGGGATTTATCTGGACACCAGGCTTGGATGGGTGGGGCCTCGATGAGTGAGTGGTCCCGCCGTTTGGTGGCGAGATCACTGCGGAAACACGGAATGTTCGAGCCGGAGCAGGAAGAGTTTGACTCCCGGTATGGGCGGTCTGGATTTACACTTAGTCAAGGTTTAGGTTTAAGTGACACCCGAGCACCCTGAAGCAATGTATAAGCAGTTCTGGGAGGCAACGGTAGTCATTCGAGTTAAAAGGGAATAAAAAGGCTTGGATGGGAAATTCATGTAAATAAAAAGTTAATGGGGGTTATGTGAGACTCTCAATTCTATACCCGCTGATAAACACACGTCCAAGACGTATCTAATAAAACTCCAAGTGTTAAAAATAAAATTACTCGAACAGCAGTGAAGGCAACACGGATAATGAGAAACGAACCAATTTATAGAGAACTGAATCTATCAAACGTGTTCGACTACATGAATAAACCGTGCACTAAATTTTTTAATGCTATTACCAAGCGCCCTAGTGCAGTGTTTTACAACCTTGGTCAAGAAGACAAACACCAAGGACTAAAAAGAAGGCTCCCACAAGATTTGTTGTGATAATAATAAACTATGACTATGTAAAAATCAACTAGCTGTGTATCAATCCCAAATTGTGTGATTAAAGTTGTCCTCAATCTGTTAGTAATAGTTAAAATTATATTCACATAACCGAATCATGTACAGCATACCCAATGCCGAGCTGATTTGACTAAATAGAAAAAATACCGACAATAATTTGATTATACAAAAATTATTTATTACTAGAACGCGTGATTATTTAATATGTTTTTATTAAGTTGCATGCATGAATAGCGATCGAAGTCAAACTGTGACATGAAAAAACTATGACACTTTTTACAACTGCTTTATTGACATTGTTGCAATTTTTAATATCAAAATGCCAAAATCATAACCACAAATTTAGAACATAACCCAATTTTGTCATGTCTAATTATTTTGCATGCGTTAGAGCCTGTTGGGAGGAGGGAACATAGTGAATGGATTATACTATACTGTTTTCTAATTTTTAGAAAAATTACAAAAACCCAATTTTAACCTCCCCCTTTAGCAGGGTGGGATTTAAAAGGAAAAGTTTATATACAACATGTTTATGTTGCATCGTCCTCTATAACCCCCCGAAGTTTGTCGATATTTTTTGGTACTTTTATTTTAGGTAGGTACACAACACGTTTCTTTTATCCGGAAGTTTACGAAGGCGTAAAAATGTTAGTTTTAAGAATTAAATTGGAAAATGTGTAGAACCTCAAACCAGAAACTAATTTAATAAGTTCTACTGAGATATCAAATAAATTTATAATTAGTCGCCTGTGATTCACTTTATACGTTTGGCAGTACTGAAATGTGTTGTTGGTAGCACTTTAAACTTATGTCAAATTTTATACAGGCTTACAGCACAGAATAAACACCTAATGGACTCAGAAGCGAAACTCGCGGTGTCACCTTTGACGTTCGAGTAACCGCCGTGAGTGTTGCTTCCAAGTCCGTTAGGTGTTTATTCTGTGCTTGCAGTGCCATTTGTTACAGTCCTTACTACTGAGGAAAGTGGTTTACTTTCACAACTTGTGATGTAAATACCTCGTCTGAAAACCTTTCAACTAGTTACTATAAACATTTGTTTACTGGACTTACGATGTACTATTTCACAGTTGAAGTTGGAAAAAATACTTTTAAATGTACAGGGAGAACAAAAATAAACTTGCTCACGGCAACTACTAAAAACAATAAAACTGTGTGTTTGTTTAAAAATGGACTAGGTCTAGGCATGCAGAGTACCGGGTACCTTAGACACCTACTGCTGTGGTCATATGGTCAAAGTCCTACTTAGAATTTTGCAGAGACTAAGGAGTTCCAACCCTAGAAAGGGATCTTTTACATGCTACACATCGTACTAACGTGGGACCCATAGCTTTACATCGCTTCCGAATGATGGCATTCTGTAGTGGCTTTCATTTGCATTTTTTATTTTTAAAAACCTCACCGAAGCTGCGGGTCGAACTCGCGACCTTAGATCAGTAGGCAGAATGCTTAACCACTGAGCTACCGACCACGGCATAAAACTGTTGTATGTTTTTTGTAGACGTACAACTGTCAAATTTTTTTGAAGTTTAAAATTCATTTTCAGCATCTTGTTTAATCTATCCACATATTATTCTAATGTTACCTATCAATTTATTGCATAAATTTGTTTTAAATTACATATTTTTACAGCTTAGTAGACTGTTAAAAGTCACATGAACTAATAATACAGTTAATTGTAGTTCAAATGTAGATTTATAAAGTGCAGTGTATTATTTAGAGTGCTTTATTAACCAGGCAAGCTTATCCCACTAGATTTTGTGTCACAGGGATTTTAACGCTAAGCCGTTGGCTGCGCTGATCGGTAACCGTGCATTCTGTCGTCTGTCAACCAAGCAAGACTAGAAACCGTTGGGCGTACGTACTGCTCGATCCAGACGAATAATGCATGCTGATTTAAATCTTGGTGCATTCCATTACGATGCTAATTATAATTACAGTCTTCATCCAAGTGTGGTTATTTAAATCTATATACAGTGTGTAGGTGTTGTTCTGTGCTGTCAACTGTATCTGTCAGTTCTATCGAGTTCTGTCACTCGTCACTGTTGTTTGAACTAAGTTACTAGTTATTAAAGTTCTCTAGTTTGAACCACATGCGTGTTAGTTAGCAGTGTTTTCGTTTACATTTTTTCTGCTTTCTTTTTATTTGTTTCAAAACCAATCTTTTTCAAGACGGATTAAATTAAATGACATGATCGTTTTTCCGACTTACCGTATGCTATTTGGAAAGTAACTAGAATTTGAATTTGCCGCCACTTTCAGTAACTCAAAATTGCGGATAAGCTTGCTCGTATAAATATAGTACCTTAGTATTACCCACAGTCTATATAAAATACATCCATTTCACTCCTGTGTCGGCATTTTGATCTTCGTGTCGCACTAAACGCTCGCGCGCAATAGGCTGCGCGTCGATTTTGTTCGGCGCTTGTTTGAGTAAACCATATATATAATACACATATATTGCTAGTAGGGCCTGGAAACGTCAGAAAACATTACGGCGCCGACATAGTCTCACTTAGAGTATAACGCGTCTCATGCGCATGCGTGAGAATTCGAACTCCGCCTTTAGAAGCGAATTTTAAACTTGACCACTTCCCCATTGGCCGGACGACGCCGCCGCGTTTGCAAACAGCTCACCATTATACATTGAAGAGTTGGTTGTCTGTCTCACTTCCTTGGTGAGCTTCCCACTCATAGCCGCTAGCAATATAGTAAGTATTAGATATATGGAGTAAACAAACACGCGCGCGCACATAACCTAACATTTAAATAATTGCGATGATTTGCCCGTGATAACCTAGAATACAATTACGCATTTTTAGCTGATACTTCAGATTGTCGTTTCCCTTCCCATTTTTAAAACGTTTTAAACGTTAAAAGTGTGCTTAACAAAACACGAAACAGGTTAGGCATATATCTAACACCCGTATTCATAGTCGTTCGCCAGCGGATCGCCGGCGACTCGCCAGAGATTCGATGAAATAGTAGGTTGGCGGCACTGTACGTCTATGTCAAATTCGAGGTGATCAGGTTAGGTTTTCAGTCAGTTTTGACAGAAACTGACACAAAATCTAACCTGCTAACCTCGAATTTGACATAGTCGTACAGTGCCGCCAACCTACTATTTCATCGAATCTCTGGCGAGTCGCCGGCGATCCGCTGGCGAACGACTATGAATACGGGTGTAATACTTACTATATTGCTAGCGGCTATGAGTGGGAAACTCACCAATGAAGTGAGACACACAACCAACTCCTTCATGTATACGGTGAGCTGTGCGCAAGCGCGGCGGCGTCGTCCGCCCAATGGGGAAGTGGTCTTGTTTAAAATTCGCTTCTAAAGGCAGAGTTCGAATTCTCACGCATGCGCACGAGACGCGTTATACTCTAAGTGATACTATGTCGGCGCCGTAATGTTTTCTGAAGTTTCCAGGCCCTACCAGCAATATATGTGTATTATATATATGAGGTTAGGTGAGCAAACATCTACCGCGCAAGAAGCTGAGCGCATATTGGAAGCTGGGGACACATTTTGCGGCGAGTGAAACGACTGTTTGTTATATAGACTGTGGTATTATCCATTCACAAAACTCCTGAACTGTCAATGTCAAATTTTTAAAATATTTGCTGAGTGTACCTGGAAATTACAGTTGTTTGGGGAATGTACTTCGAATCTAGTGATTTCTGGTAATATTTAAAGTTAGGTTATGTTACATGTGTCAGAAGTTTCTCCTTGTAATAATTAACTAGAGACTTTTTTCCCTTTCCGATAATAAAGCCCTCTTTCATTTCTGTTCCATTACAATTGAAGTGTATACACAATAATTAAAGAATTTTGGAGATTATTTTCTTACAAGAAAGTGAGTCATAAGTCAAGTTTTTAAATTTCAAAAATTTCAGTGCTGCCAAAATCAGCAAGCAGAAGTTCCAAAACTGAATTTAAACAAGGTACCAACTTGACAGCGTTTTGACAGTTCACCAGTTTTGTGAATGGATAGTAGATGATCGTCACATATTATTTCATGGGTTTCTACGATCAATTTGATTTTGATCGCTTTGTTGTAGCAGTACACCTTGATACAGGGTGGGGGCTCTTAATTTTTAGCAATTACTAAGCACAAAATAATGACCTACATTTTGTCGATGTTTTAATTCAAATATAGTAATGATTCTTAATTTTAATAATAATCCAAAAGGAATATGCACAAAACTAAAAGTATTCAAACTCAACACAAAAAGTATGTAAATGTTAAAAAAGGAAACACGATGCATGCATCAGCTCCACAAATCTATTTGTTTTTCTCATAAATGTTCACAGAAAAAAATATATCTTGTAAAATTGCCAGTTTGAACTATATTCTGCAGGTTGAAATTTAATCCAAGTCTTTTTATTTTAACCTTTTTAGTTAACGGTATGCTCTTAAAGTTAATGTTGAGTATACTAGTTATGCTATTTTCTGCTATTTTTGTAGAAAACTGCACAAAACAACCGAAATCACCCAAAATAAATAAACAGGCGCCAACTGCAATGGATATTATTTCTAAACACGACCTCTAAGAATGTAAGAATGTCCTTGCCCACTTGCATTCTTTTCAATACCTATCAAAGACTGCACATTTGTTTTATAAGCGCTCTGATTGCATTACATTTTGTTTAGCCCTCCGTCATATTGAAACTCTGCTAGTTCCATCTGTAACGTCAGCATTTTTGCCCCAAACAGCTGCCAGCCGCTCCGTGCGTTGTTACAGGCACGTGTTGACCTTATAACTTATGTTATGTTGACATACTTCGTGGATCTTGTTTTACGTTTTAAGCGGTATCGTATAGCTACCTCCAGATCTCATTACTTAAACAGTGTTATATAATAACGGTAGGATAGATGATGAAATATATTTGCTCCTGCGCCCCTAAGGAGCAGCCGCCATTGCCTTGATATGTTATTAAAAATATTAATTCTTGCCATAGCAACTTTCCCTTAACAATCTCATTAACAAAAAAAATGCATTTTCAGTTTCAGGAATAATGCAGTATCGTGGACCACTCATAAAAATCTTGACATCTTTCGCACATGCACAGCAGTTCTAAACGTTAACCAAATTAAAGTACATGAAACGCACTGCTGAAAAGAATAATAGTCAAAGTAAAATTTTAATCAAAATTTAATGACAAATAAGAAATAGAAACAAAACGACTAAGCCAACAAGAAACTGAAAATTAAATTTGAAATTACACTTTAAACAAGAAAAACTATACTAACTAAAACACTAAACAAAACGACTAACCTAATTAGTAAGTATAAACAAGAGCTAAACTAATGCTTCTTCATCCTGTGTGCGGCACATACACTTTCACTATATCTTGAAAAAATCTAGGGAAGCTGCTGGCCGGTCCTTCCTTTTCGTGCAGATATATGGAACATCTTTTTTTGGTGAGTTCTTTGTGGAAATTTGGCTTTGAGTTGCCGCCAAATGCCCTCGATTGTATTTGTGTGACACCTGGTCACTGGAGCCTTGAAACAAATGGAATGGTTCACACTTAAATGCTAGAAATCTTCACTAGCCAAGCAATTGTAGAATTTTCCAGTAATCACTAAATATGATGGCCCCTAGCGCATTTTTTTCCTTGACAATTTTGAGGGATGTGTGGACCTATTTTCCAAATCATCTCAATCTCCAGAATTAGTCATCACAAAGTCCTTCCAATTCTTTAGTAAATTCTGTATGAAGCAATTTATTATTTACTTTTATAAACTCCGGCGGCTACATTGTTTTTCTTTGGTAAACAATTAATGTACCTGGAGTGTATGCTTATTCAATGTTACAATATTTAAGCTGTTGTTTTACATGAAATATTCCACTGAATTCATATATAGTTCATTTTATATAAATACCAGCATTAGAAAAGTAAAAGCTTAGCTTTAGAAATATTACAAATTTGATAAATACCCGAAAGGTAGATACCCTACTCACTGGGTATTTACCCAACCCACATCACTACTTTTCCCCACACGTCGCACAATCACACGTTTTGTCTGATAAAGCCCTTAACAACTTGTTCTGCCAGCTTTGTCGCTCGAGCTGTTAACAAAGATTGTCCTTTAGAGCGATCTACCCTTAACATGCACAACATTTAAATGTAATTTGGAAGCACTAACATCTCCAAAAGGCCTAATATGATTGCAACCAATGTTAAAATTCAAAATAACGGAGGTTTGTTTGACTGGTCCACGATACTGCATTTTACACCATGCTTCAACAACACAAGAATTGTCGCCCATCCTTACCTTTCAACAGCTTGCAATAAAAACCAAATAAAATTAAGCAGCGGTAGCAAGTACGGAGGCCCTGTCCGCCTTATTCTGGGATGCTCCTTTGTGTAATTATTGAAAGTCTGACTAGCTGTCGCTTTGTTTCTGAGGCACAAAAACTGCAACACAGCCTGGGTTATAAATAAATCTTCCTCGAAGCGATAGCCCTGCGTGCACTGTAATTCTATGAGTAACTTAGCACAGCCTTGTCCGTCCTTTGAATACATGTAGTGGTGCCTTGCGTTGACATAGTTTTTTTCATTCCAATAGACTTGCGCTATACCCTAAAAGATTAGATGTTGAATCTCAGGTGTATAGCGTCGAACGCATGAAATTTCAAAACGTAACCTTATTGAATTCCTGTTCTGAATAAGTACCTTGACATACACACCTGGTGTAAAAATGGATGTCCTTGTGTGCCACCTTTTGCAGACCACCGAATGGCATTGGCTACAAAAGTGTCTCGTTCTGGATATGTGGTACTGATTTTAGCAAATATTTTACACAGTTTCGGTGTCCACTCTGCATAATTTGTCGATTCAGATTTGACTAGAACTTCTACTAATAATATTGCCAAATCAGCACCACTGATTTGCTAAAACCAAAGCATTAAACATGTTTCAGTGAACTCCCGTGGCTGACAGGTACCTGATCGTGCTCTAGGAATAAAAGGGCGCCGTTGTACAGCATCCCTAGCAAATCGTCATACTTTTTCTGATTCAAGTACCTAAAATAAAACTATGGTTATGTTTGGGAAGCTCTGGAACGTCGCCGCGAGCTGTCGCACGCGGGCAGGTTATGTGCGTCGCGCAGCTCTACCTGAAGTAAATGGTTCTGTACATCTGATGGGCCTCATAGTAGTTGCCATCCTTTATAGAGTTCTCCAATTTCTCTAATACTCTGGGAACACCTCGTACGTTTTGCGCCGCCATATCAACTCTGACAAGGTTTTTTGGGTTTTTGCACGTGGTAGTTTTGCTGGCTGTCAGAACGTGTGTTGGCAGCACCGCTTTTTTACGCGACGGGCGTCGATCGGCGCATGCCCAACCAAACGCGCGTAAAATGAGAAAAAAGACGCTTTCCCAAACACGATTTCCACGGCGGTTTTCCTGCGACTAGGTGCTGAAAGTAAAATGCATTCCCAGCTGCTCGGCGCAGAGGATTATGGCTGCTAGACTCGATAACCTCTCGCAGTGGTGTGGTAATGTCAGATTTGTGTGTCCTATCGGCGGCGGCAATGGCGGCATGCGCTTGTTTTGCGGCCTGTGCATGCTCGATTCCGATTAGGTGGGGTTTGTAATTTTGCTGGAAAATCGTCCGGCCTCAGAAGCACCCCCCCCCCCCCCCCCCAAGGTGAAACGTAACGTACGTTCACGCGCAGCGTTGCCAAATGATATTTTTCTGTCTGACGTTTCTATTCAAAATTTCCCTAGGCAATTTGTAAACACGGAAGTTCAAACAACTGGCGTTATATACAGTGTTTCCTAAGTACGTGTAAAAAAATGGCTGGCATGTTCCTTAGCTTATTCTAAGACAAACAGTTTCCATCAACATGGGTCCGCAAATTCTTCGTTGTCGACATACAAGGTGTTGAATTTGATTGAAAAAAACGTAAATTTGGCAATTTTTTAAAATGCCTTGGAATACTAATACGGATTTAGTGTGTGTACAGTCGTGTTCATTAAAATGTTGTACAGAATTTGTGCTTTGTGAATATAAATTAATTACACAAAGTTCAAAAAAGTGTTGTATATACAAATATTTTGAAAGTATCAAGTATTAATGATACAGTGAGCCCTTGTTGAGTAATAACATAACTACCAATGAACTTGCAAATGTCTGTGTACAATACATTTTTTAACACGACTGTACATGCGATGCGAAGAACATTTTTTTATATCTGCAAAGCATCTTTCAATTCACCAGTGGCGTGCATATGAGTCTCTTTTGCACGATTAAATAAGAAAAATGAGGCGCCACTGTTTTTTCAGTTATGATAAGTTTCCAATTCCTTCGTTAAAACAACTGGACTGTTTTTTTGTTAAAATGCTCCGTTTTTGATAAAAAATAGAAAAATGAAACCAGATGCTGCCGTGATTTGTTTGTTTATTTTACCAGGTGTTTTTGAGCGTGTAGGTACATAATCCAATGAGACGAAGAGCTGAAACGTACATCACATCGGAAGTTGGTCATTTCCAACCGTTTCTTTGATTTACTTGTTTCCTGAAAACTGTTTTTTTTTTCTTATTTTGAATGTGTTGCTATCTCAAACAAACAAAATTGCATCACTTGGATTAATTTTTCTAATTTTTGTAAAGAAACTGCGTATTTTAACAAAAATACCCAAGAGAAATTTTTTGTAGGATTTTAATAAAAAAAAATTAAAAAACATCAAAACTGAAAGATGGTTTACCTCTACAAACATTTTCCTTGGTGCCACATGTACACAGTACACACACCAGATTTGAAATTAATATTCCAACGCGTTTTAAAAAAAATACAAAATTTACAATTTGTTTCTGTCAAATTCCACACGCTGCAATTCGAAAACGAAGAACGACCCATGTTGATAGGATATTTTTGTCTTAGAATAAGCCAAGAAACATGCCAGTCAATTTCTACCCGTGTATTTAGGAAACAACTGGTAGATATATTTCTATTTTAGCATATGTCAACGTCAAACGCACACAAGAATATAGTTCAGTTGATTAGAACTTTTTTGTGGGCTTATAAAAAAATTTCACATCAACAAGATCATTAAAAGTGGAGAATTTTTTGCAAGAATAATTTGCAATCTGGTAGGTCTGTTCTAGTTTGGTAGCTAAAGAATTATAAATGCCAAAATCTGTTTTAGGAATATTGGTGACCTGCCCCCCCCCCTCCTCATATCCGCTCCTTTGAGGCTTTATTCTAGTCATTAATTTATGGGCTATTGATCGGGACATGAAACACAATAACATACTTGTATAATGTTCTTTAATTTCAATTATAGTACTACAGTTTACTGCAAAACAGTATACCCCGTTCACTTCATTTGTGATTCTAAGTAGGCGTTGTATGTGCATTTTTAAAGGTGTATGGTACAGTTGGTAACAAAAAAAAATATATACTAAAATCAAGGTACAATTTGACAATTCATCATTTTTCATTTATCAAGTGAATTAAAGTTGTAGAAAATAACATAACTGATCTCTCCAGTCCAGCAAGATGCCTCAAACGAGTTTTTTATAACTGAAGTATTTTTCAGAAGTTACAAAATGGCAATGTCATTTTGACATTAGTAACTAAATACTATATGATACACTGATAAAAATATTCGCATTCAAGGCCTGCTCAGAATCAAATCGAGTAAATGGGGTATACAAATTATTTATCCAGAGAACTTGTGAACTTCCAAATTGCTATCAGGTTGGCATCCTGTTTAAAATGTTTTTGCACATTTCATTTTCTGATTTTGACAGCAATAAATGTAAAACATTTGAATTCGTATGGCGAATTTATTACTTTAGTTATAATTAGTTGTTACTTGGTTATTAATATACTTACCTACAATGCGCAAGTTTTATTAAAAGGCCGCCGAAACGACTTTTTAAAAAACGTTTATTTTTATTTTACAATGAAATATAACATTGGAAGCACACAGCTAGCCGCCGGACAATTTCTTACATCTAGCTATGATACGAACACAATGGAACTTATCGACTGACTGGAGCTTAACTTAGAGGTGCAAGCTACTAGTATATATACTATGCCTAATCAGCTAAGATAAGCGTTATCTCTAAAAGGGAGCGTGAGACAGGAAGCCACGTGCGTTCAAGGTTGCAGACTTGCAGTTCATACAAAGAAGCTATTATTGTTCAAGGTTGCAAGCTTGCAGTTTTACACAGGGGGCCTATTGTCTATTCATAATATAACTCGTCCGCCGATAAAATGTTCAATAGCGGTATTCAAATATGCCTCTATTGAACTTACAAAAAAAAGAAAAGAAAATTAAACTTATGCATTTACGTTATCTGGTTCAAAATCTTTATTTAGAAATCTAATAAGTTTAATCTTCATTGTGTTTCTATTATAATACAAATACAATATAAAAATTATTAACATAAGAATAGTACACAGAGTAAATATAATTGCAGACACACTTAAATTATCAGATTTAATATAATTAACAGGTATTAACAAATTTTCATATTTATTAAGCTTAATTCGGTCCTCAACCAATTTCTGGGTGTCAACTGGTATCAAGTCAATCTTCGAGACATTTATGAATTCGATTCAGGAATTATTAAGCGGTCAATGTTTGAAACTTTTAAATTGGCAATTTTATTTAAGGTTCTTTTATACTGAATAATAAAATAGCAATACGATTTTCATTAAATTGTTTCTAAGTGTATCATGACGAATAAAAATAGGAATATCATATATATTTCTAATAAGCGTCTATTTGCTTTATTTAAGAACTACAGTGCCTAAATTTAAAGAATATAGTTCTGGATTATATTTTAAAATATTTACAATATTATATCGCCGTGTATGATTGAATATTTAATCAAGATACAGACGATGAAGGTAATAAGTCTGAATAAGGTAGTAATTCATTAGCATGGCGTCTAATGTTGGACGATCCATTATGGGGTATTAACTCGTATATGTCATGTTCTAGCATTTGGGATATTGTATATGGTCCTATAAATTTTGGTTCATCTTTGCTTCTGGAATTAGTTTTAACAAATACTTTCTCGTTTAATTGAAATGTTTTATTTTTCCGAGTTGGATTTAATTTTAAATTTCGCTTCTCTTTAGTATCAATTTGCTTGCCTTGCAATATTTCGTAAATTTTTTTCATGCGGATTTTGTGACCAGATAAATAATCATGATAGTAGGTTTTTGTATAGTCTAAATCGAACTGATTTCTACATTCAGTATGACCAAATACAATCTCAAAAGGGGTTAAATTGAGATTAGAGTGTATCGTATGATTGTATGCAAGAAAGCAATATTGAATTTTGTTTTGTTCAGGTACATCCGTCAATAGTCGATAGTGTTCAATTATTGTCGAATGTAGTCGTTCAATTGGGGAGTTAGATTGATGGTGATGTGGGGTTGTCGTATGCAACTGGATTTTATGTAAAGCTATGAAGTCTTTAAAAATATTTTTGTTAAATTCTCCATCAGCTATAATGATATTTGGTGTAGTAAAAGTACACATATAATTAAGTAGTTGTTCAATGACGTCTGTTAAATTTCGAGATTTAATATAGTATGCCTGGGCGAATTTGGAAAATGAATCTATTATTGTTAAATAGCTTCTCTTACCTATCTGAAAAATATCCAAGTGTATAGTATGAAATGGTTGGTTTTGTGTAGGAGTAAGCTGTAAAGGCTGTTTAATTGGGTTTCTATTGTACTTTTGCGCTTTACAAATATGACAATTATTAATATAGTCGGTGACATCTTTATTAATTGATTTCCAATAATATTTTCTTTTTATATGTTCGATTGTTTCATTGATACCACGGTGATTAGTTTTGCCTAGATGGTAATTTTGGATTTGATATTGACGATCTTGTGGATTTAGAACGTAAGTCACTTGTGACATACATCGATGAAATTTGGGTGTGTTATCGTTAATTATGTTTTGCAGAAAATTTGAAAAATCTAAACAAAGTTCGTCGTTAGGAAAATAACAATGGTAATGTGTTCTAGGTTCACAATGTTCAATTAATAGCCTGTTGAATACGTCAATTTTATTTGTATTATTTAGGGATACAGAATAATGTGTAATTCCGTCGTATTTAGTGATTCCGATATCTCGTGGTAGTTGAAAAATTACAAATTCAATTTGATTTTTAAATTGTTGTAGAGGTTTTTCGGCAATATCTATTACGGGGGTAGATGATTGTTGCGAATGTATTGTTTCGACATAGGATTTATTATCGTCGTTATTTGGTGGTCTTATTTGGATGTCGGATATAACTTTTACTTTAGGCGTTTTTGATTTTGGTGGTCCGATGGTCGGTACTGAAAAAAAGTCTTGTATGTCGGGGGTGCTTGCCCTACTTGCCATTAAGCTTTCGTTACCTTGTATTGGTATTGGTGTATGAAGTCTATCGGGTGTTTCTAAAGTCATGGGGTGAATTTGAACACGTGATAGAGCGTCGGCAACTTTATTTAATTTGCCTGGTAGATAGTTTACGGTGAAGTCGTATTCTTCTAATTTAAGTGCCCAACGAGTTAATTTGGAATTTGGTTCTTTTAAATTTTTGAGCCAAACAAGCGGTCTATGATCGGTGTACAATTTAAATTTTACTCCATACAGATATGGACGAAATTGTTTGGTTGCCCAAACTATGGCTAGGAGTTCTCGTTCAATTGTAGTATAATTTTGTTCTGCATTATTAAGGGTTCTGGAGGCATAACAGGTGGGTTTACCATCTTGGGATAATACCGCGCCTATCGCAAATTTAGATGCATCGGTAGTCAGTTCGAAAGGTTTTTCAAAATCAGGATATTGAAGTACTAGTTCATTCATTAAAATTTGTTTGCAATACTCAAAGTTCTTCAAAAATTCAGGGGTGTGTACAATTTTATTTTCTTTCTTTAAACATACGGTTAAAAATTTAGTTATTTTGGCAAAGTCCTTGACAAATTTTCTATAATAGCCAAATAGTCCTAAGAATGATTTTATCTCGGTTCTTGTCTTAGGTGCTGGGAAATTTTTGATTGCTGATATTTTAGATGGATCTGGTTTTATTCCTTCTGAAGTAACTATATGACCTAAATATTTTACAGATTTATGTAAAAATTCCGATTTATCTAACTGAATCTTTACATTAGCATCTCTACATTTTTGAAATACATTTTTTAAACGTTGCATGTGTTCTTGAAGAGAACTTCCGAAAATTATAATGTCGTCTAGGTAAACTAGGCACTGTGTTGGAGTGAGTCCAATTAAGGCTGTATTTATCATCCTTTGGAAGGATGCAGGACTGTTACATAAACCCATAGCCATTCTTTTAAACTGAAAATGGCCTTCTTCGGTTGAAAAAGCGGTTTTTTCGCGATCTTTCTTTTCGATTTCTATCTGGTGGAAACCAGAGGCAAGATCCAATGTTGTAAAGTATTTGGCTCTGCCAAGATTGTCTAATACAGTTTCTATACGGGGCAATGGATATTTATCTTCAATAGTTTGTTCATTTAACTTTCGATAGTCAACTACAATGCGCCATTTTTGTTTTCCGGAGGCGTCTAACTTTTTTGGGACGACCCAAATAGGAAAATTATACTGTGATTCCGATGGCTCTATAATATCTTCGTTTAACATTTTCTTTATTTGCTTTTTGACTTCTTCGCGATGAATATGGGGATAACGGTATGTTTTCGTAAATATAGGTGCATTGGTTTTAGTCCTAATGTGGTGTTTTGTCAAATTCGTAACGGATAAAGGTATTTCGGGAGAGTAAAATACATCTCTGTATTGAAAACATAAATTAGTCAAAAGAGTTTTTTCGTCTTCGTTTAAATGGTCTAGTCTTAAATTGTTTTTAAATTATTATTTAAAATACTTCTGGTGTTTGGAGTTTTTATATTAAAGTTGTTAAGTCTGATAGGTTGATTTTTGCTATCGGGTTCATAGTCTTCTAAAAATAATGGATTATAAATATTTATTTCTTGTGTTTCGTTTGAAGTATTAATTACACTGGTTTTAAACCAATTATTGTGTAATTTCACTAATGCTGAAGGCATAATTAATTTGTCATTAAATTTTAGTTTTGGAGCTATTTTAGTTCCATTCTTTCCTACTGCTGGTAAATTTACAAAACATTCTGTACGCGGAGGTACTACAAGTTTTCTGACAAAATCTGAGTTTTTAAATTTGGAAAAATTACATTCGTTACGTTTTTGAATTTCCTGTTTAGTTTTTGATGGATTATAATAGAACGGTATTACTGTTTTTTCTGTTTGGATGTGCATCCATTTATAATCTATTCGTGCGGATAATTTTGAAAGTAAATCGGATCCAATAAGTCCTACATAGTCTTGGTGAAAATTGAATAAATAACACGTATGTGTTCCGTTTTTATAAAAAAGATTAGGAATGGGTAAATCTGCAATTAAGTTATGTTGAGAAATTCCATGAGATGTAACTATCTCGAATTCTGTTTCATAAATATAATTTGGAAAATGTTGTTGTACAAAATCTGGAGAAATTATTGTTTATGAGCTACCTGTATCTATTAAAAGTTTATCGCCGGTGGCGGGAATTATAATATAAGGAAGATTTGATTTTGGATTTATATTAAAAGTTAAAATATTCTTTTCCGAGGCTCTTAATAAAAATTTACAGTATCGTTTGGATCTGGATATTCGAAATAATCGTAAGTATGGTCTAAATCTTGTGATTCGCAATTTTCAGTTGTATCTTGAAAATTGTCAGGGTCAAAATATTCCTGAGGGTTTTCGTTAAAATTTTCTGGAGTTGAAAATTCTCCATTTTCAAATAAATTTTCGGCTAAGTTTTCATACTCATCCGGAGGTTTTTCTTGATGGTAATTTAAATGATTAAAATTTCTATTAACGTTTTGAGAATTTGCTCGATATTTATTGGGGAAATTTGATTGTTGAGTAGCTGGTCTTTTTATAGTGCTAAAGTCCATAGGTTCTGGTTTATTTGTTGGTGAAAAATTTGGTTTAGGTGCAAATGCATTAAAGCTTGAATTTTGAGTTATTCTAGAATTATTAGGATTGTTAAAATTCGTTGGACTTTTAAAATAGTTGGGATTTTGATTAAAATTACTTTTAGGATTTTGGTTAAAATTACTTCTATTTGGTTGGAATGGTCTTTGCATAAAATTTGGGTTATTAAATTTAGGTTTCATATCAACCTTTCTTGTTTGAATATTGGAAGTTAAATTTGATTTATTTAATTTCTGACTTTGAAAATTATTTTGATTTTGAGAATATCTGATATCAATTTCTTCTTTTACTATGCTTAAGGCTTGTTCTAGTGAAGTTGGGTTTCTACTTCTTACGAAGCTTCCTAAATTTTCATTTAGTCCACTTGTAAAAGTGCGAAGTGCTAAATCTTTGTTAGCCTTTAATTTATAAGTGATAATGTCTTTTGATTCTTGACTCAGAGAAACTTTAGAATTATAAATAGCCAAATGGGTTCTAACTTTATTGAAAAATTCTATGGGAGAGTCTTTATTCTGTTTTAATTTAGTTAAATCAATTAAAAGATTCAATTCTGACCTTTGGTCGCCAAAATTTTCAATTAAGACATTTTTTAAGTCTTTCCAAGTATCATACTCGTAACCTGTAATTACTTCTAACGCTTGACCTTTTAATTTATTCCTTATCGAATTTAAAATTACTTGGTTGATATAATCGTTTAAATTTTCTGTGCAAAATTTGGTTGCAATGATTTCTGCGGATCTGACAAATTCCGAAAGAGTGGCTTGATTACCATCATATGTGGGAATTTCATTTAGTAAAGCTACATTAAAATGTGGGAGAAACAATGATGCGTTTTGGTCAACCATATTTGTTGTAACAACCCAAAATTATTTAAAAATAAAATTCTAGGGATTGAATTCCTTGGTGAGCGTGATCGATCTCGTGACATAAAATTTTACAATTGTTTAAAAATAAAATTATAGGTGTTTTACCTAATGATTCAAGATCTCCTTTAACATAAAAATTTTGTTGACAAAAATTAATTTTACTTTATTTGTTTCACTTATTTTTAATTTTTATTTATGTAAGTAAACAGTTTAATGACTAGGGGGTGCTTAACAGGGGGTAGGAGCCCTACGCGCAAGAACGCAAGCACAAATGCAAATTAAGCACACCTAGTATGTGCAGCAATTGGTCTGGCTTACTACGTTTTGCCTGAACTTATAAATAAATATTTAAAACTATGTTAGTATAATTTTTTAAAACTTTATATTAGTTAACTTTGTTGTTTTAGGCGAACGCTTTAATAATTATTTTTGAAAATTATATTACGTTACTTTGTTGCCTTTAAAATTAATTATTTTGCTTTTTCTTTAAAACTTGAAAATTATTACTTAGGCGAACGCTTTAATAGTCGTTACTTTGTTGCCTTTAAAATATACCTTTGCTTTTTCTCTAAAGCTTGAAAATTATTATTTTTAAAAATATACCTTTGCTTTTTCTCTAAAGCTTGAAAATTATTATAAAAATATGCACTTACATTGTGCGTTAAAATTGACGAACGGCGTGCGATCAAGCTACGTCCTGTTGTCTTCAAAAAGGATGCGTCGATCCTGTTGATGTCGGCTGGCCTGCAAACAGCTAGGTCCTGAAGTCCGACTTTGGATAGTCTGCTTTGCGCTAGAGCGTTATCCAAAAGTTGTCCTGGGGTCGTCGTTGTTGACGTTGCCAAACCAGAGACTGATCCCAATGATCAAGTGGTCCCAATGACCAGATGGTTCCAATAACCACGGAGGAGCAGGAGCTGGGTCGACGGGCGCTTCTCACGATCGGGCGATGTTTGTCCCTGTTGGAGATGTCCGAAGATCCGCTGGGTGGTAGGTGTCGATTTGCGGCAAAGAGCTGAACCTCAAGGAAAGTTGCTGGTCGACTCGATGTTTGTAGTTTTCCAGGTTTTCCTCCACAAATCCGAACGACTGCGCCAGTTTTATTAAAAGGCCGCCGAAACGACTTTTTAAAAAACGTTTATTTTTATTTTACAATGAAATATAACATTGGAAGCACACAGCTAGCCGCCGGACAATTTCTTACATCTAGCTATGATACGAACACAATGGAACTTATCGACTGACTGGAGCTTAACTTAGAGGTGCAAGCTACTAGTATATATACTATGCCTAATCAGCTAAGATAAGCGTTATCTCTAAAAGGGAGCGTGAGACAGGAAGCCACGTGCGTTCAAGGTTGCAGACTTGCAGTTCATACAAAGAAGCTATTATTGTTCAAGGTTGCAAGCTTGCAGTTTTACACAGGGGGCCTATTGTCTATTCATAATATAACTCGCATAGGTTACACGATCATTTTGTTGCATCAAATGTGTATGTCATACCTTATACACCAATGACGATATATTTGTGATGTCACCAATCGTATTGTCAAACATCTCTAAAAATAGGATGTGCTACCACAGAATAAACACCTAACGGACTCGGAAGCGACACTCTGTTTAGCAAGTGTCTGAAAATTATCGCGTAGCCATGTTGTCAGCGAGTAGATTTGTATTTCCATGCATTGGTTTTAACGCAATTTGAGCGATTTACGACCGTGTTTTATTAAAAATTAGTAGAAAAATGAGATTTATTTGAACATCAGTGCATTAAAAGGTGGTCGGTGGTGTGCAATCATATGTAATTTTATAAATATCCCGCTTGATGTTCTCTATTTCAACTGTTTGACACGATTCTACGATTCTGCACAGTGTGTCGGTTTTTGAAATTGTATTTCCTGTGTTGTTGGGCTCGGCATTCGCCTCGCCCAACAATATTCACAGTCGTCTGGGAATGTTACGCTTTTGGTCCTAGACACACAATGTACTATTTTGCACTACTAGTCTCAGAACGCACCATTATTGGCCTATCTTTAGGTCGTGAAGTTGTTTTTATTTATACTAGCAACATGCTATTGTAAATTTTCGCCATAGAAACAAAATATGAAAAGCTACTCATAACGCCCAATGGATTTGTCAAATTATTTCTCCCTCAAACTCATGGTAACCATGCAACTACATATAACGTTTTAGCAACCATACAATAAGGCAATCCTTGATGTTACTTACATACAGTGTCGGACTGGCCCACCGGGCAACCGGGCAAATGCCCGGTAGGCCAATCCAGTTTGGAGGCCACACATATTTTTTTCAAAGCATAAAAACAAAAGAAACTGCAGAAATGTTTTTACAAAATTCAAAAAAAATTCAAACTTTGTGTCAAAGTATTGTCCCAGTTTTGTTTGTGCATGCATGCATCATGCATCTATTATTTCTTAGTAGTTGTGGAATTCCGGCAGCGTCAGTCACAAAATTCCTTGATTCAATTACAGAGAACGCGTATTTAAACGATTATTACACACAACTGTCACATGACTGATATCATCCAATGAGAACCATGCATTTTTTGAAAATCGACCAATCCCGAACTAATTACCTAATAAACGCCCTAGAGATGATTATCAAGCGATAAGCTCCCTAGTGCTGATTATCGACCTCGTAGATGGTGTTATAATTAGAAATAGAAGTGTGAGAAACAAGCAATTTGAGGTTTTTGACATTATTAGATCAATTTTAAATCATAAATCGTATACGGATTTTGTGTAATAATCACTTATAATGCCATGAGTAGTCAAAGTTATGTCGAATATTTTTGCTGTGGTATGACGAATTGGGTTTAGGTTCGATTAGGACGAGTGCGCTAGCACGAGTACTAATCTTAAGCGCAAAGGACATGAGTAGTGATACCACCGCAAAAATAATCTACTTAACTTTGACTAAGACTGGCATTCGAGGGACTATTCAATGAACCAAACTACTTTTTCAAATTAGTTTTCAGTAAATCTACCAACAAACTACGCAATTTCTATAGTAATGGAACACCAATATTGACTTTTTCTAATAAAAATCACATTTGTTTAAAATATTCACTATACCACTATACCAATTGTCAGTATAGTTTACGCTCATTGGTGCAAATAACAAAAATACTAAATTATGATTGGTTAATAGTTAACATGAAGGGGGTGAGTTGAATAGTCAAGGGTAATACCACAAGCAGTGGATATATTTTTGACAAATATTTTGTCGTTTCCATGTAAATTATTGCGTTTAAATTTCACGATACAAAATCACATCAAAAATGTCACGAGCCGAAGGTGAGTGACATTTAAATGTGATTTTGTTGAGTGAAATTTGCAATAATTTCCATGGAAATGGCAAAATATTTAAAAAAAATATATCCACTTCGAGTGGTATTTGGGACGTCTATTTAACAATATTAATACATAACGATTAACTTTATTGAAAAATAATCCAACGATTAATATAATTATTCATTCTCAATTAAATTCAGCGGAATACTTCCAAAACACAGCATTTTAAAATTTTTAAAACAAGCCACACAGTTTGTTGGGGTTTAGTGTTACGTAACCTAGCGATATCACTAAGGACAGAACATCGTTGCTAAGCGATACTTCGCAACAAGGCTATTTATTTTTTGAGTACGTACATTGTTTTATGAATATTTTGCATGGTGCCCAATATTCAGTGATATACTGCTGTTATTGGTTGAAAAAAGCAAATGTCTGCAATGTGATTGGCTTATATGTTATAGTGTTGAATAGTCTTCAAAATATAAACGCGGGCAGCACACTTACAGATAATTTTGCCCGTGCCATGAGTCATCGTGCTGATTGCCCTTAGAAAACTGCCCTCGGGACTAGGGCTGGGCGATATTGAAATTCTGATATCGATTATCGATAACTAAGAAATATCGATACATATCGATATATCGAAATATCGATACATATCGAAATATCGATATATATCGATAGCTATCGATAAATATCGATATTTATCGATAAGTATCGATTATATTAATTTATCGATAAATATCGATAGTTATCGATAAATATCGATAGTTATCGATATTTCTGGACAAATATCGATAAATATGGGTACTATATCGATAACTATCAATACATGTACATATGTATATACACGTAGTATATTTTGTTAGTAGATATATATCGATATGTGCAAAACTTGTAAATATTAAATTCAATATCGATATATCGATACATCGATATTTAAAGAAGGGTGTATCGATAAACGATATATCGATATATCGATAATATTATCGATAATTATCGATATATATCGATATGTGCAAAACTTGTAAATATTAAATTCAATATCGATATATCGATATATCGATACATCGATATTTAAAGAAGGGTGTATCGATAAACGATATATCGATATATCGATAATATTATCGATATATCGATATTTTCGCCCAACCCTACTCGGGACAGTTTTCATTGCAACCAGCACTCGACCTCTGGCGTGTGCAAAATTATCGGTATGTCTCGCCCTTGTTATATTACTATTGAAAATATTGAAGTGGCAACTTATAAAGTGATTGTTAATCAATTAATGCAAAGCATGGAAGACCGATTCACCAAAAAGGAGGAGGTTTACAGAACTTTCAGTTTCTTTGATCCGAGTACTTTTCAACATACTGCTCAACTAAACGGATAAACTATTCCTGATTTCGCTTTTGTCGCAATTTCAAAGCTAAGAAACATCCCACAAGACATCATAAAACAAAAATTTACTCATTTCTCTAAAAAAAATTCACTTTACAAAAAGAATAATCCCAGCCTATGGTGATTGTGACTGAACCAATCACTACTCCTGATCACGACACTAATAGTGATGACAACGAAAATTACACTGAAGAAGATCCAAGTTTTCAATTAAATATTTGCATTGGTGAGGGGACAAAAAGTGATTGTGCTTTAAAATTTTACACAAATATAATTTGCACGACATTACATATAGTTAGCAATTTGTACTTAGCCTACAAATACTTTACTGACATTATCATTCTCCCAAGTAGCCTGTGAACGCGTATTTTCTAAAGTGAAAATAATCAAAGATAGGCTAAGAGCTTCTTTATCACAAGAAAGGTTAGAACGTTTTCTAATTTTGAATGTGGAGTGTGATCTACTTCAAAGCTTGAATTTCAACGAAATCATTGATAAGTTGCCAAATAAATCTCTTTAAAATCAAAATTATTGATGTGATCCATATTGTTAAGTATAATTGTTATAATGGAATAGAGTGTAAAAGCTCCTATAAGGTCAAAGCTTGTGATCGTAATTATTTATATTTTTTCGTTATAATTGTTCCAAACTCAAAGTTTATAAACCATAATAGATAAAGAATATCTTTTCGTGATTTGTTTGAATTTCAAAGTTTATACTCGTAGGAGTATAATAATTACCTAACTCCTACCTATTTTATTTTTTGTAACCTTGTTCCATGTTTAACTTTTAAAATTATTAGAATCAATATTTTTTCTTACCCCTCCCCCCCCCCCTTCCTCTTATTTTTACATGTGGAGGCCACGTGCATCCTTTGCCCGGTAGGCCAAATTTTGCCAGTCCGACGCTGCTTACATATTCTAATTTTAAATGTCATTTCATACTATTCTTACTAATATGCTAGTAAATAAAATATTGTCTGCACCATGAGAGATATTCATGTTCTTTACCTTCAGTTGACTTACAGACCTCGGGCCAGAGCCCTCGGTCTGCAACACATGTCAACCTCAGGGAAAAAACATATTTATATCTCCCTTAATGCATAAATACCTATCTATGTATTCTCCACCTTGGGAGACAAAGTAAAATAAACAATTTTCACCGTGTTAACTAATAAATTGCTAAGTTACCAGTTACTACTTTAATTTTGACGTTTTAAAAAGCTTTATTGTCAGGTTGACAGTGAAAATATTTTCGAAATTTTTTGGGAATTTTGGGTATTAAGCCGTTTAGGTAGTGCAAAATAGCTATTTATGCAACAAGTGCTAAAAGTTGACGTTTATGCACGAGATATGAAAATTATGAAACGAAGCCGAAGGCTGGGTTTCATAACATGTCTCGTGCATAAACGACTTTTAGCACGCGTTGCATACAATAGTTTATCTACGACCTTAATTTTTACCGTTATTAATCCATAAGTATCGATTTAGATTTAACAAAGGTTTGCATTTACCACACTTCTAATTTATGTCATAATAAACAGTAGGCCTTGCCGCGCGGACGAATGTTTGCGAAACCAGTACTGTCAAGGTCAGTTACGAAATGTAATTATTAAAACTCCACATCTGACTGTATTCATTACATAACGGTTTAATTATTTCAAAAACACTTTACCTGTAACGCAAGAAGCAACTAGAATAACTTTACAACTTCACTTCCAGTTCGAAATTGTAGTTTTATAACCTCACTTCACTTTTAGCGCGTGGGCCAAAAGTAAACAGCTGATTTCTTTAACCACGGTAAACTATAAAACGTCACTTTTAGTGAAACAAGCTAGCGCTAAAAGGCCTACTTTTAGTAGTGATCGTAGATAAAATAGTATATACACCACGGTAGCGAATCCTCTTATAACCTTCGGGCGTTAGATACTTCGCGCTCAGTATCTAATATGCTCTCAGGTTATAATACTGGGCTTCGCTACCTTGATGTAACGGGTGTTCATTAGAATTTGTGGTCTAGTCAGCTTTGGAACTGATGAAGTCATGTCGTGCATTAAATCATAATTCTGATAACTGACACTGGTGACACTGTAAGTAGTGTAAGTCTAGAGTTCCTATATGTACTAAGAGTTGAGCCATTGGATCCACAAATCAAGGACCATGTGATGTAGCAGAGCTATATTTCAGTTGTTTTAGTTGAAAGAAGTATGCATAAAGTTTAAAATCAGCAAAAATCAGGTACTCCATGGTTTGTGGATCCAAAACAAGTCACCCTACATGTCCCAACTCTTTCATATACAGGGACTCTATGTAAGTCTAGAGTCCCTGTCTTACTATATACAGGGACTCTATGTAAGTCTACAGTGGCTATATAAGGACAGTGTGGTCAATTTTGGTCCTGTTTCTGATTGGTTGTTTTAAAGTCGGCCATTAAGAGTCGTTTTACGAAATTACACATAGTCACACAAAATTGGTTCGAAGTCCTTTATTATTGAAAGTAGCCTCAATATGAAGTGGAATGAAATAATCCTCATAAAATTCTACAGTGTTCTGTCTAAGCGAATGCCGAATTTTCGTTTGCATAAGTAAATGTCAACGAGTTAAAGTAAAATGGTTTTTGCGAAAATTGCGCATTAGTCCAAATCAAAAGCTATAATAAACTATATAAATGTCTTAATGCCAAAGATTATGGTATCAAATTAAAGAGAATTTATAGGTTACGTAACACTGAATATTCTATTCCTCTAAATGAACTGGTGGAATAAATACAACGGTTTGATTATGAATATAAATCTCAAATTTTTTTGGTGAGCTTTTGTACGTAATCTCTGTGTCGATCAACGCAAAATTTTGTCAATTTTCGTTTTCTACGTAGAAAAACACAATAAAGAATATAAAAAAAGGGCACCTTGACTTATATTCCAATATTAGCGTAGAGATATACAGTGCCTTTCGAAATAATCGAACGTTTTTGAGTGGTCATTATTTTGGCGCTAGTTATTTTAACTAGTTGATGTTAGTTACACGTGCAGTGTTATTTTTGGACATTGAGATTTCTCATTGGCGTTCGTTCGTAGTGCTTTAAGGTGTTACATGAAGTTTACAACCGGTTTCAGTTATGCTAGTTTACAATACAGCTAAATCGCTAAATGCCGTCTTCCTGTTCCCCGTCTCCAAACCTCCCTGTTCTGTGCTTGGTCTTCTTCCAGGTTCCTCCATGGCTCTCCGAATACCCTCATTCCACGGTTTGCGTGGTCTACCTCTTTTTTTCTTAACCGGCGGCGACCATTTAAAGATCTTCATAAGCCACGTCGTCTCCTCCATTCTCCAATTCTGTCCACAACTGATTTTGGTGCCTCCATTCTGCGTCTTATTTCCTCGTTCGTCACTCTATCTCGTCTCGATACCTTTGCGCTTTTTCGTCCATTTGAACTGTGTTGAGTCTTCGTTTCATTTCCGCTGTTACAGTCCATACCTCACTGCCATAACATAGCACCGACTCTACCATTACTTTACCTCTTCTTTTTTTGTTTTTGTTAGAGATAGTATTGTCCCATCAAATTGATTTTAAGTACTAGGTACTTTGTACTATTCGAGTTCTGATCTCTTCTGTTCCCAAACCTTTTCCATCGATTGTATTGCAGCACTGAGGTATTTAAACCTTTCTACTTGTCTTACTGCGACATCTTCATTTATTAAGACTTCATATTGTACTTTCGAGTTGACTAGTAAATACTCCGTTTCCTCTAAACTTATGCTAAGGCCCCATTTATCGTAGCACCGATGTAATCTCTTTATCATATATTCCAAGTCGAACGCATCTTGTGCTATTACAACAATAACATAATTATAAATTGTCACATTTAAATACTGTGCAGAATATTAGTTTTTCAGGGCAATAGATGATAAAATTTGACCCGCTTGTGACGCTAATGAATTATTTGACACTGACAATTTACAATTGTCAGATTTGAAAGGTTTTATTTTCTTCCATAACCAAATGAACAGGTTCTACCAACCTTTTTGAGAACAACTTAAAAGTAACTAAATATTTTTCCTGTTAATGGCGGATATTTGCGTCGACCAATAGCGGCGAAGACATCCCTATGGCCACACTGTCTTGCATATAGTCACTGTATGTAAGTCTACAGTGACTATATAATCACTATATAGTCACTGTATGTAAGTCTAGAGTCCCTGTAAACTATATACAGGATCTCTATGTAAGTCTATTTCAAATTCGATGTTAGCAGGTTAGGTTTGGCGTCAGTTTTGACACAGTCTGACGCAAATCCTAACCTGCTAACCTCGAATTTGACATTGACTGACAGTGTCACCAGTGTCAGTTATCAGCCATATGATTTAATGCACGACATGACTTCATCAGTTGCAAAGCCGACTAGACCACAAATTCTAATGAACACCCTTTATAATATAATATATCTACTATTATTTTAAAATGCAATATATGAACCGTAATTTTATTGAAAAAGAAGCATACTTGCTGTAAACTAAAGTCTTTATAGCATTTGATCAACAGAATTCCTTCCTCCGTAGAGTATATTATGTTTTTACATATTCAGTAACGTTTCCATATTGCATTTAAAAAAAAGTGTTTACATATTGCACGTTTTAATAAACTCCCTGTATAATTATGGCCCCATCCGTATGTACGCTGTAAAAGATCCCTTGCTAGGGTTGAAATCCTTTAGTCACGGTAAAATTCTAAGTAGATACGACTTTGACCATATGACCAAAGCAGTCGGTGTCTAGGGTACCTGGTACTCCGCATGCCTAGACCAGCGTACATAAATCAAACAAGTAGAGACACTCATTATAAATGTTAAAACCTGTCTAGAGTGCCTGGGACAGTAGCTCGGGGGGTATTCTAAGCTTGACTATCAGATGGCAGCACAAAATTCTACCGATCAGAGTCAGTTACTACCTCTGCAACCAATCATATGTGATAAAGTAGTGGCGCCATCAGTTAGTACTATCGGAAAGTACCCCCCAGGAGCCGTTCAAGGTCATCCAAATCAGAATTTTGATATCAAAGGAACCGACAGTGAGTGTCTCTACTTGTTTGATTTATGTACGCTGCCTAGACCTTGTTCATTACAAACAAACAAACAAATTTTTATAAACCTTTAATTTCGATATCCTTTTGGAACGTGCTTATAGTAATTTAACCTCACTTTAGCTGTAACGACTTTTGTGACTAGATTCGAGGTGCAGTTCGAAAAAGAGCATCATTTTCCAGGTACCACACTCAGGAATATTTACAATAATTTGACACAAGTTTCCTGGGTGGATAATACTCGTAGGAGAATATAATTCGTTGAACTTTGAGCCAATCATCATCTCTTAAATTTAGGACATTGGCTAATAGGACCTTCTACCCATATAAAGTGCCTTCAGAAATGATCCAACGTTTTTGAATGGCCATGGTTATACATTGTATGAATAATATGTTAATAGTACTGTAAGTCTATGTCAAATTCGATGTTAGGTTTTGCGTCAGTTTTGACACAAACGTAAACAGTGCCAACCTAAGAAAAAAAAATTACAACCATTTATGGTCACCAGGTATTATACAGGCACTTTTAGCCTAGGTGAGGTTAGGTTAGTTAAAAAAAATATGAAACATGTAACCATGGCGTGTCAAAAAATGTGAGCAAAGAGCAGACATTATTAGTGTACCTGTATAATACTTTAGTAAGAGTAGAGCAAAGAGCGAACAATTTTGGATCATTTTTTCATGGCTACCAAGATTTAATGATATATTGAAAAACAAGATTGGAAAAACTGACACGCGAGTTGTCAGTTCCATCAAATTTAAGGTTAGCAGGTTAGCTTTTGTGTCAGTCTGTGTCAAAACTGACGCAAAACCTAACCTGCTAACCTCGAATTTGATGAAACTGACCACTCGTGTGTCAGTTTTACCAATCTTGTTTTTCAATATATCATTAAATCTTGGTAGCCTTTGTTTTTTGTATGATTAACTTGAAAAGAGGCTTCCACGAATGGGGCCCCCAGTTAATCCGCTGCGAATTCCGGTTCAATGGGATTGCCGGGAACTGCCACTTAATAACCCTGACTTGGGTTCAGTTATTTGTTGGAGTGAAACAAGACTTAACAAACACGAGTATATTGAGTAACAACGATTACAAACGTCACTGATGGACCGATGATTTTTTACAATAGCTTCAACTGTTGTGACACGCTTGGATTGGCCACGCGGAAATAGCGAATTGCGCGTAACCGTAACACAAAACAACCTGGAAACGTCTTTCCCAGGGAGTTAGACCGACCGCAACCCAGCACAAAGCATAGCTGAACTTGCTTACTCGAAATTCTGAATCTAACTAACGCTGAATTTACAACGAGCCGAACTCGCAAATTCATCAAGGAGGGGAAAGCTCAAACACTATTGGCTGAGGCGATCCTGCGTAGCCAATCGGAGCGTCGCACGTAGGAATAAATACTTATTCTAAGAATCTTAATGCTAAGCTCTCTCAATGAGGCATTGTATTGAACGAAATCCATAACACATGAATCCCAAATATGTTAAGTCGGCTTAAGTTCTATTAGAAAATGTATCCATCAGCTTAAAAGCCATTAAGGGAAGCTTACAAATTCCTTTCCAATATTAACAGAGGCAAACAAATACGGCAAGATGCAAATTTGACTTTACCACGACCTTTTAATGAGATAGAACAGTTATGACTTGAATTACATGAATAATTATAATCAAAAAGGTTTTGATGCACGCATCTGTGTGAATCAAACAGCCTTGAAAAAATGATCCAAAATTTTTCGCTGTTTGCTCTACTCTTAAGTATTATACAGGTACACTAGACATTATCGCAGAATTTTTCCCAAAATATTTAAATTGATTTTTTCTCAGGAAACCACGAAATGTTAAAAAGTGTTCCGTTTAAGCCTGGTTCCCCTCGACGAGCAGTACCTAGTGTCCGCCAAAAAGTCGGCATAATATGGGCAAAATTTTATTTTTGATTTTTCAAAAAAACTTTTTATGTCAATAATTTGTGCTTGTCTAAAAGCCTATTTAGCCCATATCATATATACCGAGTGATTTTTACTTGTTTAGAAAATGGAGTTTTTCGAAATTGTCAAAATCGAAAAAGTGCTATTTTTCGGAAATTAAGTAATATTTCAATGAGATTTTTTAGAGTGCGTTATTTTTAGCTAACTAAACAATCTCAAGGCCAGAAAACCCCTAATTTTTTTTAACTTAAGCTAAAACTTAATTTTTCTATTTTTTAAATATTTTTCAAAATTTTACATACAAATAGTTAATATTAAAGTTCAATTTTTGTATGTGAACACTTTAAAGAATTATAATTGGTGAATATAATATAAAATATTAATTACTTCTTTGAATTTTTTTATTATTTACCGAAAAGTAGTATGTTTGCATAATTTTTACGTTTTCTATGGAAGGCGCTTGTTAGGAGAAATATTTTTCAATTCTAATTAATATCGATTTAAATTCAAGAAACTCCTAATCTAGCCCTGTTAATGAATTATTGTTACAAAAATCCTGTAATTGTTCTTTTACAGTTGTGTAAATGAGGAAATTGTTTAGAACATGTAATTGGATAAAAAAAAATCCTTATTTAAACAACTGTAAAGGAACATTTACAGGATTTTTGTAACAGTAATTCATTAACAGGGCTAGATTAAGGTTTCTATAAGCCATTTAAATCGATATTAATTAGAATTGAAAAATATTTCTCCTAAAAAGCGCCTTGCATAGAAAACGTAAAAATTATGCGAACATACTACTTTTCGGTAAATAATAAAAAATCTAAAGAAGTAATTAACATTTTATATTATATTTACCAATTATAATTCTTTAAAGTGTTCACATAAAAAAAATTGAACTTTAATATTAACTCTTTGTATGTGAAATTTTGAAAAATATTTAAAAAATTGAATAAATGATTTTTAGCTAAAGTTAAAAAATAGGGGTTTTCTGGCCTTGAGATTGTTTAGTTAGCTAAAAATAACACACTCTAAAAAAATTTCATTGAAATCTTACTTAGTTACCGAAAAATAGCACTTTTTGGATTTTGATAATTCCGAAAAACTTCATTTTCTAAATAAGTAAAAATCACTCGTTATATATGATAGGGGGTAAATAGGTTTTTAGACAAGCACAAATTATTGACGTAAAAGGTTTTGTTGAAAAATCAAAAATAATTTTTTTTCCCATATTATGCCGACTTTTTGGCGGACACTGTATACAGGGTGTCCAAAAAATGGCGGATTAACTCTACGGTGCGTTACTGAGAGATGCCTTATGAACCCTGGAAAAATATGAAAAAAAATCCCTGGGCCGTATTTTTCGAAATATTTCGAAATTAATAAAAATAAATCTGGCAACATTGCTACTGCAACAATTTCTCAATCAAAAATGTATCCATAGTAAGTTGTTAATATGTTGGTGACACTGTAAGTCTATGTCAAATTCGAGGTTAGTAGGTTAGGTTTTGCGTCAGTTTTGACACAAACTGTCGCAAAACCTAACCTGCTAACATCGAATTTGGCATGAACTTACAGTGCCACCAACATATTATTCATACAACAAATATTTCAATGCCAAGCTTGATTTCGTATATTATTATTGTACAAAGCCTGTTTGCCATATTTAGTAACAGGAAATCAGTTTTTTAAAATACTTAAATATTGAAAACAATTTAGTTAAATCCCAAGAATATTAAAAAAACAGATATTTTTAATAAGTCCCAGATATATTTGACACTATAATTATACACTAGTTATTTAAATAAATGGATTTCATTACCCACCTTTGACCAGAAATATTTCGAAAAATACGGCCCAGGGAATTTTTTTCATATTTTTCCATGGTTTATTAGGCATCCCCAAGTAACGCACTCTAGAGTTAATCCGCCATTTTTTGGACACCCTGTATTTTAGGATTCTAAAATGTTTAAATAATCAATTTTTTACTTTTCTCCTTGTTAAGTTCCACCCCCTGTACATCTGTAAAGGGGCTTTTCCGCGATATGGGATCCTCTCTCTTCTAGTGTAACACGTGCTGCATTAGGGAGCAGGACAGAACTGTGAATTTTCCGCTGCTTGTTTAGTTGAATATATTACCAACAGATAATTTTGTCCCATCAGTGGTTCGATGTGACATGGATGGACCCCAAGGTAGTTTTTAAGTTTCAGTTGACCGATTGCTCTCACTCGAGACGAATATGTAGCTGGAAGGAGGAATAGAATTACAAGACTGTTGATGTTATTCGGATAGTCACTTTTAAGTAAATGAAATCTCAAATGTTAAAAGGGTAAGTGTCTGTTAATTTGGCCTGAAGCGGCATAACATGTCTTCTTTTATCGCTCATTGTTGAAATGTTTTTGTCATCGAAATGAGTACTGCAGTCTAAATGGCTTGACCGATTTTGCTAAAATTTTATATTTTCATAGTTTCCACAATGAACGAAAACTTTTACAGAGAAAAAGGCGTTTTCCCGGTCACATGCCTTCTTTAAAAACATATGTAGAATTTTACCTCTAATTCTTAGTTGATCAAGTCAAAATTGACTATGATTTTATAAAGTTTCGAGAACATCAAAATTCGATTTTTCGAAAGCTGGACAATTGTTTGTGTTTAATTTCTTTACAATAAAAACCTGAATGTAGTTGTGTTTTATATCAGGTTTACATCTTCGATTATATCTATATTCTATAATTTCACCAAATAGTTGACGGGTAGTTTGGTACAACTAGGTTGTTAGAGCCTGGTTTCTGAATATTATTTAAACAAGTAGAAATAAACTCAGTTACGTATAAGAACTGTAAATATCATGGAGCTGAGTTTAAATTTTTTTTAGTGGTCTTTTAAGTTTGGTTTCTAGTTGTTTTTTTAGTATGGGAAAGTACAGAGAATCTACGTCGCCAATTGTTAACCTTATAATGTAGCAAAGAGTAAATGCAAGTTAATAAAATATACGGTACCCCCCACCCAAGAAAAGCGCCCTTCCGTGCTGTCCAAGAATACTTCGATACTCAGCATCACCTCCTTTCGCTAATACAATGAAATGCTATGAACGAGTTATTTATCAAAAAAAAAAAAAAAAACAAAACAATAATTTTTTTTGCCGTCGACCATAGCTCAAAAGTAGATGTTGCCTTCATTTTCGGAGGACCTATCGTAGGAAAACGATCCAAGACTTCAGGATGGTGCTTGGCGACCGGAATCGTGTACACATACGAACATACATCCCCCGCACAGCACGTTTAGGCACCCCCCAATACGGGGGATTGATCTAGTGGGCTGGGATCTTCACCAAAAGATCCGCACCGCCAAGACGGAGATTTGATATAGTGGGTTCATTAGTCGGTTGGCTCGAATTTTAGAGATATTTGACTCAGAGTGGTTTTCGATATGAGGGAATTTCAATACTTCGTACACTTCGTGTCGAAGTAATAAAAATATAATAAACAGGTGGGCATGGGTTCAAATCTGGCCGGAGCCGAGAATTTTCTTCGAGAGAAAATAGTTAGCTGTAAATTATTAAGGTTGTTGTATGGTATGGTTGGATGCGGCGGAGCATAATGTAAGTCAGCTGCAGCCCTTTACCTTCGTTGCACTTCCCGCTCAGTATGAATGGTGCTCGATCAAGCTAATCACCAACATTCAAAAGTTTGTTTTGGCGCCCGAGAAGCAGGCCCAACTTAATTTTCTTTATAATTAATGTTATATTTTGAAGACGGAACAAACCAAGATGCTTAATCCTCATTGTTGATATTGATCATGGTTATATTTTGTAAAATAATAGCTGATGCTGTTGTATGAAAGTTCTGATGTGCCACTTGGCACATCCAGCAATCCGGAAAATTAATCTTTTACGTCATCCACAATCAAAGGAAATCTCTTAAAATTTAACAGTGCTGTAGCACTTGAAATTATAAGAACCGATCACAATATTATTCTGCTACTCTGAAACCATTCTTTGAATTGAGAATCCTGCTGTCATTGAATGATTTTTTTGGTGTAAATGTCTTTTTTTCATGTACATAACGTCGGAACTCTTTCACAAACAATATATTTAACATTATTTCACGCGAGCAGCTGTCGTATATTTAAAACATTGCATTACCTAATGCTTAGTTGTAGTCTTAATAAATCCTCAAAAGTAATTTTTGAGTAGCATTTATTTACTTTTTCTATTGAAAAAGAACCATTTTTAAGATACCCGCTCCTACAGGTACTTACGAGGAATCTGTACTATTTCAAGCGGTTCACTTTTCTTTAAAACTGAAGCTGCTAGACGTCGCTAGAGGGCGCAAACTTTCATAAAACATTTCTCTTTAAATTACCCGTCATTAACCTTGTTACTATCAGATGTCGCTTTGAAAATCTATAATTTTTTTGATGGGAAAGGTCAAATTTACACATATTGTTTTGAGTAAACCTCAGATAGGTGTTGCAAATTCTGTATATTCTTGTTTGATCTGATTAAAATTCTTTTCATCCTAACTCGTTATAAAATACTCCAGATCTAAGAGAATTTAAAAATCTGGCAACACTGTGACGGTGGTCACATCGTGCAGCCGTCCGGTATCGATTCCTTCCTTTCGGGGAGCTGCGGTTCCCAGCCGGCAGATGGCGCGCGCGCTGAAATCGTACAAACCGGGTCCGCCATTGTTACGAGTCGGCTGCTTTTGCAGCCTTGCCTAGAATATTTTCGACATTATTTTTGGTGCTTGGAGGACTGGAGGCGAGCCTTTAGGTCTGTTTTTGTGTTTTAGACGTACTGCCCTTCCTCTAAGTTCCCTAGCCGCGCGATTACAAAGCATGCCCGACCTTGCCAAATGCATTATGATGTTATTTTTCAAACATTGATTTAGTTTATAATGGCTTACGGCCACAAACCCCTATTTTTTTTCATCCGCGTGCTGTAATTATTTTTTGTTGCTTTCGGCCAACCAGTACGTGCCATCCACGTTGTCTTCGGAGGCGCGACGACGGCTATTAACGAGCAGTTAACGAAATATGGCTTTGTCTTTTAAGTCTAATTTTATGCTTAGTAGAAATTATACATTTCATATCATTTACTTCGAATAGTGTGTAATTAATTATTATTGAAACACACGTACGTAAAGCTCAATGCGATGTCTTACTAACGGTTTGCATTAATTATACATTTTTAAATGCATGTCTTAACCACTAGCTTGAAAAAGAGTGTTTTTTATTAAAATTGAGGCAAAATTTAGAACAATTTAAAAACAGCAAAGGGTATTTTTTTAACGTCTTAGCAGTTTTAATGATGGTATATAAAGTTTAATTAGAGATATTTATTGAAGAAAATATATAAATTATATTTTCAATCTCTAGAAATCTGGTTGTTCGAACAATCTTAATCATTTGCGAAATGACAAAATTAATACGAAGACTGTTTTTTGTTAATTGCTAATAGCAGGCCATGGATGCCAAAAACAAAAACATTACATAAATTGAAAGCTCAGTTTTTTGACAGTTTGCATTTGCAACTGACAGGCGGTGTTACAGCCTATAGACATCTTTTTTTTACTTTTATAAGTTGTGGCAGCTTCTGGCTACCATCATTATTGACACTTAATAATAAATACTGGTTGTGTAATTCTAAACGTGTAGGGTGTATCTTAGAACTTGTAACGGGATCTGAACGACATCCACATAACTCAGATTTAACAAGAACTAGAATCATCTTCTGCAGTCTGCAGATAACATTTTACACAACACACGTCTCATCAACTGGGTGTGAGCAAGCTGACAAGTCAGTGAATTTTACATTTGTTAACCGAAGTGCAGATTTAGGTTAGAAAAGTTCGCTGCAATAGAAGTTGTTCGCGATAAAAGTGCAAATAAATTCAGACTTTCTTTTGGTCTATTGAACTGTAACTTTTGTAGTAGGTATACAGAATTTTTCCTTTCTCAAGGATTTGAAAAATTGTGTAGTGATTGTCAAAAATCTGGTTTGTGCCTTTTGTTACACCATGATAATGCTACTTCGTATATGGCTGCAAAAACTTGAAATTGGATAAATCTGGAGTCCAGTCACTCACCTTCCAAGCAGTCTAGCTCTTGCTCCAGTAATTTATTGTTGCATCCAAACATTGGAGGAGATTTTCTGATGTAGTTGCTGATATTCTGTAAATATTTTATAACCGTCCAAAAACCAAGTTTTCTGCATGTTAAAAGCGATTTCAAAGAATGAACAAAGGTGTTATGGCTAAGGGGGAATATTATAGAAAACAATAAAGTTATTGTCTTTCAAAGGTCCGTATTTTTATATAGTAACTAATAGGGATGTCGGCGGGTACCCGGGTAAGTGTCAACCCGGGTATATTTTCAGGACCCGGGTACCCGGCTAGTGAATTATGTAATTTCTAGTAAGTCAGTCTTTTTCGGAGAAGATGATAAAAACTTAAAAAACAATAGGAATAAGCTCTAGAAAAACATAACCATGCAGTAATAACCAGAATCACCCCATCCCATACCACATAATGTTTTTTGTTTCATATAAGAAATCTCCTTCACGGAAATATTCAACCCGTCAATAGCACAAACCATTAAATCGCGTCAGTATAGGATGAAGTAACTAACATAAACATCCTCTGTGTGATTTTGATGGGAGAATAGGTACTATTTCAATTTAGTTCTGTTTAAAACTCACGGCATAAATAATGTTCCGATGTACGCTAACATTTTTGTTATATATTTCGGGTACCCTCGGGTACCCGGGTTTGATTTTAGACCGAGTACGACATCCATAGTAACTAACAAATAACAGAACAGTCTTCATAGCACACAATAATTACTAGATTTTTAAAAAATTATTAATATTAAAATGAATTAAAAGCCACCCATATTATAAAAAGTTACAGGAAGAAGTCTGAAAAATCTAAATATTCTTTTCTGCTACAGCCTGAAAAACTTGGCTTTTTTAACAGAGAATAACAGTTTCTGATGGTTTGAAATTGTGCCCCTTCAATAACTTGATTGGACACGATTGAGCCATGGAAATCAGGTTCACTTTATTTGTGTTCTTCATCTTTGTTTTTTCAATACAAAATATTTAAAAAGTTAGCTACACAGTACAAAGCAACTACCAGTTGTAGATTTTTAACATTTAGCACACCATGAAAACAATTTGAAACTTCACGAGTGACATTTAAATTTTACTCAAGTAAAAAGCAACTAATAAGACTTGCACCTCCTTCAAGTCTCTCAAAGATATTGCTTTTTCACAGAGACATCATTGCATGGGTGCTAGTGTATCAGGTACTAAAAGAATAATTTGCTTGCAACAATCACACAATTCAAATATGTCACCATATTTATCAGTCTTGATCTTTAAAAATTTGCTTTGCATAATTTTCAGAAACAAAAACTAACTCTCAACATTTTTCAGGTGTGAGTGCAACTAAACCCGACAAGAAAATAGAAAATACTAAGAAAAGCGGTGGCTGTGCTGGAGGTGATGATCTGACCATCACAAAAAATTCCAGCTCTCCTGCATCTGCCCAAAGATTAACAAGCCATAACTCAAATTTGAAGAACCCCCAAGGCAACTGCAACAATTCAAAAGCATATCCCGTTGCAGGCAACGGGAGTGTGTCAGACCTGACTGCTAATGACGCCAACTACGGCACAAGCTACTCAAACGCTGCAGCCAGTGTAAGTTCCAATCAGCCGTGCTATTTGGGCAGCTCTCGAGGAGACACCAGTTCTGATTTTAACCGTGCTTATACTCATGCCGATAACGTTTCGAACAAGAAGTGCTTTCTGAAAGGGTCAAACAGTTCGAACGGATCGAAGAGCACACCAGAAGCTGGAGGTACCAAGGCGGGACGGGGCATTTTTATAGAGGATTATGCCTCCAGATGGGGTTCTTACTACCCACGCACTGATGCTGGCTCGAATTTAAGTTATACCAATTGCCAAACTGCAGCCAAGATGTCTAGTGGTCCACCGCATCACCCTCATGGTAGGCAAGCACCGTCTCCCAATACAGCGTGGAATCATTTGCAGGTAATTATTATTAATAGTATTTAGGACGTACGTTCGTGTGATAATTTTTAATTCGAGGCCTTAATTAATGTGATGATTGTTGCTCAATAACACTAGGCGAAATGTACTTTGGTAAATTTTCAACTGTCTTGCACTACGAACTAGCCACAGGCCTTAAGGTGGTAATGGTAGGATGACCTCACATGAACGGATCAAAATTATTTGTTTATGTAAAGGGGGTTTCATTAAGAAGTTTTATTTTAAATTAATAAACTGATTATTATTCTAACGTGGAACACAATATCAATCAAATGGCCTCCTCGGCTTGTCTTGAAAATGGTAATTTTTGAGGATATTTTCATCATGTTTTTGCACAATTAAGGCACAACTTTGACAATAACAGTTCGGATATTGTCTTGTGAAGCATTCGCATAAACCTTATCCTTCACATAACTGTCATAACACCAAAAGTAGTCCAGCAGTGTCAAATAGCAGGATTTTCTTCTAATTGTCGGTCACTGGTCTGTTTTAATCACAAAGTTCCTATGAGCCCTCTTTACTCATAAGTCGTGTAGGTGGCTAGTTTTGACCGTAAAAATGGAGGAAAAGTTCCCTTGTTAGGGGATCTGCCAATTAAAGCCTCAGTGACGTGAAATGACATGTCCAGGAAACTTTTCATGCAATAACGCGATCATTTCACAGCTTGTGTGACACATATCCCATCCTTCTGCAAAAAAATATTATTCAGATTCAATTTTAAATGTCAAAATGTTCACCATGTTTATACTGAGTGTTTAGGATTTTTATGCTTTGCTCAAGTTAATATTGACCCATTATTATTAACCGCAGAGTTTTTACTTGATAACTGTCAAATATGACAGCTGAACAGGTAAAAAATGAAGCAACATTTAAAATGATTTTTACTTTTTGGAAGTAATAATCATAGCAACAAAAACTAACAACCATTTCCATTGGTCGAAATCAAAATAGACACTTCCATTTGCAGTATTATCATGACCTTGACTATTCCCTACTTCCTTGATCAAACTGTTATTTTATAATTAGAAAAAGGCACTTCCAAAACAGTAAAATAAAAAATTATGTATGTAACTCGCACGAAAGCGGACTTTTCAACTCGCCTTTTTTATGTGTCTCGCTCGCTTGGCCATAAACTGTGGCAGCTCGCCCAAAAAGGTTCTTAATTTCATACTTGTAACTAGGGATGTCGTACCGGGTCTAAAATCATACCCGGGTACCCGAAAGCAGTACCCGGGTATGCCCAGGTACCCGAAATATATAATTTTAAACTGAACTAAATTGAAATAGTACCTACTCACCAATTAAAACTGCAAGGAGTGACTTTTTGTCCGAAATTGGTAGCAGCATCAACATCATACAGATGATGTTTATGTTACTTCATCCCATACTGAATCGATTCAGTGGTACTATTGACGGGTTGAATATTTCCGTGAAGCGGATTTATTGCCTTATATGAAACAATAAACAACATTATGTGGTATGGGATGGGGTGATTCTTGTTATTACTGCATGGTTATGTTTTTTCTAGAGACTATACAGACCGATACTTTCTTCATAAAGTATCGCGATCTTGATACTGGATACCTTTTTGAAGCATATTATGATATCTATACTCAATACTTACAAAGTATCGCTGTACTTTTCGCAGTGCTTTAATAGTTCCACTTGAATTTGCTTTACTAACATGTCAAAAGTAAAATATTTCCAGCAACGGTAAGGATTAGTAAGTTTCACCATTTAAACCAAACCATCTGTATGTGAGTTATGGTCATTAAAATTGTCTTCTTATTGCCGAAACGTTTTTAGAAACTGAAATTATCTACTTTAGTTTACACTAGCATTTAAATTAAAAAAAAAACATTGCAAAAGTATAGATTATTCTATGATAGTCAATAATAAAGATAGTATTGCAATACCTATACTGGATAGATATAAAAACAGTGTTCTAGCCATCTTCCCGTGCCAATCCTCCAACGCCTTCGATTATACGTATTATCAGATTTGGTCTCCATCGCCGCTTGTATTCCCTTATTCCAAGATCTGCAAGGTCGGCCTCTACTTCCCTTGCCTGGTCGAACCTATCTCCACATTCTCTTCTGCCATCTAGTTTCCTTCATTCTCAGGTGACCAAACCATTTTAGTCCTTTTATTTCTATTGTATTACCAAAGTGATTTCAAATTTTGTATTTCTCCTTATGTCTTCATTCCTCACATAGTCCAGTGCTTTTTTGAAAATAATTCATTGTATTTGGTATTTATTATCCATACTCTTTCACTCTGTAGCATAACACCGATTCAACAAGAGATTGCCCAATATGTTTTTGTTGTTTTTAGATTGTGTTTATCCTACCACACCGAGTTTAGACAGCCTGACTTTCCTGCTTTGTTTCTTCATTTGTTACGATAGTTCTGAGATATATGAATTGGCAACTTGTTGGATTTCTATATCATTTTTTATTAGTACCGTAAACCTAGTGGTAGCATTTATTACTAGGTATTCAGTTTCCTTAATGTTGATTTTTAATCCCCAGTTTTCGTAGGTCTTATAGAGTCCTTGGAGCATAAATTCGAAATCGTATCAGTAAAAAGTGCAGAATTATGCACTAAAAAACTTTGATTATATGTTTAGTTTAGTTTAGTTTATTTATTAGTATCAGTACACAAAATAAGTGTTTATACAGGTCAGCAACCATATAAATAATGTAAAATATATAAGAAAATACAATTAACACTTTAAAACAAAATATTTAAACATACATCTATATAAAACTCTAACATAATCATTTAAAATAGAAGTATCACAAACAAACAATAATTTACAATTAAAATTTTACATTGATGACAATTATGGAAAAGAATTACTAATAAATTCAATCTCAAATACTCAGAGGTCTTCAAAGTCACTGGTGAGGTATTCTTCAAGGGAATAAAATGATTTCAAAATTAAGTAAGTTCTTATTTTTGACAAAAATAATTTCTCATTAAGTTTTTTTATATTATCTGGAAGGACATTGTAGAATTTTATGCAGTGGTAGTCAGTACCCCTGCGGGTCCTCCCAAGTCTGCGAAAGCCAGGAATGATGTTATGATTGTGGCGAGTTGGGTAGTCATGGACATCCCCATGAGTTTGAAACAGAGTGATATTTCTCCTTAAGTGGATCAAGCAACGCAGAATATAGACACACGGGATAGTCATTATCCGGAGCTCCCCAAAACAATGTCGACAACAGTCCCTGTAGCCCAGTCCTGTGATAATACGAATACATTTTCTTTGTAGGGCAAATATTTTGGGCATATGAGCTGAATGACCCCAATTTAAGATTGCATATGACATGTTAGATGCAAAATACCCATGGTACGCTGTTAGAAGTATATTCCTGGAAGCATTTTTTGACAAGCTTCTGATTAGAAAAATTATTTTCGATAGTTTAGAGGACAGTTGGGAAACAAGTTCTTCCCAAGTAAGCCTCGAGTTCAGGGATACCCCCAAGAATTTAACTGATCGGCTGCACGGGAGGTCAGGTTGAGCATGACGAAGCGAGAAGTGCATGTGTTGGGTCTTGGTGTAATTCAGACTAAGCTTATTAGCCTGGAACCACTTTTGAATATCTAGCTCTCTTTCAGATACAATTTCATTAATAGGTTCAGAGGGATGATACTGCTGCAAGTTGGTGGTATCATCTGCGAAGAGAATTAAGTCTGAATTTGGGACAGAGTTAGGCAGATCGTTAATAAAAATTAGAAACAACAGAGGCCCCAAGACTGAACCCTGAGGTACTCCATATTTGATAGATAGTTTTTTTGAAACCTGCCCATTGTAGGATACATACTGAGTACGCTCATACAGGTAAGACTTTAGTAGAGCAATACTATTAGCATGGAAATTATAAATTAGGAGTTTATGAAGTAGAATATCAAAAGAGACACAGTCAAAGGCCTTTGTCAAGTCAAAGAATGATGCATAAGTATCCAGTCCCCGCTCAAAACCATCGGAAACACCTTCCGTCAGGTTGTCGATTGCTACTGTGGTTGATCTTTTATTCCTAAAGCCATACTGTTTCTGAGTAAAGATGTTATTTTTCTCAAGGTAATCATTCATCTGTTCCTTCATAAGAGATTCAAATATTTTTGATATGATAGGTAGTAGAGATATAGGGCGGTAATTTCCCTCATCATCAATGGACCCCTTATTTTTAAACACAGGTACTATCCTTGCTATCTTTAGAGCTGTGGGAAATATATTTTGAGATATGCACAAGTTAATTAGTTTGGTAAGAGGAGAGATGATAATATTCTTTATTTTCTTTATAATCTTTACATTTAATTCATAACAGTCTCTGCTCTCACTGTTTCTTAAGCAATTTATTCTTTCCCTAACCATGTTATGTGTCACAGGTGAAAACATAAAAGGTTCATTTCTAGGATTTACAAATCTGCCAGAAATGTACTCATCAAAAGTTGTATTGGGGTATATGCTCTTATTATGCTGGAAAAATTCTTAAAAATATTCAGTTAATATGCTTTTTAAAATTATATGTGCAATAAACATTCATGTTATGAGTTTAAAACGTACGCATAAGCATTATATATTTTTTACAGTGAGTTATAACTAAAGCTGATAATTATATGCACTCAAATGTACGAAATATGTGCATATATGTGCATACATTTTGTTGAGTATATGCACCCAAAGTTACAATAAATGCACATAATATGCTCTAATTTTTTTGAAAATAAGTAGAAGTATTCTAAATAATGTAAAAATTTTAATGATTTTGTATGAGTATATTTATTTCTCTAATTTTTATTCAAAGACCTCATTCATTTTAACGTTTGACTATACAGTAGAACTCCAATTATCCGAACTCCGACTAACCGAATCGCCGATTATCCGAATCGCTTTTAGAATTTCAGAAGAAAATTAAGACGGAGCGACCTTCCCTCCGCGAAGTCAGTGTAGGCACAACGGCAAGTTAAGACAAGTTCCGGCGCATTGCAGTCACGGCGCACCTGTCATTGTTTGTTTTGATTAGCCAGTGTGCTATTGACCTTGCTCGAGGACGCTACTCTTTCGCTACGGCTTATGTAACTTTTGTTTGTGCGTGTACAATACTGTATTGTTTTTATATCATGGCTTCGAAAAGAAAACGTGTTGTGCTATCGTTAGCGGACAAACTGAAAATTATAGAGCAACTCGATAAAGGTGTAACGGGTAAGAAGTTGTCTGAGATTTATGGTGTTGGACAAGCAACAATTTCTGACATTAAAAACAGTAAGTCAACACTTTTAAACTTTGTTTCGGTGCTTGAAAATGAAGATGGAAGTTCCTCCAGGAAAACAATGAAGACAGCAACCAACAAAAATTTGGAAGATGCCGTGTTTAAATGGTTTTTGCAGCAACGTTCTATGGGAAATCCGATTTCAGGTCCAATCCTTTGTGAAAAAGCCAAAATCTTAGCAGAAAAGCTTGGTTATTCATCTTTTAAGGCTAGTAACGGCTGGCTAAGGAATTTTAAATTCAGGCATGGTGTACGCGAGTTAGATTTGGCTGGTGAGAAGCTTTCAGCAGACTCTGCAGCTGCTGAAAATTTTATTGAAAAATTTAAAACTGCATCAGAATCCTATGATCCGGAGTTTGTTTATAATGCCGATGAAACTGGCCTTGTTTGGAAAGCATTACCAAAAACCACTTTGGCTTCTAAAAGGGAATCTAGTGCCCCTGGACATAAGGTCAGTAAAGAACGTGTTACAGTGCTTAACTGTGCCAACTCCACTGGAAATCATAAACTGCCACTTCTTTTGATAGGAAAATCAAGAAATCCAAGAGCATTTAAAAACGTAAAAAAACTTCCACTCTTCTACAAAAGTCAACCCAAGGCCTGGATGACTGCAGCTTTGTTTACCGAATGGTATGATGAAGTGTTTATTCCTGAAGTGAAAAAGCACCAAAAATCGGTGGGAAAAGAAGACAGTAAGGTGCTTTTAATTGTTGATAACGCACCCACTCATCCTACAGCAGAACTGTTGGAAAGAGAGAATGGGCAGTTTAAAACGACGTTTTTGCCTCCCAATGTTACAAGTTTGCTGCAACCCATGGACCAGTCTGTTATTGAAACAATGAAGCGCCATTACAGAAGGCAACTGCTGAGAAAACTGCTGATCGAAGGTGCTGAAGATGAAGAATTGGTTTTGGCAAATCATAGCAAAATAAATTTAAAGGACTGCTGTTACATGGTAGCGGAAGCTTGGAGTTTGGTTACGGCAGTGACGCTAAGACGTGCGTGGAATAAACTGAAAGGCCTACCGTCTGAGAAGAACAAAAAAAAAGAATCTGAAGAAAATGAGAAACAAGAATATGGAGAGGATGATGATGATGAAGATGCGTTGTCACTAGAGGAAATAAGAAAAATGATTGTAAAAATTCCTGGTTGTACAGAAGTAAGTGCTGAAGATGTAGGAGAGTGGATGGCTTGTGACACGTCTGACCCTGGTTTTCAAATTCTCAATGACGATGAAATTGTTGTAAGTGTGAGAGAAGATGTTGAAGTGGAAGTGGAAGAAGAACTTTCTGCTGATGTTGAAGTAGACGCTGGACCATCAGCTAGTGAAGCATTTGCCGGCCTCGAGACTGCTTTGAAGTGGATGGAGCGTCAGCCCGAGTGTGACCACTTGCAACTGCTCACCGTCAAGCGAATGCGTGACCTGGCTGCCCGAAAACGGTTGAAGACCGCAAAACAGCTTACATTAACGGAGATGTTTAAAAAACAATGATTTTTATTTCTAAACTTGTACATAAGTACATTTTATTTATATTTAAAACATGTGAAAATTTCATGTTTCTTTCATTTAATTCAATAAAAAAATAGTGCAATATCAAAACGTAGCTTTTATTCTCTCCAGTGGCAATTTTTTAAAAAAAATCCGATTATCCGAATATTTCATTATCCGAATGGGCCCCGGTCCCCATTAATTCGGATAATTGGAGTTCTACTGTATAAACATGGACTGCCAACGCTAACTTCACGTTGTAGGCAACATAAAAATGAGATTTTCCTAACCCCGCCAGACTATTATTTAGTGATCGGCCGATACGGATTTTTTTTGCCGATACCAATATTTTAGTTGCCGATACCGATATTAATATCGGTATCGGCACTACATTTTTACAAGCTCTGTAATTATTTAATATACGTTGCTATAAGTAAAAATTGTCAACTCCGCATCGATGCGGACGTGACATGAACCAACTTCGGTAATTCCCCGACAGTGTCGTGGTGATTACCCGTTTTACAGAAAGTGTATTTTTTTCATAGTTTGCGCCAGTGCACAGTGCTGCTGCAGTTGCTGCTCAGATAACGATTGTGTCGTGCGGTATTATAATCTTTTGGGATTCAAATAAAAATACGATGGGAGAAAATAGCGAAAATAAGTTTTTACATACAAATAATTAATAAAATGGTTGATCTTAAATTTGCCGATATATATCGGCAAAATTTCGCCGATACCGATTATCGGCAAAATTTGCCGATACACCGATATTGATATCGGTATCGGCCGATCACTACTATTATTTACCCAACACTCTTGAAATGGATTCTATGTTGGATGATTCCTTATACATTGCTTCTATGGAAAAAGTGGGGGTTGCTGGCAGTCTATGTTTATATAGTCGAAGATTTTAACAGGGCTTCCTCTGCTTATTTCGATACGCGCACTGCACTCCAGAGGCAGAAAGTGAAAATATATACCTATCTCAGTTGTACACAAAAATGTTATTAATAAATTTAATGAAATAGTAATTTTACAAAAAAATCTCAAGTTCAACATTACAAATTATTGCTAAATATAACCAAATATGCAAAATCAAGAAGTATGCTCAAAAACGTATAAATATGCACATAATTAATATACATATGCAAAAAGTTTCGCCGGCATATCAATTAATCAAAATATGCATTTGCCATATAATTCAGCTTTAGTTATAACACTATTTATCGTAACAATAGTAAAACACTAGGTAGTTAGCACTAGGGTGCCTCGATCATGCCCAGATCGTTGTCCCCTCTTACTCTAAAGTGCTTTAGAATGAGAGGTGACAACGATCTGTCCGTACCTTGGAAAGGACAAATACGTCAAATTGATATCAAGGCACCCTAGTTAGCACAACATATATATTTATAAAATAATATGAAGTGTACGCAGTGAAAATGTTTAAGGTATTAATAATTTAATAAAATAATATATATTTTAGGTACTCATAAATTCATAATACTAGGATATATGATAGAATAATAACAATAACTAATAGGCTCAATGTTCAAGATAATACATGATTTTCTAAGATGTATATAATTATTTAAATTTATATGAACTTATTTATACCGGGTGTCCACTTTCAAACTGGAACATAGGAATTTAGCATTGTATTTAACAGTTTCATGAATTCCTGCTTGCCAATTCAACCTACAGAAAATGTTTTGGTATCAATGGAAAGGGAAAATTATTGCGCATCCAATAGTATTAAAAATTAAATTATTTTTGTCAATTTTCATTGAATAATATTAATCAAAAGTTTTCATGTTTTTTAAATGAGTTGCCTTGACTTGAAAACAGTTGACAATTATACTCAAATGAATTTGTTATTTGATGACATTCAGAGTTATAGTCTATTTTTTTGCTTTATGATTCAGAGCAGGCTTTGCATTTATATTATTTTAGCAGTGTACAACAGTTTAGTTACGAAATATAACTAATGTCAAAATCCAGGTCGCCGGGATTGTCAAGTTGACACTTCAGCAAATCTTAATAAAATGCCACGAAAAAGCAGCATTAGGTAATAGTAAAACCAAAGAGGCTATAAAACGCCGCTCTACTAATATAAAAGATATCAATGGTAACTTAAGTAAAACAGCCATCCTTGGAAGAATTGGTCAAATCTTTGATGTAAGTATTAAGAATTAAACAGATATAACATTTCTAACAATTTCTTATAATGCTAGATTTCGAATGCAACACAGAAATCGAAACGAAGCAAAATCACAACTCCAGCAATAGCCGAATGATAATATGAATAAAGAAAAGGAATTTCTAACTTGGGAGAAACAGAGTTTCAGGGAAGATATTAAGAAGAAAATTTGGAATTTTTTACTTTCGATAATTTATTGCTGTGTGCAAGGGAGGAACTGAATTATACTGGGAGTCGTTTAAAATTATACTACACATTAACAAATATGGGATATAAATACAAAATTGTGAACGGAAGAAAATTGTGTGAGAAGAGGCATATAATTTCGGCGGATTGCCTTTTAAAGGAAATATTTACTATTTCGAAATTATATTGAAAAATGTATACCTATTCATGTTTTTGGATGAAACTTTACCAGGATGTGACTTACTGTTGAACTCGGACAATAATGACAGGGGCTATCATAAGTGTATCAATGGTGACATTTTTAGGCAGTGTTGAAAAACAGTTAATCCCTGCTTTGGCCAAATTGAATGGAAAATGTGTGTTAATTATGGATAATGCACCATATAATCCGGCTCTTATCGATAAACCACCCAATTTCTCGTCCAATAAACTACAAATACAAAAATGGTTAATTAAAAGTGACGTACAATTTGATGACAAAATAATAAAGCGACAATTATGGGAGTTTAATTTTACTTTACATATTGACCAAAAGCAATACTTAATTGACAAAAAACGACATGGGCATGAAGTTCTTAGATTACCTCCATACCACTGTCAATACAATCCAATTGAATTGGCATAGAGTTTATGTAAGAACTATTATAATAAGGACATAAATTCTCAGCCTCCCTCAAAAGACATAATTGCTAATTTATGGCTTAAATCTCTATCACTGTGTACAGCAAACATATGGAAAAAAAAACGTTGAACACTGTGAACTACTAATTTAAAGTGACTGGGCAAAGCACATTGTTAAATTGGTGTGGATGACATACCTCATGTTATTATTAGGTTGGAAGAATCTGATACAGATTATCCTGAAGTGCATCCATCTAAATTCTGGTAAATTATATCTCTGAAAATGGTTCTACCAGAGTATTTTGTATTATCTCTTTATTTTGAAATGCCTGTTATATGTGTAGCATAAATAATAACTTGTGCAACACAGTTTTACAAACAAAAATCATCAGCAAATTATTAATAATATATTTATTTTTACATTAGTACATAAAAGATAGATGTCTAGAAATGTTATGACGTTTCTGTACAGTTAGATATCAATCACGCTTAAATAAACTTACTTAAAATAAAGAAATACCTTATTTAATGTCAATGGTTCAGTAATTTTAGCTCTTATTAAGTATAATAGTGCATATAAGTTACCACATTGAACAGTTCTAATGGTTTTTGACATAACTAGTGTTTTTTCCTTGGTCACTAACTACCTACACTGTCACAAAAACGCAAATGCAAAGCCTGCTCTGAATCATAAAGCAAAAAAACAGACTATAGTTCAGTAGTTTTTACTTTATACAATGAACTATTACTCGAATGAAGAGAGAGTTTTTATCGTAAAAACATATTACAGTGGGGTTAGTTTGCGTACTGAGTGATTTGTTTTCCGTAAAATTTGATAATAATCCAATATCGTCTGCATCTACAATACACAGATATGTTCGGAAATTTGAAGAAATTGCTAATTTTTAAGTAGAATCAGAAGCTAGAGGTGGTTAGTGTTTATTATTTAATTTTAGCTTTAACAAAAATTTCAATAATGAAATTTTAGCAAAGGTAATCGCAGGGAATTGGAAGAAGGTGTTTTGAAATTGATCAATATTGACCCAAAATACAGCACAATACAAAGTGGTCGTGAATTAAATATGTCAAAATCGGCAGTATCTAAGACATTAAAGAAGCACATATATCATCCATACAAACCACAATGTCATCAGAAAATATTTGAACCAGACGAAGAAAGTAGAAATGTATTTACCTACAGAAAACTAATCACTCACTACGCAAACTAACTCCACTGTTTTACGATAGAAACTCTCTCTTCGTTAGAGTAATCGTTCATTGTATAAAGTAAAAACTACTGAACTAACTCGGAATGTCATCAAATAAATTAATTTGAGTATAGCTGTCAACTGTTTTCAAGTCAAGGCAACTCATATTTAAAAAACATGAAAACTTTTGATTGATATTATTCAATGAAAATTGACAAAAATAATTAAATTTTTAATACCATTAGATGCACAATAATTTTCTCTTTCCGTTGATACCAAAACATTTTCTGTAGGTTAAATTGGCGAGCAGGAATTCATGAAACTGTTAAATACAATGTTAAATCCCTATGTTCCAGTTTGAAAGTGGACATCCGGTAGATAGATACAGTAAATACGTAAATGAAATTCAATTTAATAACATTTTTACAGAAAAGTAACGAACAAAATAAAATTGGAATTTCTTTAGCGAATACTAATAAGTTAATCTTGCTCGTTAGCTTTATTCCACTTTTTATTGTTATAATACAGAGCGGCTAGGAAAACCCCAGCCACTTTTCCAACTATTAATACCAGCTGTCGCCATTTTTTACAATGTTTAGGTATTTAAAATAAAACTAACTACTTTCCGATGTCAATTTCAAAATTCTCCTAACAGTGTGTTGCTATTTATTGTGAAATGGTTTTATCAAGCGCAAATGGGTCATTCTACCAGAATAGCAGTACAAATAGTGCAACGTTGTTGGCATCAAACTAATGTGAATCGACCACCACCAGCCCGTAGTAGCATAATTACAATTGTTGCTACACATGAACTAATTTCCACTTGGATTCTGCGTTGCTGCCAGTATTTTAATTTAATTTTTCTTTACTAAAGCACCATCTCTTGACCGTCACAAGAAAAGTGGCCGGGGTTTTCCTAGCCGCTCTGTAAGTTACAATGTGTTTTTCAATATTCTCCATGGTAAAGTTTTGACGTCGGTCTGATAATAGTTATTTATGTATTAAGGGCATAATCACTAGATCATAGTACTAGGGAATATTTAAAGCAAGACGCTAAGCGGAGAGTTTTAAGTTTCCCAAGAGCTATAATCGTGATTAGGCACGTGGTACATACGTTTTATTTTATTTTGGTTCTTCAAATGGACAAAATTCAAGTATTCAGTGTTTTTGGCTACAGACTGCTGCATTATCGTTGTGCTGGCACTGTGAATTTTTGGTGTGGTGGTTTCTATATGGATTGTTGTTGTTGCAATATTGCGTAGTAACTTTATAGGCCCAAGGGCCATAAAAGCCATTTTACACCCGCTATCGAGGGCCAATAAACAAGATTATGGTTTCAAACTGAAATAAAATATGTTTATAATCTGAATCGCAAAACGTAATTGGTGCTTTTTGGAATTTTGAAATTACATACACACTTGTATCTTCACATTTTTCTCCACGAAGAACATCGATAGTTGTTAATACCATATGATCACTGCCTCCTACACTTACAAGCCATGCTGTTAGACTTGGCAACATTGCATCTCTTTTAGTTGGTGGTCCTAAATTACAGTACTCCAATTTGAAATAATTTTGCTTTAAAGAGCGCAGTTTTACTCTTTATCATATGTTACTCTGTAATTAACTAACGATAGCTTCTGTAGTTGTGACATTTATTTATATACTCGAAATAATACAAACCTGTAACAGTATATTTATAAAAATAAAACAACTTAATCTATGTAACCCATGGATTAAAAAACATTTCTGTAATTATTTTAAAGTTTGTAATTTTCTATACACCACTGCTGATTGAGAGTACAACATATATGCAAAAATATGGTGCTACAGCTGTAAATAATCTTATTTGAACATATAAACTTATCTGCTCGGTAACATCTAAATTTGTGTGATGTAAATTGTTTCATCAACTTCGAAAAACAGTTGATGTCATCATTTAAAAACACTTGCACTCTTTGTGCATCTCTTTCCAATATTTGTCTTCTTACATTCAGGATTTGTCCTAAAATCATATTTTAACCCTGCAGTACACGGGTGAAATTGCCGAACACCAGTGCACAAACGACCGTGTGTATTTTTATCGCTCAAAAGCGTTTGCTTTCAAATATGATGGCCTAAGTCATTCAAATATCGATTTTTAGGATTGAAATAATGGTAATACCAAGTTACCACAAAAATTTTATGACAAATGAATATTTAAAAAAGCTAAATATAAAAAACCTAAACAATTATTTCTACACAAGAAACATCGGGTTATAAGAAAACAAACGAAAAAAAATTGATTTTCAAAAGTAGGTATACCACAAAAATTGTAACAATTGTGCATTGTGGATAGAAATTATTCAATATCTTCATAATTTGTGCCCTCCGCGCAGTTGGTACACAAAACATTTGTGTGTTTCTAATGCCTAGTGCTACGTACATAAGTACATGAACTCGACCATGCTCCGTTACTTTGTAAGTAATGAGCCAACTTTGTACAAACAAAACTCATGCTATCACTCGTGCCAACCAATGATTAAGGAAGGTATACCTAAAATATTAGACACTGTTTACATTTAATTTTTGAATAATAAGGCAAAAACTAAAAACCCGGTCATTTTGATTGTGACCCGTGCACTGCCGGGTTAAGCGGTAAGGATTTATTCAAAGAGGAGAAATGTCGGATTACATAGTTTTACCATCATACGTTATTGTGTTGATTTTTATTTAATATTTACTCGAATATGCTAAAAAACTTCTACCAACTTTTCCTACAATCTACTATTTCGTGTCGTACAAGTCCATATTTTTTCTTCCAATTTTGTAATGACATGACAACTTTTTGAAGATCTCCGATAGACACAGCTGATTTTTCATCAAACTCTTTTACAATGTCAACATTTTTTATAAATGAGTGCTACTATGTTCCTTATTGAGTAGTTATGGATTGTAAAGATAATAGGGTATTAGATAGAAGTTACGTATAACACTGAATTGTCAGAGGAGCTATGAAAATGTTTCAATCGAAATTTTATTAACTAGTCTTAACAACAATTTAAAGATATTAACTCACATTTATACATGTCTTTTCCAGTCTTGCAGAGTTTCTTCCAGGTAATGTTAAATAGTAATGGTGATAAACTACACCCTTGATGTAGTCCTGTCGATGGTTTTATCTCTTTGAATAGTTTTCTGTTCATGAGTATTTTTGCGACATCAGCATAAATTGTTTTGATTATTTTAAAAATATCTACTTTGACACTGAAATAATAAATATATTAGTCGTTATTGATTGTTATTTTTAAATTCAAAGCTGCTTTTATGCAGGTGTGGAAACCTTTGCAAAACAAAATACAGAATCCCCAGTATAAAAATTATATGTATATGTCAACCTCAACAAAATTTAAATGTTTTAGGGCCGGTTGCAGAAAGCAATGTTAAGTCTGGTGTTAGCTAACGTCGCGTCAAAGTGAACAAAATCACATCAAATTTTGTTTACTAATGTATTAGTTCCCATAAACATTTGAGATTTGATTCGTTTTTGTTCACTTTGACGTCGCGTTAGCTAACACCAGACTTAACGTTGCTTTCTGCAACCGGCCCTTAGTGTTTACTGAATAGCCTATAGATTATATTTTTCTAGTTCTATGAACCCTAGATGTATTTCGTCATCTCTTTTCGTTTTTCCGTTTGTTATTGTAATATAAATATACCAATGGGGCCACAATTATACGGATGGGGCCACAATTATACGGATGGGGCAATAATTATATATAACAACAATGAGATAACATGAATAACAAAATAGAATGCTTAAGTAAGAAAGAGATGGCCATACGAAAAAAACATTTTTTTTCTTGTTCATGTTATCTCATTGCTGTTATACAGTGTGTCCCAAAAAGTTTTATACAAATGGAGAAAAAGTTTATCTTACATTTCATGACTTGCATGACTTGTAGATCCATAATCAATTACCAAATTTTTAAAACATTGGCTGATATACAGCGAAAATCAAAATTATGATTTGGAATGAGAGTAAAATACGTTCAAACTGTAGTGGAGAGCAAAATGTTCATTGAACTTGTTATTGAGTAGCAAAAAATTATTAGATTAGTGATTTTCCCAGATAAAAATTATAAGATTATTTCAATAAATACGTCAGCAATTGTTAGATTAATGCGCAGTACGAAACATCGTAAGATCTCGTTCATAATAAGCGCCTGATTTTGTGTTACTCGTCCTTATTAAACACGTTCTGGATAGAGTGCTTTGGAATATTTAATAACGGTCAACAACTGTCAAATGCTACTTAATAACAATTTCAATGAACATTTTGCTCTCCACTACAGTTTGATCGTATTTTACTATCATTCCAAATCATAATTTTGATTTTCCCTGTATATCAGCCAATGTTTTAAAAATGTTGTACTTGATTATGGATCTACAAGTCAGGCAAGTCATGAAATGTAAAATAAACTTTTTCTCCATTTGTATAAAACTTTTTGGGACACACTGTATATAATTGTGGCCGCATCAGTATATAACAGCAATGAGATAACATTAACAAGAAAATATCAGGTATTGCTTGAGTAAGACAGAGATAAACGTAGTAGCAAATATTCGGGTAGGCTTGAAGCTCATTTTAATTATGACATTTGTCAAGTAAACATGCCTACTGAAATAATGTATCTGTATGGTCATCTCTTTCTCACTCAAGCATTCCATTTTGTTGTTCATGGTATCCCATTGCTGTTATATAACAACAGATCAATAATAAAACCAATTAGGGTAGGCTGTGATATGTGTTATACGTTTGGCAGTACTGAAGTGTATTGTCAGTCTACGTCAAATTCGAGATTTGCAGGTTAAGTTTTACGTGAGTCTGTGTCAAACAACAAACAAAACCTAACCTACTAATCTCGAATTCGACAATACACTTCAGTACTGCGAAACGTATAACACATATCACAGCCTACCCTAATTGGTTTTTTTATTGATCTGTCTGTATAACAACAGATCAATAATAAAACCAATTAGGGTAGGCTGTGATATGTGTTATATGCAGGGTTCACCACAGTGGGCCCACGTGAAAAAACCCGCTCGAAAAACCCACTGAGTTTTTCGGTTCTGGATTCACTCCAAGGGACTAGTAAACTCACAACTTGGGTTAAACAATTTGAACAAAAAACCTCAACTTTTAGAATTTTATTACAAATTAGTAAAACACAATTAACTACCTTTAAGAATAATAGAACATTAGAAATATAATTAATGATTGTTAAAAACAGAATATTAGAGCAAGAACAATTAATTATTACCAGTCAATAGTGTGTGTATCAGTTGAGCGTAAATGTCTGTACACTTACACTAGTTTTGTGGCTTTTTCCATGCCCAGACGATTTCGAAGTTTACTCCAAACAAGTTCGAATGTAGAAAAGTATCGTTCAATGGAAGCTGAAGATGCCGGCGCCGAAGATAGACCTAAGACAAAATCGCAAAAACCATGTGGCAAGGTTGACATTTTTTCGGTTCTTTTTGCAACAAATTTCCACCATTGAGGGGATGAAAACTGATTGATGACAGCATCCGTCATCAATGATGATGGAAAAAATGCTTCGTCTTTTATTCGAAGAGCCATTATCCCGGGAAGACAGGAAAAACCCGAAAGAGCCCGAAAAAACCCCCCATGGGCCCAGTGGGTTGGGTTTTTCTGAAAAAACCCGGGTTTTTTCAAACCCTGGTTTTTTCAAACCCTGGTTATATGTTTGGCAGTACTGAAGTGTATTGTCAGTCTATGTCAAGTTCGAGATTTGCAGGTTAAGTTTTACGTGAGTCTGTGTCAAACAACAAACAAAACCTAATCTACTAATCTCGAATTTGACATAGACTGACAATGCACTTCAGTACTGCCAAACATATAACACATATCACAGCCTACCCTAATTGGTTTTTTTATTGATCTGTCTGTATAATTATGGCCCCATCGGTATTATCTGCACTAGATGTACCAGTAATAAAACCACTTTGTTCTTCACTTATCTTCTCTTGCACATTTATTCTTAATTTATTGTTTACAACCTTTTCGAAAAGCAGGATTGGCATGATCTTTCTCAGCCTAAAAAAACCACGGGTTTTAAACTGTGGGTTTTTAAAAAAATTGACGTAAAAAGTATTCTAAAGCTGTAAATGGTATCAAATCTTTTCAAATATTTTTCTCTGGGATCATTGAATGAGGAAATCTCTTTGAAGGAAGTTTCTCAGAATCAATTGACAATTGAAACGCCTCACTATAATACATAATTTGATAAACCTACTTGAAGTATACAAATAAAATTATAGTAAAATAATTGGGATTCGTTCTTCAGGGCAGCAATTCAAAAGAAAACTCTTTTCATTCAAGCTAATATTTTGGAATGCTTTATTTCGTTTTCAAGGCAACTACAATATAGTTTACTTACTTTACTTAATCTTCACCTCTTTTACCCTTAGGGTGTCGAGGTAATAATAGTAATTTATTATACAAGACGATAAAGTTAAATTTTATCGACGAGTGAATCGTTTAACGTCGAGACGAAGTCGAGACGTTAATGATTCAAGAGTGGAAGAAATAACTTTATCGTCGTGTATAATACAATATTTTTTTCTATAGCAAGAACTTTTAACAATTTCAAAAGAAAATAGGGACAGTCAATCACATTTTAAAATGTCAGTAGCTAGATTGGGTTGCTACGATAATACGAAGCTGTCATATTTAATTTAAACAAAAGTTAGAAAATTAAATTACTTTATCTATCCTTGATGTTAAAGTGCTACTTTATCTACCCTTGCTGTTAAAGTAAAACTTGACCGTTTGTTTTGAGTTGACTTTAACATGTGCTATAGAAAAAAGTTTATTGATTTCAGGATATTAAGCCTTTGTTTACATATACTAAAGTAAGCTGGTACTAAGTCATAACTGTATCAACCATTACCATTCTGTAACAACTGTATCTGTAATGTAATATTTCCTTACTCGACATGACAACCATTACCATACTGCAACCGATCAACTACTGAACAAACCACAGATGTTATGAATCATAACAGTCTTAGATGTCTTACGAGGTCGGGTTTCAAAGCGACATTTGCAGCAGTTATGATACTCATAACATTCCTAGTTATGTTAATAGCTATTATCTTCATCAGTGTTATAGACTCTTAATCAAATTAATTTTACTATCGTTAAGAGCTTCATTACCGCACTGAGTGCGGTAATGGATATTACCGCACTCAGTGCGGTGATGGATAGATATTACCGCACTCAGTGCGGTAATGAATATTACCGCACTCTTTTTGTAAAAGAAATACAGTGAACCAGAATTTATTGATGAAGATAAAATATTGAACAACACACGTTTGCTTATGGCACACAACGAAACTCGTTTGATTGCCGCAAAACTCGCTCACCGCCTCGTTTTTGGCAATCAAACTCGTGTCGTTAAGATGCTCATAATCAAACTTGTATCGTTAATATCTATTACAGTTGTAGAGAATTACAGCCAAAACAATGTGCTTTACTTACGAAAAATTGAGGTTGGTACTTTATAATCGGTAACAAAGAACATAAAGAGACATATCTTGTTTGGTACATAGGGTTAAAGATTAAAAAACTATACTTCAAGTAGTCTCATTATATCACATTTAATTGATTCATCAATATATGGGAAACAGGATTTTATTTATTTTAACAAAACAAACGTATGATATTACAATAAAAACAGAAAATTGCAACAAATGTTCAAACAAACCAGCATGTACCACTAAATAATAGCATAAGCTGTTATAAAACTGTCATCTAACATTTCCTAGTTGCCATTGGGATATTTTATCACACTCAGCTTCAATGCAGTTTTTTAAATCTTCTACATTTTGAATTTTCTAGTGGCACCAAAGCATTGAAGGTGTTCTCATTTTCTTCATTTTAATGTAAGTCTTGAACGTAATTATTACACGTATTTATAATTATTTAATAATGTGCCTGTAGCTTCAAACTTCTGTATTATTCAACCAATCGTTGTACTGCTCGGGATTGGCCGATTCGTATATTTGACGCTAAACAGCACTTACTTGAGGGACACTATTTCTAGTATAAAACCACTTCATTTCTATACTTTTTCGGCATTGAATGCCTACATTTTATTGAGAACAGAATTTAATAATTAATTAAATAAACTATTATAAACATTAAACAGCAATGACACACATGTAAACGCACATGCTGTTTGTTTAGGTAATTCTAAGCCACCACTGATTTTTTAAAAATAGAGTTTAATCTTTATAAAATGACAATTTTATTGAGCTTAATTTCTATGACCTACTTTAGCGAGCATTGCTCCCTTTGCAGCATGTACAGCAAAAAGTTCATGAGATTAACCTTGAAAATTGTGGTTAATAGAAATTCAATTGAACAACGTTTACAAGTTTTATTGGACTTATTCGCTTCTCATTAGACCGTAATGATGAGCCGACGCATAAAAGTAGGTAAGGGACCAGATTTTGTTTAGAAACCTTTGAAAGCAAAAGCAATTGCAGAATTCCTCCTACACTTTCGCCAATTGCTTTCTTTTACCCACCTGAAAGGCAATTAGTAGTACGCAATATCAATTGCGTTTGGTAGATAAATTATAGCAAAATAGAAAGGAATTTTATCACTGCTGCACATAACCTATGATAAATTTTTAAACAACTCATTAGCATAAACTGCAGGAAGGTATTTTCAATGTCATTAGATGTTTGCCCAACCGTCCTGCTTTATCAGCTGGTCATTAGAAGTGCATTATATTAAATGTGTTTACAAGCAGGAATTGAATGCTTGATGATTTAGTCTAAAACTGTTCAAACATAACCAAACTAAACTCTTATGAGGTTTTTCAAGTCCATTTATCTGAACATGTGTGCTTCCACCAGGTGGTTTTGTGTGTATTGTTGCCATCACATTATCATTAGTGAATTTTAAATTGAAAAACTATGAAGGGTGAGTATAGAATTCTGTTTGCCAAATGTAATTGTGTATTGCCAACAATGAAAATTGCTTGAATAGTTGTTGATATTCACTGGGCGAAGGAATCTAAAAATTCCAAACAAACTAATGATTAATATGCATTGTGGGAACTTGTGATTTAACAATTCCTAGCTAGCAAATTAGGAAAAATATAAATCTATTACAAAACACTGAACAGTTTAGTGGCTACGGCTCGAGTATCTTTTGAATGTTATCAGAACATCGTAAGCACTCAGATAGATAACAAAAAAACTATAGGTTGCAATGTAAGCATTCATAACAATCTTTTGTTAGGAATGGTAAAATGACAAAAGAATTGCAATTTTATGGTTTTATTTATATTATTCAAATGTTTAGCCTTCTTCAATTTGGTCAAGTTTAAAAAACGAAATAAAATACTTCACATAAGATTAAAAATTAGTCCATACATCTAACAAATGTTTACATATCAGTAAAATAAATATGTAAACCGATTTTTTTATCAACATACCTATATTGCAACTATTTTTGAAATTATAATATTTTTATTGGTTATAGAAGAATCTGCATATCTGCAATTCACAAGTTATGAATTAATGTGATATTTAAAATCGAGAAATTTTATTTACCTTGAATTATCAACCTTTTTTCCCCAATTTCCATAATTGATGCTTATGTTTTTTTTAATTTTTATATGTACGTTAGGAATCTAGTTAATTTCTGTTACATTGGTGGTATCTACAGTGTGGAAATAAAGTAACGGATAAATTCATTAACTTTGTTGATATTCATTTTTATGAACAAATCTTGAAGGGGTGTAACGATTTTGACCATACGGAATATTTTTAGCTGATCTTCAACCTGTATTTTTTATTATTAATTTTGGTAGTACTTTTTATGTTGTTTTCAATGATATAAAATTTTCATTCGGTTTTTTTCAGATGTAATACATTGAAAATTTTATACCATTCGAAACGGGGTAAAAAGTACTACTGAAATCAATACTAAAAAAATATAGGTTGTTATTTAAAAGAAAGTCGATGACGTCATATCATGGGAAACAAATGACATAAGAAACTGAAAATATTGCCTATGATCAAAACGCTACACCCCTTCGCGATTTTTTCATAAAAATGAGTATCACCGAAGTTAATAAATTTTTCCGCTACTTTATTTCCACAGTGTATAATAAGATATAGGAATGAGATACAATTTTAAAAATATTATATTAATCGCTTGTGCAAAAAGTGTAATTTTGTTATATAAATGAAAATTTGTATTTATGTAATGAAAATTTGTATGAGTGAAGACGTTCTTCCAGCATTTTTACACTGAAAAAGGGAAGGGTAAATCAATGAGCAATTCTCACAATCATATAATTGGATAAAACTTATTTGAAATGTAAATTTTTACCAATAATGGAAACCATAATTTATTTAGAAGGATAGTGCACAGTCATCATCCATTTTTGTTCGCAATTGAGTGTGCATGAATCTAAAATGTAGAGGGGGCGACATGTATTATTTACCATAAAGGATTTCAATAGATATAATGCTTGAAACAATGGATTTTGAGAATTTTAAGAGTAAAATAATTTCTTCTACTTCTGTAACTAAAATAGCATATAACATACTAACATACACGTCGCTAAGTGACAGTTTAATCAAGCCTTCATAACCTGTGACTAGAGAGCCTCTTAGTCACGGGCTGAAGTTGGCAACGATGTTGTAATCACGGGGTGCAGTTAGGTTCAAACATATATTTTTACTTCTATATTGCTAGTAGGTCCTGGGAAGGCGCGAAAACATTACGGCGTCGACATAGTCTCACTCTGAGTACTACGCGTCCCGTGCGAATGCCTGAGAATTCGAATTCCGCCTTCAGAAGTGAATTTTAAACTTGTCCACTTCCCCACCACGCGGACGACACTTGCGCACAGCTCACAAAGTGTGTAAAAGAGTTGGTTGTCTGTCTCACGTACACTGTGACATCCCCACTTACACGCGTTAGCAATATAGTAACTATTAAATATATGGGTTCAAACAATATTTGCTTTATTAGCCACAGCCAAAACTAAAATCAAGTTAGTTTTCAACAGTCAACTTTGACGTTTGTCAAGCATAATTTAACCTAACATAAAATTCTTAATGAAATAATATGATGTTATATTGTCTAAATTTGTGGCCACAGAAAAAGTATAGCATGTAACATATTATATAAACTCATCTAGACACTCGTTTATTAAACACACGCTATGCTCGAGCCTAAAAAAACTCATGACTAAAGTGACGTTTATAAAACTTGTTACATAATATAGAATATAATTTCTTAAATTTTGAGCCAATGATTGTCTCTTAAATATAAAAGACCATTTTCACGAACAAGAATTTCTGGTACAGTGACATTACAAGTCCATTCCTATAAGAAAACTTTTACCGGCAAACGGGAACATGCGTTACTTTCTACAAGTTTTCGTTAAAAGTTCCAACTTTGCGCAAGCGCATTTTCGGCAAATCCGCAATACCAACCTGTTTTTTGTAGACGGCAATTTGTAAACATAACCTCTTCGTTGCATATGTAAACATAACTTTGTTACGTGATTTTAAGTTTTGTTCTTGTCTCAGACACGTTTTATGTTAAAAGTGCAGCAGTGGAAAAGAGAAGAAATTCTATTGCTGATAAATAGAACTCTTTGTTGAGGTTATGTTTCTATTTCATTTTAAATAGAGTGGTATGACTGCATGACAGACAGCTGCAAGTGAATTTTAGTTTCTTATACAAGAAAAACTTGTTCGTGTAAACGGAATTACAATTTACTTTTAACTGAACTTGTTAACTTCACTGTACCAGAAATTCTTATTCGTGTGAATGGTTCGTAAGACATTGGCCAATAGGACCGTTCACGTGTCAAATGAGCTAATTTAGAAAGGTTAGCTGATTCTTCGAGATTAGGTTATGAGTTTTAAGCATAAAAAGCCACAAAAAGTGTATTTCGAACAAAAATTGATCATTAACATTGATACTCAGGTAATAAAATAGTTTTACACTCCTTCTTCTATATATTTTAAATCATTATATTCTCTTCCTAAATATAATTCGTATTACGCCTGATAGACAGCTGCAAGTGAATTTTAGTTTCTTATACAAGAAAAACTTGTTCGTGTAAACGGAATTACAATTTACTTTTAACTGAACTTGTTAACTTCACTGTACCAGAAATTCTTATTCGTGTGAATGGTTCGTAAGACATTGGCCAATAGGACCGTTCACGTGTCAAATGAGCTAATTTAGAAAGGTTAGCTGATTCTTCGAGATTAGGTTATGAGTTTTAAGCATAAAAAGCCACAAAAAGTGTATTTCGAACAAAAATTGATCATTAACATTGATACTCAGGTAATAAAATAGTTTTACACTCCTTCTTCTATATATTTTAAATCATTATATTCTCTTCCTAAATATAATTCGTATTACGCCTGATAATCTATAATTTTGTATGAATATCATTTCGTTATAATCCCAATGCATGGACACTTATTTTCAGCTTTGGGATTATAATTCATAATATTACCCCTGAAAATATCGTTTATAGTATATAAAATACTATTAATTATAATAAGTTGCGATAGATTTTATTTAATTTGTCAATATCGGTTCTATAATGAACAGCATTAGAGCAAGACCATTATGTGAAATAAGATTTTTATGTGATATCAATAAAATTATTAAGCCATTTTTTTACATTTTGTTAATAGAATTTGGTATAATATCAATTGGGTCTTTTTTCCCGTGTGTAGGTAACAGTATCATTTAGTAATGGAAGTATTTTATAATTCTAATCTTCTTTATTCATTATTACAGTAATTTGTGTTTTATCTGCTTTTGTAATTAAGATCTTTGTTTTTAGAAAATTATGGGTATTTTAAATTTTTTCTAAAAAGGTGCTATCAGATTTTTGCTGTAGAAGTTACTTTTAATAGTATATTACGTAACTAGTTTAGAAAAGTGGTGTTTTACTGAACAAGTATGACTGGTTTGTGTACGAGCATTAAAAGTGCTAAGACTTTAGGTAGACTAATTGGTCTATAATTTGAGGGGTGCGGAGCATTGCTACCTGGTTTGATGTTCATGACAGTGTGGGTAATTTTCCGTAATTGGAAAATATCCAATTCTGAGACGAGAATTGAATATAGTTACAATTTATCAAACTGCTTTTATAGTGAACTTTTAAAAACAATATTTAGGTATAACTTTTTATCAGGCAGTCTAGTATAATTAACCGGTTCACTAGGGTTAATGGGTTTTATATTTCCTGAAGCGATAGGGGGATTATTTGTTATATGGTCTTCAGTATGCTGCTCTCTGTCTGATTTCTCTTGGCTAATGGTCGTCGTAAAAACACTTTCAAGATACCCAGCAAGAATTTAACATTTTTCTTTTGTCAGTGGAATTTATTTGAAGATTCGTGTAGTTACCTGCCATAATGTGGGTTCCCTTGTTGTAGCTGTTCAATGTGGGTCCTGTAACTGTACTTGACATATAAGGTATTTCAATAACTGTCTCTGATGTGGTAGTCTCGCTCTTTGCCGTTTTCTCCTAATCTGTTTTTTAAATAGAAATTGCAAGATTATCAGCTTCAATATTCTTTTAAACAGTAATCCAAATAGTATAGGTCATAATAAATTTTTATATAATTTCTCTTTTATTGTACGTGGCACGTCTTTATTGTTTAATAGTTACCGATACGCACCTGCACTGTGCTAACCTGCTCTACAATAAGACTGATTGTTTTTATCATAAAAACTCCAGCAACAGTGTTATGAAGCATTATCTTAGTGCCTGCTGATAACAGATTAATAATGCAAAAAATGTGAATGAGAGAATACTAACTGCAAATATAAAAGGCGGACAAGATGGGGAGAGTTTCCGTTAATAGTGGCATATGGGCCAAACAAAGATGAGAAGAAAGAGATAACAGAAATTCTTTTAAGATCTTCAACAAGAAATAGACGGAAGTAAGCAGTAAGTCATACGGATAGGCAATCTAAATGGAAGAGTAGGAAATAAGAACAGAGGAAAACAGGGAGAAGAAACAAAAAACTTAAACGGAGAGGACCCTTTAAATTTTTATATTGAAAATGAATTAGTAGTGACCAATTCCTACTTCAAACATAAAGGGATTCATAAAATAACAAGGGCAGTAGCATGTCGCAATGAAAAATTAGTAATAGATACTTTTTGTTCAGTAAAAAACTGTGAAAAAAGATAAAGAGACATGAAAGTTTGGAAAGGACCAAAGATCGGCAGTTAGCACGATTTACTGGTTATAAAATGGTTCAAGCAAAATAAAAATGCAGTAGTGAACTATAAAAGAAAGATAGCAGACGAGAAAATTAGATATTATAGATTTATACAGCCACATATTAGAAATAAATATCAGGAGTAACTCAAACAAAACTTAAAAGAGACATAAACATAGTAGGATATATGGGGGGGGGGGGGGGGGGGTCCAAAGAAGCAGTTTCGGCAGCTGCAGAAAACAACTAGGAATGTCAAGGATGACAAACAGGGAACTTCAGAGAGCATGTTGGTGGAATGAGAATATAAAAATCGCAGTAAAGAGAAAGAAACAAAAATGGAAGAAATATTTAAGTACAAAAGCTCAATCATATCATGAAGAATAAAAAAAGATGAAAAACTGTCCTGTCTTAAGAAATGCGAAACAAAACAAAGACGTGACGTTACAAAACATAAAAGATGAAAACGGAGAAGTAACAACAGAGGAAGAAAAGATCATGGAGAGGTGGAGGCAGTACTTTAAAAAGCTCCAGAGAGGAACGGAAGTGGGAAGATTGGAAGAAGAAAAGGTACTAGAGATAATAACGGAGAAGGAACAACTAGAAACTGAGGACATGATAAAAGCAGGAAAGGAAAGAATGATAGAAATACTAAGAATAAGTTTAAACGGGTGTAGCAGCAGAAAACTGGCAAATAGAAACAGCCAATCTTATACGTAAAATAGGAGACACAAGAAATTGCGATAATTATAGAGGTATTACATTGTCAGTACAGTAGAAAAGGTGTATGTAAGAATATTAGAAAAAAAAATAAGATAAATACTGCAGGAAACCTTAGAAGGGCTGCTGTTCAGATGTAGACCAAACCAAGGAATAGTGGATATTAACTTTATTCCAAGACAAATAAGTAAAAAAAACAATCAGAGAAAACAGAGAGGTACATCTATGTTAATAGTAGTGAAGGCTTTTGATCGAGTAAATCGAAGTGATATTTGGAGGACCCTTGTAACGACAAAATGGGTGAGATAGGTTTGCATTTTGGGCTTTCTCCTACTCTCAGTAGTGTTAGATGTGAGCATCAAAGAAACAAACGCCCAAGTGAAACAATTACAGTGGGATATTGGAATGTGGGGGAATAAAAACATCGGAAATAGTATACCCAGATAATATGGTTCTGATTGCCAGTAATGGAAAAACAGTGAATGAAAAGAAAGACATCAAATTAAATTAGAAGAAACAATCCTACAGGTAGACAGGTAAACAGTTTTGAAATAGGTATCTAGGCACAATAGTAACAGAAGGTGGAAGATTAGATGAGGAAATAAAAGCTAGAATAGGAGCTATGGGAAAACTCTTCAATGGGACTAAAAATGCATTCCTAGCCAAGAAAGAATAAAAGTATAGATTTTCAAGAAAGTGGTAACACCGACACTTACTTTTGATTCACAAGTATGGAGAACAACACTACTACAAAAAAAAGTTGCAAAGTGCTGAAATGAGATTTCTTAGAAAGGTAGAAGAAAAATCCGGAATTGGTAGAATAAGAAACACTACGTTCAGGGAAAAGTTCAAGACAATGGCAATACAAACCAACGTAGAGGAAGGCCAGCTAAGATGGCTGGAACATGTGATGAAGGGAAGGCCAAAAGAAGCCTGGATAGAGGTAGTTAGAGAAGCTGTCGAAAGGAAACATCAAATAGAAAGAAATGAAACCGAGAACACAAGGCCGAAATGGGTGGAAAGAAGCATGAAAAAAGAAGTCAGTCCAATGACTGGACCCCTATGCCTTACACCCGTATTTTATATTTCCAAGTACAATGACTTATTTTTGGATGGTAAAAATTAGTCATACTTGAAAATGTAAAAAAATATCATGTGTTTGTAATTGATGAATCTCTTAACTATAATCGTACTACTTTAAATATTATTTTAAACCTTCAATCTGATGTAACGAACAAAATATGTCTGTTTATGTTCTTTGTTGTCAGTTATGAAGTACTGACCTCACTTTCTTTGCTTTAAGAAAGGAATAAAGCTTCCCGAAATAATTGGCGTACATAAAAGGGTTTTCTTTTGAATTGCTGCTGTAGAGAACTAGGGAATTACGGCCTTTCAGAATGTCAAAATGACATTGCGACTTTTCAAAACGACCTTGGAGGTTTTGAAAACTACATTGAGGTTTTCAAAATACCTAACCTTGAAAAAATTTAATAACATTTCGAGAATGTAAAAACGACCTTAACACGTTAAGTGCCTCAGCGATCCGTAGGGACCGCTACCAATATTTCTCGTAGGGCCATGGCGGTCCCTAGGGACCGCTCGTTAGTTGAAGCAGTTTTAATTCCATATAGGCCAGTGGACCGCTGCTTACATTAGTTAAATGTACTGTATGGACCGCTCTCCTGTGGAGAACGTTCTGCAGTGTGAGTTTTTTTATTTTTTATTTCGTTCAGTTTTTATTGATTAAAAAAGGAAAAATTGCTTTTATTGTAAATAAACAATTGTATCGTGATATTTATAACTTTTTGCTAGTATACCCATCATAACATACCTAAAAATGCTTAAAATAGTTTTTGGCCCAATAAGAAAATTTCAAAACTTTCTCGTGGCGCTCAACGTGTTAAGACCTGTTATAGATTTTATCTACGACAGTGTGTAAAATTGAGTTTTAGTTGGCAGTTTTAAGTTTGTAAAACGACTGTTTAATAACATGTTTTCATTAGTTCATGTCATCAGTACAAACGTGTTTAAAATGATTTCATTAGTCACATCGTTAGTAGCAAGGTGTGCTAGTAATCGTAATTTACATTTAAGATATTTTTTATATTTACCATGTTTTCTAGATTCTACACATGCATAAAGCATCTTTAGTCGCTTGCAGGGCTTAAAACGCTCGCTTACTCGCGTTTTAACTCTGCCCCATTCATGACTAAAGACTAGCTTTACGCACTTGTATCGTAAATTTCTATTAATAATGCCTCTGAGAACGTCAAAACGACCTTGAGACCTTTTATAGATTTCAATAATGCCTTTTAGAATACCAAGATGATCTTGAGGCTTTCAAAACTAGTATAAGGCTTTCAAAACAATGATATGACTTTCAAAACTACCTTGAGGCCTTTCATTGAAAAATTTAATAACACTTTGGGAATAGCATAACAACCTTGAGACCTTTTAAAACGACCTTGGAAATTTTTAATAATGCTGTAGATCAGGGGTCGGCAACCTGCCGGGCCGCATGCGGCCCTTTGCAACTTTTTGCGCGGCCCGCCAAAGCACCACTATAACTTTAGGAAAAATCAACAAACTTAGAGCGTAAGCGTGCCGAAATGTGGCCGGTGACAAAAATGCGCGACAAACAGAAGCATAGTGGGAAACCTATTTTACTGAGCAAGTTTAATCCCCACTCCCCAGCGAATACGACGTCTCGCTTAGCAAGTGTAGCATTCTTTCTAGTGATGGGCATAATCGGATGATTTCAATAATCGGAATGTTCCATTTCGGAATGTTTATAAAATCGGAATATCATCCGATTATTTTACATTCCCTAAATGCAAGCAAGGGAAAACGAGCGAAATAACAACAAGCGGAAGGAAGATGACGTGCGTGCAAATTTACGATGAAAGCACTCGCCGTCGCGTCGTAAGCCCTTATCTGCGTTGGCATCTATTGTTTGGGTTTGTAGGACGGTCAGTAATAGCTATTTACGTTATTAGACCGGTAGCAACATTTTTATGGCCACTCCAATATTTTACAGGTCGAACCGTAGGGCGAGACCTGTATGTTTGGCAAGGCCATAAGAGTTCTACCGGTCGTGTATCGTATAAGATTTTTTAGGATACTGCATTGGTAACTAGCGTTTACATTGTTACAAACGAGTCCGGTATATTTTATCTACCGGACTCGTTTGTAACTATGTAGACGCTAGTTAGCAATGCAGTATCCTAAAAAACAATTTATGAGTTTGAGTCGCACAGTGGGATATGAGGAAATAAAATATTTTTTTCAAATTATTACAGTAGTTACGTTAATAGACTTTCGGAAAATGGTAGTGATATTTTAAAGTTTAATAGCACATAAAGTACATAATAGATAGTATAAAACAATACTTGAATTTGAAGTCTGTAGGTGTACTATCTAATAATTAATCTACGAAATACCACTGCCATTAGTGCCATTCACGTATCATACACTTGCGCACACGGCGCGACCCGTCGACATTCGCCAACCAGCATATAGCAGTCAAGTGAGTCAATACAACATTCCGCATTCCGTTCAGTTCAAATTGGCATTTTGTTTTCTCATTTTGTGTACCGAATAGTAAAATAATCGAATTCCGAAAGTTCCGAATTTTGTGCACCGAACAGTAAAATAATCGAATTCCGAAAAGTTCCGAAATAATAGGAACCTTCCAATTTTTTGAACAATCAGAAACTTTCCGATTATTCATTCCGGATAGGCCCATCACTAATTCTTTCATTTCGCCAGTTTGCTACTGTATGTTCATATGTGCGTTCATGTTGACAGCCGTATGACGTTTCACTACAATATTTTATATTTTTTATATTTATATATTTTATATTTACATATTTATACATATTTAATTGGAATTGTATTTTCTTTTTTTTTCTTTTTTAGGAATTGTAAAATTTTTGTTCTCTAACATTATTGTTATTATAGCATGTCAATAAAAAATAATTTTTTTCTATATTTATTTTTAATAATATTTATACTCGTATATGATATATATGATATAAAAGCACTATTTAAGTTACATTTGAATGTGCGGCCCGTATAAAAAAATTAATTTTGAAAATGGCCCGCCGTCCGAAAAAGGTTGCCGACCCCTGCTGTAGATGACCTTAAGACTTTCAAAACTACCTTGGGGCTTTCAAAATTACCTTGAAACTTTCAAAACTACCCTGAAGCTTTCAAGACTACCTTGAAGCTTACAAAACTACCTTGAAGCTTTAAAAACTACCTTGAGGTCCTTCAAAATTACCTTGAAAAATGTAATAATGCTTTGAGAATGTCAACGATCTTTGATAAATTTTAAAAATGCCTTTTAAAATATCAAGACGATCTTGAGGCTTTTAAAACTACTATAAGACTTTCAAAACTATTATATGACTTCCAAAACCACCTTGTGGCTTTCAAAATTACCCTGAAGTTTTCAAAACTACCTTGAGGTGTTTCAAAATGACCTTATAATTGTTATAATGCTTTGAGAATGACAAAACAATCTTTGATAAATTTTAATAATGCCTTTTAGAATATCAAGACGATCTTGAGGCTTTTAAAACTACTATAACAGCCGTATTCATAGTCGTTCGCCAGCGGCTCGCCGGCGACTCGCCGGAGTTTCGTTATAAATAGTATGCTGGCTGCACTGTACGTCCATGTCAAATTCGAGGTTATCAGGTTAGGTTTTCCGTCAGTTTTGACAGAAATTGACACAAAATCTAACCTGCTAACCTCGAATTTGACATAGACATACAGTGCCTCCAACATACTATTCATAACGAAACTCCGGCGAGCCGTTGGCGAACGGCTATGAATACGGCTGTAAGACTTTCAAAACTATTATATGACTTTCAAAACCACCTTGAGGCTGTCAAAATTACCCTGAAGTTTTCAAGACTACCTTGACGCTTTCAAAATTACCCTGAAGTTTTCAAAACTACCTTGACGCCTTCAAAACTACCTTGAGGTGTTTCAAAATGACCTTGAAAAATGTTACAATGCTTTGAAAATGACAAAACGATCTTTGATAAATTTTAATAATGCCTTTGAGAATATCAAGACGATCTTGTGGATTTCAAAACTACCATAAGGCTTTCAAAGTTATTATACTTTCAAAACTACCTTGAGGCCTTTCATTGAAACATTTCATAACGCTTTGGCTATAGCATAAAGACCTTGAGACCTTTTAAAACGAACTTGAAATTTTTTATTAATGCTGTTGGAAATTGACAGTTTTGTTTCGTAAAACTAGGCCGCAAAAGCCGACCTTCTATACAGTGAGTAGAAAAAAGACTGTACGTCTATCAAAACTACCTTGAAGCTTTCAAAACTACCTTGTGGCTTTCAAAACTACCTTGAGGCATTCAAGACTACCTTGAGGCTTTCAAAACTACCTTAAGTCTTTTAAAACTACTTTGAGGCTTTTAAAACTACTTTGAGGCTTTCAAAACTACCTTAAGGCCTTCAAAACTATCTTGAGGCTTTCAAAACTACCTTGAGGACTTCAAAACTACCATGAGGCCTTCAAAACTACATTGAGGCCTTTAAAACTACCTTGAGGCCTTTCAAAAAATGACCTTGAAAAATCTAATAATACTGAGAATATAAATACAATCTTGAGGCTTTCAAAACTATCTTGAAGCTTTCAAAATTACCTTGAAGAATATAAATACGATCTTGAGGCTTTCAAAACTACCTTGAGGTCTTCAATACTAGAAGTCTTTCAGTTTGTAAAGTACACCGCGTCATAGATGCGCAGAACGCTAGAAACGTTCGGACGAGTCCAATACGTTCAACAAGGTGATTTCCGCTGTTGTATTCAGTTCATTGCCGTTCGTCGTGTCATTTTTTTTACATGTTTCCATGACTATTAACCAGTTAATAATATCAAAAAGGAGTTTGGGCGAGCACCTTACAGTCTGGTAGCTACATGATGACGCATTGGGGTTAGTCATTTATTGTCCGTAGCGCCATATTCGAACTTTCTCAGGTCGCACGCGTATTCAAGAGCATTTGGCCTGCGCCCTCTGCCAGATTCCCAGCTGTTGTCTAAAATGCTGCCACGACCAAATGGCAAAGTTCCATGTACAGCTTTGGCAAAAATTCACAGCAAAACGGGCAAATTTAGTAATAATTCCTCGCGCGGAATGGAGCGGGTGACGCACGGCGAGTTCTCCCGCGCCGGAAAGCGTTTAGGGGAAGGCGGCCTCGCGAGCTTCTGGTAGAGCTTGTACTTCTTATGACATGCTAATTTATTTTGCATTTGAAACCAAAAATAAATCAGCATGAAAAGTTTTCCTTTAAAATGGGAATTTTAATGTGCCCTCTAAAAATACCTATTGCTACGCCACTGATGCCGTCTATTGGCGCATAACTGTAGCCACGCCTATGTACTTCTTGCTTTGAAGCCACTCTACCTTGAGGCTTTCAAAACTACATCGAGGTTTTCAAAAATAACTTGAGGCCTTCAAAGCTACCTTGGGGCTTTCAAAACTACATTGAGGCTTTCAAAACTACATTGAAGAATATAAATACGATCTTGAGACTTTCAAAACTACCTTGAATATAAATACGATCTTGAGACTTTTCAAAACTACCTTGAAGAATATAAATACGATCTTGAGGTCTTCAATACTACCTTGAGGCTTGCTAAACTACATTGAGGCTTTCAAAACTACATCGAGGCTTTCAAAACTACATCGAGGCTTTCAAAACTACCTTGAGGCCTTCAAAACTACCTTGAGGCCTTCTAAACTACCTAGAGGCCTTCCAAAACTACCTTGAGGCCTTCAAAACTACCTTGAGGCCTTCAAAACTACCTTGAGGCCTTCAAAACTACTTTGAGGCCTTCAAAACTACTTTGAGGCCTTGAAAACTACCTTGAGACCTTTCAAAAAATGACCTTGAAAAATGTAATAACACTGAGAATATAAATACAACCTTGAGGCTTTCAAAAAAACTACCTTGAAGCTTTCAAAATTACCTTGAAGAATATAAATACGATCTTAAGGCTTTCAAAACTACCTTGAGGCCTTCAAAACCATTTTGAGGTCTTCAATACTACCTTGAGGCCTTCAAAGCTACCTTGAGGCTTTCAAAACTACATTGAAGCTTTCAAAACAACCTTGAAGAATATAAATACGATCTTGAGACTTTCAAAACTACCTTGAATATAAAGACGATTTTGAGACTTTTTAAAACTACCTTGCAGAATATTAATACGATCTTGAGATCTTCAATACTACCTTGAGGCTTTCTAAACTACATTGAGGCTTTCAAAACTACATCGAGGATTTCAAAACTACATCTAGGCTTTCAAAACTACCTTGAGGCCTTCAAAACTACCTTGAGGCCTTCAAAACTACCTTGGTGCCTTCAAAACTACCTAAAGGCCTTCCAAATCTACCTTGAGGCCTTGAAGACTACCCTGAGGCCTTCAAAACTACTTTGAGGCCTTTAAAACTACCTTGAGGCCTTGTAAAAAATTACCTTGAAAAATGTAATAACACTGAGAATATAAATACAATCTTGAGGCTTTTAAAACTACCTTGAAGCTTTCAAAACTACCTTTAGGCCTTTCAAATCTAGCTTTAGGCCTTTCAAATCTACCTGTATGCCATTCAAATCTACCTTTAGGCCTTTCAAATCTACCTTTAGGCCTTTTAAATCTAGCTTTAGGCCTTTCAAATCTACCTGTATGCCATTCAAATCTACCTTTAGGCCTTTCAAATCTACCTTTAGGCCTTTTAAATCTAGCTTTAGGCCTTTCAAATCTACCTGTATGCCATTCAAATCTACCTTTAGGCCTTTCAAATCTACCTTTAGGCCTTTCAAATCTACCTTTAGGCCTTTCAAATGTACCTTTAGGCCTTTCAAATCTACCTTTAGGCCTTTCAAATCTACCTTTAGGCCTTTCAAATCTACCTTTAGGCCTTTCAAATCTACCTTTAGGCCTTTCAAATCTACCTTTAGGCCTTTCAAATCTACCTTTAGGCCTTTCAAATCTACCTTTAGGCCTTTCAAATCTCCAGTCTTTAAAACGACCTTGAAAAATATTTTTATGGTAAAAATTAGTCATGCATGAAAATGTAAAAGCAATGAATCTATTTGTAATTGATGAGTCACTTAACTGTGATGTAGTCGGACTAGTTTAAGCATTGTTTTTTAATCTTCAATCTGATGTATCGAACAACATATGTTCGTTTATGTTATTGGTTGCAAGTTATGAAGTACTAACCTCACTTTCTTTGCTTTGAGCTAGTTATAAAGCTTTCCGAAATTATTGGCTTAGATGAAAGAGTTTTTCTTTGAATTGCTGCCCTAAGGAATAAAACCCAATTATTTAGCTACTAGTCAGTCTTTACTCTCTTGCACTTCTAAGCAAAACTTGAATTACAAAAACACCCCCATATTTGTAAATGGGCTATTTTAAAAAGGTCATTGAAGTAGAGAATATTTATATATACACCCAAAAAAGTGTTGATACTGTAATTAAAGTTCGCCTATTTTCTAGGTTCCAAATTATTATCCCCGGCAACCTCAGCATGCTCACATGTCGAACGAACATCCTCTGCTGCACCAGCCGACGTGGCACACGCCCACAACTGAGCCAGTCAAAAGCATGTCGCATTCCCACCTGTTCAACTTGGAGCAGATGATATCAGAAAGGCCTTACCCACGGCACTCGCCTGGGGTGGACCTGACCCTGCAGAGGAACGGCAGCCAGAACGGAGAGCTGCCGACAACCCCCATCAGTCTGAGTGTTCGCGACGCAAACAAGATCAACAGCCTGCCTGCGAGTGCAATCGACATACAAGCCGTCGAACTGACCAAGTCGCTGAGTCCTGGTTTGAAATCTACAAGCCCAGGACTTAAAACCGTTGCAGGCGGCCTCAAACCGTCAAGTCCCGTGCTCAAGCTGGTTCTCCCTCCGAGCCCCTCCATCAGGCCACCCATCAGCCCGAGCATCTCGACGAGCCCCAGAATCCACGAAAAGCAAGACAGCCCTAAAAATATCAAACGTCCCGCAAAGAGAATGGATTCTATCATAGAAAGGCTCAATCCCTCAGTGGAAAAGGGCGGCGAGAAGACAATCGCGACGAGTGTAATTACGGAGGACAAGCGGCCTCTGCTCGAGAAACCTGAGCAACCAGTCGAGAAGCCATGTCAGAGTTCTGTGATTGTTCAACCTTCAAGCACGACTAGTTCTCATGACGAGAACAGCAGCTCTAGTGGCATGGTGAATACTCACACACTTACCAACACTCGAGAAGAAGATGTGATATCGCCCTTCAGTAACGAAGACAGCACAGATAGCAGCAAGTCGAGGAGGAAGAGGAAGCCTGCAAAGACTGTTCGAGTATCGAAAGACACTGATAGGATGGAAGCGGAAATGGTTCTTGACTTGGTGAAAGATTTGAATGCGGAGACCACACAGATTGAACCCAAGGAAATTCCAAAAGAGCGACGGCGGTCAGGAAGTGCACCCCCTGGAAGCCCCACGCCGCCTCCTAGGAGCCGCAGAAAAACTTCGTCCGAATCAGAGACGATCGCAAATATCGCCGCCATGGTTCAAAAGACTGCCTTCGACAAACCTAAAACGAACTGCTTGCCAGAGCCAGATGAGGAGACAGTTAAGGAATCTCAAGAACCCGAAGCTAGTTCCAAGCCAGTTTCTGTTAGTGTGATAAAAACAAAAGAAAATGTGATTCAGTGCGTTAATTCTGTTCCAAATGAAGCGAGTCGGGAGGTGTCCAGCCCACTCATGGCCGTTCCGACCCCAGCACAGAAGAAGTTGACTGAAACGAACAGTTTTGTTGAAGTCGAGAATAAGTTGGAGGAAATGTTTGCGGGAATATCAGATGATGTAATCGAAGCGCCAAAAATGGAGAAAATGTCGTTAGATTATAATGATGACTCAAAAACGTTAGGTTTAGAAGAAAGTAGAAACGAAGATACTCTATTGAAATTGGAAGAAGATACTGTGGCAACTACAAGTCAAGTCAATGACAGCGTCACTTCAACGTCGAATGATTTAAATTCTTCCCAAAGTTTACAAAAACGTGGAAGGCCGAAAGGGGCCAAAGCACGACGTTCAAGCGAATCCACATCACAGGACATCTCTCCTAAACGTAAGAAAGGTATTAATTTACTGGTTTCAATACATTAATTTTATGACTCGCTCATACCTTCTTTAGTAGTGCTTTAGTACTTGTCACTAGTTCTCGTGTTTATTTTCTCCTGTTATGTATTTGGATATACAGGGTGATTAATAACTTGTTGAACAAAATGAACAGGCGTTTATAGCATCATGTTCTGGTTAAAAAATGCAAAAAATAAAATGTTTGCCGATCGGGCTTCGTTTCAGAGTTATTTAACCTCAAAGTTTCCGGTTACAATTTTAATTTTTAACTTTAATAATCTTTTTTCTTCTTTCTTTCTTAATCTCGTTATTCCCTTGAGGGACATAGGGTGTTGACAAAATTCTTCCACTGACCCCTGTTAATTGCTATCTTTCTCATTTGTCCTATTGTCATGTTCGTCTCTTTTTCTACTGTGCGCCTTCATGTTTTCCTCGGTCGTCCTTGTTTCCTTTTCCCCCGGGGGTTCCATTCCAGAGCGGCTCTGCTGGGTTCTCTCGTGGTCTTCCTTAGTGTGTGGCCTATCCATCCATATTTACGTCTTCGTACCTCGACAATTATACTTTCTTGCTGCATTCGCTTCCACAGTTCCTGATTTGACTTTAATAATACCTATGATTTATGTGACAAAAAGTTTATTAAATGTCAACTTCAACTTTTTAGCATAAATCATGGCCTGGTATTATTAAAGTTAAAAATTAAAATCGTAGCCGGAAACTTTGAGGTTAAATAACTCTGAAACGAAGCCCGATCGGCATATGTGGATATATCAACTTAGAGCTGCCTTTCTACTACCAATAATAATAATAATAATCTTCGTAAAATTAATTACAATAGTACAAGAATTTGAATTTTTCAAGTTACTGAATGATTGCGTGGCGCTGTGGTCAGGCTTGCAATAAGCGAATCCTCAGTTCGAATCCATGGGCAGGCGGAATTTTTTCGCAGTCCATTGGATCGGTATTTGGCCCGGTCACGGTTTGCTGTTGGGATAGAATTAACAGCGCTCTTCCTGGAAGACTGGTTTATGGAAAAGAGTAACCTGACCACACGCAACACATGCTACATACAATATACACATGATGTGGATCATATCATAAAGTTGGTGGCCAAACATCTCGGGTCGCAGACCTGGGACTCTCGGCCAAACAAGCCATACGTTAAATAAAATTCCACTCTCTTGATAAAAGTTAGAACCAATTTTTTAGTATTTCATAAACTTTAAAAGTGGAATCCAATCACACCTGCAGCCAATTCTCATGAGGGGTTTAATTAGTGCTCTTAAAAACAGTCCCTTGCAATTATCGCGGAAATGTGCTGTTATGCCAAATAATACTAGAATTTCAGTTATCTGCAGAAAATGATTTTAACAGTAAAATAAATAGCTACTATTACTCAAAATACTTAAAAAATATTATACACCAAGTGAATTAAGTATATGTTTATTCACGAAAAGATGTTGAGCTCACGAGTACGTGCATCAGTCAGTTTCGACAAAGACTGACGTAAAACCTAACCTGATAACCTTGAATTTGACATAGACTTACAGTGCCACCAACATATTATTCTTGATCTACTCTCATAGCTGAAATTCGCTACTCGGCGCCGCCACGAGTGTCGCTTCGGAGTCCGTTAGGTGTTTATTCTGTGATGATCTGTACAGCGTACATAGATCAAACAGGTAGAGACACTCACTGTCAGTTCCTTGGATGTCAAAATACTGATTTGGATGACCTTGAACGGCTCCTGGGGGGGTACTTTCCGATAGTACTTACAGATGGCGCCACTACTTTGTCACATATGATTGGTAGCAGAGCTAGTAACTGGCTCTGATTGGTAGAATTTTGTGCTGCCATCTGATAGTCAAGCTTAGAAATACCCCCCAAGTTACTGTCCCAGGCACTCTAGACAGGTTTCAACATTCGGCATGAGTGTCTCTACTTGTTTGATTTATGTACGCTGATCTGTACTTCCTATATTCTTGTTGTACTGCATGATCAGATCTGGCCTTGGAACTGCAACTATGTTTTTATCTTTCCTACTGAACCTTTCAACTGGTCTAATTGGTTCCACTCTGAAACAGGTAAAGTACATTTTTTTTCTATAATAATTTTCAAGGTCAACTTTCTAGGGGATAAGTTGCATTCCTGCAGGGTCCCTAGTTTTAATAATGTTGGTACATAGATTTGTAGTTCTTTTCTTCCACTAAAAAAATGATTGTCACTTTGACAGATATGTCATAATTTAATATCGCTTGCTTCATTTTTGCATTTTAAGTATTTCTTGGTTTTCTTTTTTATCCGATTTTATTGATGATGATGATGATTCCATGTTAAAAAAAGAAATTTGTCGAGGATTCAAATTAAGAAACTTTGACATTCAAAATTAGCCACATAACCATAATTTTTAAAAAGTTCTACCAACACAAGGTATAAAAATTTCCTAGCGTTTTAATCAGATATCTACCAACATTGTAACACTTTGACAGTTAGTATAGAAAAAAAACGTACTTTACTACTCACTGTTAGCACGCTGTTGACTATCCATCTCACATCTATGATTCCACTCTGTTATTCTCTTTAGCATAGAATTTCGGCTTAGATCGCGTAGTATTTGTATATGAACACCCAGCATTTTCTGGCTTAATGTGCCTTGCACCTTGTGAAGTCGAGCAAAAACCCACGCGATGGCCATGCTCTCTGGTGGCTCGTGTTGTTTGAGTATCCAGGGTGTCTAGTGACCGGGAATTCCTGGAAAACCGGGAATTATACGGGAATTTGAAAGTACCCTTGAAAATGCGGGAAATATGCGGGAATTTCTTAGGCAACCGGGAATTTTTTTATCAAAGGGAATTTGCAGTAATTTTTGCCATTTTACGGAAATAATAAGCGAAATTTCCGTAAAAAATTTCGGATTATCCGGAATAATTGCAAAAATGTACAGGACGCGCGAAGACGGGTCGTTGTTGTTTTTTTTAAATGAATACCCGAAAAAGTCAGACCAGAAGACCAGATAGTATCCGGGAATCCTAATAAAATGACCGGGAAAATACGGGAATTATACGGGAATTTTGAATGCCATATCTGCTAGACACCCTGGTATCTTGAGAACGAGGATACTTAGGCAGATTTGGCCGTTTTGCTGTTTGTGCATCCATATTCACTAACGTTTCGCAAGACCTTGCAGCTTGCATCATCAGAGTGAAAGTCGCACTGAGTGCCTAAGTATCCTCGTTCTCAAGATACTCAAACAACACGAGCCACCAGAGAGCATGGCCATCGCGCGGGTTTTTGCTCGACTTCACAAGGTGCAAGGCACATTAAGCCAGAAAATGCTGGGTGTTCATATACAAATACTACGCGGTCTAAGCCGAAATTCTATGCTAAAGAGAATAATTCGAGTAACCGCGAAAGCCTCAAACAGTACATTCCACTCTCTTGTTCTAAGGCTGAGCAAAACTGTCCTCTAGGTTGCTTTTCCAGCGTTTTGTTTTGTCAGCAGAGGAGAGTTTCGTGGTAAGTGATTCTCTCGTAAAGTGCCCGTTCCTCCATAGCAATTTGCCTTCAGTGTGCATAGGAGATTGGCAGTAGTGAATAGGTTGTCAGAAAAAAGTTGTATCGAAATGATTTTTTGTCGCTCAATTCGTCGATCCTTTGCAATAACGACTATACGAATATCTGTTCATAATTTGGGTTCGATCTAGGATTTTTCCCTTGATAAATTTCAGAATTTATCATGTAACAACTAATAGTATTATGGCACCAAACCTTGTACCCAAATCGAACAGGCTTGCCACGGATGAATTGCTTACATCCGTGGCAATCGAAGTATCTGATCATTAATTCGTCATAGTAATGTGTAGATTTTGTTATTATATTCTGTAGCAAATCATCAGAGAAAAACAACTCAAATATTTCGACGCAGCTCATCGAACTATACTTGGAATAATTTACAAAGCCGAATTTGCAGCTAGGAGATTATAAATCTCCTTGAATGAAGCTTGGTATAGTTGGCTTGGTTTTCAATGATACGACTTCATTCTCAACCTCTCTTCATTCATGAAAACAATCTCGGCGGGTGCTGAAAGTTGCCTGGCATTCAAATTATCGGCCAGTCCACCCCATCTTCATTAGTTAGAACATTTCCATCATTGTACGCGATATCCAAAGCTTTTTGAAGCGTTATTCCACTAAAATAAAATAATTGGTTAGTCAACATATCATAGCTGGGGTAACGCCTAATGCGCCCATATGGGCACATCAATGTTTACACTAAAATTCTGGAGGACGTAACATGATATTACAAATCTGTAGACATTACGAGTTGTCCTCATATATCAGTAAAACAAAGCGTAACTCCTTATACAATTAAAAACAAAAATATAATTATAATAATACTTACATCAAGTTTACGTCCATATTTTCAATGTTGCATCCCCACCCTCTCAAATTAGCACATATTTATTGGTTCCATATGGGACCGTTAGGCGTTAATGGGTTAAGACAGGCGTTGAAATAAGGAATCATTCACAATTGTTCTTCTCTTTTTATTGTGATGCATTGTGCTGCTACCTACCAATCTGTGGACCAACTATCAGTTTATCAAAGTGAACATTTCTACCCCAGATAACGGTTCTGTTCTCTCTGCTCTGGTTATTTGAATAGCTGCTGTCCTTACATAAAGATGCTTGTCCATGTATTTCTTTCTCTGTTGCACGCACACACAATTTCCATTTTTGTTTTTACTGCCACGCACTCGCGTCGGACTTACTAGTCCACTCTCTCTCGATCAGTTTCTGCCCTACAGACAAATTTGCTTTGCACATATGTTGGGGCGAATTATTTCCTCGTATACAACTCAGTGTTGCTGCATGTGGTACGAACTTGCATAAGAATCATTTATCTTTAGATACCATACGTATTTAGGAACGGAGGTAGACCAATTTCTACTGCTGCAAAATTTTAGTAATTCCATCTTGGTTAATTTTAACAGTATTTGTATTGATTTTGAAGATAAAATCCTACAACTTATTTCTATAATTGATCTAATACAATCTTCTCCGACAACAAATCTACTCATAATATTACAGATTTGGCATTAATGTTTCCAAATATGGAAAGAAACATCAATGATTTAAACTGCTAAATTTCCAGCCAAACACTAAAATTAAAAACATTGAAAAACAACCCCTGATGACAATGAAAAGTGGCTTTCCATTTTTTTGCAAAACATCTCAATTCCTTGCAGAAGTGCAGCTGTTGAAAGTTGTTTTTTTGCAACTAAATATTATAAAAAGTAACTAGATACCGAAATAAGTAGTTAGTACATGTGAACGTCTTTTGTTAGGAAAGAATTTAACTAAATGTCAAAGTTATTATGAAGTAGATCCTGCCAAGATATTTAATATAAAAACAAACTTGGAATATTTATTAGTTTCTCATTCATGTATAATCTAAAACATGGTGTAAAGAATACAAGGTGTAACGTTCCCGGTCGTTCACAAAGTAGAGGGGAGATATCAACCAATCTCCAATGGGCCTAGTTAGGAAATCTATCATGACCACGATCATGTTGTATGCACTGTCAGTCGATATCAAATTCAAGGTTAGCAGGTTAGGTTTTTCGTCAGTTTGACACCAACAGACGCAAAACCTAACCTCGAATTTGACATAGACAGCGTCTTCAGTACTACCGTTCGTGCCCTTTGTGGGCGCATTTCTTATTTGTTGAATTTGAGTCCGCCCACAATGCATCCATTCTGCAGAACGTTACACCTTGTATTATATGCACCATGATAATAAATTATTTTCATTTAGTATGGTTATGGAATAGTTCCTAATATATGAATGCAACTACATTTACACTTAAATGTCAACTTGACATTTGATTTTTAAGTGTATATCTTATTTTCACAAGTACTTATCTACGAATCCATAGTTTTTCATACCTTTTTTTTGCAAGGGTGTTTACGCCAAAACCGGCATTTTTTTTTAAAGGCAATAATTCAAAACCTTACATAGATTAAAGCAGTTTTATTTTTCAACATAATCTCCATTAACATCTGCACATTTATTCGACCCAATTTCATCAAAAAATCTTTCGTGGAAGCCCGTCAGTTTCTGATCCTCAGAAAGTTGATGTGGCACCCATCGAGCTGATACTTTTGTAAAGTGAAGGTGTTTATGGATGATTTTTTTCTACTGACCCAGTACTTAAATTAGTTATTTTTACTGTATTCAAAACAGTAACTAGCCGATTCTGCTTAATGAAATCATCAACACGTTGAATAACAGCGGAACCACTTTTGTTGCCATGCAACCTCCTCTTCCACGATCATCACTTACACCTTTCCGGCCATTTTTTAACCAAACAGCCCACTCAAATACTTGCCACGTTTAAAGTGGACTTTTACCAAATTGTGTACTAAATCTGCATAAAATTTTAGCAGGTTTAACGCTTTATTGACAAGAAACTGAATAATAATGCGCGTTTTCAAGTGCAACTGACAGTGTTATCTGTCATGTTCAATACCAAATGAACGGCTATCATGACAACAAGAGTACTTGACTATTTGTTAGGATTAGAGTACATTCAATATTACATGTAAAAAATATCACGCTAATCAATCAATTTTTACTATCACGGAGGAAATTCCGGTTTTGGCGTGAACCCCCTCGTAGTTTACTTTTACAAAAACTCTTTTTCATTATATGGACATTCGTTTTTAAGCCTTTTTAAACTTCTTTTTCATATGAATTTTTAGTATCTTGGGTTACACTTTCTGCTTTAAAAGATCTCTTTTCTTGTGGATCTTTTGTTTTTTAAATCTTCGCTTATCGTTTCTGCTTAGAAAACTTTTTTCATATAAATACTTATTTTTTTTAAACTCTTAACCTATTTGTTTTAGTAACTTTCTATAAGTACACTCCTAGACAAAGATGAATTTTTGAAATCAACATCTGTCCTTGATATTTTTAGTATACTATGGTAAATCCACGGAGTTTGAGTTGTGCGGGCGAGCGTGGCAGACGTGTTTTAGTAAGCGCGCTCGAGTGAGGTTAGAATCAGTTTAATAACAAGTGAAATTTGTGATAAACGGAAGCTTTAAAAGAGTGTGGTGAAAGATGAAGTTTTTTAATATTAGTAGTGACAGCTTATCGAAGCTACGAAGACATTACAACTGTTAAAGTGGTTTAAATAGCGTGATACGTGAGCGGTGCCTCTGGACGAATTCGCCGGCGTGCAGCTAAGGTCAACGACCCCGTCCAGTCGAAACACGAGTCGGTTTTAATAATAATCAGCGCAGGAAACAAACACACCAGCCAGATGGAGGAACTGCTAGTAGAAATAAGTAAAAAACTAGACGTGATGGAAGGTAGATCGAAGCGCATTGAAGAAAAATTAGACGAATATAAAGAGGAAATGCAGCGATTAGCGTTAGAAAACGCAGAACTGCATAACGAAAATCAGAAATTATCAGATCTAATAACAGAACAGGATGAGAGATTAGAACTTCTAGAAAAGGAAGTGCGAATGAGAAAAATAATAATCCAAGGATTGCAGGATTCGACTGAAGAATCGGAGCTACAATTAAAAGAGAACGTTCGACTGCTCTTAAGGAATATTGATGTACAAATTAATATAGAAAATGATACACGCGAAGTTTCAAGACTGGGACAATACAACCCAAATAAAACTAGGCCAGTGTTGGTTGAATTAAATGTGTTGAAGCATAAAATCCAAATTATGAAAAATGCTAAGAAAATAAGGGATTTAAAAAATACAAATATCTGGATTACCAACGATTACTCGAAAAAGGTAAGAGAACAACGAAAAATCTTGATACCACATCTAATGAAGGCTAGAGAGGGGGGACATAAAGCGTTTATAGCATATAACAAATTAGTAGTTAATGGAGAATCCTTCAAAATTACACAGTTAAATGGAGATGAGACAAAGAAAAAAGGAAGAACAATTAGTCAGCGCTCCCCACTTGGCATACATGATGAAAATCCTAACAAAGTAGCTGTTAGACGATTGGAGCCGAGAGATCCAAAAAACTAACGGTGATTGAGCCTGAAGCACAACAGATAAATGACGACCGCAACGATTTATGGACTAGCGATTATGATAATAAGGGAAATAAAATTATGGACACAAAAAAGGTTAAGTTTTTCGGATGCTGGAATGTAAGAACTATGTATGAAAATGGAAAAACACATCAAATAATAAGGGAGATGGAAAGATACAGAATAGATATTTTAGGTTTAAGTGAAACGAGATGGATTGGTAGTGGCGAATTCAGACTTGAGCAGGGCAAATCGATTATATATTCAGGAAAAATGGAAGAGGATGCAAGACATGAGTATGGGGTAGCAATTTTAATGAGCCGAGAAGCAAAAAAAGCACTAATTGATTGGGAAAGTGTATCGGAGAGAATAATAACTGCTAGATTTAGAGCAAAATTCTTCAATATTATTATATTAAATATTTATGCGCCAACAAATACAGATACTGAAGAGGCAAAAGATGAGTTTTATGATCAGCTTTACAAGACATTTGATCAGAATCGAAACAAACACAAAAAAGATATTATGATATTAATGGGCGACATGAACGCTAAAATCGGAAAAGATAATACAGGACGTGAGGAAATAATGGGAAAAGAAGGAATAGGGGACTTGAATGAAAATGGTAAATTGTTCCTGGACTTCTGCTCAACAAATAATCTGGTTATTGGAGGTAGCATTTTTCCTCATAAGCCAAGTCATAAATTGACATGGACAAGCCCAGGGGAGAGAGTACAAAATCAAATTGATCATATTACAATTAATAGGAGATATAGAAACTGCCTACTGGATGTACGAGCAATGCAGGGAGCTGACGTAGGATCAGATCATGCCCTCGTAAGAGCAAAGTTCAGAGTCAAACTTAAAGCAAACACCAATATAAAACTTAGAAAAGTGGCATACAACATTCAATATCTTAAAGAGGAGGAAACTCAGAGGGAATTTGAATCGGTTCTACAACAAAAACTTGAAGAACACAAGGATTTTGAAAGTATGACAATAGAACGGCTATGGGAAACATACAAGGATAATATGAACAAAGCAGCAGATGAAACTATAGGGAAGAGAAAGCGTAACAATAAAGCCTGGATGACGAAACACACATGGGAATTAATTGATGCAAGAAAATCGATTAAACTTAAAATGTTAAGTGCTCATTCACAGGAAAAGAAAGAGGAGCTTCTACAACTATACAGGGCCACAGATAAAGAAATAAAGAAAAGTGCAAGGAAAGACAGACGGGAACAACAAGCGGAACTACTAAAACAAGCGGAACGAGCTGCAGGAATAAATGACATGAAAACACTATACAAGATAACACGAAGTATGGCAGGAAAGAAAGGAATAGCTACTGCACATGTAAAGGACAAAGAAGGCAACATACTTAAAACGGAGATGCAAGTAATTAATAGATGGGTGGAGCATTTTAGAGAAATTTATACAATACAAAAGCCAAACTTTGACGGGGGTCGAGAGATAGAAGAGCCTGGTGAATTACAAGAATTGAAGTTAAACATGAATGAAATATCAGAAACAGAAATCGAGTTGGCAGTCCAACAGATGAAAAATGTTAAAGCGGCAGGATTGGATAATATATCAGGGGAGCTACTGAAAGCGGGAGCAGGAAGCACCATTAAAGTGTTACACTGTTTGTTTAATTAGATATGGTCGGAAGAGAAAATACCATCTGACTGGTCAGAAGGATTAATTATAAAATTACCAAAGAAAGGCGATAGGAGAGTATGTGACAATTGGAGAGCTATTACCATACTAAATACTACGAGTAAAATTTTCACAAGAATATTGTTAGAAAGAATGAAAGGGGAGGTGGATAGTTTACTCAGACAGAATCAGGCAGGATTTAGACCTAGAAGATCCTGTATAGACCATATAGCCACATTGAGGATAATACTGGAAGAAGCAAATGAATGGCAAAAGCAAGTAAATTTGAGTTTTATAGACTTTAAAAAAGCTTTCGACAAAGTTGACCGATCTAAAATGTGGATTATACTCAGAAATTATGGCCTACCTGCTAAATATATTCGTTTAATTAAAATGTTATATGAAAACTACAATGCACGTATTCTACACGACGGGACAGTTTCGGAAAAAATTAAAATTGAAAATGGAGTTAGACAAGGTTGCATTTTGTCGCCACTACTGTTTCTTGTAATGATAGACTGGGTAATGAAACAAACGACCGATAATAGAAGAGGATTACAGTGGAGATTTGGTCAAAAGCTAGAGGACCTAGAATATGCTGACGACGTTTGCCTAATTACTGAAAAAGTAAACCATATACAAGAAAAACTAAATTTATTGAAGTTGGAAGGTGAAACAGTAGGACTAGAAATTAATACAGGAAAAACAAAGATCATAAAAATCAATCCCTCAGATACCAGAGAAATAACAATAGCTGGAAACATTATAGAAAGTGTGGACAATTTTACTTACCTAGGTAGCGTGCTAGATAAAGAAGGAGGTTGTCATACAGACATTGTCACAAGAGTATCGAAAGCACAAAATGCATTTAATATGCTACGAAAGACATGGAATTCAACGGAGTTATCAAAAAATACGAAATTAAGAATTTTCAACACAAATGTAATTAGCGTATTATTATATGGAGCAGAGACGTGGGCTTTAAGTAAACTACAGTTAAAAGAACTACAAATATTTGTAAATAAATCGCTAAGAAGAATACTTAAAATATATTGGCCAGCACGAATAGCAAATTCAGAACTCTGGAAAAAGGTTAACATGGAACCATTGGAAAAAATTATAAAACGTAGAAGATGGAGATGGATTGGGCATACATTAAGAAAACCAGTATCAGATTTAACCAGGCAATCACTAGAATTCACTATGCAAGGGAAAAGAAAGCAGGGAAGGCCTGCCTTAACATGGAAGAGAATTGTTAAAAATGAATGTAAAATACTAAATTTCAACTGGTCTCAGGTCAAGGAAATTGCAAAAAACAAAAGAGATTGGAAACAGTTTATCGAATTATTGTGCAGCAAGGTAGAGGACTAACTCAAACTCGCGGGTTTTAAAATTTAAGTGTAAGTGAAGTGAAAATAGTGCAAGGCTGACAACCTTGCGCTACCTTTACGTCAATGAAACGTCCAACGGACGCCCTATGATCCTTTGAGGACCGAATAGGAACAAAGAAGATGGTAAATCCACATTTCAAAAGCATTCAGTTTTTTAATTTGGGCTTTCTTTTTTAGAAAATGCTTGTTCTTGAAAATTAAACATAAGAAATAGCTCAATGAGGTGTTAAATGAAACCTCAAAAATAATATCTTCCTGTTTTGATGTTTTCGTAAAACTACTTTGCAACTTTTCACTTTGCAGTTTTCAATCAATTTCTAACCTACATAAAAATATTTTGAAAAAGTTCAAAAGTGAAGTTTTATCAAGAATTCGCAAAGTTCTATTTTATGAAACAAAATTTTTAGAATTTAAAAACTGCAAAGTAAAAAGTTGCATAGTTGTTTTATGTAATTGGGCCCTGATTTACAGTTTCTGTTTTGTATTTCGCACAAGTAAAGTTGGCTTTTAAATGGCCGAAGTGCAAATGGCATTTAGCTACAAAATTTATAACTCTTTTAAGGATGTCAAAACGACTTTGAGGCTTTCAACACAACACATGCTACATACAACATACACATAATATGCTGTGACCTGTAATTAGTCATGCAACTGTTGGTGGCAGCTTAAACAAATTAAAAATAAAATAAAACTACCTTCAAGCTTTGAAAACTACCTTGAGGCTTTCAAAACTATCTTGAGGCTTTCAAAACTACCTTGAGGGTTTGCAAACTATCGTGAGGGTTTGCAAACTAGCTTGGTGTTTTCAAAACTATCTTGATGAGGCCTTCCAAGATGACCTTGAAAATTTTAATAACGCTTTGAGAATGTCAAAATGATCTTGAGGCTTTCAAAACCATCTTGAGGACTTAAAAATGACCTATAATATTGCCTTTAACAATGTCAAAAAGACCTTGAAGCTTTCAAAATGAGGCCTTCTAAATTATCTTGATGCCTTCCAATATTACCTTGAAGCCTTCCAAAATGAACTTATAAAGATTTAATATTAATAATGCTTTGGGAATGTCTACAAACTTTGAAATCTTTTAAAAGCGACCTTGGAAAATTTGTAATATTGTCTTTAACAATGTCAAAACGACATTGACGCTTTCGAAACTACCTTGATGCTTTCAAAACTACCTTGAGGCTTTCAAAACTATCTTGAGGCTTTAAAAACTACCTTGAGGGTTTGCAAACTATCTTGGTGCTTTCAAAACTACCTTGATGAGGCCTTCCAAAATGACTGAAAATTTTAATAGCGCTTTGAGAATGTCAAAATGATCTTGAGGCTTTCAAAACTATCTCGAGGACTTACAAAATGATCTTGAAATTTTCTTCAATGCTTTGGTAATGTCGACAAACTTTGAAACCTTTTAAAAGCGACCTTTGAAAAATTATAATATTTCCTTTAATAATGTCAAAACGACCTTGGGGCTTTCAAAATGAGGCCTTCCAAATTATCTTGAGGCGTTCCAAAATGAACTTAGAAAGATTTAAGCTTTGAAAATGTCGACAAACTTTGAAATCTTTTAAAAGCGACCTTTGAAAAATTTTAATGTCAAAACGACATTGACACTTTCGAAACTACCTTGATGCTTTCAAAACTACCTTGATGCTTTCAAAACTACCTTGAGGCTTTCAAAACTACCTTGAAGCTTTTAAAATTACCTTAAAGCTTTCAAAATTACCTTGAGGTTTTAAAAATGACCTTGATGCCTTCTAAAACTACCTTGACGCCTTCCAAAACTACTTTGAGGCCTTCCAAAACTACTTTGAGACCTTCTGAATTACCTTAAGGACTTTCAGAAAGGACCTTGAAAAATTTAGTAACGTTTTGATCTTTTTAAACGACCTTGGAACATTTTAATAATGCATTTAAAAATGTCGAAAGGACCTTGAGGCTTTTACTACCTTGACGGTTTCAAAACTACCATAAGGTCTTTGAAAATGAACTTCAAAAATTCATATGTTGTATCCATACGTCGCTATAAATAAAGAAAAAAAAAATTCTAACTGAACGAAAAATGATACTTTTCCAATGTGTTTTCAAGCTGTATAATACATGATATTAGTATATTTTCGCTTTGAGAATGTCAAAACGATCTTGAGACTTTCAAAACTATGTTAAGGACTTTGAAAATGACATTGAAACATTTTTTTAATGCTTTGCAAATGTTGAAAAGCTTTGATACCTTTTAAAACGACCTTTGAAATGTTAGTAATGCCTTTAAGAATGTCAAAACAACATCGCGGACTTTCAAAACTACCTTGAAACCTTTCAAGACTACCTTAAGAACTTCCAAACTATCTTCAGGCTCTTTGAAACTACCTGGAGATCCTATGAAACTACCTTGAGATCCTTTGAAACTACCTCAAAATGAACTTGAAGGCCTTTCAAAATTACCATGAAACAATTAACGCTTTAGGAATGTCAAAACAACCTTGAGGCCTATCAAAACAATTTTGAAAAATGTTATCAAAACAAGCTTGAAAAGTCAAGAAGCTTGGCTACCAATGGTCTTCATGTCATATCAATAGTTCTGTCAAAATTGAAGCACATACATCTGGACAGCTTTATTTTAGAAACCCAACTATATACAGTAATTAACATTCACAAATAATCTGTAAGTAATCTGTAATTTATATATTGTCAATAAAGACACCTGTCAGACAATAAAAAAGCAAAAATACTTCAAATAAGTAACAATCATACCTATATAATAATGCACAACACTACATGCTGTATTAAATGGGCAAAAGTACCATGGTTGCATTTGACGGTTACTATTTTCGGGTTTGTGTCAACAAACTTCCCATTACTTTTAATAGCGATATTATCACAGAAAACAGTTAAGTACTTATGATGCCTATTAGCTGTGTTTTTTAAAACGACGAACACAAGTACATTTCATTTAATGATAAGGAGGGTTTATTATTTCCTTGCTGAATGAGCCCAAACGATCAGTTTAAAAACCCACCTTTGCAAATCGATTTTCCGAGGTGGCATTTGTGACGGGAAGATCCGTGCGCATCTTATAACGCGTAAATCTTTAAATGTGACATGCGCGGGCTACAGCTAATCATTAGCTTATTTCACTACTAGTAATGAAAGACATACTTTTTTCACGAATTTGCAGTTTGATTAACGAGGTCAAAGCCTGGGTTTGTCAAGCAAATGAGTAAAAAAAAGTTGTTTTTACACATGTTACTTTTTTGCATATTGATGTGATCCTCTGTAACTCGAAATTTAATCGAAAAGGACTTCAGAATTTACAACTGTCAAATTGACAATTCAATTTCAATAAAAACAGTGTTACTTTCTTCACGATTTTTTGTTAAAAAACTGCTCTTATGGTCACTATGCAAAAAATGTGTCATTAATTTATTATGTACTGTTTGAGGCTTTCGCGGTTACTCGAATTATTTTCCTTAGCATAGAATTTCGGCTTAGACCGCGTAGTATTTGTGTATGAACACCCAGCATTTTCTGGCTTAATGTGCCTTGCACCTTGTGAAGTCGAGCAAAAACCCGCGCGATGGCCATGCTCTCTGGTGGCTCGTGTTGTTTCAGTATCTTGAGAACGAGGATACTGAAACAACACGAGCCACCAGAGAGCATGGCCATCGCGCGGGTTTTTGCTCGACTTCACAAGGTACAAGGCACATTAAGCCAGAAAATGCTGGGTGTTCATACACAAATACTACGTGGTCTAAGCCGAAATTCTATGCTAAGGAAAATAATTAATTTATTAGCTATTTACGACGTTAGGCTGGTAGCTAAGCATTCATAGCCAAGCTAGTACATCACGGTTGAGCCCGCTAGGGCATGATATGTGAACTAGCAAGGCCATAAACGCGAATACTGGCTGTGTGTCGTATAAAAAAATGTTGTATACTGAACAAGAACCATTTTGATTTGATTAAAGAATTATCCCAAACTATTTGCTTTAAAAATGCTGTCATTCTTGTTGTATGTTTGGCAGTACTGAAATGTATTGTTTGTGACATTGTATATGTCAAATTTGAAGTTAGGTATTGTGGCAGTTTCTGTCAGACTGGTGGAAAACCTAATTTGCTAAGCTCCAATTTGACATCAACTGACAGTGCCAGCTGTCAAATATGAGATTATCAGGTTATGTTTTGCGTCAGTTTGTGTCAAAATTGACGCAAAACCTAACCTACTAACCTTGAATTTCACATAGACTTACAGTCTTGCCAATTTCAAGTAAAATTTTAGATTGCATTATGGGAAATTCAAAGCATACTAGATGTAATTCATTTTAAGACACCCGGTATAACTAAAAATTTGCAATGTGCGTAACCAAATAAAATTAAATCTGACTTACCACAAGGCTAAATGATAAATTGTCTCTCTCTTGGCCAAACTTCTGGGGAGTATGAAGCAGTCATAGGTGATCGTTTGAGTTTGTTTGCACTTTTGATTACCCTTGCATAATGATTTGCTTAATTTTTGTCTTTTCGTAGGTAACAAAAAATCTAAACCTTCTTCCGACGGCATCACACCTAAAACAAAGGCCACCTCCAAGAAGAACAAGGGCAAAAACTCTATAAACAAACAACTTATCACTAAAGCTGACCTCATTAAAGATGTGTACGCTTACGATTCGGGCAGCAATGCAAGCTCGAGCAAATCTAGGGGCCCTTTTGTGCAGATCCGTGGCCCGAGGGAGTCCCCGATTTCGGTGAACATCGTCAACACTCCAACAAATGATGAGGATTCTGACAAAAAATCTCACAAGTCCAAAAAATACCACGACGACACAGAGTACCGTCACAAGGTAAGGTCCAGAGGCCTGCATTGCTCTACACTAAGCAACAAATACGACGCGCAGACGCGTGACGCTACGTGGATCTGTGCGTTTTGCAAGCGGGGACCGCATGCTACGGACCCTAACCTATCGGGGCCATCGCGATTCAACGCGAACATTGTTATCCCACCTCCTGGCGACCTCTTTGGCCCATACATCATTACCACGGACTCGCCAGAATACCAAAGGCGGCTCGACGACCCTTATGACCAGCAGTTCAAGAGTAAGAAGGTGGCTAGGGCGATAGGCAGCAGTGTGAATAGCAGCAAACCCATGAGCAAGAAGTCCAAGAGGAAACATTCGGATTCGTACGACAGCCGCAGTTCTTTGGAAGGGGCTGACAGTGCGGACATCTATCTGGGCATTACGGAGACTAAAGACAAAGTTTATGAAGTGTGGGCGCACGAGGACTGCATCGTGTGGTCGCCCGGCGTTTATTTAGTGGGACCTAAAATTATCGGACTGGAAGAAGCGGTGTGGACTTCGTGTAATGTGGTTTGCAATAAGTGTCAGTACAGAGGGGCGAATGTGTGTTGCGTGAAGAGGGGTTGCGTGAGCGTTATGCACCTGGGTTGCGCCGCCGCTTCCGAGTGGCATATCGATCAGGACAACTGCAAAGCCACGTGCACGATGCACGGGGCTCCGTGACACGCGGACGCGTTTATGTACTTTAAATCTTACTCTTAACTTGAATGTGATTTTGTATTATAGTAAAGTTTTAAAATTCGGAAGTATTAGGATTACCGAAATGTATGTGATGTTTTAAAGTTTAGCTAGGGTTGTTCTAGCTGGTGGGACATACTGAAGACTTTTGCTAGATGTGTAGCACAAAGTGGGTTCTTTGATTTTTTAAATCACAGATAAAATTATGATTTGATTATTTGTTATAATCAAATGAGTTTTAATTATCAGCGAAAAGTTGCGCTTTAATAATAGAAGCATAATGAAAGTAGTTTAGTTCTATAAAATTTAATAAGTCCATGTTTGTTTTCTGCGAGATTACAAATGTACATTGAATTTTTGTAAGGAAAATATACTTTATATTTATAGACGGGAGGGAGCGTCCACACAAAATTGTTAAATACCTTTTACGTAAAAAAAATCATTTGATTAACTCGTCTCGGAATTGTAAATATCAAATTTAAACATTTATACAAACAAAATTAAACGTCTCTAAAACTCAGTTGAACTTGATTAATTATATAGTTGAGCGGGCGAGAAAGTTTGATAAAATGTAATTTTTATAGACAACTGTAATTTTACGAGTAAATAATTTAATAAAAATTTAAATACGCAATTATAGAAGAGGATGATTTATTATAATTTGTAGCAGCAAGGCGTGATAAGTTTCTTTAATCTATTTTCAGGTACATTAGTAACAATGAAAAGTGAAATCGACATTGGCTGTATTGTACAGGGTGTAATACGATTCATGTACAGAATTGCTATCTACAAAATCGGTTAAATTGAAGAAAAAAAAATTCTAGTGCGAACTCAATTTATTCAAAATTAATCTTTGTAAAGGTGTGACAGTTACTTCCATTATATCTCTAAAAACCCAAGATAGCAAGGAATTATTTATACTTGTGTATTTCATCATCATCACCAGCTTCCAGGTTTAAACCTATAAGCTTTGTCCCAGTCTCATGGAATCATTAATCAATCCACCACTTTTTGGGTCACCCTATTCTCCTTTTCTCAAGTGGTCTATAGACCACTATAGTGCCGGATTTGTTGAGGGATACGGTACGGTAATCATTCCTTCTATTTATATCTTTCAGCCAGTTATTCCTGTATTTGTCGATCTTTCCTAATAAATTAAATATATTTTTTTGCATTCGTTTTGTAAAATGACAATTTTACGAACTCAAAACACGCCACAAAATGGATCTTTAGAGACCTAGTGCCCTAAAGTTGCTACAACACTTTAGAGAATTCTTTTTATTAACAATACAATACAAAACAATACTATGTCAAATTTGAAGTTAGTAGGTTAGGTTTTTGCGTCAGTCTGTGTCAAAACTGATGCAAAACCTAACCTAATGACTTCGAATTTGACATAGACTTATAGTCATCAATTGGCTCCGATATTATTTTAAAATCATAACCACCATTGACCAAGATCATTTTTGACATCTCGGTATTTTGAAAAAACTGTTTTAATCAATTTGGTGGTTTAGAACTTGTGCCAAAACATCTTGTATGCAACACGTACGCAAAATAGTTTTAGGCTACTTCTCGCATTAAAGACTTGGCTCCTTCGTCGCCTCGTCTTTAATTACAATTCGTCCCTTAAAACTATATTTTGCGTACTTGATACATAAATAGCTATTTTTGCATTCGTTCTGTAAAAAAATTACTGTTTTGCGAACTCAAAACACACCACAAAATTGGTCTTTAGAGACCGAGTGCTCTAAAGTTGTTATGACAGCACTTTAGAGGATTCTTTTTATCAACAATACGACATATATGTCAAATTCGAGGTTATTAGGTTATGTTTTTCGTCAGTTTTGACACAGACTGAGGCAAAACCTAACCTAATAACCTCGAATTTGGCATAGACTTACAGTGTCACCAACTAGCTCCGATATTATTTTAAAATCATCAGTTTTTGACATCCCGGTATTTAAAAACAAATCTTTTAATCAATTTGGTGGTTTAGAACTTGTGTCCAAAATTCTATAGTTTTAGGGTAGGTACTTCTCTGAATAAAAACTCGGCTCCTTCTTCGCCTCGTCTTTAATTACGATTCATTCCCTAAAACTAGATTTTGTGTACTTGATACATAAATAGCTATCCTTTCTGTCGTATCTGTTCACTTTTATGTTGGTTTCTTTCAAGTGTCAAATAACAGTTCCACGCAATTATTTGAATTTGCTTATTTTATTATAAACATTTTGGTCTTCTGCATATGGTACGTCGAAGCCTAAATATTTAAAACAGTTAACTTGCTCTATATTGTTGTCTCTTATTGGTTCGTTTCCCTAAAAATCATCAGCTTCCATGTTTAAACCTATAAGGTTTGTTCCAGTCTCATGGAAATTAATCGGTCCACTGTTTTTTGGGTCGCCCTATTCTCCTTTTCTGAAGTGGTCTATAGACCACTTGAGAAAAGGAGCACTATAGTGCAGGATTTGTTGAGGGATACAGCTATCGTTTCTTCTATAAGCCGTTCACGACCTTTTTGGGACAGAGTTGGCTATGATTTTTTCTTTTCATGTTGGGCTAACTGATTCGGTGATGTAGCGGATGCAACTTTTTTTTCTGTCAGTGTCTGTTCGACATTTTCTTGCCACCACATTGCCAGATTTATTATTTTAATATTTGTAAGAAAATAAATGATTGATCAAACAACAAAAAATTTCCATTAAATGATGCTACTTCCAATTTAAAAATGACAGGCCAAATTTAAAATAACGCGAGTCGATGTGGAGACTAGAGAATATCCGGCAACAATGTACCTATTCAGAAAATATAACCTTAAACTGAAAACAACCTAACCTAACACAAAAAGTGTCAATTTCCATGAGGGAGTTTAGTTGCAACAGAGGTTCTGCCAACAAAATTACTAGATGGCCATAGCCTCACCTGACCCAAAAAGATCGTGAACGGATTATATTTATATGTTCCATCCATCTCCATCTCCCTAAAAAAATTCTTGTGTATTTGTTTCTGTAAACTATTTTACATCTGTGTTAGTGACTATTTGGTGATTCTTCAAATTGTTGTAATTATGAATCTGTTCTCTAGTTCTGCTGAATACAATAATACATCGACATGGCTAGATACACCAGATGTCTTGATAAATCCATGGGAACTCTAAATTTGTATAGTTACCCTTGAGAATCTGCGGATTCAACTTGGATTTCATAATAGGAAAATTTGTTTTCGTATTTTACCGATTTTGTAGCGTCTTGTTTTCGAGGTAGTAATGCTCTTACACCCTGTATTGACAGGTAAAATATAATAATTTGAATGAAAAATGCCTCATATGATTCTTGTAATTGTATTATATTTTTTGTACATACAAATCTAGTTTTTGCAACTGAGACAAAAATACTAAAATGTTGATCGTAGCAGTTGGAAACTAAGGTACTTCACAGCCCTTGATCATTAAAAAAGTTATCACTCTGCGAAAAATTTCGTTAAGACCAAATGCCAATAATTGAGTTTAATTATTAGTTTAACCAAATTAAATGTTTTGTCGACTTAAAAGCAGAATAAGCAAACAAAAGTAAGTCGTCTGGTATTTGAATGCGAGTCAAAACCAAGATTGGCTGCACTTGTTTATCATTAAATTGCAAAACTAGTAAAAATAAAAGGGCCCACTAGTATGCAATATACGTTTATTAGGAACTGCTTATTTGGCATTTGTGTTTGAAGACTTATTGTACTTTATTTTTCACATAACTTAGCGGCTGCGAGTGGTGAGAACGAGATGGCCAGTCTTGACAAGCCTACATTTTGTAAATTAGCTGAGAGTGTGGGGACAGTTTTTTATTGCAAGATGTAAATTATATAATGTAATTAATTATAGTGATAATGTTACTACAAGTATTTATATTATACATGCATAATTTTATTTTTTAAAATCCATGTAAATTGTACAGTTTAGATAGTATTCCTATGATAATCTGTTGTTAAACAATTCTATAGTTGATACTGGTTCTTTTAATATTCCAAAAATATCAGTTCTAATACAGGGTGACAGGGTGTTTATAAGAACTTGGCAGCAATGGTGTGTTGTAATTCACATAAATATGTCACTTCCAGCATAAATTTTATATTTACAGTATTTCACGGCTATTGTTATTATATAATGAACGATCTCCGGGATTGAACTGTGTCATTGTTGAAATGTAAGATGTGCAACTCAACATGTCAACGATATCAGAGGCGAAAGTCTTCATTGGCTGATGATACGAGACCTGCCTTAATGCTGATGTTCCAAAAACGGGGTTTTACTGAGCAGCCTGTTTCACCAATATATACTGCATTATAGGGCCAAAGGCCTGTAAACACGATGACATGGTGTTCAATTTATTTGTGGAGATTTGAACACTGTTTTGATAAAAGTGGCCAAAATGTTGAGTTCTCTATCAACAATATCACGGTCCAATGCCGGAAGTTGTGCATTATTTAATGATTTTATTTAGTCTTCTTTGTTACCAAAAACAGACTGTAACTTGAAAACTAAAAACCAGCCATTGGCTTTGGTTGTTTAATGCATTTGCTCAACTATATTTTTTTGCAAATGAAATGTTTTCTCTGTACAGTATGCTTTGTAGAGAATGGTTATCAAGAAATTAATCCCAAATTTCAATCCTTGTTAAAAGCGGGGGTAGATTCCATTTTCGAAACGTTCGTGCACACAGCATGAATTATAGAACGCTACAAAAAGGTTTCAGGGATAATTTCAATCTTTGGGTGGTGCATTATTTTTCACAACACTATTTTTTAAAAGATGTTTTTGTTTATATATGGGTCAACTGAGGAGCAAGTCGAGGTTATTTTAGAAAAGTTGAATCATTACCTGGATCAAAGTGCAAATTTAATTTTCTAGCTCAACTAAATTTTCATTTTACTATGCACGCATAATGACTAATTTGATATTTAAACAGACTTGTGTTTTTACTGTAGCAATTTGAAGTCGAGTATTTTGTGGCTTTTATACATGAAAGATTTATAAAACTCTTAAGAGGTGCAGGAAATGGTGTAATTAATTATATTATATAATTTTAAATGATATCGCCCTCTTTTAATTTTGTAATAAATGCATAATTAGTTTACAAATACCTATTGTAAAAGCATGCTGTATTTATTAGATTTTTTTGTCAAACTTGTAAATATATAATGAATTTACTATACACCTTTGTTTATTTCACTCCTCTGCAAAAGCAAAGGGCCATTATAGCAGCCCATTCTAGATTTGCCTGTCCTCATTTACTGTTCTTTACAGTTCAATTTTTGCTGATCATTTGTCATATTCTGTTATAGTCTAAAAAACATATACGACAAGTAACAAAGGCAGAAATACACACAGTGGGACACAGACTGGGATTTACTGTGGAGACTATTCTCCCATAAAGAAGTGGATGGTGTTGGTGATGTAGGTCGGGTAAATAATCAGTGAGTAGGGTATTGATAAATGGGTATTTACCCCTGCCTCGGGTAAATACTTAAAAAGTGGGTATTTATTAAATTTGTAATATTTTAAAGCTAAGCTAAGTTTTACTCACATAATAGTCGAAGCCAGACATTTCGGCGCCGCTACTTCAACACAGTCATCTCGGTGCAGAATTGGTTTAATAATAATAATAATAATCTTTATTTGCCCAACAGGATACCCAATTATAGGACAATAAACTCTACAAACGAACACGCACATTATTTAAATAATATACATTTTACAAAATAATGCTTACCTAAATAAAAGAACAAGAAACAGATAAATACTAATAAATATTGTATGCCGATCTTAACACAAGAAAACAGGATCAACAGTAAAAATATAATGTATAATATAACAAATCTATTCCAAATCCAAAAAAATATGATTTAAAAAATACTAGAGCTAAAAGCTTAAATTAAAAACAATATATATGACTATCAAAAACAGATATATCTAAACAAACAAACAAAAAATATCACATGTATATACAAGCTTATTGCACTCCGAAATATAATATCACAGAATTAACTAATTGATTAATAGTGCAACAGAAAATATCACTGATGTGACAAATTTTGTTATAATTTTTGCACATATAATATATTGGTGATTTTAAAACTAAATTTGTTTTTGCTAAAGGACAATACAAAATATGATCTTGCCTGGATTCTATTCTAGGTACTACAAAATTCAATTGTTGCAAAAGTTCAGGACAATCTATACGGTTATTTAGTAAATTGTAGAAAAATTTCAAAGCAGTACAAATCCTTCGTGTGTCTAAACTTTGTAGCAGGGCCGTAACTAGGTATAGGCCAAGTAGGCCCCCGCCTTAGGCGCAAGCAGCAAGGGGCGCCAAAATGGCACTGAAAAAAAGGAATTTCTTTCGTACTAATAAAAGAAAACAAATAAAAGTAATTTGTAATATGAACGATTTTAGCCTAAATAATGCGTATTGCGCACAATCTGGTCGATACATTACATTGCCTTGTGAAATTTGCAAAGCAATGTTATATGTTTACCAGATTGTAACGGTGTTTGTTTTATAAGTCCCAACTATATCAATCAAAGCATTAAAATTATTAGCTTTTTGGCCCACCGCATTGCTGGCCTTATTCTATGTATATTTTTTTGCATTGTTAAAACTGACTGTAATACAGTAGTGGTGACAAACTAACTGAAATTTTAAACTGCTGTTGGAACGGCTTCACTGATTGCACATATTACATATACATTTACTGCTTTGGGTTCATCGCTGGTACAGTCCCCCATTGCAACAATCAGCAGCACATCACAGACCGATCTCGAGAGTTTACTTGTTGCACTACTATAGCATTTTTCGCTACAATAACTTGCCCGCTAGAATTTCTCCAATTTAAGACACTTCTGTGACCGTATACAATGGCAGCTTTTATTAAAAGAAGATTATGGAAATCGGCCTGATGCAAGACTCATACTAGGTGCCGACAGAAAAGAATCGCGTTGTAAATATATTGATTCCTACAAGACAGTGTGGCTACGAGTACAGAACCTTATTCTACGTTCTTATAGTACTATGCATAATAATATGTAATTATTTGTTCATATTGTGTTATTATAACATATTGACATGTCTTTACTAGCTTTTGAGCGCACCACATAAGTGGTTTTATTCTAATTAAAATAATTTTTGTATTTTGAAAATTGAGTTGTACATAAAAAAGTTACCAAAAAAACGTTTTCCCCGTCTTTAATACAGAAAACGCGCTGCAAGAAAAACAACTGTGCTACATCGAATTATGGTTGAAGAGTCTTCAAAATTATCTACAAAATAAGTAAAAGTAGCTTAATGATGTTAATAACACTGAAACACTTAATAATGCGAGTTATATGAATTTGAAAAGCTAAAAAACATTACATTCAGTGGGATTCGAACTCGAGTTCACTGATAAATGCATATGCTTATCATTGCATTATAAATAACGCAGTGGCGTTCCAATTTTGGGCGAAATGCCCCCGATCGGTGCCGATGAAATGGTGATGCACAGACGCAGGTACACTACATGTTTATATATAGGGATCTGTAAAATGTTCTACTGACTACATAATAATATGTACTTTTTACTTCCTTCGTCTTTTAGACCTTTCAATATTTCTTCAGATCTTCGCGTTTCAGGGTCCTTAGGTGACGAAAAACCGGTTTTCTCAATTTCATTTGTCTGCCTGTGTGCCTGTTGCTGGTATAACCCAAAAACTAATTGTCGGAGAAAGATATTTTGCATGCAGATTATATGCTTTCCTGGCATGAAACCGAGAAGAATTCAGTAAAATATATACAGGGTGAGCACCTTAAAAATAAATTCTTTCTATTTTTGCTTTAACTCGGGAACTATTACTTAAATGAAAGTAATATTTTGCACATAGCTCAGCCCCTATCATAGCCCCTATGTTGGGTCCAAAATATTTCCTTTTTCTTCAAGGATAAAAACCTGAGTTATGTGCAAAATAGTACTTTTATCATAAGAGTAATCATTTTCACATAGATCAGGCTTTACACTTGACGAAAATGGGATCCACCAGTTAGAGGGTAAATGTAAAGAGTCAAAAAGGGGCAGCGTTAATATCCTAGAGATCCTGGATGGTCCAGTGGAACAGGCAGGTGGAATTGAAATCGCATTCGCAAGCACTGTAGTTCGAATCCCACCACCCGTAATGTTTTATTTTATTTTAAAATTGATATAGTTCGCATTAGCAAGTGTTTTATTTTATTGTTTCAATATTATTAGGAACGTTAAGATAGTTGTCCCCTACTTTCCTTTCATTTTTAAAATTGTTTAGTGTTATAACGTCCACTAGATAGGAAAGTTCTTAGTAAAGTCCTTTACAGCTTTTTTATTAGAATTGTGGTTTATAATCTTGTTTTCTGTTCTCATTTCATTTTTTTGCATTTTGCTATTTTAACATTTAGATGTTTATTTTCAAAATTTTTGAATTAAAAATGTTGCATTTATTTTTGAATGCCTACCTGTTGGTTTTGAATACATTACATCATATATCTTGAGTATTTTTTTGTCACATATATCGTTAGTGTATTGAGAGGCGCAAAAATGTTGCCTTGCCTACAATCAACGTTTGCCTAGTTACGGCCCTGCTTTGTAGTTCAGCTTTTCGCAACAAACAATTATAATCTGTACCAATCTGTGGATATTCAGCTTCGGACTTACACACAAAAAGTTTTATAAATTTCCTTTGTACTCTTTCGACGGCTAATTTATATGTTAAGTAATACGGATTCCATATTAAAGCACCATATTCTAACTTAGATCTAATAAATGTTACATACAATAGTTTTAAAGCTTTTAAACAGGTAAATTCCCTGCAATTTCTAACTATGAACCCATATGACTTTAAACTACTTGACACAATTAGATTGATATGATCTACAAACGCTAGTTTACTATCAAATACAACTCCCAGATGTTTCGTGGAATTGCAACGTGTTAAAGGTAACTCTTCAATGTTTTAGTTAAACTCGATTGTTGTATTTTTTCTTGAATAGGACATAATTTTACATTTATAAATATTTAAGTTGAGCTTGTTATTCACACACCACTCATAAACACTTTCCAAATTCCTCTGCAAATAACAACAATCGTCAAGTGATTCTACGTTGGTGAAAATCTTTAAATCATCGGCGAAACAGAGACTTTTGCACTCAATTATACAGCTTAGATCGTTAACAAAGATTAAAAAGAGTAGGGGTCCTAGGTTGGAGCCTTGCGGAACACCTGAAGTAGCATTGTAAATCATTGAAGAGCTACCATTATAGCATACAGTTTGCTGATGTCTATTTGTCAAGTACGACCTAAAGAACCCAATAAGAGACTCACTACAACCAAAGAGTTTTAATTTATTCAGAAGTATAACGTGATCTACACGGTCAAACGCCTTAGCAAAACCCGTGTAGATCACGTCAACTTGTCCTCGATTATCCACGATCTCAGAATTGTACTAAGTTAGCACGGCCAAGTTGGAAATTGTGGATCTGTTTGAATAAAACCATGTTGAAATGGAGATAGCTGATTTTTTGCCAAATAAAATAGACGATTATACAATACAATTTCAAATACTTTAGCGAAGTTAGATAGAATAGATATTGGCCGATAATTAGCAATATTTGCTGAGTTGACACTCTTCAAAATCGGACAAACTTTAGTATATTTCCATTTCTCTGGGAACACACCAGATTGCAGCGATAAGTTAAATAATAAACTAATGGCCGTTTGCACCACTTCAACCAAAACTTCCACTTTACAAAGTGTTACTTAAAATTAAGTATTACATAAATATTACTTCCATTGCACCACCTTGCACTTAGGAAAGTAATAATTAAGTAAAGGAAATATTTGACAACATGGCAACCGTCGGCAATTTTCCAAAATCGAGTTACCTTGATTTCATTAAAATACGTTCAAATGTCATTCTAATCATCTGTCAGTCAAAGTACCTAATAGTAGTTTGTATACCAAGGCACTGAAGCTTAACTTTTTATCACGAATGTGGATTTAGTTGCCGAGGCTCGTAGGGCCAACGCAAATAAACCACATGAGGGATAAAACGGAACTTCGGTGCCGAGGTGTACACTATATTTTATTTGAAATCGAGAAATCGTGAAATTACAACATTTTAACCAACTTTTGTAGGTTATGTTCTGTCGATTGACGTTTAGCTGTCGCCTCGCCACCTACAAAAAAGTCGTAAAACAATGGATTACTTCACTGCCGATTTCTCGTATTTTAATGACGATTTTGGCGTACTTCACTGCCGATTTCAAATAAATATTTTTATATGCGTAAGATCATTGTTGTTAATAAAAGTGTGTGGTAGTTTGTTAGACAGTTTCTTTTTAAAAAATGCCTTATAAGGATTACCTATGGCAGATAATACGAATAACAGGTAAGAAATCAACCAATTTTTCTGTGATATTTGTGGAAATAAAAAAAGCCTTTTGCTTTTGTATTTTAGTATTGAACATAAATATAATTACACAGTTTAAACACATAATTGAAAATAAAAAACTGATGCTCTCACATGGAGGAACAAAGAGGATGCCTGGAAAAATATTGCGAAAATATTTAATTCTTGTTCGCCCAAGGGCGTATATCGGACTCCAGAATAATTGCGAAAAGCCTATAAAATAAGAAGAAACAAGTTCGGAAAGATGTGGCAGATGAAAAAGGAATTATAAAGAAAACTGGAGGAGGAAAAAAGGAAAAGAGTATCCATGATGATAATCAGAAACTAGTGTTGTCTGTAATGAATAGTAAAACTGTATATGGTCTGCAAAATAAATTTGATTGTGATGGACAATCTTTAGAACCTGCCGTAAATACTATTTCAGTGGTGGAAAGTGAACCATTTGATATTGACGAGCAAGACATACTTTTTGCAGAGGAGGAAACAGACGATATGTTACAAGTTCAGGTAGGTACTTATTGGTTTTTGTAAATTAATGTGATTTTAATTTTAAAAGTTGTTTTATACCTACACATTTACTCATTAATCAATAATTCATTATATATACTGCCAGCCAACAGGGTGCATAATAAAGCTATTCATTTCTTGTTTTTAGGAACCCCAAAAAGAAGCTGGAACAACTCAAGATTGGGGAAATTATAAGGCTTTTAATTTGAAGTCTCCAATGCATAAGAAATTGAAAACGGTAAAAGACGTCCAATTGCAGCAACGCAAAATACATCTAAATTCTCAGAACAATAATCCAATTTGGCGAAAATTAAAACTGAATTAGCTGAGCTGCAGTTGCAAATCCAGAAGGAAGAGAGAGAGAGATGACAATATTAGAGAAATACGATTAAGGTTACAAAGTCTTCAGTTAGATATAGAAATAAAAGAAACGCAATTCAAAAATATAAAATCGTTAGAATAAGTTTAATAGGGCCGGTTTTTCAATCGATGATTAACATTTTGATTAGCTAATCATTACTTCTTGATTAATTTCAAATTAATCATGCATGTGTTTTTCAAACCAACACTCAATTATGATTAACTAAAAAAAAATGAAATGAAAATTTGTTACGTTGGTATTAACTTTTCAGTCAAATTTGACAACTTGGTGGTTTGTGATTTGTGACAATTTCAAATTTCTAATTTCTGTTCATCGTAGTTTTAGTTAAAAACCATTTATTAGGTAAGTAAATGTATTAAACATGTAAGATTTATCAAAATGGAAAATTATTTCGTAGTTAGCATGGCGAGTACAAGTGCGAGTAATACAACTAAGCGATCTGGCAATTTCTCTAAAGAGGAAGAGCAATTGCTTGTGAACCTGGTGGCACAAAATAAGCATATTGTTGAAAATAAAAAATCGGGCGTTATATCTTGGAAAGATAAGCAGGAAGCGTGGAAGAGGATTGAGGCAGAATTTAATTGCCAAAACATGCATACTTTATATCGCAACATGAAAGGTCTCAAGGAGAAATATGCAAACCTAAAAAGGACTATGAAGCAAAAATTTTCCAAAAATAGGCAACAAATTTTAAAAACTGGTGGAGGATCTTGCGAAACTATTAATTTTACGGGTATAGACACAACTTTGAAAGATATCTTAGGAGAACAAGTTGATGGTTTGAATAATATTTCTGACAGCGACTATGTCCAAAGTAAGAAACTGAATTTTGCTTGATTTTTATGTGTTCTTATTTTTCTTAAATTATTTTTAATACTTATTATAGACGAAGTAAATGAAGATAATTCAGCAGAGGTTCGAGCCGAAGTTATTTCAGATGATGATGAAATCGCCGCACCGGCCAGTGAACAAATTTCTTGTGAAAGTAGATATGAAATACTGAATGATGAAAACTATTAATTTCATACTATGTATTAAATATAATTTATTATTAATAATATTGCAGAAGTGGAGATTGGCGATAGCATTAATTGGGCTGCATATACCCCCAGTGATCTAAAATCATCAGTGTCGGAAAAATTAGTTGTGAAAACCAAGAGGAATAACTTACCGCCAAGTAAATAATTTATTATAATGAATTCAAAATTTCATGTTCATCATTTTCAGAAAGTCGATCAATAATAAGTAAAAAGGTAAATACCACAAAATTTAGTTATGTTACACAAAGAAAAATGTTTAGAAGAACATGCCTTAGGGATGGAACTCCTAAGAAAAAAAATAGAGGTGGTTAACAAAAATTGGAAAAAAATTATACAAATTTATATTCATCGTAGTTTATAATATTTCGTTTTGTTAAAGTGTTGCAAAATAGTTATTTATTAAATTATATCTTGTATTATTATTAGCTTCGCCCCTTATTTCATTTTGATCATCATCGCCAAGATTGTTTACAAGTTGTATGGCAGCCTCTTCATGTTCATTAACAGGAGGTTCAGGTTCATTTTCATCGCAGGCTATATTATGTAAAACTGCTGTAGCGACTAGCGACTACAACAGCCTGCGTTGTGTCTAGTTTTAACCTCAGACCCAAAGCCAGTGCTGGAAATCTGCGTTTCCACACCCCGTACGACCGTTCCACCACATTTCTTGTGCTTATCTGGGATTCGTTAAATAAATTTTCTGCTTGATTCCGAACATTCAATAAAGGTGTTATTACATACGGTTTTATAGGATAACCACTGTCACCTACAAGAACTCCATTTCCAAAACTACCCATCGACATTGATGCGCATAACACAGAATTTCGAAAGATGTGAGCATCATGCGCAGATCCAGGCCATCGTGTTATAATATCTTGTATTTTTAGGTCGGCATGAGATACAGTTTGTACATTTTAGGAAAAAAAATGTTTTCTATTCCTATAAATTTCCGCATTTTCTCCACCTACTGATTGTATTTTAACATGGCTACAGTCTATGGCCCCAATACAATTAGGAAATCTTGCTATGTTAAAAAACTTTTGTTTACATTCGTTAATTTCATTTCGGTTTTGGGGCATTTTAATATAATTACGCCGCTAGAGCTGTACTAACTCTTTTAACAGTTTTACTGGCTGTGGACTTGTATACACCACAAAAATCTCCAGCCACGCTTAAGAATGATCCTGTTGCATAAAATCGCAGACTCAAAAGCAACTGATTTTGAGGCGATAGACAGTCATTTCTGAAACAAACATTTTGCTGGTAACACCTGAATTTGATACAGACTACTCCACAACACTCACCGGTTAGTTGGATGAGAAATAGCTTCTTATATTTCTTCCAGCAATCTTTCTACTGTTCGCGAAGACAAACGAAAGGGACTAAAAAAATCTTTTTGGTCCCATTCTTCGAAGTGATTGGGCCTGAAACGTATAGTTTTTGGCCTCCGTGGCTCTTCATCGCTACTATAAGCATTAATCTCATAAATATCATCAATCATTATTCTTTGCTTATGGTTTTACTGTTTTAATCAAAAATTTTCAATAAATCGGCAGTGTCACTTTTGACGTTAATCATCAAATTCCGATTAATTCGTAGAACATCGTATGATTAGGCTAATCAAGAATAAACATGTACTTTTTTGTTAATTATAGATTGAAAAACGGTAACATTGTGTTAATTACAAATTAAAGCTTAATCAAAAATTAATCAACAATTGAAAAACCGGGCCATAGTGTTTTTTACATAATTAAAATTAAGGTTTACAAAATTAGTTTTCAATTATTATAGTAGTATTAGGAAACTATAAGTTATTAAAATAGTGATTAATGAAAGCGTTTCTGATATAAACACCCCCGACCACCATCATTGGCCAATGGTACTTATGGGATTTGACCATTTTGAATTAAATTGTCCAATTCATGTTGGTTTAATAAATCTTCTGTGTAAGGGGGTTATTCTTCATTCATATCTCGGGCTATATTATGCAAGATGGCTGTCGCTACAATTACTGTTACAGTATTTTGTAAGTTCAGACGACATCCATACGCCATTACTGGAAAAAGTCTTTTCCATACGCCAAACAATCTTTCAATTGTATTTCTTGTACGTATATGAGATTCATTATACAATTGTTCAGAACGTGTTGTAGGATTTAATAAAGGCGTAAGAAGATATGGACGAATATTGTAACCACTGTCTCCAAGAAGCAATGCGTTTTGATAAACTCCATTTTCAAATTCCCTTCTTAAATTAGAATTGTTGAAAATTGTGACATCATGTGCGGATCCTGGCCAACGAGCAACTAAGTTTAAAAATTTTAGTTTTGCATTTCCCACTGCCTGCACATTAATAGAAAAATAGCCTTTTCTATTACGAAATACTTTAGGATCTTCTCCTCCTCGTGACTGAATTTTAATGTGCGTTCCGTCTATTGCCCCTAATACTCTGGGAAAGGCAGCAATATCAAAGAAGTCTCTTGGCGTTTGCATGATTTCATCATCTGTAGTAGCCATTTTAATGTATTGGGGAATCAGATCTACTATTGCTTCAGAAACTCTTTTGACAATTCTACACGCAGTAGACACATGTACACCACCAAAGTCGCCTACAGATAATAAATGGTTGCCTGTTGCATAATAGCGCAAAGCAATCAAAAGTTGATTGATAGGAGATACAGAATGATTCCTACAAAATGACCAATGTTGAAAAACTGTAAGGAAGCTTAGTTTGCAGGTTTTACTTAAACTTATTCTACTTACGTATCATACGCAAACTCTAATCGATGTTGAATATGGTGTAAAACCTCTGTACAAGTCGCTTTTGTTAACCGAAACCTTTTAAAAAACGACAGTTCATCCAAAGTGTGAAAATAAGAACTTCTTTGATAAATTTGTCGTGGAAAATCATGTTCAAGAATATCAAAAACTTCTAAATCATCATTAATAATATCATTGTCATCTTCCATGGTTTTGTTATACAATTATTATTATTTAACAATTTATTACGATATTTTAAGATGCGAAGATCTGTCATGTATTTCTTGTTGCTTATACTTAAAGGTTAAGTTTCAGTTTAAGCCAATGAAAACTTCGGCTTAATTTTAAGTGAAACTTAAGGCATTAAGTTTTCCTTAAAATAATGGTGCAATAAAAAAAGTGACAGTTGCTATTCTAAGTGAGACTTAAAATTTAAGTAGAAGTGGTGCAAACGGCCATAAGAGGTTTGACAAATACAACTGCACAGTCACTGATAACACACGAAGGAACTAGATCTAGACCACAGGTTAATTTTTTAGTTTTTATTTTTTTTATTGCCTTTATGATTTCAGTTTCCGTAATCGAATCAAATTGGTTTGGTGCATTTAAATCGATATTCAGCTGATCGCCACCTACCGGTGTATATACACTGCTAAAAAAATGCGCAAACCCATCCACAATTTCTTTTGGACTATACTTCCTCGTAAAACATTTTACCAGGAATTCTCGATTGGTTTTTTTTTGTATGTATGAACGACCAGAAATGTTCAGGATTGGTGGATATTCACGCTTGTGCAGTATTGATAAAAGCATCATACGACTCTTTAATTTGATATTTCACTAGTCTCCTTAAATTCCTGGCATTTTCCAGATCGTGATCTGAATTGTATCTTTTGTAGTTCCTAAAGTATTTATCTTTTAGCTGTATATTTTTGATAATATCTGGTGTAAACCATTTCGGATATTTGCGCTTGTATGTTATAAATACGGGTACATACATATCGAGTATTTGATTAAGTGTTATGTAGAAGGCCTCAACACCAGCATCAACGTTATTAAAATTTTCCAAGAATGACCAATCCGTATTTAGTAGAGCCTCATATAGGGCAGGATTCAGAAATTTATTGAGTACAAAATACACTCAATGAGAATAAAGGATTGCAAAAGTGCATTAGCACTTGTCCGCAACCTAAATACCTATCCTAAAACATAACTAAAGCTAACAACATTTAGTGAAGGGGTCCGGCGCCGTCTCAATTGTCCCACATCCCACACCAAACCTACACATTGCCATCAGTCCCGCTAAGAGACCTTGAAAACTGAATCGAGCACATCCACAGATAAGTCCTTCACAGTCGCCTCTATCAATTTCCCTCGCGATTTAGAACTTGTTTCTAGTACGAAATCCCGATGTTCTGCACTAAAACAATTTATCACTTTTGCCGCAATATATTTATAGCATCTTTGGCCTATACTCTTCTCACATTGAGGTACTATCACAGATCTAGTTGTATTGCTTCTGGTATTCCTTCCATGCTCTATAGGTAACCATTGATTACTTTTTATGCTTTGCTCAATCGCCGATACACAGAATTTTTGCCTCAGATTTAGGACAGTGGTTTTCGCGTATAATAGCTCGGTGGAGTAATGTTTCTCTTTCTTGAGCATCACTTTTAGAATGCAGTTTTGTATTGTTTGGAGTTTTTTTGAAACGTTATCCCGGGCGCCTCCCCAGCCTATTATACCATACCACAATATTGAATCAACGAGGGCATAGTAGATCGTGTACAGTTGATCTAGGCTTAATACTAATCGAAGTTTGTAAAATACACATGTCATATATCTTAATTTATGTGCCACATGCTCAATCTGCCGGTCCCATTTTAGATGGCTATCAATTACTATTCCTAGATACTTTGCCGAGTTTGCCTTTCCTAGAGCTGGGCAGTCACAATTGTTTTCATTTACACACTCCCTTTCATGTATTATTATGTCTCCTAAATCTGGTATACTGTCAATGTAGCAGCCGAACGGAATGAAAAGAGTTTTCCCCATATTTAATGTAAGATAGTTACCTCGGAACCAATCTCTAAGTACCGCGAAATCTAATTGCACACATCTTATCAGTTCTTCCCAGGATTGACTTTTGATAAATAGCGCAGTATCATCCGCGTAACTGAGTAAGTATCTGTCCTTGTATATTGATGTTGAAGATGTCATTTATATATAAGATAAATAGGATTGGCCCCAGCACCGATCCTTGTGGAACTCCGTAATTTAATGGCAATGGAGCGCTATATTGATCCTTTATTTTAACAACTTGAGATCTACCTGTTAGATAACTTCTTAATAGGTTATGGACCTTACCGCGAAAACCATACCGCTCAAGCTTTTGTAATAGAATTTCGTGATGCAGCGTATCGAAAGCTTTGGCAAGATCAACGAGCACTACCAGACCATGTTCCCCTGAGTCGAGCGTGTTATATATCCTTTTGATTAGAAGTGCTATTGCTGAACTTGTTGAAACGCCCTTTCGGAAGCCAAACTGGGACTTGTTTAGAGCTCCAATGTATTCTAAATAATTCATGATGCGCTTTACTAGGCACTTTTCAAATAGCTTTGATATACTAGGTAACAGGGAAATTGGTCTATAATTCGATACACTACATTCTTTACCAGTTTTAAAAAGTGGGACTACGGCCGCTCGTTTGAAATGACTAGGGCATTTGCCCAGCTGGAAACACATGTTGATTATTTTTGCAATAGGTTCTGCAATGTAAACTCCACATGTCTGTAGCATTTTGTTGGTTATTCCATCTATTCCAGGCGCCTTGTTGCTTTTCATTTGATTTATACACTTTACAATTTCTGTACTTTCAACCTCACTAAGGAACATGGAATTTAATACACGGGGAATGTTTGACCGATCGTTTTGACTACCATTGATTTCAGCTGCCAAGGTGGCGCCGATATTCGCGAAGTACTCGTTAAAGGTTGTTGCTATATCAAGTGGATTTGTTATAATTCTATCATCCTTAATTATTTTATTTACAACTTTTCGTTCACTTTGAGGATTTATTAATACGTTTACAGCTCCCCACAACTTCTTAGGGTCTTTATTTGTGTTAGCAACTTTCGATCGGTGATATATAGACTTAGCTTTTTTAATAACAGATACTAGCGTGTTCCGATAGGTTTTGAACTTTTCTTTCAGGCACAAATTTAGTGGGTCTCTTTTTAGTCGATGGTTTAGAGCAACGGTCGGCAACTGGCGGACCGCGGTCCAAGTCCGGACCGCGGAAGGTCGAAAATAGGACCGCCAAAAGTTTTTCTTTTTTTGAAACCTGGTATAATAATTAACTTACTAAATTTAAATAAATGATTTAAAAATATTTTTCTACAGATAATAATATGTTTATTCCTTATCAATGTTTCTAATATGTTATTATGTTACAAGTAATAGCGCGACTCGTTTGATTTTTACTTCCTTTTACGATAAAGGAAGTATTGGATTCACCCCAAAAATTCGAAATTGAGTTTTCAACACATCTTCACGTTTTAGAGTCCCTTGAACCGAAAAAACATGTTTTTGTTCATTGGTCATTGGTCTATCTGTCTGTGTGTGTGCCTGTGAACAGAATATCTCAAAAACGAAAGGAGGTATGGCGTTGAAAATTCATATATAATATTCGTGTACTATCTAGATGCGACAGCAAGCTTTTGAAGAAAATCGCATAACCGGAAGTAGGTGTTTACTCTTATGATTTTTCAGTTTTTTTCGATTTTTTCAAAAATGGCTATAACGATTTTTTTCAAACTTTACATTTTTAATGTGTATTGATGTAAACTAGCTGATTTTCCAGTTGAATACCTCTAAAATGGGTTTCTTTTGTTTTTTTTCCTATTTTTTTATTAACTTCTATTTCAAATAGAACACCCGGCATATTATTACATTTTTTAATTCAGCTAAAAATTTTAGACAATTTGTCTCTCAAACTAACGCTCTATTTTGTACCGTTTCTGTAGAATTTGAAATTTTTGAAAATTTTTGACAAATGCTTGAACATAAAAATAAAATTTTTGGCCAATTATAAGATCACTGTAAAAGGAAGTTGTGTGCGTGTATCACACCAGATTTTTTATAGTATGTTCCCAATGAAAATAAAAAATAATGAGTAATATGAGTTTTTTCTCTGGACCTCGAAAATTTTATTCAAAAATATTTGGACCCGTCTTAAAACTACTTTGCGACCCCTGGTATAGAGAGTCTCTGGTTTTTATTGCTTTGATTATACCACTAGTAATCCACGGTTTTTTAGACACAAACCCTTTCAAGGTCTTCTTTGTCATTGCACTTGCTATATGTTGATTGAAAGTCTCGACGAAACACTCAGTGGCAATATCGACATCGGTTGCTTCTAAGACACCCGCCCAATTTTCCATTGATATCGAGTTGAGAAGTTGGTTATTGTTCAGAACGCTTCGTTCTTTCCACTGATCACATGTCTTCACTGACGTTGTGCTGGGAAGTTGTACGATGATTGGGTAATGATCCGTCATACTAGATTCTAGTACTCCGGCCATTATATTCTGAGACGGTGCTACAGATCTGATGAATGCATGGTCGAGGCATGTTCGCGTATTGCTCTGTTCACGGGTGAATGAATTTATTAATGCATATAGACCATGTACAGCATAGTTGTTCAGGTATTCTTCTGCAATGTTGCTTCCCTCCAGTATATTAATGTTGAAATCTCCTATGACTAAGAGTTCTTCATTTTCGACGTTGCCGAGGTACGCATGAAGATCCTCAACAAAAGACACTACGTTAACTGTGTGAGGCCGGTAGATCGCGATAATTGTCAGAAATCCACTGTGTTGCGACGTTGTATTTATGCGTAATGCATTGATTTGCCCGACACTCTCGATGTTGTGCTCGAAAGAAATTGAGTTCCGAATAAACACGACTACTCCGTCATTTTGGTTTACGCTGCCATCATTATACACGGTAGTGAAGCCGTCTATCTGATACTGACGATTATCCTTAACATGCCAAGTTTCGGTGCAGACAATGATATCAAATCTTTGTCGATACATCTCAAGAAACACAACAAGCTCCTCGTAATGCTTCTCGAGGCTTCTAATGTTGAAATGTATGATTGTTAATTTTTTATTTGCTGTAATCTCGGTCAAGCATTCTTCGTGACGTTTAAAGCGTAGGGTGTTTACGTTAAGACCATCAAACTCTGTAACGAAGTCGAAAACTTCATGCTAGTTTGAGATTAGAATGCTTGACGGATAGCATGTCCTGGAAATTATGTAATCTTTCCTCGATTTATAGGACAAGCAAACATCTTCAGCATTAGCCGCATGATGTGTGTCTCTGTTTGTCTTGAACCTCTTGTTAGCATTTTGGCAGTTGATACACTTGTGCTCTTCTCGTTTGTCTTTTTCACTACAGTTTTTTGATTCGTGCTGGCCTGCACAGTACTGGCATGCAGCCTCCGCAGTGCACTTTTTAATTCCATGTCCATACCCGCAGCATTTTAAACACCTTTTTGTATTTATAGCATCGTAGACCACACAGCTTTGCCATCCAATAAACACTCGTTTTGTCATGCTGATCCTTGCATATACGCTTGCATTGACCTCTACATACGCCGTGTAGGTGCCTTTGCTTTCGATTGACACAATATTGTTCACTTTCACAACCGGGTTTTCGATTCCATTACAGTTTTTACGTATTAAGATTTGTTCAAGCTCATCGACTTCGTATTCATCATTAATTCCCACTATTTTTATGCAAGTATTCAATAACTTTTCTTCTTCTACGGCATATTTAGCTCCAAGGTGCTGGTTGATTTCTTGTTTCATTCGTTCCACATCCTGTTTGCTGTTGCAATTGATCCTTAGCCCTCCATTGTACATTTCTTTTACGTTGACAATGTTGATGTCTATATTTTTGTTGGCAATTTTTTCTTTGACCTCTCTGAACGTCAATTCTGATTTTTGGACATTCTTAGGTTTTACGTAGATAGAAGGAATCTTCGCTCTTTCACCTCGGTATGCACTCCCCACATTCCCTTGCTGACTGGCTACGCCCGCATAGCTTTGGATGTGTCCACAATGCCCGATGCTTACTTTTTCTGATAAACTGATGTTCTTTTGCTCAAGAAGCTGATTTTTATCCTTGATCTCCTTGACTAGATCCTTGAGCAGGTTATTTTCCGTGATTACTCTGTTGCATTCTTCACATTCCCTATCTAGACACGTATAGCTGCTTGATCTGCTAGGAGTACCACTCGGCACGATTAAATTCTCGTTTTCTTCGTCCTTTCCGTCTTCAGATCTACCTTTCTCGTTTTCTAGATTGGCGATTTTGGATTTTAGGAACACTATAACTTGACGAAGTACAAGAACATCGTCGCTTGTCTCATTGTCGTTTTGTTTAGAGGTTAGATTTGAGGTTAGGTTCAGCACGCAGCAAACTACGAAGAAGTTATCCACAATTTGAAGCGCTTTTACGCGTTTCGAACAGCTGGTATGATACAACGCGTTACAAATAATGCACATTGCACACACATACTCGAGCTGGTTTTTGCTGTGAGCAACATTTAAACCGTTTTTCGCTAATAGCTCTCCCTTTGTTTTCGCCGTCTACGTCCTCCGCCATTTGAATCCTGTGCAGGATAATTTGCTTTATTAAAGTTGTATGCTTTCTGTGCAACTCTGGGAAAATTTACATTCTTACTTACACACATATTAGATGTTATAAAAAGAGCAGGGTGATAAGAATCCTCTGCCACTAGTGGTGCGCCATCACGCAGTACTTGACACTCAAAATTTGAAAAAATAAGGTCTAATAAGCGATTATCTGAATTAAAGGTTTTGTTGCTTTAAATTGAAAAATTCAGAAAAGTTTCTTAATAAATTAGATATTCTATCACTTTCATTGAATACAAATCTAGGTACATTAAAATCGCCTGTTAACAGAAATTCACAATTGTCAAGGTACTTTAATTCCTCAAAACCTTCTAAGAACCGTTCATAATCATCAAAAGAACATGCAGGTGGTACATAAACTACGAAAACATATGTGCTAATAAAGTTAATATGTAATTTAATTCCTACAATATCAATTTGAGATATCTTAGTGAAAACAGGTAAATCTAAGAGTTCGGATTTAAAATTTGTTTTACAAGCAACAAGAACTCCACCTCCTCTAGTTTTGCCAGTAATGTTCACTTTTCTATCAGATCTATAAACAGTGTAATCTGCTGTAAATAATTCACTATTCAGAAGTTCATCATTAAGCCACTTTTCAGTCAAATAAATTAATTCAAATTCGGAAGAACTTACAGATCCATGGAATTCTCGCACTTTGCTTCTCAATCCTCTAACATTTTGGTAGTAACATAACAGGGTATCCTTGGGCATATTTAGTTTAAAGACACTATTTTCGGGGTGCCGTTTACATATTTAATTGTAATATTATTCTCGCCATTCTCTTGCCTTTCTTTTAGTTTGTCTCGTACTTCCTGCAGATATTTAAGCTGCATCGGAGTTTGATCATTTGTTAAGCGTATCCCTGAATCGGCAGGAACTGTTTTTTTGTTTTTCAAAAATTGCTCTAGCGTTTAGAAAAAGATACAGTAACCACAAAAGCGTCGGCATCAAATGGGAGTAATTTTTATTTTTGCTTTTCAAAAAAGCTTTTTACGGCAATAATTTGTGCTTGAATGCAGGATGTATACTTTCTGGAAAACAGGGAAAACCTGGAAAAGTCAGGGAATTACATACTAATTCTGGAATCATGGAAAAGTCAGGGAATGTGCTTAATTTATAAAAAAAAGTCAGGGAAAATTAATTAAAACGACAAACTACTTTATAAAAAGTTTATGCGATTCGAGAGCCACCATGTAACCGGATTATCTTGACTTGTCTGGCTTCCAGAGCATCATGTAAACGTAGTAAATATGTTGAAATTGCGCAAAATCAGGCGCCGCGCAGGCAACTTCTTGGCAGCACTTATATGTACGCATATATATAATACACATATATTGCTGGTAGGGCCTGGAAACTTCAGAAAACATTACGGCGCCGACATAGTCTCACTTAGAGTATAACGAATCTCGTGCGCATGTGTGGGAATTCGAACTCCGCCTTTAGAAGCGAATTTTAAACTTGCCCACTTCCCCATTGGGCGGACGACGCCGCCGCGCTTGCGCACAGCTCACCGTATACAACAAGGAGTTGGTTGTGCGTCTCACTTAATCGGCGAGTTTCCCACTCATAGCCGCTAGCAATATAGTAAGTATTAGATATATGTATGTACGTTAGACATACTTGTCTTCGTTTCTCTAATAGCTTGTGTGTTTTCCTACTCTCTCGTAAAAATTTACGTATGACCATGTATGTAAAAATCTTCTGGAATTTTGGTTGAAGAATCCTGGAAAACCTGGAAAACTCAGAGAATTTTCAAGTTGTGAGTTAGTATACACCCTGTGTATGACAACCTATTGAGCTCGTATTAGTTATATTGAGTGATTTTTACTTAGGGAGAAAATGAAGTTTTTCGAAATTAAGTAAATCCAAAAAGTGCTATTTTTCGGAAATTAAACAGGATTTCAATGAGATTTTTGATTGTTTGTTAATTTTAGCTGACTGAAAAATTTAAAGGCCAGAAAACAACTTTTTTTCGTAAAATTTGTTTCTCTCTATGCCCGTTTATTATTGAAATAAATAAATAAATAAAATATATATTATTTTACTACTAACGGAAGTCACGTGGCAACTTTTGTTTGGCCCATTTGTAATCACTTTTCAACCACCTCTGGTCGCCAGTGTTTGATTTTCCAAGAAACTCTAAATTAAAAAAAATCCATTTGATGCCACTTTTTTGGCGATCACTGTGTTTATTATTTGTTTATAGTAGTGCACACTGTAGTTTCCCAATTTGAATTCGGCGCCAAGATGGCCCTGCGCCGAATTGGCTGGCGCCGAGTTGTCCCGGCACCAAGCTGGTCCCGCGCCGAGATGGTGGAGCCGAGATGGCGGCGCCGAAATGTCCTAGACCCCATAATAGTGATATCTTAATAAATAAACTACGATGGCGGTATGATAAATACCCGTGTTTGACAACAGACGGTGCTTTGTGTCAAAATCTGCATTACTGACTGTGAGTACTATTCTCTAGTCGACGTCTGTCAAAATTTCGGACAGATTGATTGAGTGGTGTTGTTTTGAGAGCTGTTGAAATTGAGCAAGTTTATGTATTTATGCAATCATGAAAACAGAACAATACCACTCAGCGATTTGATTTCTTTTTTTGGATGGAAAAACGTGTGCAGAAATCAAAGAGAAGTTGCATGTAGTTAATACAGACCATGCACCTTCGATAACTACCATCAGATACTGGTTCAATGAATTCAAGCGTGGTCGAACATCTGTCTCTGATGAGGAGTGCCAAGCCGTCCCATTGAGGTGACTACGGACGATGTGATATCGTGTTAGCAGACCGCCGGGTGAATATTAGAGAGTTTGCTAATATGGTAAACATCTCAATTGAATGTGTGCAAAACATCCGTCACGAAAAATTGAGTATGAAATAAGCGAAGAAAAAAAATCTCCACCATCAGGATAACGCCCCGGCCCACTGATCAGAAATTGCGACAACAAAACTAGTCCAGTTACAGTACGAATTGTTGCCCCATGCACCATATTTGCTAGATTTGGCCCCCTGCGATTTTTTCTTTTCCCAAGCATGAAAAACTGGCTTGATGGAAAGCGGTCGAAACAAAGGCCTATTTTGCAGAGTTCCGCAAATCCTATTATTTGAATCGCTTAAAAAGTTGGAACATTGCTGGATTAAAAGTGTATAGAGCTTCAAGGAGATTGTGTAGAAAAATAAATTTACTAAATGCAAAACAACTGCGTTGTCTTCTTTAAAACAGATATTTACCATACCGCCCTCGACATACATAAATGTACTGGAATATTTTATGTAAATTAACAATTTAAATGTAACACTGAATAAGCATTCACCCAGGTAAATTAATCATTTATCGGGAAAAAACATTGGCTGCTGAGGTTTATGGAGATAAACGGTTAGACACAATAAATTGCGCCTGTCAGAGTTTACAGAAAAAGTAATTGTGATGGCTCTGACTCCGGCGATTGGAATGATTTATATTGTTTGTACATTATTTTCCAACTTGTTTCCATTTTTGAAAAATGAACTTAACATTAACTTGAAATAATCTGTATATTTATTAACATTAATAATAATACATACTTATATGTATACAGGGTGACAATTAAGTTCTGTCGCCAAGAAAAACGAATGGTAGTATAGTTGATTTTTATTATGTTTTCGTAAATTTGATATAATGAACATGAAACCGTAACCGCTAAAATAAAATCAAACAGTTTCAAAAATTCCCCCGCGTGCCCTAATGTAGACCCTCAGTCTTTTCTTAAAATTGTCCACTGTAGATCGCAACACATCTTCAGGAATTAAAGCCCATGCAACTCTTAAGAAATGCTTGGAGCCTGGACACAACGCCCACTGGTCACAAACCCCAACTCAGAATTTGGTCATAACGCCCAACTTCGATTCTGGTCACAACGCCCAACTTGGTCACAACGCCCAATTTTGATTTTGGTCACAACGCCCAACTTGGCCATAACGCCCAAAATCGATATTGGTCACAACGCCCAACTTGGTCACAACGCCCACCGACGCCTGTTATAGGAGAGAGCTATCGACGCCACTTAAACCACCGTTTTGGTCATAACGCCTAACTTCGATTTTGGTCACAACGCCCAACTTGGTCACAACGCCCAATTTCGATTTTGGTCACAACGCCCAACTTGGCCACAACGCCCAATTTCGATTTTGGTCACAACGCCCAACTTGGCCACAACGCCCAATTTCGATTTTGGTCACAACGCCCAACTTGGTCACAACGCCCAATTTCGATTTTGGTCACAACGCCCAACTTGGTCACAACGCCCAACTTTGATTCTGGTCACAACGCCCACTTTGGATTCTGGTCACAACGCCCACTTTTGATTCTGGTCACAACGCCCAACTTGGTCATAACGCCCAAGTTTGGTTTTGGTCACAACGCCCAACTTTGATTTTGGACATATCGCCCAGGCGGCACAGAAAGTAAAATGAATAATAATAAATTAAACTTTTAAGGTGAGGTAATAGGTAGGAACATTTTCAAGTTCCCGTAAGTAGTATTAATATTATTTATTTTTCATAATAATTGAGTGGCGTAATGCGTTGTCCAAAAAGTTTCTAAATTCGGATTATAACATATAAAGTTGTATTTTTTATATGGAACTCATAGTTAGCTGTGGCATTATGAGACATATGTCGTATGGGATCGATTTATTCATTTTCACTACTTTATAGCAACAATTCACAATTTTTAATATTTCGTCGTTTTCTAGTTGGAAACTTGTGCCATTTAGAATATACGTGATTAAACAAAGTTTTTGCGTTGTTACAATACCACCGTTTGATTGACAGAATTAATCACGTTTGATTGTTGCTTATAATATTATAGTGTCCTTCATATATCCATTTATCAGAACAGTTTATTGTCCATTAAAACCTCTGCAGTGTCTCAAATTAAAAATGCATTTGCAAAAATGTAAATATTCTACTTCTATAAGAAGGAGGTTCGAAAATATGAAAATGATTGAAGAAAAAAGTACTCTTACTTTTCAAAATACACAAAAATGTTAATTGGAAGTATTTGTTATAACCTATCTATTAATAGTTATTTAACAAACAAGTATGTTAATGAGAGCGATTAATAATCGAGACATTTTAATGCGCGAGCGCCAGCGAGCGCGTTAATTCTAGATCTTACTAATCGCCGATTAACATACGAGTTAGTTACAATATTTTTCCGTTGATCGTACATTATTAATTTGAAGAAAATTTAATTTTATTCCATGAAGAGAATTTGACACTTAAAGTTTTGACATTAATGGTACCGGGTGACCATAAATGGTTGTGATTTTTTTCTTAGGTTGGCACTGTTTATGTTGGTGACAGTGTAAGTCATGTTAAATATGAGGTTAGCAGGTTAAGTTTTGAGTCAGTTTGTGTCAAAACTGACGCAAAACATAACCTGTTAACCTCGAATTTGGCATACACTTGCAGTTCCACCAACATAAACAAATTTTTTAAATCGTTTATTAATAAAAAATCATTCATTAATAAGGGTCATTAATATACGATTCTCTAGAGCTCGTTTCACTCTGACTATGCAGTACAGAGAACATACGACAATGTTGCGTTGCCGCTTGTAGACCGCACTCAGGTATACTGTATGCTGCTCTTTTCAAATTGACGCAGAAGCGACAAAAAGGGTTTACTTCAACAAGGTATTAACAAATAAGCCGATTGCAATACAAAAGGCGGATTTATTATGATTGACGTCTTCGTGTTCAGTTTTAAGCAAATTGCTATCCCTGTACACTGCATAGTCAGAGTGAAACGAATTATTTAAAAATTTGACACAAAAATGAAATTTGTTTGCACTGATTTCGAATCACGTAATATCCTGGTTGCTAAGTGAGGGAAAACTCAGCTTTGACAATACTCGTTTATCGTATTCCTTGATAAGTTAACTTTGAAGTATTTCATTTGGTAATACACAGCGTGGTATGAAAAAAATAGGAGAAACTAGAAAAAAATGTTTTCGGAGCAAGTAACTGTGACTTTATGTTTGACACTTTCTTTTACCCTCTTTAAATAACATTTTTGTCTATTTTGAAAAATAACCGTACTTTATTCTTGAACCATTTTCATATTTTTGAACCTCCCCTGTATACGAATATATTTACATTTTGGCAAGTGCATTTTTAGTTTGAGAAGATGTAGAACTTGTATCAGGAATAAAACACTCTGAGAAATGGATGATAAAAAAAATCCATGTGTTACAAATTTATGAAGGACAGTATATGTTATATTATACAGATTGGTGGTGGATAGTGTGAACATAGGCAGTCCATTGAGCTAGAATACAGTTTATGGGCTTTGTATACGTTAGACAGAAGTAGGCATATATGATTTAAAATCGAGTATCCTAGAATTCCTACTCTGGCTGAACCCGTTCATACCCCTAGAAGGGAAGACTGGGAAACAGCTAAGAGAATAGTCAGCAAAGAAAGGATTAGATGGGCAACTAGCCTCTTCAGTCCTTTCAAATCTGCTGGAAACGACGGCATACAACCCGTAATGCTGCAGAAAGGGATAGATATACTGCTGAACCCACTCAAAGACATGTTCCAAGCAAGTCTTGCCTTAGGCCACATTCCCCAAGCCTGGAGAGTGACTAAAGTAGTATTTATCCCTAAGCCTGGTAAGAGCAGCTATGCAGAAGCTAAATCTTACAGACCTATCAGCCTAACGTCATTCCTCCTTAAAACGTTGGAAAGATTAGTAGACAGATACTGGAGGGAGGAAGCCCTAACTTCACTCCCGATTCACAAATATCAACATGCTTACCAAACAGGGAAGTCATGTGAAACCGCCCTACACCAACTAGTGGGGAAAATTGAGAGAACCTTGGAGTACAAGGAGTACGCAGTCGGAGCATTTCTAGACATAGAAGGTGCCTTCGACAACACCTCCTACCACTCTATTGAAAGAGCAATGACAAACCATCAGATCGATAACACCACGATAAGATGGACTATGGCAATGCTCAACACTAGAGTTGTAAAAGTCAAGTTATTTGACAAGGAAAAGACAGTGCAGGCGACAAGGAAATGTCCACAGGGAGGAGTTCTTTCTCCACTCCTGTAGTACCTCACAGTTGATGAACTGCTGATCCAACTCAATAACAAAGACTACTACACTCAAGGATACGCTGATGACATTGTCATACTAATTCAAGGTAAATACCACAAAACCGTAGACAATGTAATGAAATCAGCACTAAAGATAACCGAAGAGTGGTGTCTAGAGAATAATCTTAGAATTAATCCCAGCAAAGCTACTCTCGTCGCTTTCACTCGTAGAAAGAACATCACAAACAGAATGAACATAAAACTGTTTGAGACAAATGTCAACTGGGAGAACGAGGTTAAGTACTTAGGTCTAACCATCGATTCCAAACTAACTTGGAACTCCCACTTAGACAAAACAATCACCAGGTGCATACAAACATTAGTTATTGGAAAAACAGCCATAGGTAGTACGTGGGGGCTCAAACCGGAACTGACCCTCTGGCTGTACAAAACCATGGTTCGACCAATAATTTCATATGGAATAATCGCCTGGTGGCCCAAAATAAAACAAGCAACTGCGATCCACAAAATCAGCAGAATACAATATCTAGCTAATCGGTGCATCACTGGAGCCTTTAAAGGCACCTCAGGACAAGCACTGAATGCTATTTTAAATCTGCCACCTCTGCACATCTTCTTGGAAAGTGAAGCCAGAATGGCAGCCTACAGATTACAAAGTACTGGTCACTGGATGATCACAGCTAATAATCTAGGACATGGCAAGATCATGTCACACATCAACAACCCAATATTAGAAATGGGTTCTGATCTTATAATCAAAGCCTATGACTTTGAAAAGAACTTTACTGTACACACAAGTTGGAATCCGGACCAACTACCAACTCCAACAAATAAGAACATCATTTTTTACACTGATGGATCTAAGTTTGAAGGGGGTACAGGTTCCGGTGTGTACAGTACCAATCCTAGAACCAACGAAAAAGTTAGTCTAGGAAAGTTTTGTAACATCTTTCAGGCTGAAGTACAAGCTATTAACGTATGCGTAAACATCAGCATAGAAAAGAAGCTGCTCAATCGAGACATACACATTCTCTCAGACAGTCAGGCAGCACTGATAGCGCTAAACGCTTTCAGTACTTCATCGAGACTCGTCAAGGAATGCAAATCCAAACTTCAAACCTTAAGCCAGGGAAATACAGTAAAATTATGCTGGATCCCAGGTCACCAAGGTATTGAAGGAAACGAAAAGGCGGACAAGCTCGCAAAAGAAGCAGCCCATAATGCAATGACCGGTCCAGAACCTGGTCTAAGCATTCAGAAAAACCAAGCCCGCTCAGCCATTAATGAATGGGTCAATACCGCACACCAACTAAGGTGGAGAAACTACAATCAAGCAACACACTGCAAAAGATTGCTAAAAACTCCGAATCCACATACCACCAAAACCCTGTTGAGACTGAACAGAACTCGAATCAAGCAAGTAGTCAGTCTACTAACAGGCACTGGAGCATTCAGAGAATTTATGCACAGGATCAATATCTATAGAGATGAACCTGTTTGCAGACTATGCCAAGAGGATGATGAAACAGCCTATCATATCCTCTTTGAATGCCCAGCATTAGAGCGTAAAAGACACCAACTCGATTGGAGCCTTAACTCTATTGACAACCGCAAGCTAGTAGGGGACATTGCAAGGCTAGTAAAAGATACGGATGTCGGCTTGCTAACTTGAAAACTCCCGACAGTACAAAAAGCCCAAAGGGCTGACGTGCGCATGCCAGCAAAAGGCAGTCGTGAAACCTAATCTAATCTAATCTAATCTAATCCTAGAATTCAGTGTTTTCTAAAAACAAAACCTTTTGATTATGCGAATACTAGATGTTAATCGCATATAGGTCTGTTTATGCCTAACGCATACCAAGTCCGTAAACTGTATTCACACACATTTGATTACTTATGTTCACATTTTCCGCCACCAATCTGTATATGATATATAACACTGGAATGGGAAAAAATCCTCTTACTCATGATACCACATAGAACTATGAATTTCATCTACTGACTAGTACCCACTGCATTCGTATCGAAAAGGTGCCAGAGGAACATCAAATTACTTTTATCTATTTTTATAAATAAGTGAGATATTGTCAAAAAACAAAAATCGAAAAATTCAATTTTTGTTTATAACTCGAAAACAAAAGACGGTAGCCCATTTTGGTTTAAACCATTAAGCTTTTCTCGAAAAAAGAGTTCGAGGATGGGAGTCCATTTTTTCATATCTCCTATAGTTATCGAGATTCCCTATGAAAACAACGAAATTCGAGGTTAGCAGGTTAGATTTTGCGTCAGTTTTGACACAAACTGACTCAAAACCTAACCTGCTAACCTCATATTTGACATAGACTTACAATGTCACCAACATAAACAGTGCCTACCTAAGAAAAAAATCACAACCATTTATGGTCACCCGGAACCCTTAATGTCAAAACTTTAAGTGTCAAATTCTTTTCATGGAATAAAATTAGATTTTCTTGAAATTAATAATGTACGATCAACGGAAAAATATTGTAACTAACTCGTATGTTAATCGGCGATTAATAATATCTACAATTAACTCGCTCGCTAGCGCTCGCGCATTAAAATGTCTCGATTATTAATCGTTCTCATTAACATACTTGTTTGTTAAATAACTATTAATAGATATGTTATAACAAATACTTCCAATTAACATTTTTGTGTATTTTGAAAAATAAGAGTACTTTTTTCTTCAATCATTTTCATATTTTCGAACCTCCTTCTTATAGAAGTAGGATATTTACATTTTTGAAATGCATTTTTAATTTGGGAAACTGCAGAGGTTTTAATGGACAATAAAATGTTCTGATAAATGGATATATGAAGGACACTATAATATTATAAGCAACAATCATACGTGATTAATTCTATCAATCAAACGGTGTTATTAAAACAACGCAAAAACTTTGTTTAATCACGTATATTCTAAATGGCACAAGTTTTCAACTAGAAAACTGCGAAATATTAAAAATTGTGAATTGTTGCTATAAAGTAGTGAAAATTAATAATTCTATCCCATACGACATATGTCACTGAAATGGGAGAAAATCCTCTTTCTCATAATGCCAGAGCTAACTATGAGTTCTATATAAAAAATACAACTTTATATGTTATAATCCGAATTTAGAAACTTTTTGGACAAAGCATTACGCCACTGAATTATTATGAAAAATAAATAATATTAATACTACTTACGGGAACTTGAAAATTTTCCTACCTATTACCTCATCTTAAAAGTTTAATTTATTATTATTCATTTTAGATACACATTTTTCCTACTTTCTGTGCCGCCTGGGCGATATGTCCAAAATCAAAGTTGGGCGTTGTGACCAGAATCAAAGTTGGGCGTTGTGACCAAGTTGGGCGTTGTGACCAAAATCGAAATTGGGCGTTGTGACCAAGTTGGGCGTTGTGACCAAAATCGAAATTGGGCGTTGTGACCAAGTTGGGCGTTGTGACCAAAATCGAAGTTGGGCGTTATGACCAAAACGGTGCTTTAAGTGGCGTCGATAGCTCTCTCCTATAACAGGCGTCGGTGGGCGTTGTGACCAAGTTGGGCGTTGTGACCAATATCGCTTTGGGCGTTATGACCAAGTTGGGCGTTGTGACCAAAATCAAAATTGGGCGTTGTGACCAGAATCGAAGTTGGGCGTTATGACCAAATTCCGAGTTGGGGTTTGTGACCAGTGGGCGTTGTGTCATAGCCCCAAATGCTTTAGACCATGACTTTGTGCACAAGCCGCTGTCTCTAGGATAGACCATACAGCGTAATCCATTGGATTTAAATCCAGTGAAAATGAAGGCCAATCTTCAGGCGAAATAAAGTCTTGAAAATTCTCACAAATTCAAGCAATAGTGTTATTCGTTGTATGGGGGAGTCCTGCTGGAAAGTCCATCGACAATTTCCAAAATGTTGACTTGCCCATGGTTCTATTACTGCCTCCAATACGTTCGTACGATACATTTCTGCAATCATCCTAATCCCTTGGTCGATAAACATCAAAGGTGTTTTTTCATCCGCAGTAATTCCTGCCAAGACCATTACTGATGAAGGATGGGTTGATTTAAAAACATGTCTATCTCTTTCACTAGCGCACCTTCTATTGTACGAGCAATTCGAGATTTTTGTTTATTAAACTTTTCATCTATAGTAAATACTTTCTCATCTATAAATAAAATAGATCTGTGCCAATTTCTAAAGACTCGCCGAAGCAATCTTCTACACTTTGTTACTCTGTTAGCTGCTGTATTTGTAGGCAGTAAATGAACTTTTTGTCTTTTACAACACCGCATTTTAAGTTTCTTTATAACAATAGTCTGAACGCTTTCTCTGCTTATTCCAAGCTCCATAACCATCTTTCTGGTACTTTTTTAGTTTACACCCTCACATTTAGGGGGTGTAAACTAAATTATAGTCTATGGGTACTTTTTTAGTTTACACCCCCACACTTAAGCTAAATAGAAAAATCAGAAATTAGTTGTATGTGGGGGTGTAAACTAAATTATAGTCTATGTTAAACTAAATTAGTTTACACCCCAAACTTTTTATTGAAAATTCAGTAAACCAAATTATTCACGTTTATAAACTTCTGCTATTTGCAAAGAGAATGTACAAGCCAATCCACCACCAGTGCCACCTACCGCCGTGAGCACACACCAGGCACAACGCCAACGTACCTTACCTAACCTAACCTAGCCTAACCTATCCTATCCTATCCTATCCTAACCTAAACTCACCTAACCTAATCTCGCAATTAAAATCATAATGCTTCAATACAAAACAATGGAAAAAAGTGGGGTGTAAACTAAATAAGCTGTCCGTAAACATTATTTTAGTTTACACCCCCACATTTAAGCAAAATAGAAAAATCGTGAACCAGGTGTAGGTGGGGGTGTAAACTAAATAATCTGCCGTAAACATTATTTTAGTTTACACCCCCACATTTAAGCGAAATACAAAAATCGTAAACCAGGTGTATGTTGTAGCAGTACATATCTTAGCTTCTACAATGATACCGTTCGGTATTAGTTAAACTTAATAGATAGGCAACTTAAAGTGCATTAACAGTATAAGGGGTTGCCTACCCTTTTTATAAATCTAAAGCAGACGTAATAGAAGTCTCATGGTTAAATTATTAAAAACAATAAATAACAAAATTTGCTACTTCCTTTTTGGTTGAAAAAGCAAAAGGACGCTTCTCTGTGTAGAAGCGAAGCAAATCAAAAGTCCTAGCTTAACAAGGATACGCGCAGACAATAGTAAGGCTTTATTTACTCAATCCAGCATATTATTAAAACATAATAATTTTTCAGGCAGATAGGATAAATCACACAAACATTTTCTTTCTGAAAAGGGCAGTTATTACTTAACTGGTAGGTAACTAACAAGCTAATACATACAAATCATAATAGAGGGTTTTCCTTTATTCAGCTCTTAGAGACTCCTCGATAGCTACCAGCTCTTAGGCTTTTTCACTAGTTCGCATCTCCTGGTTGATTATATCTTCACCATGGAAGAGGGTATTGATGTGCTCCAAGTTGATAAGGAGAGAAAGGAGAACTTAGAAACTGTTAACAAGTTAGGAAATCACTCACCAGTCAAAGACCATTTCTTTGGTTAGATGAGGGGTTCTTCTCTGTTGATATTGGAAGATGAAGAGGTCCGAATTCAATGGTTCTCTGGATTAACCGTATGTTAATCCTGAAAGAATTAGATATTGTTAATTAGAATTAGACCAACGTCATAGCTTGAATATAGTTACATAAGGGCATAAGCCTTAATGATAATCGATAACAGATTAGTTTCCCCCTGTGGGTTGGGGATAGAATAGACTCACAGTATCCCTGCTTGTCGTAAGAGGCGACTAAAAGGGTTGGAGGGAACGGGTTAGCAGCCTACCCCTCCGTAAAAAATAATTACCGCTCACAGAACTGGAAACCAGACCTCGGATGCCGGACGGAACTTACTGTTGACGACCAATGCACGCAAAAGGAAAAAACGAATATGGAAGCAAAACCAGCTTAGAATAGCATGTTGGAACACGCGATCGCTAAACAATAAAGACCAAGAACTGATATTAGAAATGGAAGAGCACAAAATAGACATATGCGCCCTGTCCGAAACTAAAAAAAGAGGGAAAGGAACCTCGAAATATCTAAACTATATTCTCATATACAGCGGAAGAGACAAGGACAAAGGAGCAAGCTCGGGGGTAGCACTCCTAATTCACGCAAAATATGAACAAAACATCGACAGAATAGAATACATCAACGATCGAATACTGAGAACCTCACTCATACTTGGAAATAAACCCTTCCACATAATATCAGTATATGCACCAGATTCCAGCAAACCAGAACAATTAGCCACTGAATTCTACGACGAACTCCAAATACAGATAGATAAAATACCTCAACAAGAAAGACTGATCATACTAGGAGACCTAAACGCCAGAGTGGGCAATGATCCAATACAGGGTGTAAAACAAATTTTCAACGAGGAAACGCTCAACGCACGAGGAGAAATGCTAATCGAACTCTGTACGCACAACGAACTCCGTATCAACAACACCTTTTTCCCCCATAAGTCGCAGTACAAGTATACCTTCACTGATAATAGGAATAACAAATCCATCATTGATTATATCATTACAAATAGAAACATTCTACCGAACCAAATTATAGACGTACGAACCCTAACCTCAGCAAACGTTGGTTCCGACCACAACCTTGTTCTTTGCAAACTAAGATTGGTTGCAACACCAACAAAAAAGCAACCAGTGCAGAAAATCGAAAAATACAACATCGAATCACTAGATCAAGAAAGTACACGAAGACTGTACCAGAGCCGGCTCCAACATCAGATAATAGTCAACCCAGTTAACATCGAAGACAACATAGAGCACAGTTGGAACAAAATCAAGACTAACATTCATAACGCTGTGCGAGAAGCGGTTGGAACTAGGACAGTAAAAACAAACGCCAAACCAAACAACAAACCATGGTTCACTATGGAGGTCAAACAATTAACACTGGAAAAGAAAGAAGCACACATACAACACCTAAGTAAACAAACCGGTGAAACACATGCTAAATACATAGAAGTAAGGAACCGAGTCAATAACAGAGTTCGTGAAATAAAAAATGAATACTGGAGAAGATTCAGCAGTGAAATTGAGCACGATATGTTTGGAGCCCAAAAGAGGGTATGGAAGCTATTAAGAGCATTAAAAAGGCCAATTAATGAAAATATAGATTTGAAAACAATAAACGAAGAAGAATGGACCTGTCACTTTGAACAACTGTACAACCACAATGGGGAAACAACTATAGAAATGGAAGAGGATACAGAGGAAGAAGTTAGAGAAATGAATGACCTACCCCCTACGATAACTGAAGACCAAGTAAAAAACGCGGTAGTGAAACTAAAAAACAGAAAAACACCGAACGAGGACGGAGTACATAACGAATTTATTAAATACGGAGGAGACCATTTAATTAAAGAACTGACAAAACTCTTTAACATGATAATAATGCAAGGAAGAGTCCCTAAAGAATGGAAGAACAGCGTCACCATTCCAGTATTTAAAAAAGGAGACAAGAAAGATCCCTCCAATTACAGAGGAATAACGCTGCTAAGCACAATTATGAAGTTAATGACCAGCATACTGGCAGATGAAATCAGTTCCACTCTCCCTATGAATGAAGAACAACAGGGCTTTAGAAAAAATAGGTCGACCGTAGACGCCATCTTCGCCCTACGCCAAATATCCGAAAAATCGCTGGAATATAACGCACCGGCCTTCATATGTTTTGTCGACCTCACCAAGGCATTCGACCAAATTCGCTTAAATGACGTCCTACAAATATTGCAAGAAAAGAACGTTTCCCAAGACTATATAAAAATAATCCAAGATCTCAACACCAACAACTCCACCAAAATAAGAACTAACAACAAACTGACAAAAGAAATAAAAACCACTATAGGAATACGCCAAGGAGATAGCCACAGTCCGCTTCTCTTTAATACTGTTATGGACAAGATCATAGACGCAGTCAAAGAAAAAGATATCGGCTTTCGTCTAGGAAACCACCGAGTCAACATCATTTGCTACGCGGACGACGCCGCCCTCATCGCGGAGTCAGAAGACGACTTACAACGCCTACTATACGCATTCAAGATCAAAGCCGAAAAATACAACATGACCATCTCTAAAACCAAAACTAAGTGTATGGTTATAGCCAAGGAACCATTACGTTGTAAAATAACAATCGACGACAGTCCTATAGAACAGATCATGTCTTTCGACTACCTAGGCTGTAAAATCTCGAGCTATGGCGATCTTAAAGACGAAGTACGACAACAAGTCAATAAAGCGGCGGCAATATCCGGATGCCTAAAGAACGTAATATGGCGGAATAAGAACATTAGCACCCATTGCAAAACCCGCATATATAAGACCTGCCTTAGACCCGTAATGACATACGGAGCAGAATCAAGAGCTGATACGGCAACGTCCAAAAGACAACTGAGAACGGCTGAAATGAAAACTTTGAGAATGATCACAGGCTACACACTACATGACAGGAAGAGAAACGTAGAAATAAGAGAAAAATGCGAAGTTGACGACATAGTTCGGTGGACGAGAAACCGCAGAAGACAGTGGAACGAACACATAAATAGAATGACGGAGGATAGACTGGTTAAGATAGTTAGAAACGAAATCCCTCCAGGCAGAAGACTCCCTGGACGACCACACAAGAGATGGAGGGATAGCTGGCAATCCACATCGCAGGAATAGGCTTACACCCATACCCAGAATAAAACAGGCAATTTGCCTATCAAATAAGAATAAGAAGAAGAAGAAGATTAGTTTCAAAGTAAAAGAATTGTTACTTACCTAGTGTTGATCCTGAATGGGACTTGAATTGGTTTGCAGCTGTCAAGTTAGTATTTCAATCACTTGTCAAATAACAAGCTTTTGATCATACGGGATTTTTCTTATACTCCCTGGAATGATATCAGCTAAACTAAACACCGATCATTAATTGTGATTAAGGAATTCGAATGAGAAATACGAGGGTATAGAGAGCTCTTTATATTTTCATCTTACTACTCAGAGGTTATTAGTTAAATATGTATAAGAAATCTCCTGGATACTTATAGATTAATTAATGCAGCCGTTTAATTAGAACAAATTCTAACTTGTCAGGGTAAATTAGGATTAGTAAGGAATTGCATAACATTTGTCAAAATTAAAAAGGCATAAACCTTAACAAATAACATATAATCAGTGAATTGTAAGAAAGAATACCCAATTATTGTAAACATCTTAAAATTAACACTTTATAATAAAGTTATGGCGCCCATTTCTGTTGATTAATGAACTATTATCTTTATGTGAAAGTGAAGCGAACTAAAAATCCCACATTGGTTAAACCCTAATAAAAACCGTACATTGAGCTAGTCGGAGACGTGTGAGCCATCCAAGGTAAGTTATAAAAAAGGGGCACAATGTGGGGTTGTAAACTAAAAGTGTGCCATCTTGTCAGGTCATTTTGGTATTTTAAGTAGCCACCTAGGCTTTAGGGCAGTGTACCCGTATGCTAAACCCTTTTAGTTACTTATTTGGCTTCATCGCCTAATTCTATAATAATGATTTTGCACATATTTGGCCCCAAACGCAGTATTTCTCGTCAGTTGGAGCACCCCTTTGCTGCTGCTTTGGCAGCCGGGTGTTATAGCTCGCAAGAATTCCGAAACTTCTAGAAATCACTCCGTTGAGGCGCTTCGCCATTGGCTGTCTTTGATACCGGAATTAATTTGTTTTATGGAGCGCATCGCCATTGGCTGCCGAGAGTCACGTGGCAAGGCCGTTTGGCTAACGCCACTGCAGGGGCCATAACACGGCTTGCTTGAGGAGTTCAGCTCAGGCGGTTGATCGAAGAAGTCGCAGAGTGTGCCGTTTCGCGGCGTTCCCGCTATTTGCGGGGACGCCAGCCTGTTTTTCCCGTCTCTTGCTGTTTCAGCGAATGTTGTCGAATATGCCATCCTTTAAGAGGTCGCGTGTGGTTGTGTGAGTGGCACGTCTTTACGCCAAGGCGTAGGTGTGTGAAGGGCTTCTTGGGGCCAGTTCTGCGTTGGTGAGAAAGGGGGCTTTCCCTTTGCAACTCGCTGTTTCGAGGATCTTTCTAGGCAGGACGAAGTAGGCCTCTTTGCCGCTGTAGTGTGCTCTCAGGAGAGCGTCCTAACGCCGCCATCTTGGCGGATTCCAGCCCGTTTACCCCTAATGCCGTGTTTTGGCGATTGAGCTGCCACAGACTGCCGCCTTCTACCAACTGACTGCACGCCACTCTCATGGACCGTCTGCGGACTAAGGTATTTGTAATTGCAACCATTTAAACATAGTAACTGTCACTTGTGCGAGCGTTGGTGCTTTGTGCTCAACTTTATGTGGGCGGATGCATGCCCCTTGCTTGCTTGTCGCGGCTTTTAATGCCGGTTTGAGGTCACCATGCTGCAAGACGCTACTTTGGTAGCCTACTAGTAAGTTCATGTGCGCGAGTTTCGCGTTTCATCGCCTAAATAGCTAAAGAACTCTGCGCCTATGATTTGGTGTTACGTTTGTGCTAATTTTTAATTCAGTAACGTTAGGTGCGCGAGCTTCGCTATATTGTACCGATTAATACCTAAATAGAATTAACGCCTCGCCGTGCTGAGCCTGGTGCTCCCTAATCTGTTCGAGTTTTTTTTGTTTATGTTTGCGAGGGTTTTGTGCTTTGCTTCCTAGGTGTTAACCGCAGGTCGGCGTCTGTTATCGCGCACTAACGCGCCCTTTTTCCGGAGCGCGTATTTCTAAACTGTACTCTAATATGTAAAGGGTCGAGCCCACTGCGGCCGGCCACCCATAGCGTGTTGTTCATTAGCATAGCGCGTCCATCAGCTGGTGCTTAACGTAAGCAGTAACATAAGCTTGGCGGCACGATTTGCTGCCCAGATGTAATTAGCGATCAATAGACGCATATTTAGTTAAGGGACGTATTATTCCTATTCGACCTGTGCATGCTTTGTTTCAGATAGCGCCTCTTACAGTGTAAAGATTGGTGTACGGCGAGACGTGAGAGATCAGAGCGTGCAGGTAGGTCCAGTGATTGCGCAGTCTCGGCCAAAGAGTCCCAATATTACCATTCCAGTACGAAATTGTTATTTGAGCTTGCAGCTCATGAGAATTCTTGTCGACGGAGTGTCTTGAATGCTTCGCTCCCGTTTAACCGCCCAGGCCCGGTTATTCGAGTTAAGACAGGCTTGGTGACGCCCTCATAATTTTGACGTACCATATATATATGCCTCAACACGCTTGCCCAGAACGTATCGTGTGACTCACGCCCGACTCCCTGAGCGTTCCAGCCGTGGCCCTTTAGCCTGTTTCTAGCAAATCTCAGGGCAAGTGTGCCAGTTTTCCAGGACTGATTCCGTGGTGCGATGCTCACCTTGGGTGGGTGTCGTAAAGTTGTTTTAATACCGTAACAATCTTTCTCATTGATCGTCTTGGATTTCGTCAAAATCTATCTCTGATGTTACCAATCATTTGACTTGTGACAGCAGTTTGCAGTCGTCCGCTTCTTACACGGTCACTCAAGTTTCCTAACTCTGCGTAACGAGGAATTACTCTTTGCACTGTTTTTCTGTGGAAATTTAATTCACGGACAATGTCACAAACACGATTTCCGCGCTCATAAGAGCTAAGCTTATTATAGCGGCACGTTGCATTTGGCAATCCATATGTTAGCAAATGTTTTACAAAATGTCAACAGTAGGCCTACTTGTTAATTACATTTCAAGTAACGAAATCTTCGACATGAAAAGCGAGAGTTGAGATCTATTTTTATTCATGCTATCTCAATGCTGTTATATACCGGTTGCCTAAAGTTGTACGGAACATGACAATTTCATGAGTTGGAAAAGGTTGAAATACTATTTATTTGTCATAACGTTAGTAATCAAAGTAATTATTGGGTTTTCTGTTTCGGTTACCCTTACGGCAAATAGTATTTGAACCTTTTCCAACTCATGGAATTTCCATGCTCCGTACAATTTTAAGCAATCTGTATAGTTATGGCCCCATCGGTATTTTGGGCGGTAACTGTTCTCAGTGCAGCTATTTTTTTCTATATTTTATAAAATTCGAATAGGGCACCTTCACTTACCAATAAATTATACTCGTTAGATTAGCTTAATAATAATTGTAAATAAGGCTATAAATACTCGTTTAAATACCCCCTAAAAATAAATACCCGGGTAATTTACATCACTAGGTGGTGTCTCCTAATTCAGGAGACAGCCAAGACATCGAATGGAAATGAAGTCTAGATGACTGAATAGATTTATCGTGCCTCCACCTGCGAGTGTTTAATTTGCTTCCCAATTCAACTGCATGTGGTTGTATAGAGTACAGGCAAACACAATGGAGCGCACAATACTACAGGTGAAAGCAGATAGGAACACAATTTGAGTGGGGGTTCAATTCAAGTTTTGCCGTCACAGGATAAATTTTAGTTTAATCCTTTGTTAACTGACCATATAAACATGTTGCAGCTACCTTTTGGAACTGTTTTTCCAGACGGTAGAAACAGGCTTTTGTGCTTGCTTGAAAGTTTTTGACACTGTACATTGTTGATGAAACCATCTAACCGTGTACTCCACTTTTGCTAAAATTTAAGGTCACTAGATCAACACACTTAAGGGCAGGTTTCCCAAATGATGGTAAACTTTGAGTATTGAGTAAACTCATGGTAGATTCAAAAAAAGGATTTCACAGGAAGAGTAAACTATACTTTACTCTAATTGAAGTGTGGGTAAATGATTTTTTCCTGAAATCGTCAAGAAAGCGGGCCATACCAAGCCTCAGTTTGATCTTGAAAGTGTCACTTTGCAAGACTAGTCACTTTTGAGATTTTTGCAAGACTAGGCATTTTTACTTTGCGTTACCTAGGTGACCGGTCACCTTCACCATGCACCTTGATGCAATAAGATTTTATTTTTAAATATGTCAGAGAAAAACTAAAATCCTCCAGCTTCCTCCGGGACTCTTTATTTGCATAAGGTTCGGTGGTAAAGCCTAGGCACATACAATATTAAATATCTCTGACAGTGTTGATTTTTGTTAAGATGTGTTACGTGCAGAATGCGCCGCCTGCCATAATTTCGAATTTGAACGGTATTTTCCCGCGCGTTGCGCATTGGCGTCCGGCCGTGTCTTCTGGCGATAGCTTTTATCTGGAAAAACCATTGGCAGGCCGGGACTCGCTGCCTTCTTCTTCGCCAGCTTTCGAAGCGAGCAGTTCGTGAGTGTTATTCACTAGTTCGGGGATGCTTATTTAGGGCTATTTGGTTGAGTTGGATACGTGAATTTAGGAATGCCCTCACGTTTCGTGGATTGAAGCCCCCCGAACATAATTAAGGACATTGGTTTCCTTCGCTAAGGCGGATCTATTCGGTGTTAGCATATTCGAGCTGTTCATTTTCTGCGCCCAAAAACCATTTGGGGTGAGTAGCTATTTTACGCTGGGAGGCCTGTCCGTGCGTGTTCTATTAGAGCCCTGTTTTCCCTCTTACAGCAAGACGTACTAGGCAACATTTCGCCATCGAGCCATACTTGACGCAAATTGCGTTTTCGCTCTGAAGTCGCTGGACCTTTTGGGCCACGTGCAGCAACTTGATTTGGCGAGGCGATCTGTCGAGCCTCCGCGGGCCCGCTTCTCCTTGTCGCCGGCGCACAGTTAGGGCACAAGAGGGTACCGTCTTTCGGAGGTAATTAGCCCGGAGGTTTGGCCTGTCGACCTGTGGGAGCGGCGCTGTTATTGCCGGCCATTTAGGCCACCGTCGACCGCGAAACGTTCTCCGCCGACGTCGAACTACGATCGCAACGACGCCGACGCCCAGATCCAGAGCTTCAAGTCTGTCGCAGCGAGCCGCTGGCGAGGTGGCCCATTTTTAACATGTTGTAACCTATATGTTTGTCAAAACTGTAAGTACATTTAGTGCATGTGTTACTTAATTAGGGCGGCCCTCATCCTCCATTTCATGCTAAATATAAGATTGTCAATGTAAAAGTTATATAGCGTATTTATGCATGAAATTAAACTATTTCAAATTATCTTTATATGATTTGTGTTAGCTACGGTTCGGTTGTTTTATTGGAGCCATCTTTCAGGGAGTATTGTGTGCTAGGTACCGAGTTTACAATTTCTCCACAGTTCACCAGGGTGCGATTGTCGTACCTTGAAAAATTGTTGGCGCTCTGGGCTTTTTTTTATACTTAACTAGCAAGATGCCCGTTCTTCGTACGGACTACAAATGTTTGTTTTTTCTTCTAAATCTCAAATGCATTCTAGAGTGTTCCCCTCCTCCATCACTCGATACGCTAAACAGTTTACCACTTTTCGCCTCTTAGGGGTGCAATTTCTAAAAACAATCAGCCCGTTTTATACTGAAATGAACCCACAGCGAAAAATAATTTTAATTTCCTACTTCTATCCAGTTTTCCCTTTTTACCGGTTTAGTGGTGAAATTTAAAAAACCCTTAAAAACTTTTTCTAAAGATTTAAAAATTCATCTATATGCCAAAAAAGAATGATCTAACTCAACAAACACAGGAGATAAAAAGGGTTCTATAATTCACCCCGAATTCAAATTCGCACCTTTTAAGGGTTGATTAGGGTAATGAAATGTGGTTTTACACATTTGCATTGGATAGCTACTCATGCAAACAACAAGTCGATATCTTACCGGGTCTAAGAGATATTGTGGAATTCGTGAAAACATAGTTTATCCCTTTTTACCCCTTTAGGGGTACATTTTTCAAAATCACTTAAACCATTTTTTAGATATTTTAAAAATATATCTATATACCAAAAAAGACTGATCTAACTCAATAAACGTAGGAGTAACGAAGGGTCTTTAATTCACCCCTACCCTTTTTTAGTTTTTCCTCCTTTTACCTCTTTAGGGTTAACATTTTCAAAATCCCGTACACCTCTTTCTAAATATTTTAAAAATACATATATATATATACCGTGTGTCCACAGGAGTACGCACCATAGAGATAAGATAATGCCAATAGAATATAAATATCAACCAGTGCTGTGACCACTGTCTCTTTTCTTGTACCATTTATAACAATATTGTTTCATACAGTGGCGAGTCAGAAACCAGAAAACAACGTTTTAGCGTGCCGGCGATCACAGCATTAGCCGATCTTTCTATTCTATTTGGTTATCCCTATGGTGCGTCCTCCTGTGGACACACGGTATATATATAAACGGTATTCTACGGCTGAAGCCGTCTTCCCGTGCCAATCCTCCAACGGTTTCGATCATACGCATCTTCTTCAGATAATCCTTTTGCCTCCATCGCCGCTCGTATTCCCTCGTTCCAAGACCTGCGAGGTCGGCCTCTTCTTCTCTTGCCCGGTGGAACCCATCTCCACATTCTCTTCGGCCATCTAGTTTCCTTCATTCTCAGGAGGTGACCAAACCATTTTAATCCTTTTCTTTCTATTTTGTCTACAACGGTGTCTTCTGCTTTTGCATTTCTTCTTATGTCTTCGTTCCTCACATGGTCACGGCGAGATAATCCAGCGCTTCTTCGGAGATAATCCATTTCTATTGCATTTATTTTCTTTCGGTATTCGGCATTTAGTGTCCATACCTCCGCTCCGTAGCATAACACCGATTCAACAAGAGATTGCCCAATATGTTTCTTGGTGTTCATAGATATATGCTTATCCCACCACACCGAGTTTAGACAACCTATAACTTTCCTGCTTTGTTCGATTCGATTTTTTAGTTCTACATTATCTGCGTATCCATCATTTGTTACTATAGTTCCAAGATATTTAAATTGGTCAACTTGTTTGATTTCTATATTATCTTTTATTAGTAGCGTAAACCTAGCGCTAGAATTTACTACTAAGTATTCAGTTTTCTTGATGTTAATTTTTAATCCCCAGGTTTCATAGGTTCTGTACAGTCTTTGGAGCATAAATTCGAGATCATATGAGTCTTGAGCAATTATAACCTGATCATCTGCAAAGTTCAAATTAAATAAACATTCATCATTGATTGGAATTCCCATTCTTTGTACATGTCTTTTCCAGTCTTGCAGAGTTGCTTCCAGGTAAATGTTAAATAGTAGTGGTGATAAACTACACCCTTGACGAAGCCCTTTCGATGGTTTTATCTCCTTGGATAGCTTTCCATTCATGAGCACTTTTGCGACATTATCAGTATAAATGGTTTTGATGATTTTAGTAAGATCCGGATCGACATTATATTTTTCTAAAACCTGCCATAATATATTCCGAGGTACTGAATCATAGGCCTTTTCCAGGTCTATGAATCCTAAATGTGTTTCTTCCTGTCTTTCTTTCCGTTTTTCTGTTAATTGCTGTAATATAAATATATTGTCTACACAGGATCTACCAGTCATAAAACCACTTTGTTCTTCACTTATTTTCTCGTTCACATTTATTCTCAATTTATTGTTTATAACCTTTCCAAAAAGCCTACTTATAGTGCTATTTATGCTGAGACCTCTATAGTTTTGCTTGTCTTTCCTGTCACCTTTTTTATACAGTGATATTATGTATGAAAGTTTCCACTCATCTGGTGTTTTGTTTTGTTTGATGCAGTTGTTCATAAGGGCACATAATCGTCGTCTTAGTTCATCTCCTCCATGTTTTATTAATTCTATCTTTATACCTCCCGGTCCTGTTGCTCTTCCACCTTTTGATGTTGTAATAGCATATTTTAATTCGTTGTCTAAAATTTCCAATGTGCTCATTTGTGTTATATTCCCATTATCTATGTCATTTATTTTAAATGTATCTCTATCTTCCGTTAGTAGCTTTTCATAATGTTCTGCCCATTCTGTTAAACTGGTTTCTGTGATATTTTTGTTAGTATTATTTGTTTTCATGTTTTTTAAGCATCTCCACACTTCAGTTGATCTAGCTCCACCCACTAAGCTGTCTATTTGTTGACATTGTCTCTCCCAAGTTTTGTTCTTTTCTTCTCGAACTTTATTTGTTACTACAGCACATTTTGCTTTATACGTGTTCCAATTTTCGGGACTGCGGTTTGCTTGCCATTTGATGTATGCTTCTCGTTTCTGTAGTACAATATCTTCTAGTTCATTGTTCCACCATGGTTGTTGGGGTTTTTTATAATTAGTTTCTGTGCTTAGTGCTTCCTTTGCTGCTTGGTGAATCCTTTAAAAATACATCTACATGCCAAAAAAGAGTGTTTTAACTCAATAAACATAGGAGATATTTAGGGTTCTTTAATTCAGCCCCAATCCAGACTTGATCCTTTAGGGGTTGATTAGGACAAAATCGTAAATACGTTTTTAGGTATTTGCATTGATAATCTTTGCAAGTAGACACCAAGTCGCTATCTCATCGGGTCTAAGAGATATCGAGGAATTCGTAAAAACACATTTTACCCCTTTTCACCCCCGTAGGAGAGGAATTTCAAAAATCTCTTTTAACCCATTTTAGTATAAAATGGAACTCACACACGAAAAAAATTAATAAATTTAATCCCTTCCCCCCACCACTTTTCAGTTTATCCTCCTTTTACCCCTTTAGGGTTAAAATTTTCAAAGTCCCTTACGCCCCTTTCTAAATATTTTAAAAATCCATCTGTAGGCCAAAAAAGAATGTTCTAACTCAATAAACATAGGAAATACTTACGGTTCTTTAACTCACCCCCAATCCAGATTTGCACCTTTAGGGGTTGATTAGGGCAAAATACTAAAATATGTGTCTAGGTATTTTGCATTGAAAATCGTACGACACTCATTAATGAATGACCAATAGAAAAATTAGTTCACGAGCCATAACCAAGACAAAAACAAAATTTCTTGGAAATTTTTTCTAGGTAGACATTACTTCTTTTTAGGGTTTGTGTCGTTACGATTTTCTTACTGAATCTGCATTCGAGCATTAATTCATACCCGGAAATTATTTTTCGTGCATTCCAACGACGTCCTAATTTGCCCTCGCGTCCCGCTCGGGCAAATTAATACGACGTTGTTGGAACGCACTCAAAAAATTTCCGGAAAGAATTAATGCTCTTATGAGATTATATGTGATAATATTTGCAAGTAAACACCAAGTCGATATCTTATCGGGTGTAAGAAATATTAAGGAATTCGTGAAAACACTTTTTACCCCTTTTCACCCCCTTAGGGGTCGAATTTCAAAAAATCCCTTCTTAGCACTACCTTACGTAACAAACCGAACCTTCCACCCAAATTTCAAGTTTTTAGTGCCAGTGGTTTCGGCGCTGCGTTGATTAGTCAGGGTTGTGACTTTCCTTTATATATGTATAGATTAACTCTACCCGATATCAATCCCGCGGCCCTACTACCGATTGAGCCGGCGCGGCCGGCAAATTGCACCCGAGTGTACCTTTTGTGTTGTTTGATGCTGCTTGGAAAGATTGCACAGACCTCAGAATCTTACATCATAAAGATCTAATGGATGCTGTCACTGTAAGTATTCCGAGTGGTTTGCGCACGAGACTTTAAGCGAGCGCCGTTGTAACATGACCTGCGAGCGGTGCGATTGGCGCCCTCTATTGGCGACGGCTGGAACCGTGGAGCGGTGTAGATCCGTGCTGTCGAAACCTGCGCGCGGTAGATGTTACAAAGAGGGATTTCAGAAAAAATTTAATACATTACACAGCATGAAAGTGTCTACGCTTGACTCGGAGACTTTGAAGGTATTATTCCGATGGGGACCGCAGCAACCGACTGCAACTGCAGGCTGCAGCCGCAGACCGCAGTGCCGTTGGCGTCTGTGTCTGATCAATGTTGCTCACGGCGACAAGTTGGTCTTGCAGTTTCATGGCCAGACGCCGTTATTGACTGCGGAACGTGAAGAATTTAATAATTATATCCAAAAAATGTAGGTAGTAATATAAATGGAATGATATAAATGTCAACACTAGTACATGTACATCAGTTTGTATCATTAGACAAAATTATTTATGAATAAAATCCTATGCTTTACCAAAAATTTTCTTTTATTAGAGTATTCCTATAACTAGCGTGTCCTGCGTCATAAATAACTGGATATTTTTGCTATAATGTTTATTAATTTGTCATCCTCTGCTTCTGAAAAACTCATTTTTATTTTTTAAACGATTAAAAACACGTATTGTCGCTCTGCGGTCAGCGTCAGAACTGGTTCTTGACCGGTAGTGCAGTCTGCAGTGGCGACGAGGTGCGACCGCAAGCGACAGTGACGTTATGTTCAGAATGCATTTCATATAAAATAGTCAAACCAGTACTGTCGCCGGCGGTCTAACGCTGCAGCCTGCAGTTTGCAGTCTGCCGTTTGAAGTCTGCGGTCACCATCGGAATCATACCTTGAAGAAGTACTCGGACACTTCGCGTCCTCGTATTCTTCAACAAGCCTCTTCATCTGCAAAGTATCACTTTCATGCCTTGTAATGTAATCTACTATTTTTTTACAGGTGATTGAGGCATTAGTTATTACATTTCTATTGTTATCAATGTACGATATAAACGTTTTTACCGACGATGATGATGTTGAAGAAGATATTAAACATATTAGACGACCAAAAACAATTAAGAATCGTCTTGATTATATCCAAAATTTTGATGATGTAGATTTTTTAAACCGTTTTAGCATTTCAAAAAATACATTTAAGGAGGTGCTTGGAGAATTTCAGCATGTTCTGCAGGTTCAAAACAACTGGTAACCACAAAGCTACATTATTATTATAATTAATCATGATAAAATTTACATCTCATTTCACAGAAATTATTATCTTCCACCAATAAAGCAGTTACGGTTGGCTTTGTGATTTTACGCAGCGGGTAGTTTTCTACATGTTGGCAATTTTAGTGGCATTAGTGGGGCCACAGCGTCGAGAGTTGTGAGAAGAGTTACACCCGTATGCATAGTCGTTCGCCGGAGTTTTGTTATGAATAGTATGTTGGCGGCACTGTGCGTCTATGTCAAATTCGAGGTTATCAGGTTAGGTTTTCCGTCAGTTTTGACAGAAACTGACACAAAATCTAACTTGCTAACCTCGAATTTTACATAGACGTACAGTGCCACCAACATATTATTCATAACGAAACTCTGGCGAGCCGCTGGCGAACGACTATGCATACAGGTGTAAGTGTGGCATTGGCATCGTTGAGACGTCGATATATAAAATTGTCTACTACCCCAGAGTAGATTCATCGTTGCAAAAGTGAAATTTACTGTATTGCACAGTCAATTGGGATGATCACATTTAAATAATGTCTCCTGGGGGGGAAAATGTAGAAACATATCGCAACAGGAAACATTTTTTTTCTTTGAACGTGCAGACAATCACCAATGCAATTTGGAGATACAAAACATTGTGGTATGATAGCCAGGCCCGGCATCAGTTGTGTTGCTTGCGAGCTCGAGCAACACACGAAACAATACGAGCAGCACACCGGACCTCGGGCGAGAACAGACAAAATAAATAACTGACAGCGTTCACTACCAGCTAAAAACAGGGCCTCAGCTCTCTGACGTCACGGGATTATGATGTAGGCTAAAATAGGTAGTTAATACCCGCGACGTAAACATGCTTACAGCTTATAGCCCGGATCTTCTCATGATTCTTACATATTTAGAAATAGCAACATTTGTGCTAGGTTTGAAGCAGGGGAGTTTCATAATAATGTTTTAGTTGGAGATCAGGGTTATACCCTAAAGCCTTACTTACTGACTCCATTGCACACTGTGAAAAGTCAACGAGAAACCCTTTACAACGAATCACTTATTAGAACACGCAATGTCGTGGAAAAGCAGTATGGGGTATGGAAAAGAAGATTTCCTACATTGGCATTAGGCCTAAGATTGCATTTAGACACAGTTCCTACAGTGATTGTTGCCACCGCAGTTTTACACAACATTGCATGTATTAATAGGGAAGATGAGCCGCCAATAGACAAAGCAAATGCAGCGGATATCGAAAATATTAATAAAGTTGAAGTGGTTAACTTGTCCCAAGAAAGACGGATAAATGAGACGACACGACAAAATCTGATAAATAATTATTTTACAAAACTGTAATTAATCCGTAGGATACTGTCTCCAGCAATTTTAAATAAAACATTGATTAAGCTTAAGCATTTTTATTTTAATATTATAACAAAACAAACACAAAAATTGCGAAAAAACAATAAATAAATTAACATACATTATGTTTATTAAGTTATAGTTTGCGGAGATTTTCTATATTTATTTGATGTTCTTCCAAAAACCTGTCTTTTTGAAGCCTTACGAAATTTAGTTTTTACTTCCTTTTGCGATAGAGGAAGTATTGGATTCACCCCAAAAATTTGAAATTAAGTTTTTAACAGATTTTCACGTTTTCGAGTCCCCTGAGCGCAAAACATGTTTTTGTTCATTGGTCTGTCTGTGTATCTGTCAGTGAACAGAATATATCAAAAACGAAAAGAGGTATAGCGTTGAAACTTCATATATAAGTTTTGTGTACTATGTAGATGCGACAGCAAGCTTTTAAAGAAAATCGCATAACCAGAAGTAGGTGTTTACTTTACTCTTGTGATTTTTCAGTTCTTTTCGTTTTTTCAAAAACAACTAACGATTTTTTTCAAACTTTACGGTTTTATTACATTTTTAATGTGTACTGATGTGAGATAGGTTATTTTTCAGTTGAATACTTCTAAAATGGGTTTCTTTTATTTTTAATTTTTTTTATTAACTCCTATTTTAAATAGAACACCCGGTATATTATTACATTTTAGAATTTAGCTTAAAATTTTAGAGACAATCTGTCTCTTCAACTAACGCTCTATTTTGTACCGTTTTTGTAGAATTTGTAATTTTTGAAATTTTTTGACAAATGCTTAAAAATTAAAAATACATTTTTTGGCTGTAAAAGGAGGTTGTGTGAGTGTATCACACCAGATTTTTAAATATGGGGGTAATATGATACACCACAAAGTTCTTGAACTAATAGTGAAAATATGGCGAAAAAAGCAGATGCTAGAGAAATGAACAATGGCAGTTATATAGTATCCAATCCATAAAAAAAGGAAATAAGTAGTTACGGAAATTACAGACCCACATTCTTGCTAAGTGTAATTTACAAAGTGCTAGCAAGTTTAATTAAAGTTAGGATGGAAGAAGAAGCAGAAGAGAAAATAGCGCTGGTTTCAGAAAAGCAAAATCGAATATTGATCAGGTGTTTATAATGAAGCAAATACAAGAGAAGATCGAAAAGAAAGGTAAAATTATCTATGCTCTCTTTATAGACTTCAGAAAAAGCTATGATACAATCTACATGTTGGAAATTTATAAGGCACTGGCTTACCTAGAGTTCTCCAATGATATAATTTCCTTAGTTCAAATGATACTAATGAGGACAACAAATAAGGTAAAGTTCAATGGTCAAATGTCCAAGGAGTTTGAAAGTAACAGGGTTAAAACAGGGAGATCCTCTAACAACTATCCCATTCAATGCAGTCTTGAAAACGATTATAAGGAAGAGCAACATTAAAACGGAATACAACGTGTTAAGAAACTCATACCACTGTTTAGCATATGTGGATGATCTGGTGCTGCTAGCAAAAACAAAGGAAGAGCGAAACAACTATTTAAACGGCTAGACAGCAGGGCAAGTGAATTCGGTTTAGAAATTAATTAATCAAAATATGCGTGTGTAATATTAGGCAAGAAGAGACATCAAGATGAGAATGAATTAAAAGTTAAAAGTGTAAAATCGGACAAGCTGTCAGGCCATTTTATATTTCTCAGCGATTTAATCAGCTACACAAACCTTTAAAACAACTTTGGTACTTAATTGACGAGTTCGCTTGTATTTTTAGTCCATTTTAGCCATAGTCCTTCGAATAAACTGCAACGTTTAGCATCAAGCATAGCCGTCGTAAACTTTGTACACTCCTGGTATCGCTGTCTCAAATTCGTACCCTTTTGTGCATTCCTGTCATCATGGTTTCGTGCAGCTGCATGCCCCAGCAGACGCTAGAGCGTTGATTTGCAAGTTATTTAAATTTCAGCCCGTGAGTGCAAGAAGAATAGCCTCTGCTTGTTTCGCCGGCGGACGATCACGCGTTGAGCGTCTCTGGCGCATCCTGCGCTGTGATTAGCCTGGGCGAATCTCTCGAGGCACAGTTGTGTTCACGAGCGGGATTTTTCTTGGCAGTTGCAAAGGGACGCGGCTTGGTTACGCTGGTGTGCACTGGTACGATGATATGTGGAAGTTCGTCGGCGAGTCGTTGTGGGGTTCAGATTATATGTAGGCTCGTTAAAGCCCATTATCCGCCGTCGTTTTGAGGTGGGATCTTTTTTCCTGAAGTTACCCTGTCCAACGGCTACGCTGGTAGCTATGTCTCAAGGCCAAGGGGGCCTCTACACATTACGCTCTTCAAAGAGGACTCTGTAGGACGTCGTAGCCTCCCGGCTCTGCAAACTCGCATCTAGTGTGAAGCGATATACCGACACTGCTTTGAATGCCATCGCCAGCTGCAGGCCGAGCTCGCTAATAAGGTAAAATTTGTGTAATAAGCTATTCCGCCCGTTTTCTTCTGTAAATTAAACAATCAGGTTTGCGTTCGACACATTACTAATGCAGAGTACACTCTGAATAAAATCTAACGTTGTGTTCTAACATTCTGTGCTGCCAAACAGCTTGGTTTCTGTAAATTACTCATTCAAGTTTGCGTTCGACACATTACTAATGCAGAGTACACTCTGAATAAAATCTAACGTTGTGTTCTAACATTCTGTGCTGCCAAACAGCTTGGTTTCTGTAAATTACTCATTCAAGTTTGCGTTCGACACATTACTAATGCAGAGTACACTCTGAATAAAATCTAACATTGTGTTCTAACATTCTGTGCTGGCAGACAGCTTTGTTTCTGCAAATTAGTCATTCCAGTTTGCGTTTCACACATTACTAATGCAGAGTACACTTTGAATAAACTCTAACGTTGTGTCCTAACATTCTGTGCTGCAAGACAGTTTTCCTTCTGTAAATTAGGTACTAGTGCCGAGTACACTCCGAATAAAATCTAACGTTGTGTCATAACATTCTGTGCCGCAAGACAGTTTTGCTTCTGTAAATTAAGTACTAGTGCAGAGTACACTCCAAATAAAATATAACGTTGTGTTCTAACATTCTGTGCTGCGAGATAACTGTGTTTTGTAAATGAGCATTTCAAGGCTGCGTTTGTCGTATAATTAATATTGAGTACACTTAAGTACAACATTTCACGTTCGTGTTCTAGCATTCAGTGCTGCAAGGCAGCTTGGTTTTGTAAATTAACCCTTTTTAAGTTTGCGCTTGACGCTTAAATAATGCACGGTACACTCTGGCACAAATGTAGCGATTGCTATTCTCCAATGTTTCACTATAAGTCAGGGCGTTCTGGTGACTCGAACTCAAGTTCAGGTTTTACACTCGCGCGTCACTCCTGTTGAGGCCTAAGCCGACGTTTAACCTTATTCGGCCTGGATTTGTTGTTCGGCTTAGCTATGCACCGCAACCTTTAGATAAAGCGCTTCCCAGCTGGGCGTACCCTATAAGCCATTCTTACGAGCCGGCATACGTGCCCAATATACCTGTATTTTTGTATGATATTTAGTAGGTCACTTGGAGTGGCCCAATAGATGTATTAACCGTACCGCCTTATTCTTTTCTTTTTTGTGTCTTGTGCATGTTTGTTTACAGGGTGACTGTGTCACTGTGTTACGACCATTGTAAGGTGAGGCCCGGACGTGGCGGATGAGCATTGCAGGTAGGTCGCTGTGTCTGTCGCTGCGCTGTGGCTTCCAGAAATAATTATTTGAGTAATTTTCGCCTCGTTTGACCCTCAAGGTCCAGTTGAACGTGGGTTCCCGGATTTGGATCTTGTGGCGCCCATTTCTTTAGCAACACTATATACTTATCGACACGCTTGCCCTGTGGTGTACCATTTTGAATCACGCCCATCTCCCTGAGCGTATTTGAGTCGAGGTCTTTAGCTTGTTCTTGACGATTCTCAGGGCGAGCGTGCCCATTTCCTGGTTTTATTTAGCATTCTATACTCCCTCATCCGCGAGTGTCGTAGGATCAATTTAATACAATAACAAAGCGTTTAATTTTCAAAGAAGTTAGAAGTGTAGTGTATCTGGGTGTGGATATTATCGAGATGGTAGCTATAGCGCTGTAATTGAAAGACGTATCGGGCAGTTTTAACAAGAGAAGTTATAAAAAGATGTTCCAGTCAAAGACCGTGTCGCGAGCGGTTAAGCTAAAGATATACCAGTTGGATAAAAAAAACGTCTCCAAGTTGGGCACCGTACAGCTGCCCTGCTAAATCATCTAATGAAGTGAATCTCCGGATAATTTTCGAAGAAACATTGTAAAACATGGATGCCAAGCCTCACACAAGTTTGTTGAAAAATACCGGAACAGGAAACTTAAAAGATTGGTTTTCGAAAATGCTTTTTACACGGAATCTTACGTTTTGTTTCGAACACGCTAAATCTAGTAGCTGATGAATGGCCACCAAATTCACCGGCTATTACTCTATTGGATTACTGTAGCTGGGACACACTTCAAGAACTGGTTTATTTCCAGTTGTGAACACCATTTGAAACACTGGACGAATTGCGTGAAAATATATTTCAATCAAATAGTTTTCGAAATATTCCGTTATCACACGATGTCTCTTGTAGGTCAATGTTTTTGTACTGCGAAAACGATCGTCCTACATCGCAAGAACACAATTCATTTCATCGACGATTCAAATCAGGGATTGATCCAACTTTTCTTTTAAATATAATACTTATCGCATTTTGTGCAATCCGAGCTTCCGTAGAAAAGGTTTTTCAAATTTTGATGCTATTATTTCACCTGTATCTCCTAGTACCTCGCCTAAGTTTTTCGAAAATTATTTAAAATGTCTCCCACTTCAACATGAGGCAAGCCCACTGTGTGTTAAAAGTGCAGAGTTTGGGTTTGCAAAATTTCAAAAAACAGTGTGACGTAACTGATTGCAGTGGCGTATGTGGTGCTGCATTTTAAAATAAAATTTTAAAATGGTATTTAAGTATAGGCTGGTACCTATATCAAAATTAGGCGCTAATCATTAAAAGAGGCATATATAGTTACTATAAAATTTATTAAACTGAAGCCCCTATACTATAGGAACCTAATTTATTTGCAAAAAACCTAAGATTTTATATACAAGAATATGATAGCAAAAAGGTCAAAATCCTAACTTACTAGAAGAAAAAACAGAAAAAACTAGAAGTCTGGGAAAAAAAGTATTGAGGAGCATATACAGAGGTGTTAAGGAGAAAAATATGCGGAGAAGACGAAATGCAGACTTAGAAGAGCTTTTCAACGAACCTGGGATAGCAAGTGTAGTGAAACAGCACAGACTAAGATGGTAGGGACACACGAGGTTGGAAGAGAATCTCCTAACAAGGCGTCTATACCACCAACAGTTGAGAGGGGAAACAGAAGAGCATAGTAGGAGGACGTTGAAAATGATACTGTGTGATCGAAAACTTTTATCCTCTAGAAGTCTAGAGGCTATGGATTTAAAAAAAATGTTAATTGTATGGTAGCGATGAGTAAAGGTACTTCAACTTAATAATGTAACCTATACCATATTGACAGAACCACTTAACTTTTACAGAATGTTTAATACTGAGCACAAAGTGATGCTGTGTTGTAACGTTTCAGTCTTCTGAATGCAATTTTAGTCCTGATAAATTTTTTTGGAAATTTATGACTTCTATTATTCAATACACGAAGCAATGCCACACACATACAAAGGAATGACACTCAAAAATATAATACGCTAATAACTATACCATATATTCCAGGCATATCTGACAAAATTAGACGAATTGGAAATAGATTCAATGTTAGGACGGTATTCAAAACGATGAATACTTTGCGGTCAGTTCTTACAAAAACTAAACCGTTCAACGAAGAACAACATTCAAGGAACTGTATATATAGTATTCCCTGTGAATGCGGGAAATATTATATCGGTGAAACATCCAGAGCTTTAGCAGTTAGAGTTAAAGAACATAAAAATATGATGAAAACGTATCAATTCAATAAGTCTAAGCTGGCAGAACATGCTTGGGATGAAAACCATAAAATACAATGGCAAAACACAAAGATCTTGTCTAAAGAATCGATGTCAACTAAACGTAAAATTAAAGAGACGGCATATATTTTACTTAACGAAGAAAAATGCGTGTCGTCTTTCTCAATATTTTTAGACAATAGTTGGCTATCGATTCTTAAAGATGAGATCAAGTAGGTATAGATATCAACAAACGTCAATGTCAAAAAATTCATTGGAGGTTGGTCGTTTTAACTTCCAGTGAAAAAAGATAAGTTTCTTGTTCGTTTTAATTGTTATTCGTTAATAACGAGGGCAGATTGTCCCTCGAAACGTTCGTTGTTAATATTTTCGTTATTTAATATTTTAATTTGCAGAGTGGCGAAATACCCAAATAAGAATATGAATTATGAATTCACGCCACAAAGAAGTTTCAGAGAATATCTTAATCAAAGGTATGGGCCTAACATAACTAGTAACTTCCGAAGTTGGGAAAACCTCTACAAGAAGCTGGCACACTCTGAAAATAGTATAACTTTCCTATGTCGTTGTAGAAATAGCTGTATTATTCCAAAAGGGTTTAGACTCAAAGCACCTTATGTAAGTGCTCGTTCTAGTAATATCATGAAAAGAGCGAGTGAAGCTCTAGTTAGAGATAGAATACAATTTCAGAGACATAACAAAGTGATATTATTTTCTGACATAAACAAACTGGAACAGGTGATGCAAAGGGATGTACGGGAAGACGATTTTCGTATGTACAACTCTATTAGTAATACCTACATCAAAACACACACAGAGCAAAAACGTACACATTTAAAAAAGTACCAACACCTCATACAAGAAAAACACACAATTGAACTAAATACACTAAAGAACAGTGACACTTTTTTAAATAAAACTGTAGTTAATCTGTCTTCTAAAGAACTAAACGCCACTGACAAATTAGTTCTTGGCAAAGGACTCAACTACGCAGTGGCGCCAAAACGAATTAATAAACTTGATTTAGTTACAGCTATAGAAGAGACAAGAGACTTGTCAAAAACTTCCAGAAGACATTAGACAGGAATACAGAATTAGAAACAAAATCATACTAGAACGACCTTCCACAATCACACAAAATATATCCAAACAAGAAAAACATTCACTACACACACTAAAAACCGATAACACAATTAAAATTCTACCTGCAGACAAAGGCAACGCCACAGTAGTACTTGACACAACCACATACAACGAATAACTTTTAACACTAATTAGTGAGGGACAATACACTAAACTAAATAAAGATCCAACACATACAATAGAAACAAAAATATACAGAACACTTTACAAACACAGAGAACAATTTACAGATTTTGTAAGACGTACACTAACACCACACTACAGTAAACCACCACATTTTTATGGATTACCAAAGATACACAAACCAAATGTACCACTTAGGCCAATAGTTAGTTCTATAGGTTCTCCTTGTCACAGTTTAGCTAAATATTTACTTAAGATACTGACTCCTATATCAGGAAATACAGACACGTATATAAAGAACACGCCCTATTTCCTTGAAAAACTTAAAGAAGCAAACATAAACACACAACACTTAATGGTTAGTTTCGATGTAGTTAGTCTCTTCACTAATGTTCCAGTAGACAAAACACTCAACATCATTAAACATAGGCTACAAAACGATAACACATTACATACACGAACAACATTAAACGTTGGTACCATTATGGAACTTTTAACACTATGCATTAAAACGACATATGGTTGCGCGTCGCATAGTGAAGTGACGGGTTGTATCGCTTTGACGTTTTACTGTTATTAGTGCGTTAATAAAATCAGAGTAGGTAGTTTCCTTTGGTTACCATAGTGGGAAAAATGAGTTGTCATTAGATATAAATAAATAAAGAAAAAATTGGTTTTTGCTTTCCGTAAAAGGTTTTATTAAGATTGATGCCATAAGTTATCAGCTGCTTAATTGAGCGCAAAAATTTTGGTCCTTCGAGCCCCGCAAACAAGTCCTTGGAGTAGACAAGTATTGTAAATAATGGCATCCAATAACGGTGATCAGAGTCTACGTTCTAGGCGTGCCAATGCTGGCATTCCACCTGAAAGATACGGTGAATGGGAGGTGGGTAGTGCCGTCCCTAGTGGTGAAGGAATAAGTGTCCAAAGCCATAATGCACCCTCGAAAAGAAGCTCTCTACGCCAGAGGCGTGAAGCTGATATATTAGTTCAGGAGGAATTGCTGCGACTCGAGCAGGAGCAACAACGTCATGAGAAAACGAAGAGACCAAGAGCGCGCCGAGGATCTGAGAATCATGCAACGAGAGCAAGAACTGATATTAGCAAAAAAGAGGTTAGCAGAATTATCTGATAGCGATGATAAGGTATTTAACAATGTTGAGTTACATACCTCTGAGAATGGGAATGGTCGTCTCAAATATGTTGAGGAGTGGGCCAGAAAAGTCCGACATGGGGTCGCCTCTTCTCAGTCTGTAACATCAAGAGCTTCCTCTGCGAAATCCTGTTGTGATGGGGCCGTAGAGCGCCTGGCGACAATCATGGAAAAACTAGTTGTTGGAAGCACAAAGTCAGCAATAAATGATAAGTACTTAGCAAGACAGATACACGGGAAAGATTTACCAACTTTCACCGGGAAGTGCGAAGAGTTTGTACCCTTTATGTCTGTCTACCAACTTACCACGAAATCTTGCGACTATGATAACGTCGCCAACCTTCACCGTCTACAGCGCTGCCTCAGGGGTGATGCCCTAGCATGTGTTCAGAGTCTTATGGGGAATCCGAACAATGTGCCGAAGATCCTGAAGCGTCTTGAGATGCGATTTGGACAGCCGCGCTTCGTCATCGAATCATTAATTCAAAAGATTCGTGACAATCCATGTGTCAAGGAGGACCGCCTTGACAGTCTTATTAGTTTTGGTACAGCCGTGGATGCGTTAACCACGACACTGGAATCTTTGAAAGACACCATGTACCTACAAAGTCCTCTCCTGTTGGGAGAATTAGAAACAAAATTGCCTATACCAATGCAGCTTTCCTGGCGACTGTGGTGTCGCGCTGATTCGAAGCGGGAGTGCAATTTACGTGGATTTTCCGTCTGGTTTGAAGAGCAGATGGAAGCTGCCTGTTTGTTATGCCAACCGTCTTCTTTTGGAGTGGAGAAAGAAGTGAAGAAAGTTGTCTTTCGTGATCATCAGAAAAAGAAACCGGAACCTCTCTGCGTTTCAGCGAAAACTGAAAAAACGAAAGAAAAGTCATGCAGCTACTGTGGTATGAAGAATCACACCATCGTTAATTGTTTCAAATTTAAGAAGTTATCAGTAGATGATAAATATGAAGTACTTCGAGAAAAGAGATGCTGCTTCTCTTGCTTGCTCCTTAACCATTCTTCTCAAAACTGCAAGTTAAAGAAGAAGTGCGGTGTTGATGGTTGTGACAAGAATCATCACCAGATGCTGCACAGTATGTCATCAAATGAAGTAAAAGAAGCCGTAGTCCATGTTTGTGTTGACGTTCCACCGAAGTCTCAAATTCTTTATCAAGTATTGGAGGTATTTGCTAAGGGCCCGAAAGGGGAGAAGAAGATTTACGTCACATTGGATTCCTACTCAGGATTTACGATGATGGACTCCCGCCTTGTGGAAGAACTTGGACTTTCTTCTGTAAAGCGACCAATTCACTTTACGGGAGTGGGGAGCAGTGTTAATGTCCACAACTCGGAAGTCGTTGATTTGCAAATAAAATCAATGGCAAATGGGAATGAGTTTTTGCTAAATGGGGTTCAAACTTACAAAGATTTATTAGAAACCTTACCATGTCGTACATTGAGAAAGTCTTCGCTGAAGAAATGGTGTCATCTTCGAGGGCTTCCGCTGTCAACATACAATAATGCCAAGATCATGATGATTATTGGACAATCTCATGCCAACCTGATAGTCCCATTTCGTCGAGTAGATGGACCTCGAGGCTCGCCTGTTGCTGCCGAGACGCCTCTGGGATGGGTGGTTTGTGGTAACTTACCAGAAACTATTGAACTTCCGAGATCTGAACCGCTGTTGTTCCTTGATGGGGATTTCCGTGATGACGATCTTCACCAGTTGGTGAAGAGCAGCTTTTCGACAGAGTCCTTTGGCGTGAAGGTTACCTGCGAGAAAGTACGATCAAGAGAAGATCAAAAAGCTGAAAATATGATGAAGATTCTTACCAGACGGGTGGGTGACCGATGGGAAACAGGACTTCTTTGGCGCAGCCAAGATATTCGAATTCCTGAATCTAAGACCATGGCTCAGAATCGGTTGATTTGTCAGGAGAGAAGAATGGACCGCGATGCGGTATTTGCTAAGAAATATTGTCAGAAAATTGAAGAATATTTAATGAAAGGATACCTTCGGAAACTTACTCCACAAGAAGCTGAAGTGATGACTCCGAAGACATTCTATTTGCCACATTTTGGGACGATGAACCCCAATAAGCCCAAGCTTCGATTGGTTTTCGATGCTGCTGCCAAGACAAGAGGTGTTAGTTTAAACTCTTTGTTACTTACCGGACCTGATCTGCTGAATCCCCTTCCTGCAGTTCTTTTCAAGTTCCGTGAAAAGAGATACGGAATCACCGCTGACATCAGGGAAATGTATCATCAGGTGTTGATGAGGGAAGAAGATCGTCCTTCGCAGCGTCTATTATGGCGTGGGATGAATCGACTAAATCTTCCAGACACATATGAGATGACTGTGATGATGTTCGGTACAGTATGCAGTCCTAGTAGCGCACAGTTCGTTAAAAATTTGAATGCAGAAGGATTCAGAAAAGATTACCCAGCTGCAGTAGACGCAATAATCAAAAGGTTCTATATGGACGACTATCTTGATAGCCTTGATACTGAGGGAGAGGCAATACAGCGCCAGCAGGAGGTATTTGAAATCTTAAGAAAAGGAGGATTCCATTTATGCAGCTGGACCTCAAATTCTCAGTTAGTGATGGACAACTTGGAGGAAGAATTGAAGTCTGAGAGTATGAAGGCTATGCGTTCTAGTGAAGATCCTGTGGAGCGCGTTCTCGGCCTTCATTGGAACGCTGCTGACGATTCATTTCGCTTCAAGTTGAATTTTCATCGGGTCAGTGCAGATGTAGTATCAGGATTAAGAGTTCCCACAAAACGAGAAGCACTCGGTTTGGTGATGAGCTTGTTTGATCCTCTTGGATTTATTGGGAATCACACCGTAAAAGCAAAAATATTACTACAGGACGCGTGGCGCAGCAACATTGGGTGGGATGATCCCTTGCCTGCAACAACACACGATAATTGGTTCAGTTGGTTGCAAGACCTGAAGGAAATAGAGAAATTTCGCTTACCCAGATGCTACTCCACCGCTTTTTCAAAGTCCCCCTGTGTTGAGCTGCATATTTTCTGCGATGCAAGTGAGTCTGCTTTCGCTGCCATCGCTTACTTTCGAGTGAAGTCAGAAGATGGGTATGAAGTATCTTTCGTAGCATCGAAGACGCGCGTGGCACCCTTGAAACCACTGTCCATTCCAAGGATGGAGTTACAAGCAGCCTTGATGGGAAGTAGATTGGCAAAAACCATCAAAGACGAACATGAAAGAGCTGTCAGCAAGACTTGGTTTTGGAGTGACAGTAAGACGGTAATTCAGTGGCTGCGCTCGAATAGATGTCGTCACCTACAATTCGTGGCGCATCGTGTAGGTGAGATTCAGGAGCTCACTGATATCCAAGATTGGCTTTGGATTCCCTCTAATGAGAATGTCGCAGATGAAGCCACTCGTAATGTGAAGCCATCAAATTGGAACACTTCGAGTAGATGGCTGAATGGCCCAGAATTTCTTTAAAAACCAGAGACAGAATGGCCTAAAGAAACATTTAAACAATTATCAAATGATGAATCAAATATGACTGCCGAGTATTTGATGGCTATTCATGTAGAGGAACCGCTGTTTCAAGTAAAAAACTATTCGCTATGGATAAAGATGGTTCGCGTCGTTGCCTGGGTCAAGCGGTTTGTTAGATGTCTCAAGCTAAAGGTGAAGATTTTTGGACCGCTTGAAGTGTTTGAACTTCAAGACGCAGAAGTGTACTGGTTCAAGATAGCCCAGCGGGAATCTTTCACAGAAGAAATAGAGGCGTTGTCGTCAAATCGAAGTTTGAATAAAACAAGTAAACTTCTGCAGCTATGTCCATTTGTTGATAATGATGGTTTATTAAAAGTAAAAGGAAGGATACATGACGCGGACGTTCCTCGAGTAATGAAATTCCCGGTAATCTTAGACCCTGGTCACGATGTCACCAGAAAAATTATTGATTACTATCATAATGCAGCCAACCACATAGGACAGGAACGTGTGGTTAATGAAATACGGCAGAAATATTACGTACCTCACTTGCGAGCAGCTGTACGAAGTTCATGGTCACGGTGTCAGTTCTGTAAAAATGCCCGTGCCCAACCAATTGCACCACAAATGGGAAGACTTCCTATAAGCAGATTGCAGCAATATACAGCCCCTTTCACTGAGACAGGTATTGATTACTTCGGCCCATTAGATGTAACTGTTGGTCGCCGGAGGGAAAAGCGGTACGGAGCCATTTTTACTTGTCTGACAACAAGAGCTGTGCATGTTGAGCTTGCACACTCGTTAACTACGGATTCGTGCATTATGGCGATCCGTCGTTTCATATCCAGAAGAGGATGTCCAATTAAAATACACTCAGATAATGGAACCAACTTTCGTGGAGCTGATGTTGAGTTAAAGAAGTCTCTTCTAGAAATTGACCAAAAGAAAGTAAAAGATAAAATGGCTCAGAAAGGAATAACATGGAAATTCATTCCCCCATCATCGCCCCACATGGGTGGTAGCTGGGAATCTCAAGTAAAGGCCATTAAGAAGGCACTGTATGCGACTTTAAAAGAATTGGCCCCAAGAGAAGAAGTGCTTCTTACCTTATTAGCTGAAGCAGAACATACGGTTAATAGCCGCCCTTTAACTTACGTAGCCATAGAACCTGGAAATTCAGAAGCCTTAACTCCCAATCATTTTCTTATTGGGAGATCAAGTAATGTACAACCTGCTGGAGTCTTCACTAAAGAAGACATGACGCTGAGGAAGATGTGGCGCTATTCCCAAAGACTGGCGGACAGTTTTTGGAAGCGCTGGATTTCTGAATATTTGCCCACCTTGACCAGAAGAACACGATGGTTTCAGCTATCAGACCCACTATTAGAAAATGACGTGGTCTTAATCATAGATGGAGACCTACCACGCAATAAATATCCTAAAGGAATAATTACGAAGACTTACCCTGGTAAAGATGGTATAGTACGTGTGGTAGATGTAAAGACGTCAACAGGAACGTATCGAAGACCTGTTATTAAATTGGCTAAATTAGATGTCAAACGCGACGCGGGATAGGGTGAAGTTGAAAACTACACCGAGGGAGAGTATGGTTGCGCGTCGCATAGTGAAGTGACGGGTTGTATCGCTTTGACGTTTTACTGTTATTAGTGCGTTAATAAAATCAGAGTAGGTAGTTTCCTTTGGTTACCATAGTGGGAAAAATGAGTTGTCATTAGATATAAATAAATAAAGAAAAAATTGGTTTTTGCTTTCCGTAAAAGGTTTTATTAAGATTGATGCCATAAGTTATCAGCTGCTTAATTGAGCGCAAACAACATACTTTCAACTAAATAATGAATTTTACCAACAAGATTTCGGGATGGCAATGGGTTCACCTTTATCTCCCATTGTTAGTAACATTTTTATGGAAGACTTTGAACAACAACATGTCTACACGTACACCAACAAACCAGTAGTTTGGTGGAGATATGTCGATGATGTTTTTGCAATTTGGCCTCATGATATGGATGAGGTGGACAAATTTCTTGAACATATTAACAGTAAAGAAACCTCCATCAAATTCACATTAGAAACAGAGCAAAACAATCAGTTACCCTTTCTTGATACACTAATCACACGCACAATAAATACTTTTGAAACATCAGTATGCCGTAAGAAAACCAATACTAATAGGTACTTACATTTTAATTCTAACCATCACAAAAACATAAAGACAGGCGTTGTAAAAAGTCTCTACGACAGAGCCAAAGTTGTTTGCTCTAATGATAAAATTTTCAAAAAAGAGAAAGAATTTATTATTGTTTTACAAGATAATGGCTATCCAGAGACTCTTGTTCGGAACATTTTCAATATACGAAGCAATGCCACACACATACAAAGGAATGACACTCAAAAATATAATACTCTAACTATACCATATATTCCAGGCATATCTGACAGAATTAGACGAATTGGAAATAGATTCAATGTTAGGACGGTATTCAAAACGATGAATACTTTGCGGTCAGTTCTTACAAAAACTAAACCGTTCAACGAAGAACAACATTCAAGGAATTGTATATACAGAGAGATTTTTCTTACTACGAACACGGCAGACGATATGTCGAATTTACAAATGTCGAGAATTTAACTTTGACAGTTCGCGTATTTTGTCAGTAGATAATATCTGCTGTCATTTCTATCTTAAAATCGATAACTACGAAGCAACGGATCAGTGCAAATTGTAAAATGGTATTATCAGGGTCCAACGGTCCGGGAAATTCAAAATTCTTTCACAACATTTGAAAATAGGCGTTCTTTATCGTTATCAACGTTACATGGAATTATTTCAAATTTTGGAAACTTTGGAAGTGTTTCTCCCCAAAAGCACAAAAGCCCTAATGTTCCCGATGAAGACAGGTATTTAAAATAGGTTTGTATTACCGCTAATGACTATCCAGACTATTTATTTAAATAAATTGCAGAACTAGTAGATTTAGCTGCGATATTCTTCCCGTTGGCCATTTCAGAAGTATGGAATTTTGTGAAACTGACAGATATGCCTAAAACTTCCTCTGAAAAGTCGTTTTCACTACAACTAACGATTTGAAGAACTGCGTTTAAAAATTAAAAGGATTGTTCAGAGTACTAGCACTAATACGTTTCTATGATCGCTTAGGATATTGTTTAGCCGAAGAAGGCAGGCTCTTTGAACAAGAGCTAATTTAAACTTCTTGAATTTTGTTGTTTGAAATAAAAATAGTTTTATTTTTGTTTGCATCTTTTTTTTACTGAGTTAGTTTGTTCGGAAGAAATTATTTCTTTCTTCAGAATGCGTTTTACTTTAAGAACTACCTTCTTTTACTGTATTGTTAATCTCTAAAAATCCTGTTTTTCAACTCTGCATTTATCACCTGAATTAATCACAGAATAACAGTACCTCATACATTCTATCTGTGATATAATAATTAATTTAAAAAAATTACACTAGGCGTCTGCGTTGAACAATTACTTAAACAATCAACGCAGACGACCTGTCCATCGGTCTTGGCGTATTTTTAGGCAATCGTAAATTCGACTTGATTTACTAGTGTTCGCAGTTCATGAATTTTCACTGTATAGTATTCCCTGTGAATGCGGGAAATATTATATCGGTGAAACATCCAGGCCTTTAGCAGTAAGAGTTAAAGAACATAAAAATATGTTGAAAACGTATCAATTCAATAAGTCTAAGCTGGCAGAACATGCTTGGGATGAAAACCATAAAATACAATGGGACAACACAAAGATCTTGTCTTGTTAGTTTTAATTGTTATTCGTTGATAACGAGGGCAGATTGTCCCTCGAAACGTTCGTTGTTAATATTTTCGTTATTTAATATTTTAATTTGCAGAGTGGCGAAATACCCATATAAGAATATGAATTATGAATTCACGCCACAAAGAAGTTTCAGAGATTATCTTAATAACAAATCGTGTCAGTTTGACAGAATAATATTTAACCTGTCAAACTGATATTTTTATGATTGTGCAACAAGTTATCGACATATAACCCGATAATATCAAAGTACCTATAGTATTACTACTGAATATACTATCAGTTTTGGCTAGCACATTTAAATAAAGTGTCGTCCATGTATTATAAAATGTTGAGTCGATATTTGCCAACATTAGACTTTGTAGAGTTTCAAACGCTCTCACAGATTGTAAGGCTGCTGAGCATTTGCATTTATGTGAGATACCACACATTAAATAGAATCGCGTTTGTGGTTACTCTCGCTTTGTGATTATCGAATCATCAAAGTCAAGAAATTTGTGAATTGTTTGACACCATGCGTAACTTCCCACAGGTAACACGAATTTCATCTTAAAGAATTTTCATTTCATATCTTTTTCAATTGTAATTTATATTAATAAGTTGCAGATTAGTAAATTGTAATTCAGAAAGCATCTACATAAAAGTCGTCTCTTTGTTTCTGAATTACAAATGATGTTTTCTAAACTCTTTTTGAATTACAATACTGATGGGGCCATAATTATATATAACAGCAATAAGATAACATGAACAAGCAAATAGAACGCTTGAGTAAGAAAGAGATGGCCATACAAAAAAATTATATTAGTAGGCATGTTTAGTTGACAAATGTCATAATTAAATTAAGAGTCTCGCCTTCTCGAATATTTGCTACTATGTTTATCTCTTTCTTACTCAAGCAATACGTGTTATCTTCTTGTTCATGTTATCTTATTGCTGTTATATATAATTGTGGCCCCATCGGTATACTATTCTGAATTACATTTGACGCTTTCTGAATTACAATCTATTAATCAGAATTAAGTACATGTTACACTTTCTGAGTTGCAATTGAAAAAAAGTGTAGTTAAAACAAAATATTTTCATTGACCATTATAATTTGCTCTGTGAAATTATCACATGAAAATTTACTTCTCCCATATTCGTAAATTTCTGATATTTATAAGCAGAACGATATAAAAAGGAAACTGAAAAAATTAAATTGATTTGAAAGTTTGCAATGTGATACTTTCACTGTCTTGCAAATAAACTTCAGTCTTTAGATAAGAGCTTAACTATACTGTGATAGCTCTTAGAATCTAGTAGCATTGGCTACTATGATAAGACAGTTAACATTGCAGGTGAATGGAAGCATATAGTTAAATTCTTGTAACAAAACCAATAAAAACCAGCACAAGAACTTAATATTTCGATCCCGTTGGACTCTAACAATTACGATAGGCAACCAATAAAGCACCCCGGCCAACTAGTTACATTGCAAGGCAGGTGCCAAGGCGCCCCTTCTAAAACAAAAATTATGGCCTGAACTACAATAGCGACTGGCCGATTATCGAATAACTGGCTGGTCTGTGGTCTCTCCCTAGATAAAGAAAAGAAAGGTCTCTTATTTGTATCTAGGCAGTAAACTTTACTGTGGAGTTCAATGTATCTACGGGGCCACAGCCACAAAACAATACCTATGCCACAGCCGCGTCGATACAAAAATTAGTTCAAACAATGGCCAGCGAAAGTTCCTAGGTGGCACCAGTTGCAACTACTGCACGATGTGTTTTATAAAATTGTAAAAATTTAAAATTGACTTTCCATTTAAGGTAAATAGTTGATGAAATAAAAAAACGAACGTACAAATCTATGCGCAAATAGCTTCCATTAAAAAAATAATGACGAAAATCGGTGCAGTAGATGAGTAGAAGTCGCAGACGAACTCGACATAGAAAACTGCTGGGTTTTAACTACATACATATGTAGATTATAATTAGTATATACTAACAAATGTGCACCTTGCCAAGGCGTTAAAACAGCAGCAGGTATTAGCATTAAATAATTACTACTTTTATAACTAAGATGTACTATGCTGTATTTCTGTTTACTATTTTCATGAAAATTTTCGCTAGGATTCAATTTAAAACCCTCGTGGTCTTGCAAGACGATCATTTTAATAAAGACCGCTTGATTTGATAAGTGTCATTGACACATGAGTTATCTGATATGTGAACCAGGGCCGGCTCGAGGGTATTTGCTGCTCTTTACGAAAAATGTTTACAAATTTATCAAATACATAACAAACAGTTAAAGAGATTGTACAATTTGGTTTCCAAATGCTTTTAGGTTAGAAAACATGACATCATGACAAAACACCTTCAAATGCAAAGTTGCCACATTTAAGCAGAACGGAAAATAGAACTTTAGTAATATTTACTTCCTTTTACGATAAAGGTACGATAAAGTATTGGATTCACCCCAAAAATTCTAAATTGAGTTTTCAACAGATATTAACGTTCCTGAACCTAAAAAACATGTTTTGTTCATTGGTCTCTGTTCTCTGTGTCTGTGTCTGTCTGTCTGTGAACAGAATATCTCAAAAACGAAAAGACGCATGGCGTTGAAACTTCATATGTAAGTTTTGTGTACTATCTAGATGCGACAGCAAGCTTTTGAAGAAAATCGCATAACCGGAAGTATGGTGTTTACTCTTGTGATTTTTCAGTTTTTTCGATTTTTTCAAAAACGGCTGTAACGATATTTTTCAAACTTTACATTTTTAATGGGTATTGTTGTGAGATAGGTGATTTTCCAGTTGAATACCTCTAAAATGGGGTTCTTTTGTTTTTTTTCTTCTATTTTTAAAAAGAACACCCGGCATATTATTACATTTTTTAATTCAACTTAAAATTTTAGAAGAAATTTGTTTCTTCAACTAACGCTCTATTTTGTACGGTTTCTGTAGAATTTGTAATGTTGAAATTTTTTTGACAAATGCTTAAAAATTAAAAATCAATTTTTTTGGTAATTATAAGACCGCTGTAAAAGGAAGTTGTGTGCGTATATCACACCAGATTTTTACTCCCTTTTACAGTAAAGAAAGTATTGGATTCACCCCAAAAATTCGAAATTGAGTTTTCAACTGATCTTCACGTTTTAGAGTCCCCTGAACCCTAAAAACATTTTTTTCATTGGTCTGTCTGTGTGTGTGTATCTGTGAGACTGTCTGTCTGTGAACAGAATATCTCAAAAACGAAAAGCGGTATGACGTTGAAACTTCATATATAAGTTTTGTGTACTATGTAGATGAGACAGCAAGCTTTTGAAGAAAATCGCATAACCGGAAGTAGGTGTTTACTTTTGTGATTTTTCAGTTTTTTTCTATTTTTTCAAAAACGGCTCTAACGTTTTTTTTTCAAACTTCATATTTTTATTACATTTCTAATGTGTATTGATGTGAGGTAGGTGATTTTCCAGTTGAATACTTCTAAAATGGGTTTCTTTTGTTTTTTTCTATTTTTTTTATTAACTCTTATTTTAAATAGAACACCCGGTATACTATTACATTTTTGAATTTAGCTTAAAATTCTAGAGAAAATTTGTGTCTTCAACTTTTGTAGAATTTGTAATTTTTTAAAAATTTTGACAATTGCTTAAAAATTTAAAATCAAATTTTTGGCTAATTATAAGATCACTGTAAAAGGAAGTTGTGTGCTTGTATCACACCAGATTTTTATGTATGTATTTATGCATAAAATTTCAGTAACTGAAGAAACTTTGCAAATTTCCACTTTAGCACAGTTTCATATCCTGAATAACAAGCTAAAATTATCGGTTAGTTATTAATAATTAGTTATCATTTATATGTTCGTTTCCACACCACTATGATGTAGAGTAACTGGTGCGTTTTTATTGTGGTTTTCCTAGGAAGCTTAAACCACATTATATAAGTGATTTTGGTGGATTTACATACTTTTCTTCGTTCTGATGCTCTGACAAATGCTGCCATCGCAACCTCCTACGCCAGAATTTGCAAGTAGCGCAGCAAATGGAGTTTTGCGAAACACAGATCGCGGTTTTTGGGGAACAACGTTGGAGACATTGTTGCCTTTCCTGACTCTTTGAATGCCTACATATCGCGAATGTTTAATAAACGTGTCGGTTGAAAACGCGGTGCGTGGCTTGTCAATGCTGCTTGCAGTCCTGCTGGAACTTGGTGGCAGCGAATCAAATCTTCGGTGACAAATTGAGCAGATGCTGAAACAGCAACGAGAAATTCTTTCGGACCGCAAAATCCCGCGTATAAAATCTACCGCCAACTATTTGCAAATGAGCAGGACGAGAAAACATCTACTGACATTTTCGTCAGTAATGCAAGGACTATGTTTTTTCACATAGAAAATATACCGAGCGAGGCAATTTAAATCGACAAGTTATTGGACTTTCGGATCGTCACATTCGCAAACGCATCTTGCCAACAAACGTTAAAACTTACGATGACTTGCTCAAACTCGCGCGCCAAGCTGAACAAGCCATGCAGGAAATTCAGCAAAATGAATTTTCGCGGCTTTCACAACCAAGTGTGTCAAGACCTACAATGGAGCCCCCGCGATGCGATTATGGTCGTAATTTCGGACATTCGATTGACGATTGCAAAATTCGCGAACGCAAACATACAAGACACGATCGGCAAGAGATAATAACTCCACCTGCGCAGTCTTCAGTTAAATGCTACGGATGACATCGGTAAAGTACGTGGCAATTGTCCAAACTGCAATCCAGAGCAACAATACATCTTATGATTCTGCCAAAGTTTGAAAATAATCATACCCTGCTAGGCATGGACTTCCTCAAAAGCGCTGGTATTGTCTTCAACCTCGGCCAGTATACCTGGAGCTTTGCAGATGATCAAAAAAGGGAGTACGAATTCGCTGAGGACATCCCTGTGCCAGAGAAAGGGAGCACAAAGTCGCACCAAGTTGTTGTCGAAGAAGAGGACTCGAAGCAAGAAATCGTCGATTCTGTTTCAAGTGTCCCTGAAACAGCATGTGCGATCGTTAATCCTAAATCGAATACCGAACTTCAGCTGCGTGAAAATGAAGGAGTTAATGTGGCATCTGATGAGAAGACTCGACTCTTTAATAACTAAAGTATCTTTAATCCGGGGGGGAGGGGGGAGGCAACCCCTTTCGCAAAATATTGCCTAAATACCGACAAAACAACTAACCTTAAACCTGCAGGGCTCCTCTAAACACCCGTAGTGGCACAGAGATTTGAGGTAATCGCTGCCGATTTATTTGGCCCTCTTCTAAAAACAGCGATGAATTCGAATCGTGGAAGATTTAAATTCCAAATGGATCAAACTATTTCCCTTAGTTCAAACAAGTTCAGAAGAATGTGCTAAATGCTTAACGTCCGAAATATTCCTGCGGTATGGAACAACAAGGAAGTGTACCGTTTTTGAGCGAGGGGGTTGACAAGGCCTCGGCTAGCTCTTTTAACTCTCGGCCGAATATGGCGTGGTGTAAGGATCAGGCTAAGAAATGCTTCGGGTTTATACAATTGAACAATAGATTATTAAAAGAATTGGGCGCCATGTCGTTACTCACGACAAATAGAACAAACCTAGCTAGCAAAATAAAGCAATGCCTACCTTGTAAGCTTCGCTGTATACCTCAATTTAAACGTAGTAATGCGAACAACAACAAATACAAACCGTAACAGTCAAAAGAATATTTAATATTTAAAACAAATAAATCAAGGTTGGCTTCATCCAAGTTTAACACACATGTAATTGTATATCGGAACAAAACAGACAAAACAACATTTTAAAAAGTTCAAATCGAAGTAGTATTTCAAATCTCGTTAATTATAGCTTCAATTACAACTTCAGGCTAACACCTGTGCAATTGCAATTGACATAAACGTACAACGCCAAGGGCGCTATCTGAGATATAGTATACACGATATTGCAAATTAGCCAAAAGATTGATCTAACACGCTCAGTTTGAGTTTCTAAGATCTTAGTAGAACCGACATAGATTGCAACATAATGCCTTTCACGATTAAAAAAGTGCTGGTAAGGGCATGTACTTACAATTAATTAATGATCAAGTTCAGCGATCGGCAGGAGAGTCCTGTTCGTTGCATTTTCCCATGAAGACTCAGGGAAAACTTGACTGCATACTTCTCAGAATCCAAAATCGCCACTCAAAAAACAGCTAGCATCAGAAGGAAGGAAATTCCTGGCTACCTACAGAAGCGAAGTCGGGAAACTGAATAGCCTCAAAACAGCCAAAGCGTAGCTCAAAGTTGCTGAATTCAAGCCTTCATACTAGCCCATAATAGCGGAATTTTAGCCCGTAGTTGCTGAATTTTAGCCCGTAGCTGCTGAATTTTAGCCCGTAGCTGCTGGCCTAAATATTAAAAATTAGATGCGAAAATAAGCTCGCAGAAGCATTCTTACCGATGATGTTCACGGCCTAATTATTGTAGAAGACGCATCGCAGCGATTTCGGCTCGCTTTCTTGAAAAACAAGAACGCCTCTCGGAAAATCAATACTATTCCAGCTATTGCACTGTTTTAACAGCCAACGCGGATCGAAATGCGAGAAACAAGCCTCGACACGAAAATGTTGCAGGTGTTTATTTCTGAATGCGAAAGCTTGCCGCGATAAGCTTAAATTCTTTTGCTACAAAATATAACTACAAGGTGGTCCGAAAGTCTGTGTTAAATGCATTAACGCGCTTTTGAAATAAAATTGAAACGGAGCGTTACAGAAGGTTATCATAGACAACCGAGATAAGTTTATAAGCGATGTTCTCCAACAGGTAACATGTGGCCTGAATATCAAACCTTCTTTTTTAATCCCGTAGAACGCAAAAATCGGGAACTGAAGTTGCAGCTGTCGATACTTGTGGGCAGCAATCACCAAAACTAGACAGAGAAACTGCCCGCAATTCGTTTTGCCATTAACACCTTCAAATGTTAGTCAACAGAGTATACAACAGTGTATTTAACGTTCGCCAGGGAGCTGAGAACATCAGATGATGTTCAACATGATCTGCGGGCGGTCATTCAATCTGAAACCTGTGTACCACAAATAACACCGTATTTGTTGAAATTGGCCGATACACTATCTGAAGACCGACGGAAGCAACAGGCTAACAAGACACGGAGAGATTTTCTGCCATTCGAAGCAAGGGATTTGGGGCTGGTCAAGTCGCATCTACTGAGCAATGCGGCCAAGGAACTACTTCGAAACTGAGGTCACGTCGCAATAGACCTTATGTCATAATTATAGTCTCTATCCCAACCACCTACGACAATGCGCATCGTACGAATCAAGGTTTTTCCTTGGAAAAATGCCATGCATCAGATCTAACACCATAGCACCTGGGAAATAAGGACACTCCTGAACTAGTGGCACCTCTTAGGGAAATAGGTCGTCCCAGGAAGCCGAAGAAATAAAATCCTGAGCACAAAGCCGTGACGTCTGTTTGATCCAGAGGGGGGACTATAACGCAGGGCTCATTTAAATAGGCAGTCAGCGACCGTGCGCGAACGAGCTTGCACCCATTTCAGCTTACGCATTTCATTTATTGTCAAATTTATTCTACTGTTTTGTTTGGTCTTTTATTATATGGTTGTTCAGCAAGTGTGGTGTTTTATTTGTTGTTTTAGGAAGTGTTTTAAGAGCAGCAAGGCCTATAGTATGTAATTTTTCATTATTTCCTATTACGTTTTATGCACGTCCTCCACCGTTTTGGAAGCGCTTGAATAGTGAATACCCGAAGAAAAAAAAATTATTTTGGGCACGTGCACAGCTACTCATGCACCGCCTAAATTACTTCGAGCGAGGCCAGGGGAATAAAGAGGATTGTGTTTATCTCTCTCCCTTTGTGTCGGGAGACAAACCACACCTCGAGCTAAAATCTATTACCTTTTACTTCCTTTTACAATAAAGAAAGTATTGGATTCACCCCAAAAATTCGAAATTGAGTTTTCACCAGATCTTCACGTTTTAGAGTCCCCTGAACCCAAAAAACATATTTTTGTTCATTGTTCTGTCTGTGTGTCTGTCTGTGAACAGAATATCTCGAAAACGAAAGGAGGTATGGCGTTGGAACTTCATATGTAAGTTTTAAGTAGTATGTGGATGAGACAGCAAGCTTTTGAAGAAAATCGCATAACCGCAAGTAGCTGTTTACTCGAGTGATTTTTCAGTTTTTTTCGATTTTTTCAAAAACGGCTCTAACTATTTTTTCAAACTTTACATTTTTAATGTGTATAGATGTGAGATAGGTGATTTTCCAGTTGAATACGTCTAAAATGGGTCTCTTTTGTTTTTTTTTCTATTTTTTGTATTAATTCCTATTTTAAGTAAAAAGCCGGTATATTATTACATTTCTGAATTCAGCTTAAAACTTTAGATAAAATTTGTCTCTTTATATAATGCTCTATTTTGTACTGTTTTTGTAGAATTTGCAAATTTTGAAATTTTTTGACAAATGCTGAAAAATTCAAAATCAGATTTTTGCCTAATTATATGATTACAGTAAAAGGAAGTTGTGTGAGTGTATCACACCAGATTTTTTTCCATGTATAATAAATAACTATTATCGCCCGCAGACGTCATTTCCGTGGGAGAAAACCAATTTTATCGCCCGAGGGCGAAAAAGATTTGCCTTACGCTTGAACATAAGGTTTAAAAATCTGGTGTGATACACGCACACAACTTCCTTTTACAGTAATCTTATAATTAGGCAAAAATTTGATTTAATTTTTAAGCATTTTTCGAAAATTTTCAAAAATTACAAATTTTACAGAAACCGTACAAACTGGAGCGTTAGTTGAAGAGACAAATTTTCTCAAAAAATTTAAGCTGAATTCAAAAATATACCGGGTGTTCTATTTAAAATAGGAGTTAATAAAAAAGCGCCTATCATTGATCAATCGTACTTAATAGTTATTTAACAAACAAATATGTTAATAAGAGCGATTAATAGTCGAGACATTTTAATTGTAGAGATTTTAATCGCCGATTAACATACGAGTTAATTACAATATTTTTCCGTTGATCCTATATTATTAATTTGAAGAAAATCTAATTTTAATCCATGACAAGAATTTGACACTTAAAGTTTTGACAATGGTTTATGTTGGTGTCACTGTAAGTCTATTTACAGTGCCACCAACGTAAACAGATTTTTAAAAATCGTTTATTAATAAAAAATCATTCATTAATAAGGGTAATTAATAGACGATTCTCTATTCTGCGATGGTTTTGTGCTCTCAAAATTCTGCTAGCGACTCAAACTAGAATGCATTAAAAGTCAAACCGAGGCACAGAATGAATTATTTTAATTAGTGCAAGCTTAGCTTATTTTAATGAGATAAATGCACTGATGGGTGCAGTTGAGTTTTACAATTTGAGGCAAAGGTAACATGAAAAGCTAGTTCAAAAGGGTTACATTCTTGGGCTCAGATTTAACGAGGTTTTGGAAGTGCGAATGTAGTTAGATTGTATTTGACGATTGTAGCATTAACGTTTGCAGTATTACGTTTGTAATTGTACGACATGGTTTGCACAAGAACAAAGTATGAGCATTATAGTGGCCAGAAAGCTAGGACCAGAATGGCAAAGTACCTAACTGAAGGTATAGCAAGGCAGCACGAGGATTAGAAACGTTGCAAGAAGCATCCGACAAGAAAGGTTGCAAAAGAGCAACCTACGAATAACATTAAAATAGAGCGAAGGACATTAAGTGCATAATAAACTACAGGACATAACAGTGAGGTTAAAAACACAGCGAAATAGCAGAGTATCAAGTGTAGTGCATTTATAACCTAAGAAAAAAAATCCTGTAAGGATTAATGATTTTATCAAAACCTTAGTCTATATCAAACCTTATTTCCTTTTAAACAATTGTGGTGTGATGTTGCTAAGATACGAGATTTTCTTTTGTTTAAAAACCACACAAAGAGAGCTTTGAAATTGCCCAAGCTGTTAAGATTGTTTTTACATCAGCTCCCATAAAAGTTTGATTTTGTTAATAAAACACATCCATTTTAGTACACGTGTTGGTTTTATTTAACCACTAAAGTATTGGGCACAATTGAAACCAGTTTTCCAGTCTTAAAGAGGTGTATTTGGTGAATATTCGTATTCGACATAACCCAGGCACTTGGAATCCAGGTGAGGGCTGCGTTTGGGAGTCGATACCGCCGGCAGGAGCTGATTGCAGCCAAGTTGTATACCTTCAACACCTACAAGGGTCCTCTATGCAGAACTTCAGGCAGAGATCCGAGTCACCAGGCAATTTGCAGTTAAGAAAACGAGTTGGCGTCCCCTGAGTAGTGCGACTCATCATCGGAAGCTTTTTGAAACCAGGTATTTGCCCAATTTTGATCGTCCAGAGCCTCTTTATATTGCTGGGGCCAGCAAGTTTGGAGTTCCTACTACGTATTGCCGCAGTTTCCGATTATCCACAGCATCCCAGATCCCAGAAATTCAGGTAGCGTTCCTGAAAAATGCAGGATGACGCGGCATTTTTCACCTTTGGCCGGATATGAAACAAATGATAGTTAGCGTCACTTATTGCTAATTGTACGAGGGCACACTGTTTCGTGTTTCATGCCAAATTTTGACGTTAGCTACTTCAGATGTAATTGTGGTGCGTTCACAAGTAAAAGAATCCTACTCGAATTGGAGCTACTAAAAGTTAGTTTGCTCTACCAGTATTTCTAATTTTAGCGACCTAACCCTGAGACAGAGTTTCTATGTTCACCGGAGCAGCCGAATTTTATTGCAGATAATTAAAATAAAATAAGGGCACTAAAATCGTTTAATTTTGTAGTAAAATATTTGCATTTTTAATAAGCCTAAGATCGTGCACGGGCAGCACTATTCATATTGCAGTACGTGAAATTAGGAACACCTTTTTCCAATCATTTTTCTTTTATTAAAGTAAGGCAATTGGGGACCTTAGTTCATTGTAATACATTAATGAAACCCATAAATAAACGATTAACGGAAAATATATTTTCTCTTCATTTAACAGTTTTACAGTTTCTAAAAAAGTTACAATTATTTTTTTAATTACTCTACTTACAATATTAATTATGGGTATATTATATTATTATATCCTATTGCTAATGAGAAAACAAATTTGTATGACTTTATTTTTAATGTCAAAGGAAAGTGGTGAAATAGTTAGAGAAGAGTCTGTTAAAGTAAAAATTCTGTTAGTAAATACAAAAATATAAGTTATACAGGCTAATAACCAGGAACCCCCTTTTCAAGGCTGCCGACTATAGTAGAGGCACTTAAATTCCAAGTTCATTAATAAATGAGGAAATTAACCCTAGAAGTAGAGTGAACAGTGCTATTGCTTGATTAGAAGATTATTTAAAAAGGAAGAAAGAGGAAGTAGACGTAAAAAGCTTAAACCAGAGAAAGAAGTACGGTTAAAATATTTAAAAAGTAAACTGTTACAGAGGAGACCACAAAAAACACCACATCAGCGAATAAATGAGAAAGTGATAGGTAGGAAGTAAAAGCAAAATGGATGATGTATAAAATATTTTGATTACAATTATCGAATTGAGAGAAGAGGCGAGAGAGGAAAATGCAGAAATGGGAATAAATAATGCAGCGATAAGAGCCTTAAAAGAGTATTATAATTCATAGAGTAAGGATTGAGAATCAGGAAAATATTAAGAAAGAAGTTCAAAAATGTTTGCAACAAGAGATTAGTGTTAATAGTACAGTAGTTTAAAACATATACAGTGGAAAGAGACTTCTTTCATATTTTTGTCATTTTAGTAGTTCTTCATAAACGATTTTGTTGCATTTGGCGTTCAGGTAAACAATTTTTATCGGCGAGTGTGAAAAGTGGTTATACTTTACTTGTTCATACTATCCCCATTTATAGAAAACGAATGGAAAAATCAAATTATTGTGGAACAACAATCTAATTATTATAAACTAGTCACGTGTCCAACGTGACACGATTAGTTTTTGGATCCAAGGAATGTTTTATTTATTCTTATCAGATTCGTGACCTTGTTAATGATGCAATAAACTTTGATGATAACGAGCAATTACAATTATGAGCTTGATATGTATTCATCTTATTTCAGAACAAGGTTCTACAGTGGTGTCTAGTAATCCAGCTTTCAAACTATTGAAGGAAAATGGAGATTTCGTTCACTGGAAAAAGGGCCTTAGTCACTGGTGCTAGTCAAGGTAAGGAGTTTTAAATTATATTTCCACACGTAGAAATGTATGCAAAACACTTAATAGCTATATAGTTTGGTTTTATACATACCTTCCATTTGAGATACATGTTGTAGTAACCGTTAGATTTTTTCTTAACATTAAATTTTGTTTAATATACAGATTAAACGAATCTCATTCAATTCGGTAAAAATTATGTTTAGAGTTATCATTTGCAATGTTGTGCGTAATACAGGCTGAAACCCAATTTCGTTTTCAACCTCCTTTACTAAAGAAAAAAATGTGTAGCGGTATTGTACTTTCCGAAATAATAAATGTAATTGTTCGTAACAATTATACAGTTGGCAATCGTTTTGTGCCCTTTAGTAAATTATTAAAGATTCAACACATTTTACGCACTTTTTATAAGTTATAACACTACTAGCTTTTTCGTCCACCACATAGGTAGTCTTACTTTAATTAAAATAGTATTTTTATTTTTCAATCAATTGTAAATAAAAAAGTTGGTTCACCGGTATGTAGCAGTAAAGTTTGTGCTATTGCAGTTGCATGGGGCTGAAAAAGTGTAACGTGACGACTTACGGCTTACCGAGTCCTCCAACAATAGTGTCTACAGGACGTCGGAACTCTCGGTGAATTTAACAAGTCACTCTTACGGTACTTCTTCGTTTTAGTAGTTCCCCAAGAAAATGTAGGAACGCCCACGCTAGCTCACACTCTGAAACGATAGTTCGAAACACTCTGACTCTGCCGGCAACTTGCGTTCATTTCCTTTAGTAAATCGAATTATTAGACTCTACTAACAAATAATGGAGTGCATACATGTACAAATCGGCTGTATATTATAATGTTACTTCAAATACACTCGGGCGAGCAAGGTCAAGTTCCTGTTTCAAAAGTGCCGCGGGTAAGCACAGCATTCTGTAATAGTAAAATTTGTGATACTGCCGTTAGATGGTGATGAAAAGGCGACACATGCAGGCAGGCACAATACACGTTTACATACGTATAAGGATTGAGATGCATACAATATTTATATCAAATTCAAGTTAAAATGTTGATGCAAAGTCCGAGTATGCTTTTCAAAAATACAAAAGTTCAAATTATTAAATTTACAAATGTTGAGCACCCTGTGTAGCATTAATACCCAGATCTACCATTTTACACTCTAAAGGTAGTTCACGAAAAACAATTTTTTGGTAACATTTTCTTTCATTCAATTGTTTTCTGTACTTACAGCAGCCGCCTGAAGTTCACAATTTTTTGCAGAAATAGTTAATATATCCAAAACAATTGACGTTAGACCCATACAACGTTATATTAAAATGATTAGTATTTCAATGCAAAACTTTTAAGCTACCCAAATTTAGGGAATTCCATTAAAAAAAGTAAGTTTGTTTTGCCACACTTTTTGGAGCCACCGTGTATAATCAAAACTATTTTAGTAATGTGCACCATTTTCGTACCTACAACTTTCGTATACACAATATTTATGTAACTCTTATAGTTGTAGATATATCTCCGAGAATTTTCCATAATTCTGGATTCACCCTGGAACAAAATAGGCGAATTTATATGATTGATTAAAATGCATCTAGAGCAAAATTTATTTCGAAGGTATATCGTTCGTTGTAAAGGCAGCTGATTTTGCTGTATTTTCTTGGTGTACCACCTGTCTTCCGCGAATTGTCAAAATCGGAAAGCCGTTGGTTAGCTACGTAGAAACCTGACGTGGAGTATCTCGTGTCGTTTCACCAAAGGAATTCTTGGTTTAACCCGCTTCCATCTAAGCCATACCTGCAAACTGAGAGGTCAGGTCGTACAAGAATCGAAAAATAAGACACCTTACACTACCGAGAGCAAATTTCTGGGTATTTGGTGTGGCATGGTTCTTAGCTACGTTGTAAGTACTCATAACTGAGGCCCCCTGTCAACATAGCAGTTGTCCCATAAATTGTAACCATCGGTTTAATGCTCCCCCTCCAGGTTCTTGAAGAACACACAATAATTTTACCGCGTTTCGGTTTAATAGATAACTTACCTAAGTCAGTTCTAATCACTTTTAATGCCGTTTCTGTATTTATTAGCTACTGTCGTAAACATCGATTAATAATCGATATGTATCTTAACCTAAAACAGTGATTCCATGTTGTTATAATTTCAGTATAGGTACTAGCCCTTTCAGAGTTTTATTGCTGCAGGAAATAGTTTTGCACACAGAATTTGTACTGTACTCAGTAGGCGATATTTGAAGCTAACTACAACTTATATGGGTTTTGTCAAGATATAAGTAAACAAGTTATTGCTCTATTGCATATTTTCATTGTCTTAAGTTTGTTTGCTTATAACAATTGGAGAGCCCTCAAAAATTATTAGGTAAAACCTATTCGGTAAAAATTTATTCAAGCATTTTACATTACATCACAGTTCTTTTATTTGCATCAAAAGTCTATAATTCCAATTTACCTTCAGTAAAGTAGTTTAACCTCATTTTAACGTTAATATTATTATTTTTGTATATTTCACATTTTGTACTAATTTGTTGTGAAATTTATGTTGTAGGTATATATTCGGTGTTCTTTATTCTTCGCAATTTATTAAATTGCTTGCGCCCAAATTTGTTTTCTTTATTTTGAACCTCAATTCTTATGAAGACATGAAAGAAAATCCCACATTTATTTTTATTAGTTTTACTACCGAAAAATAGGCTAGCCGGTGAATATGAACCATCTGAAGGTTCTTATACTATTAAAGAGGGTACAAAACTACAGCTAAAGTGCAAATGTTTACGTGCAAAAGTCAAATCAGTATAAGAGGTGTTTATTGTTGGTTAGGCGCCACCATGGTGTGTCCATCATTAGCCCAGCAGCAGGTTCTGCCTTAGCTCTGGGATTCAGGAAATGTGAAGATTCGGTACGCTGTATGAACCTACCTTTGCTTGCACTCTACTTGAAAGTTTTATAATTCCTGAAAACGCGACTACATTTGTGTCTTACAATGAAACCACCTGCAGTAATATGATGTGAGTATATTGAACCCACAAATTACAGGAAATTTTTCGGAGCAGCTTGGAGCTGGATGGTTATCAAATTACTTTCACGAAGGTTTTCATAATTGTTACGTCACGGCAACATACTGTAAAGGAAATCAATTTGATGGACCGCAAAACCAACCAACGCGCCAAATAGCGCTTAGTTCACCCAGACGGGAATGAGCTCCAAATTTGAGTCCGCCAGGCGGACGATACTCTGTATCTTTCAAATATGAAATAGCGTAACATAAATGAGTAAATATGGCATTCGACTGATGGAGAGCATGCAAGATTACACAATGAATGGATATATTTAGCGGTAATGCAATAAATAACGATGAAGGCAGGGGCTGACTATCAGCTCGAAACGTTGTTCCGGGCGAAGGTCCAACTTCAGACGAGAAGCGTAAACAGAAAGTTTATGAGAGCGGCAAGAGACGGAGAAAGGGGACGGAAGGTCGAAATGGGAAAAATCAGTTCGGTCTTTGTCTCAGAATTTAATTAACGAGAGCAATGATCCTCAATGTAACCCTCGTCGTCTACTACCACACATGTCTCGCATTTCTCACTATCTTAAATCCCATTTTTTAAATGAAAACTGTTACTAGATCAAATGTCAATATTCATCGTAGCGGGATAAACAATAGCCTTTTCAAGAAATATATTTTATAAAAGTGGTTCACAAAATTCCGTTCTTTTATCAAAAATCATTTTCAGTAGTTCTCGAACCAGTTTTACGTAGTAGGAGTGGACCACTACGATTTTTTCATTTAGTATCACAAACTTTGTTATGTAACCATCTAAACAGGTGGCTACAGAACCGAAAAAGGAAAACAGTATGTTACCTTATATTGTTTAGGCTTTCGCGGTTACTCGAATTGTCACTATTAAAATAAATTTTCGGCTTAAACTGCGTCGTCTTTGTAAATAAGCAACAAGCATTTTTTGGCTTTTTACCTTACACCGTTTGAATCCAAACAAGAATTCCTGTGATGGTTATGTTGTTTGGTGGCTCGTAAACTCTTACAAGCCACCCAGGATTTGGTCCGTGTAGTGAGAGCACCCTGTGAACAAGGATACTTACACACAATTGTCCTTTTTACTGTTTATGCATCTATACAGGGCGGACCAAACTTCAACAGTTTGTTGGGGAGGTCATTTTGAGTAAAAAATGTTATATGAACATAGGTCGTACTCCATTTAGTTACCTAACTACAAGAGATCAAAGTTTTATTAAGGGGCGGGTAAAGGTAAAACCGCTCAAAGTAGCCAATGTTTCAAGCGTCATATCTACTGCGTACTCGTATGTGGGTCAATCATATCAAACTTCTTTTTGTATGATAGCCTGTAGTTTAATCTGCCAAAAGATAGGGATTTCATGGAAATTTATTGGTAGGAATGTCATCAAAAAATATTTTAAAAACACCTTGCAATTTATCTCCAAAGAGTTTTTCTCCCAAACAGCTTGTCCAATCTTAGTCTTTTTTATATCAGAATTATTCTTTTTCACAGTTCTAGTGTATGAGATAAAAAATAGAATAGAAAAAGAAAAACGCTTTAAAATGGAGCGCCTCGAAGTGGCCAACTCTAGAACTAACTTTTCCTCAAAAACGAAACATAAATTTCAAATTCTGTTTACGCCAATGTCCTAGACTTCTTAATATCTAGCGAATGAGATAATTTAATAAAAATCGTACAAAGGGAACCTGACTTTTTCAAACTTTTTTTTTACATTTTTTCAGAATTTATTCTATTTTTTTATCTCATACGCTAGAACTGTGAAAAAGAATAATTCTGATTTAAAAAAGACTAAGATTGGACAAGCCGTTTGGGAGAAAAAATCTTTGGAGATAAATTGCAAGGTGTTTTTAAAATATTTTTGAATGACCTTCCCATCATTAAATTTCCATGAAATTCATATCGTTTGACAGATAAAACCACAAGCTATCATACAAAAAGAAGTTTGATATGATTGACCCACATACGAGTACGTAGTAGTTAGATATGACGCTTGAAACATTGGCTACTTTAAGCGGTTTTACCTTTACCCGCCTCTTAATAAAACTTTGATCTCTTGTAATTATTTAGGTAACTAAATGGAATACGACCTATGTTCATATAACATTTTTTACTCAAAATGACCTCCCCAACAAACTGTTGAAGTTTGGTCTGCCCGTTATAAATCACCCTGTATAGACTTAACGTTTCGCAAGACATTGCAGCTGACATCGTCAGTCGAAGTTGCTCGGTCATACTTATCCAAAACAATTAATACCTAACTGTCACGTTCGTTTGAAAATTTTAGCCGCCGTTGAGTTTTTGAGTGAGGAGACCACGTAATTCGTTTCGCCGAACTTCTTACGTTAGCGCAGGTACAGTTACTAGAACAGTAGTTGGTGAGATACAGTCGAGTGTCCGTGAGTGTCGCCGTTTGGAAAACCCTACATTGGCAACTGCAAGCAAATTACTACGATTGTTGAATATTCGAGATATTCACCTTACCAAAACGCAGGCTCCGCATTTTAAATTCCAAATATCGTCCCGTTTTGAGTTTCGTGGAATTTCACATCAACCGATGATTTGATATATTCAAAGGAACATCCTCTGTCGTCCCGATATCTATCGTTTCGCAATCAGCTTTTAAAGCTACGCAATCGCCGACAAAGCCCTGGAAAGGCCTTTTGTCATCGCGTGTGGATTTAAGCTAATTGCTCGTAGAAAACCCTTCTACTGTGCTGTCCGTTCTTTGTCGTTTCGCTGAAGCAGCCCTGAGATTGGTTGCCCAAGATTCCTTCTATCTCTTGCCTGGTATTCACATTGCTCATTTAAAGTTGAATATTTACGTGTTTGTCCATTTCTCTTCGTTTATTTTCGCTACATAATTTCCACTTAACTCTCATCTATCGTATGTCGTTAACGTAGCAGTTTGGAAGAATGGTTTTGCTTGTTTCTTGTTCACTTGTTCACAGGCCATGCCGGTCATGGTTTTTAGCGTTCTTAACACAGTTGATCTTGTAAGGGAAGATAGACGGTCGGCCTTACCTTTTGGCGAAAGTTATATTGGTTATTTTGCCGGCTGGTAACTATCGGCCTAATTGGGCTAGCTCGCCGCGAGGGTCGCAGGGTTCCAGCTATGCTGAAAGAGAATACAAAAAAAAGGAGTGGGCGCCAGGTCCTAGACTCAGATCCAATTCCTTGTGCCGGACCTTACACAAGTTCGAGGATAAAAACCAGCAAGTCAAAAATAAACAAACCAACAACCAATGAATAGATCACAGCTTTATTTTAAATATATTGGTGCGTACTATAGTGCAAGGCTAACATAAATTAAATATATATAAATCACAGCAGGCAATATTTCTAGCAACACCAAAGAAAACACACAGTATGCGACATGCAATAATAAATACAAATACAGATATAAATATAAATATCGAGCAAATAGTAGCCCACGAGCAGCAATGACTATGACCGGTGAATGGGCTAACACATTAAAACATTGCGCGGTTAAAATCGGAGCATAGCGAGTATTAAATTAAAAAGAATATAAATTAATCCCTGTGAGGCAGGATATAGCAGGGCCAGGTTATGCAAGCGCACAGCTGATGCGAAACCCCGAATATCAGCTCAGAAAGATTCTAAAGTAATTAATCCAAAATTTCTAATGTCAAAAACTACGAGGGTTTATGACCATATAGTCACAGAGCAGTTTTCTTAATGGAAATACATCAGGTGCATAAATGAACGCTAAAGCAATCGCTTGAATAAACCTTCGGCAAACTTGTACTTACGTAAACTCGCGAATAAATTACAATAACGCGGAAAAATCGCGAACGCCGCAAACAGAGTTCCGACAAAATAATTAACGGGCTCACGCGACTCCCAAGGAAGGCAATCGGCTACCGAAATCGGTTCTCTAGCCACGACACGCTAAAAATGACGTCAGACCTCAGCGACCGACATGCAAATGGCGTCGCCACAAACCCGAAGATATCGAGCAAACAGCAGGCAAAATGCGGTAAGTACTGCCTTAAAACTGAACTACTAGCGCGGATGATCTAACATACAATTTGCAGGGGGCTCAATGGGGCGCGGCAGCCTCCAGCGGCAGCGGAACCTCCTAAGCAAGGACCTCGCAGGCCCCCTCACGGAGACGCCGTGGTCCGTGGCCGATCCGAAACCGAAGGCTCCTACAGGATTGAGCCGCAGGGCCTGTCTTTACCAATTCGAGTGAGCTCGACTAAAAATTCAATAAAGGTCAGTAGCCTGCACAAAATGGGCGCTCAAAATTTGCAATAGCCCTATCACAATTAACGCATTAAAATTATACAAAAGCATGCCCTAACATCTAACTCGACGAAGCATTACTGTGCCATAACTAACTATAAAATACACCAGGCGCAAATAACTATATCAGTTTCTTGCCTGTAGTAAAAACATGTCAGCTCCTGACCTGTGGATTGCGGAGGGCCGAGGACGGCAGAAGCGATTAAGGTTTCGGCAGACACAGCGGGAGGCCCAGCGGACCTAGGAGGCGGTGATTGTATCACAGGTGAGTGCGGTGCTACACTCTCCAGCGTAGCTCCCCGGGAATTTGTAGAGCTCCTTGACAATTCGATGGTTTCAGGGGCCCAAATCGACGGTTTGGATGCCCGCAGAGTGCAGTCGAACAAGGAGTGCTAAGCCTCTTCGGGGGGGGGGGGGAGTTCAACCTCTCGCAGGAAGCGTCCGAACTCTCCCAAGGTCGTAGCCGACAGGAAATGGCATCCCACAGTAAATCGAAATCCACAGCAAATCGAATCCCACAGGAAATGGTGTCCGACAGTAAATGCAACCAGTAAATCCAGTCCCACAGTAAATCGAATCCCACAGGAAGTGGCTCACGCTGGAATTGAGCCAGAAGAAAGGGCAGAAGCAATGCTGGCCTCAGACGAATCCGCAGTTGCGAAGGACGTACGTATAACCAAATCAAATACGAACGTCTTAAGGGCACATGTGCTTTTTCAGATCCTCCGAAAAATCAAAACGGAGCTGAGCTATACTAATTAGCTCAAAAATTTAAGCACACGGCCGAGGCACTAGCAGCCTGCACCAAGTTTAAAATGGGAAAAACCTAAAAAATCCACCAGCTACCAGTTATCAAAACTTTCCAAAATTTTTGGGCCAGAAGATGCGAAAAAAAACAGCCTGAAAAATTTGACTGCAAGAAGTGATATCCTTTATCTAGCAACAAATAGAATAGTGCAGAAGAATTTGTAACAGGGGTTGCTTAAGCGCCATATACAAATATCTGTAGGAATATGACCAAAATAAATTTAATTAGTAAAATATGGGTAATTATTCGAGGAGTTGCTTACCAAACTGCTTGATCATTGACAAAAGCCAACCATAAGTATTCAAGTTCAAAATTCAGCTAGCGAAAGTTCAATACTACGGGGGACACTCCAAAAGTATCGTAACAATCTGACTATTTCTTTTGTCTTGGATGTTTTGGCTCGCGTTTCAACTTTTAACGTCTAAAGACAACATTCATCTATATATTCAGGGTGATTTTGCATTGCTTATTAAGCCATATATTCATTATTAATACAGATATAGAAGCGAACTGTTAACGAGTATTCACTATTATTAGGAATGGTGGAAAATACTGTATCGGCATTCTCCATGGAGAAGGTACTCTGTTGAGGTAGACTCGGAAACGTGATTTAGAGCAGGCGGTCACGGGTATTGAATTCGGTACCTCACGGTGTTACTGCGTATCAACTTAGTTCTATAGAGGGAATAGAAAAATGCCTATATTTAGAAAAACAGGTAATTATGTAAAAGAAGTATGGGGATTGAATGGTCAGCTTTTGGTTATTTACATTTTTCAAAAAAGTCCTATAGCTACGTAACCATTTCGAATAGTTTCAGTACAAAGTTTACGATCTCTCCTGTATTTAGGTTCAGTTTTAGCCATATTTCACCGCATAACATTTCCGCTATTTTGCATCTCAAATTCTAAAGTTAACATGCACGTGGCTTTTGGTTCATTTAAAGGTTTAGCGTACCGCGCTAGGCTCTAGCCGTTTCCCTTTCAGCTGCCGGCTGCTTCATCCTGTTTACTTCAATTTAAAACGAGGCCCTTCGAGTGCGACAGAGAGGCATTCGTTCCCTCGCAGATATTCTCGCGGCCTGCTTCATCGTCGTCAGGCGAAACTTACCGCGTTCCTATTAGCCACATCTGCCGGCGTGACACAGCGTCGCCCGCGAAGCTTGGCTGGCTTCTGTTTTTGAGATTCAATTCAACTTCCTTGTGACTTTGTTTATTTCCGAATATAAAAAGAGATCTTCCGGACTTCGTTTTGCGTCGTCAGAGCGAGGGATGGTTTATCCTGGCTTCTGGCTAGTGGAATGTGCGTTGGGGCTAGTGTATGCAGATGACCGTCAGCCGTGCATTATTTTGTAAGGTCAAGCTAGGCCCTTTTTCCCAAACTGGGAATTATAATCGCCACGTTGGTGGAATCTCCGCTGGTGCTACCCTCTACTCCCACGCTTTAGTTCGAGCTTCCGTCGCAGCAAGCAGGCAGCTGGCTACCGTCTCGCTCACGCTTGGCGCAAATTAAATTTACGAACTGTGATTGATATAAAAAAAATTATTTCATATCAATACACAGACGGAGTTACAATTTTAAAATAAATGTGAAAGGTACAGATTCTAAATTACAACTACTTGCATCCTGCGATGTACTCGAGCAGGTTACCTAAGCTGCATCAGCAAAGATAAGATAACACTTGTGTCCCTCGGGAATGCAATGATATGTAATACGCGACTGCGTTATCTTATCATAACTAATGTTCGTTCTATCTATCTGGGAACGTAACATAATTCGCATCGCCACAAAGGTACTGTGTGTGTAATTAGCCTAGTAATTAACCCCTTGCAACTGTACTTGCCCCAAATGCTACATAATCTGGCCGCTGCCATACATAACTAATTCTGCTTATCTGTGTTGGCCTAATTTCAATTGTATTTGCCACAAATGTAATATAATCTCGCCGCTGTCATACATAACTAATTCTGCTTATCTGTGTTGGCCTAATTTCAACTGTATTTGCCGCAAACGTAATATAATCTGGCCACTGTCCTACCTAACTAATTTTGCTTATCTGTGTTGGCCTAGTCTGAGCGCGTTGGTTGTATAATTAAATTTATTACCGTCTACCAAGGCCTGTTGTATGCTTCACATTCTTTACGGCCCATCAAGGCCCTTTGTATAATTAAATTTATTATGGTCTACCAAGGCCTGTTGTATGCTTTAAATTTTTTATGGTCTACCAAGGCCTGTTGTATAATTAAAATTAATACGACCGCTTAACTGTAACTAGTGATAAAGCGCCTCCCAGCTGTACCCTATATTTAGATTAGTCCAGATCTGTGTATTAATCCTTTGTTGTCACGTGTATCGCTAATTTTACATGTGTCAGACCAATAGACTGTTATTTGAACTGAGGCCTCATAATTTACGAGTCTGTGCATGCCCCTTTCAGGTTGTAGTGTAAAGATTTATGTACGGCGAAGCCTGAGCGTTGGAGCGTCACAGGTAAGTTGGCGACGCTTGCTGCTGCAGCGACGAGGGTTCGTGAGGCTGAGTTTTCGTATTACACCACGTTTGACCTTCAAGGTTCGGTTAAGCGTGGGTTTCCCTGATTGGACCTTGTGGCGCTCTTTTTCGTTTGCAACACCCTATACATACAGTCGCGCTTGGCCTGTGGTGTGCCGCTTCGAAGACCCCATCTCCTTGAGCGTATTAGAGCCGTTGCATTTGAGCCTATTTGTAGAGATTTCCAGAGTAAGTGTTGGCGTCTCTCGGACATGTTTAAGCATTTGGCACTCTCATACCTGTGAGTGTCGTTAAAACAGTTTGATACTGTAACAGGCTTAATTGGCGCGACAACGTGGGGCCTTAGGCATTGTAGACCTTGTTCTGTCATTTACGTTGTGTCCGAAAATGTTTTTTTTTACTTTTCGAGGTGGTATGGACTGATAACCCGGTTTTTTCATAATAACATATCAGCCCGAGTTTCTTTTCTTGTTTTCTATTTGTATTTTCCTGTTTTATCGTATTTTCTATTTGTATTTTCTTGTTTCTTTTTGTTTTCTATTTGTTTATTTCCAGTTTTCTTTTGCTTTCTACATGTTTTCTCCAGTTTTCTCGTGTTTTCTATTTCGCTTTTCTTGTTATTAGTCTGTTTTCATTTGTTTTCTTTATCGAAGATGTGTTTTTTCTTTGTTGTCGTTTGTTTTCGTGTCTTTTCTTGTTTTCTATTTGTTTTTTCTTATCTTTTCTTATTTTCTATTTGTCTTTTTGTATTTTCTTGTAATTTATCGCCTTTTCGTGTTTTGTTTTTGTGCTTTTCCGTGTCTTTTCTTATTTTGAGTATCTTTTTTGTCGTTTTTACCGTCGTTTTTTGACTTTTTATAGCCAATTCTTACTGTCTAGATGTTTAGTTGCGCCTGATGCAGAAGTTTTCCCGTTTTAGTCGGATTTAGTACCGGATTTCGATGATTGAAGGTACCGACTGTGTCTTTTCGAAGTAATAGTTTTAAGTTTGATTCCTTGTCGTTGATATTGTTCAGCCTTGAGCTAAGTTGACTGTTTTTGTTGTACCGTACCGAACTGACGTTGAAGTTTATCGATTCTGACGTTTTATGATTACCGATATTGACGTTTTTTTGTTGTTTTTTGGCGTTGTACCGCGTTGATTTTTCGTAAGCAGGCTGGAAATCATTTTCGCCTTTATTACCGTGTTTTGGTTTGTTGTTAAGTTGTGGTTTGTTGTTGGTGCGTTTGGGGAGATTTGCTCGTGCGGTTTATTAAGTCCCTCAGGCCATCTTCTTAGTTGGTTTGGCGTAGTTATTTTCGTTTGACTTTTATCGCATTCTCATCGTTGTCATGTATCGCCCAACTTTTCCTGTCGACTTCATCGTGGACACCCCTGACATGTATCGCAGTGTCTTGCACACTTACCGTGTTCCTTGTCGTTTATCGACGTAGCTTTTTATCGACGATTTGTTGTAGCCTATCGTACTCTATTTTGTCTGATGACGTCATGCTGTCTCGTATCGTGTTCTTCGTGAACAATTTTGTTGAAGCTTTTGAGCTTTATGTGACACCAGGGCCCGGTTGTTCGCACGGGGTTTCTTGAGTGGAAAGTATTCAAGTATTTAAATCATTTTGACTCTTGGTGTGTAGTGATGCCCTGTTGTTTTTATGTTAATAAATAACAGAAGACTTTGACTGTGTACCATTGCTCCGATATTTAAGTCAAAACAGGGCCATATCGAGTTGGTGGAAACACGGGACAAGTGTTTGGAACAAAAATTGTAGTTGTGCGGAAGTGTGGGTGAGTGAGGAAAAATAGAAAAAGCGTAGGAACTGTGAGTAAATAAACTCTCAATATAAAGTTTAAGAGGTTATAGAAATAGTAATAAGGAAGAAAATTACATGGGCGAGTAGTGATAAGGAAAGATAAGCAGAAACCGCCAGACGCAGGGGTCAGCTCGTCGAAAAGAGGGTAGGCAACACATTATACAAGGCGAAGTTTGAATGGTGGTAGAAATACAGGATAATACAACGCGTAAAATTAGGTCAGGCAGTTTCCTATAAATAACAACAGGAAAAGACCTGCAGAATCATCTATGAGGATACGAGGCGAGTGGAAAACTTAATCAAAATGAGTGATAATGAAGAATACGAGACTGATGAAGTCACAGGGAAGAGAAGACCAAAACGAAGTTCTATAAAAAAGTACAACTAATCAGAACGGAACAGCAAGATTTTGCAGAGGAAATAGAAAATCTTAAAAAGGAGAGCAAAAATCTGAAAACTGAAAATGAGAATCTTAAAAAGGACAATAGGGAGATTAGGAAGGAACTAGGAGAGGTGAACAATAGTCTGGAACGGATGGAAAAAGAAACAAGGAAAAATAATGTGGTATTGAATGGGTTAGTAATGAATGCAAGTGATCCAAAAGTACTGAAAGGGGCAGTGAACAATTTTGTAAGAGAACACCTAGGAAAAGATATAAAAAACGAGCAGTAAAAAGCAAAGATTATGGAAAATAAAAGCAAGCTAAAAGGTTTAAAAGAGGATAAAATTTACATTAACAACGATCTAACAAAGAAAGAAAGAATGATGCAAAGAGAAATAAGGAGACGGACACAAGAGGAAAGGAAAAGCGGGAAAAAGGTGGAAATCCGATACAGTAAGATAATGATAGAGGGAGTAGAATGGAGATGGGAAAAATAAAGAAAAATTAGAAATAGCTATTCCAAAAAGTGGATGGAGGTAACTCCTCAAAAAAAAAAGATAAAGGAAACGCAGGCTGGACAAATAAAGAAGACGACCATAGCAAAGAAAATGGACAAAGAGAAGAAAAACGAATGGAGAATAAGTACATGGAACATAAGGGGAACAAATTATGAAGGGGCTTTCAAGAGTTTGGAGAAAGAATTGCAGAGATATAGGATACAGATAGGAGCAGTGCAAGAGACAAAACAAAAGAGTAATTTTATAATGGAGTTTGTTACGATACTTTTGGAGTGTCCCCCGTAGTATTAAACTTTCGCTAGCTGAATTTTTGAACTTGGATATTTATGGTTGGCTTTTGCCAATTTTTGCATGCTTTAAACTAGGTATAATTAGCTGTATCTTATTTTTAATTATTTTCCTATAATTATCAAGCAGTTTGGTAAGCAACTCTTCGAATAATTACCCATATTCTACTAATTAAATTTATTTTGGTCATATTCCTACAGATATTTGTATATGGCGCTTAGGCAACCCCTGTTGCAAATTATTCTGCACTATTCTATTTGTTGCTAGATAAAGGATATCATTTCTTGCAGTCACACTTTTCAGGCTGGTTTTTTTGCATCTTCTGGCCCAAAAATTTTGGAAAGTTTTGATAACTGGTAACTGGTGGATTTTTGAGCTCTTTCCCATTTTAAACTTGGTGCAGGCTGCTAGTGCCTCGGCCGTGTGCTTAAATTTGTGAGCTAATTAGTATAGCTCAGCTCCGTTTTGATTTTTCGGAGGATCTGAAGAAGCACATGTGCCCTTAAGACGTTCGTATTTGATTTGGTTATACTTACGTCCTTCGCAACTGCGGATTCGTTTGAGGCCAGCATTGTTTCTGCCCTTTCCTCTGGCTCAATTCCAGCGTGAGGTAAGATAAGGCCAGTTTCTTCTTATTTGGGACTTATTTGGGCGTTGTGCGTTATAGCCATTTACTGTCGGATGCCATTCACTTCCTGCTGGATGCATTTCCTGTCGGATAAGATCTTGGGAGAGTTTGGACGCTTCCTGCGAGAGGTTGGACTCCTATCTGAAGAGGCTTAGCATTCCTCGTTCGGCTGCTCTCCGCGGGCACCCAAACCGTCGATTCGGGCTCCTGAAATTAGCGAGTTGTCAAGGAATTCTGCAATTCCCTGGAAGCTACGCTAGAGGGTGTAGCACTGCACTCACCTGCGACACATTCACCGCTTTCTCGGCCCGCTGGGCCTCCCGCTGTGTCTGCCGGAACCCCCGTTGCTTCTGCCGTTTTCGGCCCCCGCAAGCCAAAGGTTAGGAGCCGACATGTTTTCACTGCAGGCAAGAAAAGTTAACACTCTTTGCGCCTGATGTATTTTATAGTTAGTAGAATCTCGTCTCGCTATAGATACGGCATGTGTGATATTTTTGGGGCATAGCAATGCTTCGTGTAGTTAGATGTTAGTGCATGCTTTTGTATGGTTTTAATGCGTTATTATGATAGGGCTTTTGCAAATTTCGAGCGCCCATCTTGTGCGGGTTACTGAGCTTTATTGAATCTTTAATCGTGCTTACCCGAGTTGGTGACGTTAGTTCTGCGGCTTACGCCTGTAGGAGCTTTCGGTTATGAATTAGCCCCGAGCCACGGCTTCTCCGTGGAACCTACGAATTTAGAGTTCAATTAACCCTCATGCTGCTGCCCTATTTGCATTTAAGTGCAGCCTGGCAAATCAACGTCAGATTAACTTACTAGAGCCCTGTTTAGGTGGTTCCGAAGCCTGGGGATTCGCCAGTCGCCGCGCCCCATCGGGCTCCCCTGCAAATTGTATGTTAGATCTTTCGTTTAATTACTTCAGATTTAGGGTTGTACTTACTGCTCGTTGCCTGCGGTCTGTTTGATATACTTTTACTTAACTCGTCGCCATTTGCTGTCAGCCGTCTGACGTTTGCTGCTTTGTTTTGATATTGATAGTGGCTAGAGTAGCGACATCGGTAGTCGATTGCTTCTGCAGTTTCAGTTCATGACTGATTAATCTCGGGTTAGTAGCGATTGCGTCACAAGGCCCGCCGCCGGTAGAATCATTGTCAATTCCACGTTATTGTAATTTATTAGCGAGTCTTTACGTAGGTACAAGTTTGCCGAAGGTTTATTCAAGCGATTGCTTTAGTGTTCATTTATGTACCTGATGTATTTCCACTGAGAAATCTACCCTGCTTTTATATGGCCATATATCCTGGTAGTGTTGACCTTTACAAATTTTGAATACTTACTTAGGATCTTTCTGAGCTGATATTCGGGGTTTCTCATCAGCTGAGCGCTTGCATAACCTGGCGCTGCTTTGCCCTGCCTCACGGGGTCTATTCTAGTTTTGTTTTTGTAATTCAATACTCGCTACGCTTCTTTTAAACTTCGCGTTATTTCGAGCTCCGCGGAATGTCGGCACCTGAGTAGGGAGTTCGATCGATTTATACCGTGCTCGCAAAATTTTAATGTGTTAGCCCATCCACCGATTATAGTTATTACTGCTCGTGGGCTACTGTTTGTTTGATATATACATTTATATTTATATTTATTACTGCATGACGCATACTGTGTGGTTATTTCTTTTGTTGTTGTTAGAAATATACAAAGGTTCATATCTATTGCCAAGTATCGCCTATGTTAGTATTTGTATCTATTTTTGCTTACTGCCTGCTGTGATTTATTTATATGTTAGCTATGCACTATAGTACCCACCAATATTTAAAATAAAGCTGTGATCTATTCATTGGTTGTTGGTTTGCTTATTTTTTTTTATCTGCTGGCAATTGTCCTTACCTTGTGTACGGTCCGGCATAAGGATTGGATCTGAGTCGAGGACCTGGCGCCCTCTCCTATTTTTTTTCAGCATAGCTGGAACCCTGCGACCCTCGCGGCGAGCTAGCCCAACTAGGCCGATAATTACCAGCCGGCAAAATAACCAATATAACTTTCGCCAAAAGTTAAGGCCGACCCTCTATCTTCCCTTACACAAGAGAAAGCAGTCCAAAAACCTAAGAAATTGAAAGCCGGCCGAAAGAAGGGACAAAAACTTGAGGAAAAATTGAAAGCGACTCAAGAAAACCTCAAGGATGAACTTAAGGAAGAATTCAGATCCGGTCGAATGAAGGCAGAAAAAGCACAAGAGAATCTTAGGGAACAGCTGGAAGCCGGGCAGAAAGCACGAGAAGAGCTGAAGGCCGGGCAAGAAGAGCTGGAAACCGCTGAAGAGAAAGTAGTCCAAAAGCTTGATGGGAAAATAAATGGAAGAGTTCGGTCTCTGTAGTTGGATACTGGAGCGACGAAGTCCATCGCCAGGTCCGATGTAGTAAGGGACGAGGGTCTGCTGTACAACGAAACACGCCTTCGCACTGCCACGGGGGGTGTGGGGACCACACATGGGGAAACTGATTTAAAGATTGGGAATCAAACCCTCAAGCATCGGGACCTGTTGGCTGACAGTGCGGACGAGTACATCCTGGGAGTGGATGTTATGGATAAGTGTGAGTGCGTTTTGGACCTGAGACGCGGCGAGTTGCACGTGGGTAGGGAGGAGCTTTCCCGACACACAAGAGGGAAGATCGCGGAACAAGTGGTATGGGCGGAAGATGTTACTCTGCAAGGACGAACCGAGAGGGTCGTAGATGCATACCTGGATGGTGATCTCCGGGGCAACAAGGTGCGCGTGGTCGAGCCTGATAGTGGCAAGAAGCTCACTCATGGTATCCTGGTAGGGAAGACGTTGGTGACGACTGGGCTTGGGGTCCCAGTAAGGATGATAAACTGGCAACCGTCAGGAGGAACACAATACTGGGAAGGGGCATGAGCCAACGAGAACGGAATAAGATAGATCTGGTGGCCCGGTACCAAAGCATCGTCGAGGGCGGAGATCATCCCAGTGACCGTACTGACGTAGGAAAACATAAATCGGTTGAGTTTGGCAAAAGTCTTGCTGAGGACCGATCATGCTGCTCTGAGATGGCTGCTGCAGTGCAAGAACCCCGAAGGGCAGGTGGCTGAATGGATCGAGCGCCTACAAGAGTTCGACTTGGAAATAAATAATCGACCTGGCACAGTCCACCGCAACGCCGATGCGTTATCCAAGAGGCCCTGCCCTGCGGACTGCGGCCACTGTTCGAGACTGGAGAGTCGTGCGGTACCCATTAATCGTACCACTGTGGTCGACGACTCGTGGGAGCCGGACGAGTTGCAGAGTAGCCAGAAGAACGACCCCGACTTAGGCGCGGCTATAGCCTGGAAGCAAGATGGCCGTCGACCTACCTGGCAGGAGGTCCCCGCCACCAACGCAACAGTGGAGACTTATTGGGCGCAATGGGACTCCTTGCAGCTGGACAACAACGTCCTGACCAGAATCTTGGAAAATGAGGACAGTAGGGCAACAAGATCACGATCGATGGTTCCAAGGAGTAGAGTGGCCGAGGTTCTGCGCCACCTGCATGATGGCTCCTCTGGGGGACACTTCAGATTGAAGAACACGTTGCAGAAGATCCAAGAAAGGTTCTACGGGGCGAGCTGCAAAGGTGACGTCCGAGAGTGGTGCCGGAGGTGCGAAGCATGCGCTACAGGAAACGGACCGGTTGGAAGACGGAGCTCCGATGTGGCAGTACAATGTCGGCGGTCCGTTCGAGGGGATAGCCATGGCCGTCGCCGGACCATGCCCCGAAACCCAAGCAGGAGATAAATACATCTTGGTGTATGGGCTACTTCACCAAGTGGCCCGAGACGTACGCCCTTCCGAAGCAAGAGGCCGGTACTGTCACTGATGTTCTGGTGAAGGAGTGCTTCAGCCGTTTTGGAGTCCCCCTGGAGTTACATTTCGACCAGGGCCGGAATTGCGAGTCTGGACTGTTCCAGAACGTCTGCAAGCTACTAGGGATACGCAGGATCCGGACCACTGCCCTCCATACTCAATCGGACGGCATGGCGGAAAGGATAAACCGAACCGTGGGGAAGCATCTGTCCGAGGTGGTTTCCGAGCATCAGCATGACTGGGGCCAGTACATGCACCTGTTCCTGATGGCCTATCGATCGGCAGTACAAGAGACAACCGGCGTCCAGATCGAGGTGTGCTGTTACAGCCGTTGCGAGGCCTGGAGACCACGGTGGGCTGCTGCTTCTTCAGCCAGTCCATTCGCAAGAAGGGCACCGCCATCGGACCCGCACAAGAGCGAGAAGACAGGCACCCGACGCAACTCGTTCTGGGACAGAACGATCTAAGGCGGGGGCAGTGTAACGATTCGGCTGACGGTTATTTGCCCCGGTGCCTAGATTATACTAGAAATTCCAGAGGCGGCTTCCAGCGCGTGAATCATAGGCTGCCGACGGGCGGCCTTGAACGGAGGTGTACGTGGATGAATCATTTTCCAGTCGATGCTAGAGCGGCCCTGACGCGACACGTCACCGTTGCCGAGAACATCTGGAGGCTTCTGGAAGAAATTACCGGCGTGATATATAAGCGGGCGAAGTTCACCCGCAGTTCAGTTCTGAAATAATTCTCCGGCAGTTCGAACTCACGTCGAGGCTTGTTAGAAGCCCCCATATAAATAACCGCGTGTACATAACCTCTCGTGAAATAAATAAATAGATAACCATATAAATAGAAATACATCGTTAGTGTTTAAGAGTGATATAAATAAATAAATGTGTTAATCCGTATGTAATAATAAATAAATGTATCGATAGTTCGTTAGTGCCTGTATTAATTTGTAATCTGCTTGATAGTTCTCGTGTGTGCTTGGAAATAATAATCGTAATAATTCATTGTCGTAAATAAATGTTTGAACACATGTTTGTCGTATAATTTTAAATAGCCCGAACATTAAAAACGTAACAATATCATCTAAAGCCGTGATTTTTTAAAATTTTATTGTTAATCTCTACAAATATATTTCTATTGTTGGTAAACACAGTAGTATTACATTTAGAAATTACTTCCATAACGACCATCATTCTTCAGTGGGTGAGATCTTCTCTATGTTTGCCCCTTCAATCTTCGTTTGGCATGGAATATTTCGGTTTTTATAGTATACCTACAAAACTTCACTATTTAGGTTTGCAATCACCAACTTTGTATCCTAATTGATAACTGCAGTCAATGTCTATAGTTGATAGGGATGTCGTACCCGGTGTAAAATCAAACCCGGGTACCCGAAAGCAGTACCTTGGTACCGCCGGGTACCCGAAATATATAATAAAAATGTTAGTGTACATCTGAACATCTGAGGTATCTACAATTTCATTCTTTTACGCCGCGAGTTTTAAATTGAACTAAATTGAAATAGTACCTACTCGCCAATTCAAACTGCAAGTCGTCTGTTATTCGTAAATATTTTCAAACTTCCAAGTGCTATCAAATTCAAGTACGTGACTTTTTGTCCAAAATTGGTAGCAGCATCAATCAACATCACACAGAGGATGTTTATGTTACTTCAACCCATACTGCCACAATTTAATGGTACTATCGACGGGTTGAATACTTCCGTGAAAACCATAAGATTATTTCTACAAGCTGCGACAGAGTTGAGCGAAAGTAACGACTGCGCACGATGAAGCGTTCCAAAATCAGTTCCATACACATTTGCTCCGTCCATTTGGTACTTATACGAGATTTATTAATTTAAGGCACACAGACGGTAGTAGTCAAAAGCATTCTCTTAGTCACATCACCCAGTACACCGTTAAAAGTATGTCAGTGAGTCATGTTACTGCCAATTTGACAATATATTATACAGTGCCTTCATAAATGATCGAACGTTTTTAAATGGTCATTATTTTGGCGTCATTTATTTATGTTGGTGGCACTGCAAGTCTATGTCAAATTCGAGGTTAGCAGGTTAGGTTTTGCGTCAGTTTTGACAGAGACTGACGCAAAACCTAACCTGCTAACCTCAAATTTGACATAGACTTACAGTGCCACCAACATAAATAAATGGCGCCAAAATAATGACCATTCAAAAACGTTCGATCGTTTATGAATGCACTGTAATTTTAACATGAAAATTCTTGCCAGTCTTATGGTTTTGCGAATAGTTTTGTTACAACTGTATCTAATAAGCACAGTATGATTAAAAATAGCCAATACTATTCAACTTCTGAAATGTACTATTATTGCCACCTTCATTTTCATTCTGGGCTCTATCAAAGAGCTACATTGGTCCTAAAGTTGGTATAGTTACGTGTTTACTGGTACTCTTTCACAATAGAACAAAAAATCCTACTGCTCTGTGTTAGCTGAATACGCTACAAGTGGGTCTTGGTGTCGGCGTAGTACATCTAGCTGTTTATTCGAATTAGCGCGAGTCCATATTTGAAACGTTTTGATGTGCAAAATATACGTACGTCTCCAGTACAAAAACATGGAACAACTAAATGCAATTTTTAATTTATTAAGGCTATATACAGCAGCAAGGTTACAACATACGTACAAGAGCAAATTCATGATATTGATAATTTTAAGTAAAATTACATTCTATAGTGCCTTACTGGATTTGAAAACCTCTCCAACTATATATAGACAATAATCTGAACGGTAATTAAAGAAAGCATCTCCTAACAATGCGATAACGATCAAACTTTTTACATATGGGATAAACAATTGTCAAGATCAATTAATGTAGAATAAAAATGACATTTATAATGTGTTAACTGCTGAATTTGTAAAAAAACCTGTTACATGTGGCAAACCAAACACAACTAGTCATCGAAATTCTGCGAAAGCAAAAAATTGGCTGCAAGATTTTCGTTCTTTTCGCATGCAAAGTAGGCTTGGACGACAAGGTGTTCAGGGAAGCCTAGCGCTTTCAGTCGTTCGATTGCGTCTTTATCCTGCGGTGTTACTTGGATCATTCCAGGTTGTCCCCCGGCTGCTTGCGTCCCCAGAGGAGCTGCAGGGAGAGTGGCTGGCAGCGTTGGGGCTGCTTGCGTGGGCTCGTTCAACATCCTAACAAATGCTTCTTGGTTCTGAGAAATAAGCTGCAACAAGGCAGGGTTCGTCTGGCCAATCTGCTGCAGCACAGCGTTTAGCAGCTGGGGGTTGTGCTGGATGACGCTTCGCATTTGCTGAAACTGTGGCTGGTTACGTAAGAAGGCCAGGGGGTCGTCTGCGTCTGACTGCCGTTCGTCCACCCCCGACATGTCTGCGGACTCGTTTACCTAAAAATTTTCCATAGGAAATAATTAAAAAGTGGGAATAAAATCTTAGACTATGAGGAGTTATGGTGAAAATAATTACAGAATTACAAATAAGGAATCTTCCTACAACGAGACATCAATTATACAAATAATGATCCTTTTGCCGAATAGTTAGAATTAAAAAATAAAGCTAAATCGAAATAAGCAGCAGGGCATAGTATAACACCAGAAGAAATTAAACATCTGGAACTATGTAATCCATAAAGTATATACTGCAGATCAACAACACTGATGAAAAAAGAATGTGTACTATACCATAAGAAATAGAATAAAACCTCCAACACCCATATGGATACACAAAGAAACAACTTACAGCTTCCTGTTCATCAAGAATGGAAGGAATTCCATTGATGAGATATTCTACAGCTCGATCAGGGTTGTTAAAGCTAGCCCTAAGCGCAGCTTCAACCTGCTCCTTTTCGTAGCCCATGTCCATAATATTTCTAACCATATTTTGGTATTCCTCGCCCATTAGTAAGGTGGATTCGGCAGCGCTGCTGATGTTTGAATCTGCCGGTGGACTTTGCGTTGTGGTCGATTCTGTTGTAGACACTAACGTCGTCGATGTTGTGCTGGCTGCCGCACTGTCACAGTTCAAAGTTAAGCACAAACCTGCAGGAAAGAACAGACTTACCTGGCAGTTGACGTTACAGTATTGCCATCGCCGCTGTCAGATTTCTCAGACTGCTTAGGCTTCGTGACCATAACAACGATAAATTTCTTTTCGTCAATGTTGTACTCCGAGATTGTAGTATCGTCAGTCAGAATTTTACCTGCGCACGGTGGGGTCAGCATGTTGATTAGGGCATGATAAGCAGTTCTTACCTGCGTAGATTAACCTCTGGTTCTCGGCGGAGTAGTCTTTGCCCTTCTCTGTCTCTATCTTCTGCTTCAGCTCCTTCACCTGCGGAAACAGAGTTAGGTTAACGCGAAATGCGGCTTTTTACACGTACCGATTTCGAGGCATCAATCTCGACTTGGAACGTTTGTTGCTGCAAATTCTTCAATGTGATCTTCATCGCGCCGAATGCTCGAGTTCAAATCAGAAACAAATCTTGGAAAATAATAAAACTACACTATATTATTCTTCTAATTGCGCACTTTCGTGTATTTTTGGCTATGTATTTTTCTGCACGGATGATAATGCACAACTCACAAATTTGGCGGCCATGTTATTTTGTCTGTCATGCAAAGCGGCCGTTTCGCATACAGCATTATTTGCATCCATTTCAATTTATATATTTCTGGTTTTATATTTTTTTCAATCTGTAACCCCTTATACCGTTTACACAGTAAGTTTTTAAATTGCATTTATCATACATACATATATTACATAATCTGTAACTCCTTATACCGTTTACAGAGTCAAGGTACCCGGCGCATCGATAAGTATAATCCCTACAGTGCATTCAACATACTAAAGAATGTCCCTTTTCCATTTAGAAAGTACTTTGTCATTAGGTTATTTTTACAAACGAAATTATAAATATTCAGTTAGGCGTTCCAAACTCTCAATTAAAAACCTACATATTATAGTAATCGTCCGATTTTTAAATCAAACTGTCTTTTAAGAACTTGATTTATACGCTGCTTCTCTGTATAAAGCAATTAATTTAACTAACAATTGTTTTTAAACAAAGTGTTTCTGATTAACTACACTTTGAATTTAATTATTTATAAAATACTTCCTGATAGAATAGTAAGCATTATCTCAGTTGCGATCACTGTTTTTGCACCTACACAGAGTTTAATTGCAATTAATGCCATTCCTGATACTTAAACACCACCCCTTATGTAAATATTTAATATACTACCGTTTACATAATAAAAAAGAAGTTAAATATGAAATAAATTTCCTAGTTTTTCTTCTCACTGTCTGGGGAGTCATCTGGACTGTTGGAGGACGTCGACTTCTGTTTCAATAGAAAATTGCCGAGGGCAGCCACAGGGTCCACAGGCCGTTCTTTGGCAAGGTAAGAGAGTCCTTGAAGAAGAATAGGAACAACAGTCTGGTCCAGATACTGACGGGTAGGAAGCGATGAAAGATCCACACGGTGCTTCTTGGGAAACTCTTCTGAATTCTCCATGGCGGTTTCAGCAACTGCAGTTACGAGAAGCTGGGAAACAAGACTTTACTCCAGGCATTTATATGCGACTTTAGTAACTTACAAATTTGGAGTCGTTTTACTGTTGTGGCGGTGGAATGCGTGAAGCAACATGTATCTCACTAATAGGTGTAATTATAGTGGTTTTAAATACTTCGGACGAAAATATAGTCAAGTTTTGTTTTAATACATTTAAGATTAAATACAACACTAAAGTTAGCCACAATAATATAACCGACAACTTAATGTAGCACCGTGTAGGCGATTTTTAATGAAAGCCCAATAACCAACCGCTGTAACGGTTTTAATATGGTAGACAAAATATACTGTCCTATAGAGGGTGTCCTGTAATTCTACCGACATACTGTGGGACGTTGAAACATAAACATTTTGTAAATAAACTTTTTCTTTTAAATCTCTCTCCCCGCCGAGATAAATCATCTTAAAGAGGGTTGTTAAAACCAGGTGTTTGTCATTTCATTGAAAACTAAAAAAAACGTATTAATGTGACAATTTAACTGGTGTCGTTGTTCCACCAATTGCATTCTTCAATTTAAAAGTAAACTACCAATCGAACGTTTATTTTAGTGGCAATATTTCGAAGAGCTTTATTTCAGCGGCAATTTTTTCTGTAACTATTATTTTAGTGACAATATTTCGAGGAGCTTTATTTCAGCGACAATTTATTCTGTAACTATTTTTTAACGAAAAATTTTAGAAAAGTTTTGTTTGTTTGTAAAAATGTTGCTGGGATCGGTTACGATGGTTACAATTCAAAGAGCACTAGTTTTGTAAATTTATTTACCATTTTCAATAATTTAAAAGTTAAATTGTCAAGACGAATAGGGCTCTAGGTCAAAATACTGCCGACAATTTTTGCTCTTCAGATTGTCTCGTTTCTGTTACTTTAGAAAATAACGACTCGTGCAAGCACTTGTTATTTTCGTCACCACAGAAACTCGTATCTGAATCGCAAAAATTATTGTCGGCAATATTTTGACTTCTCGTTTTATTATACAATTTAACTGGTGTCATTGTCAACCAATGGCATTCTTCAATTTAAAAATAAACTACCAATCGAACGATTATTTTAGTAACGATAATTCGAAGAGCTTTATTTCAGCGACAATAATTCGAGGAGCTTTATTTCAGCGTCAATTTTTTCTGTAACTATTTTTTAATGAAAAGTTAAATTGTCAAGACGAATAGGCTTCTAGGTCGAAATATTGCAGACAATTTTTTCTCTTCAGATTGTCTCGTTTCTGTTGCTTTAGAAAATAACGACTCGTGCAAGCACACGTCGTTATTTTCGTCGCCGCAGAAACTCGTATCTGAATCGCAAAAATTATTGTCGGCAATATTTTGACCTCTCATCCTATTATTACTCACAATATAATTCATATATCACGTGACGCTATTTCAACCAATGAGGTGCATGCAAATGCCTAGTTACTCATTATCACAGCGGCAGTAATTTATTTTTGTAATTGTTTTTACGGTTGATCATAAATGGTTGTGATTTTTTTCTTAGGTTAGCACTGTTAATGTTGGTTACCCTTCTGTCAATTTTAAATCTATGTCAAATTCGAGGTTAACAGGTTAGGTTTTGCGTCAGTTTGTGTCAAAACTGACGCAAAACCTAACCTGTTAACCTCGAATTTGACATCGAGTTAAAATTTACAGAAAGGTAACCAACATTAACAGTGCCAACCTAAGAAAAAAATAAATATTTGATATTTTGCATTTTATTCAATATATTCTCTTTCCAAATATAATTCGTGTACTGATTAATGATCAATAATTTTTTACTCGCTAAAACCGAAAAATCACATTTAAGTCGTACTACGTACTCGTTAAATTTATGTTCCAGTTTTAACTCGGAAAACAAATCATCGATCATAATTTATTTATTTATTTATTTATTTATTTAATTCGCACTCAGCCAACAGCCGTTAGGCCAATTATAGGCGTCGCTGTGCAGTTATGAGGACTTCCAACCCCACTAACGACTGTCATGATGTTGTTAGACCGCCGGGACCAACTTTTTTCCGTGATAGCCGTACCACGAGGTGCCGAGAAATGCAGTCGTGGAACTCCCATCCAAGTTCTGACCAGAGACAGCGTTGCTTAACTCACTCTGCTGATCGAACGTGGACGCTTGTTCAAGCTACACCACTCGGCACCTAATCATTCCATTTGTTATACCGATGCGGCCACAATTATACAGTGTGGTCCATTAAGTGTGCAACAAATGGAGCATTTCTTTATTAGTTGTACAACCAAAATTTAAATTCGTCCACAAGCTAGTGCATGTTTGATAACCATATCAGATGCATCTAGAATGGCTCCAAGTCAAACAGCATACAGGGCAGGACAAAAAATATTAAATTCGTTCAAGAATAAAGTTACCTTATTTCAAAATATATGGCAAAATTTTATTAAGAAAAGTTGTTTAGAATCAAAAGTTATACTTAAATACAAAGTCAGGGCCTCTTATTCGAATTTTTATTATTTTTTTAGAAAATTTTGTATTAGCCCCGTATTTTCATAAGAATTTGAAATAAAATTGTAGGCTTTAATTGTAAGTTTTTTATATGTACATTATTATTAGTAAAGCATTTGCATTGTTACAAAGAATATTTGCGAAATTCTAAAGTTCTGTTAAATATCCTTGCAACAAACATGAAGTGGACGGTTACCTAAAAAAATATAACTCCAAGTAAATTTTACAAATATGCTTCAAGTTGCTAAAAGTTATTTAAAAGTTATGTGGTTGTGGCTACTTTAAATACATATAAAATCAGAATAATAAAAATATGTATAATACGGGGGTAATACAAAATTTTTCAAAAAATTATAAAAATTCGAATAGGAGGCCCTCACTTTGTATTTGATCATAGCTTTTGATTCTAAACAACTTTTCTCAATAAAATTTTGCCATATTTTTTGAAATAAGGTAACTTTATTCTTGAACGAATTTCATATTTTTTGTCCTGCCCTGTATGCTGTTTGACCTGAAGCCATTCTAAGGGAATCTGATATGGTTATCTAACATGCACTAACTTTTGGCGGTATTTAAATTTCGGTTTTACAACTAATAAAAAAAATTCCCATTTGTTGCACACTAAATGGACCACACTGTATATAACAGCAATGAGACAACATGAACAAGAAAATAACTCGTATTGCTTGAGTAAGAAAGAAATAAACATAGTAGCAAATATTCGAGAAGGCTTGACGCTTAATTTAATTATTATATTTGTCAACTAAACATGCCTACTAAAATAATTTTTTCGTATGGCCATCTCTTTCTTACTCGAGCATTTTATTTTGTTATTCATGTTATCTCATTGTTGTTATGAGATCAATAGGTACCTGGTACTCTGCATGCCTAGACCTTGTCCATTAACAAACAAACAAACAAACAAGATCAATAAAAAATCAATTAGGGTATGCTGTGATATGTGTTATACGTTTGGCAGTATTGAAGTGTATTGTCAGTCTATGTCAAATTCGAGATTTGCAGGTTAAGTTTTACGTCAGTCTCTGTCAAACAACAAACAAAACCAACCTACTAATCTCGAATTTGACATTGAGTGACAATACACTTCAGTACTGCCAAACGTATAACACATATCACAGCCTACCCTAATTGGTTTTTTTATTGATCTCTTGTTATATAACTAGCAAGATGCCCGTTCTTCGTACGGACTACACATGTTTTTTTCTAAATCTTAAACGAATTCTAGAATGCTCCCCTCCTCCCTCACTTAATACGCTAAACTAACAAACTCTGCAAAACAATATTGTAGGTAAAAAGGAAACAATATTCTTCCGAAAAAAGTTCTCCATAAGCCTTTTATGCTCCACGTATCCCCTAGAAATGTATATGTAATTGTCATTCTCCTTGTATAGATTGCTAAAACTATAAGTTTAGTATAAGAATAATAACAAATGTACTTATTAAATGTTGTATTCATAAATTGTAGCAACATACCAGTTTCCATGAGTTGAAGATAGAATTTCGGAAATTCTTCTATTTTATTCTAAACTGAACACACGGAAAAAATCAATAACTTTAACCTCTTTTTTACTTCTTTTTACTTTTACCCCATTTTTACTCCTTTCACAATGAAATTTAGAATAAAAACTTTAAACCACTTTTTAAAGATTTAGAAATCACACATATGCCCAAAAAGCATGGTCATCAGGAACCACAGGAAATACGAAAGGTTCTATAATTCACCCCTGAATCCAAATTCGGCCCTTTAGGAGTTGATCTATGCGCAATCCTGAATTACGTTTTTAGGAACTTGTATAAGTAACATTTCGACATTTCGACCAAATCGATATATTATAGGACCTTAAAAGATATTGAGAAATTCATGAAAAGACATTTTACCTCTTTCCTTCCCTTTAGGGGTAGAATTTCGAAAACGCCTTTCCTAGTACTTTGCTACTTAATTAAAGGACTCTTCTTGCCAAATTTTAAGTTCCTGGTACCAAGGAGTATTACAGATCCGCATTGTTGAGTTGGTGTTTTATCTTTTATACATATAGATTATAGCGAAATACCCGTTTCATCACCTTGTGGGTGAAATTTCTAAAAACCTTTTCTACCTCATCATACTCTAAAATGCACCCATAAGAAAAAAAACAATAATTTTAACCCCCTACCCATTTTCAGTGTTGCCTCTTTTTTACCCCTTTAGGGGTAATATATAAAACACCCTTAAACGCATTTGAAAAGATTTTAAAAATACATCTATATGCAAAAAAGAATGTTCTAAGTCAATAAACATAGGAGATACGAATGGTTCTTTAATTCAACCCGAATCCAGAATGCACCTTTAGGGGTTGAATAGGGCAAAATCCTGAAATACGTTTCTAGGTATTTGCATTCACAATCTCTGAAAGTAAACGCCAAGTCGTTATCTCATCGGGTTTTAGAGATATTGAGAAACTCGTGAAAACACATTTTACCCCTTTTCACCCCCGTAGGGGTTGAATTTCAAAAAATCCCTTCTAACCCATATCAGTGTGAAATGGAACACATCGAATAAAATTCATAATTTTAACCTCCCTCTCCCTTTTCAGTTTTTCCTCCTTTTATCCCTTTAGGGTTAAAATTTTCAAGTTTCCTTACACCCCTTTCTAAATATTTTAAAAATACATCTATATACCAAAAATAATGATCTAACTCAATAAACATAGGAGATACGTAGGATTCTTTAATTGGCCCCCCAGTCCAGATTTGCACCTTTACGGGTTGATTAGGGCGAAATCCTACAATACGTTTCTAAGTATTAGCATTGATAATCATTGCAAGCAAACAACAAATCGATATCTTATCGGGTGTAAGAGATATTGAGGAACTCGTGAAAACACATTTTACCCCCTTTCACCCTCGTAGGGGTTGAATTTCAAAAATTCCCTTTTAACCAATTTTATTGTAAAATGGAACTCACAGTGAAAAAAATTAATAATTTTAACCTCCCCTACCCCTTTTCAGTTTTTCCTCCTTTTGCCCCTTTAGGATTATAACTTTAAAATTTCCTTACACCCCTTTGTAAATATTTTAAAAATCATCTATACGTCAAAGAAGAATGTTCTAGCTCAATAAACATAGGAGATACGTAGGGTTCTTTAATTGACCCCAATCCAGATTTGCACCTTTAGGGGTTGATTAGGGCAAAATCCTAAAATACGTTTCTAGGTATTGGCATTGATAATCTTTGCATGCAAACACCAAATAGATATCTTATCGGGTGTAAGAGATATTGAAGAATTCGTGAAAACACATTTTACCCCTTTTCACCCCCGTACGAATCGAATTTCAAAAAAATTCCTTCTTAGCACTACTTTACGTAACAAATTGAATCTTTCACCCAAATTTCAACTTCGTAGTACCAGTGGTTACGGCCCTGCGTTGATTAGTTAGGGTTGTAACTTTCCTTTATATATGTATAATTGTATAGGTTATGGCTCCATCTGTATTACAACTAAGAATACAATTCATAAATCACGTTACCCTTTTTAAACCAATTGGAAGCTTAAAAACTCTTGGATACATGTGTACCACAGCGGTGATACAAAACAAAAATTCGTATCACCTTATTGTGGTCTGTTGCTACGCAAAAGTGTGGTTAGCAGGTTAGGTTTTGCGTCAGTTTGGATACAAACTAACGCAAAACCTAACCTGCTAACCTCGAATTTGACATAGACTTACAGTGCCACCAACATAATTCATTGTATTCTCTCACTAAATACAACTCGCGGTATGATTAGTAATTGGTGATATTTCTCATTGAAACTGAAGGAGCAAATTCAACTCGTCCTTCGGACTTGTTGAATTCGCACCTCGGTTTCAATTGGAAATAAATAATCATAATCATACTACTTGTGGTATTATGGCTGAGAATATCATTTGTTGAATTTTGAGCCAATCATCATCTCTTAAATTAATGATATTGGCCAATACGACCTTCTACCATACTGACAATACCGGGTGATCATAAATGGTTGGATTTTTTTTTCTTAGGTTGGCACTGTTAATGTTGGTTACCCTGCTTTCAATTTTGGTGGCACTGTAAGTCTATGTCAAATTCGAAGTTAGCAGGTTAGGTTTTGCGTTAGTTTTGACACAGACTGACACAAAACCTAACCTCCTAACCTTGAATTTGACATAGACTTACAGTTCCACCAAAATTGATAGCAGGGTAACCAACATTAACAGTGCCAATCTAAGAAAAAAAAACAAGTTATGATCAACCGGTATATTTTGCAGGTTTTACTTTGCGTTTAAGCCTAAAAAGCAACAAAAAATGCATTAAGAACAAACATCGATCATTAGCATTGATACTGCAGTAATAAAATGATATTGTGATGAAACGCGCCATCTGGAATCTCTTGCTTGTTATGCTTACTTTCATACTTAAAATATAAGCCACCTTATTTTCTGTTTTATTTTTCTACATTAGATTTAGGCAGTGTATTGTCGAATAATAAAAGTTCGTAGAGCCATAGTGCAGCCAACGCTTTGTCGAACTTAATGTGCGTGTGTAGCGTTAAACGCTAATCTTCAGCCCGTCCGCGGGATGAGGGGAGTTATAACTGAAGATTATTCACGAATAAGCAATTACTAGCGTGCGGGCCTTGTCGGAATGCGTACGTGCCCATCTTCTGGTGCGAGACCGATAGCAGTCAGTTATGCCGTACGAAGGGCGAAGTAAGTACAAGCAGCTTCAACAACCTAGCAGTAAGCAATTTGCTGCGTATTAGTTCTTGTTGAAACACAACACAAAATGATTGTTCTAATAAATGATCGTGGTTTGGTTAATGAATATGAACAAACACTTTAATTAAACGGATTTATTAGCCCTTCTTAAACATGTGTCATACATTAAAAAACTGTCGTTATTATTCTGTCAAAACATTGCTTAGTAACTAACTTTTCGCGGCAACTCTACTAATAATTATAATTTAACATCCTCCCACCTAGAGTTGACGTGAAATTTCGAAAAACTTGTTACAAAACCAAAACTACAATATAAACATTTTGCTTTTTAATTTAAGTATCGTGCAGGGGGAATTATTTTTCTTCCTCTCCTGTTTACGGTTGGCAGGGATTCTGCTGCTTCCTCGTCGTACGCTGCCTCTTCATTTCCATCTTGCGCATCTGATTTTTCAACATCTATCTCAGTACGATTATTTCTAGTATGTTCACTAGATTCTTCTCCGTCTTGTGTATATGACTGGTCTTCGTAAATCTCTAGTCTGTAGACTCTTTGAACTGGTCTTAACAACTGACCCTTTTCAGTCTGCAACTTAACCACACGACATACCGTATCTTTCCCAGGTATAATTTCTAACACTTTGGCTAAAGGCCATTCTAACCGTTTTTGTATATCGTTACCAACCAAAACTATTTCTCCAACTTTCAGTTCTGCTGTCGCTTTGCGGTGTGTATTCTTCTCTATTAAAGCACCTAAATACTCAATGCGAAAACGTCTCCGTAAGTCTTCTTTTAACTTCAGTAAATAGCGTAACCGGTTATTTAAATGTTCTCTGTCCGTTCGATCTAGATCGGCGGTTCCAACTTCCGTAACTTCCTGCAGAAACATGCTTGGTGTCAGTGGTGCAACTGTAGGATCGCTATCTGACATGTACGTTATTGGTCGATTATTAATTATCGATTCACATTCACATATTATAGTAGAAAGTTCTTCGTGTGTTACACAAGCTCTTCCTAATACTCGTTTCAATAAATCCTTTATGATTCGTACTAGACGTTCCCAAAATCCGCCCCACCATGGTGCTGCCGGGGGATTGAATCTCCATTCAATTTTTCTTATGGTGGAGAAGGCTTCTATTTCTTGCCAGTTGATAGTTGACAACATATTTGCTGTTCCTACAAAATTTGTTCCATTGTCGCTATATATTTCCGTGGGTCGACCTCTTCTTGCTATGAAACGTCGTAAAGCTTGTATAAATGCAGTAGTTGATAGACTCGACACTATCTCTAAATGTATTGCTCTGTAGACGGCACACGTATATAGACAAATCCACACTTTATTTTTTCCTTTTAAATACAATGGTCCGGCATAATCTACGCCGACTATTTCAAAAGTTTTAGCATCTCTAATTCTATCTATTGGTAATGGGCATGGAATAGTTTCTACGTGCTTTTCTGTAAATCTTTTACACGTCACACATTTCTTTATCACATTATTGATAGCTTTTCTGCCCTTTGTGATCCAATATTCTTCTCGTAAGTTGTTCAGCAATATTTGTACACCAGCATGCTTTAGTTTCTCATGTTTTTCTCTTATCAACATTTTCACTACTGGATGCTGATCAGGTAAGACGATTGGATACTTGAAGTTTTTGCTGTCTTCTCGTAAAGTTATTCTTGTAGTGACTCTGATGATACCCTCTTGATCGTAGAATGTGTTTAGAGAATTAATATCTTTCAAATCATTTCCGTACCATTCAGTTTGAATTAATTTCATCAGTTTTTTCTCAGCACGGTTTAATTCTTCTACTCTTAAACAACCTTTTCGTTCTTCTTTGTCCTTTTCTTTAAATCGCATCATCCAGCCTATCATATTTACTATTCTTTGAAAATCGGAAAAGTATTGATAGTACCATCCAGTATCGTTTTTATTTGTTTTCGCAACCATGTTCGTGGCTTCAATTATCTTTTTTTCAAGTGTTGTCTCTGGCCATTCTTGTGGATTCTCATATAACCAGGAAGGACCCTCCCACCATCGCTCTTCGATAATTTGTTTTGTGGAACAGCCTCTGGACGGTAAATCTGCTGGATTTAAATCTCCTGGTATATGCTTCCAATCTTTTATTTTCGTTAACTCATGAATCTCTTTTATTCGGTTTTTTACAAACATTTCTTGTTTTCCATTTCCTTGAATCCAATTTAAAACAGTGGTTGAGTCACTCCAATATGTGACCGGTATCTCTCGATCACTTGTTAGACTCTTCAACACCTTCGCTGTTAAACGAACTCCCACCGTGGCAGCCATCAACTCGAATCGAGGAATTGTTACCTTTTTTAAATGGTGCAATTCTTGCTTTTGCTTGTATAAGCTGTACACATACCGTATCATATTTCTCCGAACGTGCAAATACTGCACATGCATACGCTATTTTGCTCGCATCACAAAATGTGTGTAAGCTGTAGTTTGCATTTTCGAGAAGTGCCCATCTAGGTAATCTTACTTGTGATATTGCCGGAAGCTCTTTGTACCAATTTAGAAACTTCAATCGAATATCTTCACTTACTTCGCTGTCCCAATTCACATTCTTAACCCATAAGTCTTGCAGTAACAACTTAGGATATATCATTATCGGACAGAGTATACCAATTGGATCAAAGATTTTGTGTGAAATGGATAAAATAGTTCTTTTAGTTACAAATGTCAACTCTGTAGGCTTCAGGAAATCCATATTAAATTGAATATTATCGCTTGATTTATTCCATTTCAAACCGAGGACCATAGCGACCTGATTTTTCTGGTTGTCGAACGAATATTCCCAGCCTCGTAAATCGAATTGTCCACTACTCATTACCTCGCTGGCTTCTTCTATGAACCGTTTTAATTCGTTTTCGTTGCTGACACTGGTGACGCAGTTGTCTACATAAAAACATTCTCTTAATTTTAATACAATGTTCTCACTATAGTTTAGTTTTGGGTTATTCTCTAGATTCTTCAAACTGCTCAATATTTTATCTATATGGTAATTTATTACAGCATTTAACAAGAATGGGCTGCTTGATATCCCAAAAACTACACGACAATGTCTGTAAATTATGATCTGATCATCTTCATTCCACCATAAAAATTTTAAGAATTTACGATCTTTTTCATTGACGCTTATTTGTAAGAATGCTCGCTTAATATCTGCGATCACGCCTATTCGGTTTAATCGAAATCGTAATAACACCGAATTGATAAGTTCTATTAAATTTGGACCTGTTTCAAGACAATCATTTAGTGACGATTCATTTTTTCTTTTAGCTGATGCATCAAACACAGGCCTGACTGGTGTGGTGCTGTTCTCCTTTATGACATGTCGGTGTGGCAAAAAATGTCCCGTCTCTAGATCACTGCTATCTATTTCTTCAATAATTCCATCGGTTAGCCATGTTTTTAGTATCTGGTCATAAACTTCATAATTACCGTCACTTTTCAATTTTTTTTGTAAGAGAAAATAATCTTTTTTCGGCAATATCATAATTGGTTTTCAACTCATCTCTACTTTCCCGCCAAGGCAATCTAACTTCGTATCTTCCTTCATTATTTACGCGTATTGTTTCCAGGAATCTCAATTTAACTTCTTCATTTCTTTCTTGTTTTGTCTTCACTTCGACCGGATCTTTAATACCTATTAGCTCTAAGTCCCATAACTCGCTAATTTTCCTATCGTTTACTAACATTGAAATGACATTCATCGCTTCACAAGTATTATCTTGATTATCAGACACTTTGCCCATGACTGTCCATCCTAAAGTGGTTTCCATCGCTACTAATCCACATTTCAACTCTTGTTTTCGACCCGTGTATAATTTTCCCGCAATATCTGCTCCCATCAATATTTGTATATCTTGTCCGTTTCTGCCGATGTCCGTCAACTCGATTTTCTTCTCTTTTAATTCTCGAATCCATTCCATATCTTCAACACATGTTATTCCATCGACAATTGTGGGTTGACCTAAAACTTCAATATTACAAGAGTAGTTTTTATTAAGCGATATGAGTCTTATTTTATAACGGTTATGCTCTTGCCGGCTAGCCTGAACACCTCCGAACAACGTATGATTTAAATATTCTTTCCTTATTACTGGTAACTTCATGGACTTTGCAAAATCTTCAAGTATGTATGATCTTTGCGATCCCGTATCTATCATGGCTCGTGCTTGCTTTCTAATTCCGTTGTGTGTCACATTTACGACCAAAGTTTGCAAAAATATAACTGGATTCTTAGAAAAGTTACTTAGATTTGCATCTTCATGTATTCTTTCTTCGCTATTATTAAATTCTTTGGCGTGTTCTTGCATCGTTCCTACTTTTGGACACATCGTTACTACATGTCTGCCCTCACATACAGCGCATTTTATAAAGGCTTTGCAATTTTTTGCGAAATGGTTCGATTTAAGACAGTAGAAACAACATTTCTTTTCCTTGATAATTTTCTTCTTTGCTTCTATCGTCATCTTTTTTGCCCAATAACAATCAGCGCTTCTATGGCTTTTCGAACAGAAAATACAACCACTGTTTTGTTTTCCACCTTTGACACTTATCAAACTAGTTGCGGTAGCTATATCTTCTTCTTTTTGGATAGGAATCCTTTTCTTTCTAGTTTTCTGATCGTTATTATTGATAGAAAAGCCTGCAGTTGCTAAATTGACACGCTCGTCATTTTCAACTTCATTTCTTAGAAATGCCATTAATCTAGTCAATCTATTCTTTGTCTTCAGTGTCACTGACGATCCAGCTTCTGTGATTTCTTCCGGAATGATCTGTATTCGTTGCCATGCTCGTAACAGATCCTCTGGCATACAGGATTCGACCAGTGGGTATAGCATAGCCGCATATTTTTCGGTGGTCACTCCTAACGATTCCAGTGCCCTCAGTTTTGTCTCCAACTTGTCATAAAGAGAGCAAAGTGACAATTCGTTTTTATTCATAACCTTAGTTAAGACTAAAGAGAGTAGTTCTCGTACATAAACTTCTACTTGTAGATCATCTCTGCCGAAACGAGCTTTGAGTCCATCTACCGCTTTTCTGTAATTATCACCGGTTGGGGGAAAGCTGGCCACCAAATCTCTAGCTCGACTCCCTTCGATAGTAGCTTGTATGAGATATTGGAATTTGTCTTCCGGGGCTAATTCGTTGTCTTCATCAATTTTCCGGAACTGACTCCAAAATTGAAGCCATTCCTTTATCTCACCTCCATATTTTATTAACTCTATCTGGGGCAGTTTATATTTTCGACTGGCACCTTGCATTACATTAGCTTGGACTGGTGACTGTACACTGGCTACACCTACGGCTTGAAAATATTTTGTAAACTTTAGTTGCAACGTAATGAATTTAGTTTGATACTCATCGGATTCACTTGACTCTTTTTCGAATACGGAAGGCTCCCTTGTATCATCATCTAAAAGACGTTCTAAAATATTTTTGTCTAACGTCAACAGTTCATTGACCTTTCTTTCTAACATCGTAATTTGTGCTTCTAAATATTCTATGTCTGGAGCTTCTGTTTCCATTGCAGCTTCTATTTGATTATACAACTTCGTAAAAGAACATCTAAGAGCTGTTCTGGCTTTTTTATCTTTCTCCATGACTTTTTGTTCACTTTTCCTAGCCTCTTTATGTTAACCACGACCTGTGGTCCAGTCACGGTCGCCAATTATGTTGAAACACAACACAAAATGATTGTTCTAATAAATGATCGTGGTTTGGTTAATGAATATGAACAAACACTTTAATTAAACGGATTTATTAGCCCTTCTTAAACATGTGTCATACATTAAAAAACTGTCGTTATTATTCTGTCAAAACATTGCTTAGTAACTAACTTTTCGCGGCAACTCTACTAATAATTATAATTTAACAGTTCTTGTGGGGTATACAAGGCAGCGTTTGCTGGTCCAGACGCTTTCTTCATCGTCTACAATAAAGGCACGCAAAATTACGACACTCAAAAAGCATATTTGCGACGTTTCAAGTATTTCGTGACGTCAAACGACTAAGCGTCGCCTCAGCCAGAGTTCGGGGCACGCCGAATTCCAATGCAATTAATTTCCATGCCTCACGCCAGTCAAGTTTAGATGATGTACTCCAGGCCTAAATCCGCATGCGACACAGCAAGTTAGGGGCTACTTCCAGGTAAAATATTTTTAGTTTAAAAGCGATGTCGCGCTTAAAAAAGCGATTACGTAAGCCAATTGTGTTGATTTAAGTGCATGCAAGCGTAACGCGGGCGGGCTCCAGGCCAGGTCCGTCTTTGAAGACATTTTAACATTTGTGTCTTTTAAAGACAAGTATTTCGTCGTTTTTTTAATATTGTTTTAATGTTGTGTATATACATGCGTGTAGATTCAGCTGAATAAACGTGCTGTGTATCATATTGTATTTTATATTTTTACACAAAAAAACATAACTTTCACGAAAAAACTAAAAGGGTCTTCGAATAAATCAGGTTTTCCAGTACATATTTTTGTATAATCAAATTCTTGTTCATCAAAAAGTTATAATATAACCACCTTCTTTAGGAGTGTATAATGCAAAATTTGTAGGTATCAACGTCCGTTATAACTCCCAGAAGCTTGTTGATCGAACTACAGGATACCCTGTATAGCCAAGGCATTCTAGGTTTTCACGATTTGACCTTGAAAAATATACAGTAAATCTGTAAATTGATAAAAACGTTCTATTTGGTGTGCTAAAGAACTTATTGAAAGTCTATTATGTCGGCTTTATGGTGTTTTGCGTGCAACAAGGGCGTGACCACCAATAGCCCAGGAAATAAAAGAATGGCGTCGGAAATAAAGTATTGGATTCACCTCAAAAATTCGAAAATGTGTTTTCAACAGATTGTCACGTTTTCGAGTCACCTGAACCCGAAAAACATGTTTTTGTTCATTGGTCTGTCTGTCTGTGAACAGAATATCTCAAAAACGAAAAGTGGTATGGCGTTGAAACTTCATATATAAGTGTTGTGTACTATCTAGATGCGACAGCAAGCTTGTGAAGAAAATCGCATATCCGCAAGTATGGTGCCTACTCTTGTGATTTTTCAGTTTTTTTTCGATTTTTTCAAAAAACGGCTCTAACGATTTTTTTCAAACTCTACTTTTTTATTACATTTTTAATGTGTATTGATGTGATATAGGTGATTTTCCAGTTGAATACCTCTAAAATGGGTTTCTTTTGTTTTCTTTTTCTTGTTTTTTTTATTAACTCCTATTTTGAATAGAACACAGAGTAGATTATTACATTTTTTAATTCAGCTTAAAATTTTAGAGAAAACTTGTCTGTTCAACTAACGCTCTATTTTGTACGGTTTTCTGTAGAATTTGTAATTTTTAAAAATTTTTGACAAATGCTTAAAAATTAAAAATCAAATTTTTGGCTAATTATAATATCACTGTAAAAGGAAGTTGTGTGCGTGTATCACACCAAATTTTTTAACAATGTAAGGCACAGTTGGTAACAAAAAAAATACCAAAGTCGAAGCAAACATTGATAGTCGATCATTCTTTACTCATCAAGTGAATTCATTTGTTAAAGTAACATACCTACAGTCTACCTTTTTTCAACATGACTCAGAGCAGGCTGTGGCTTCTACTTTTTTACAGTGTACTAACCCAATATTAAAAATATTACTAACGTCACTATTGACATATGTTTGAACACTGCAAAAGTTATTACAAGGTGTTGTCAAATGTACATTCAAAATGCCAAAAAGGCTAAAAAAGGAAACTGAGCAAGTTGCTTTCGTAAGTTTATTTAAAATTATGAAAATAAGTGACGTTGTAGTTCGACTTACTTTGCTATTTTCATCTGTAACCAACATTAAATCCTGGTTTTTAACTAAATTTTTATCTACACTCTTACAAAAATGTATTGTCATAGCCTGGTCTAATTCATGTTCAAAAAGAAACTGTAACTGGTCCCTCCAGTTTAGCAAGATGCGCCAGGAATCGCTCTTCTATAACTGAAGTACTTTCCAGAAATTACAAAATGCAATGTTAGTTTGAAATTAGTAACTTTTTGTAACTAAACATTTGATACACTGTTAAAAATATTCATACTTAAGGCCTACTTAGAATTACAAATGGAGTGAAGGAGGTATACTAAAGAAACTTTTCTATTCATTTTGCGCTAATGCCAATAAAACATTAAAAAAAGTGTGTTTTAGTATTCGAAGTTTTAACGCTCTAGCTTGTTTGAAACTAAGAATATGGAAACATGTTGTTACCGATTCAAACGGTATTAACGACATTAACTAGTCCCTCAAGCGTGCAAAACAAAATCATACGCTTGAGAGCCAAATCTGTTACCCACGAAACGACTTTACGACATAATCGGGAAATATTAACCGGATAACGCAGCCCCGACCCTCGTTACGAGATGTTCGGTAGCAAAGATGCTCCAGGTATGGTTCGCTCAGCGAGAAGGTCGTGGTTCTATTCTAACTAAAGTTAGGGCTGTGCTTTGACACAAAAGGGGTAAACCGTGTTAATGAAGGACGCCACCACTTTCTAAATCGGAAGGAAACACTCAACAACACAGGTAGGCCCACTTGAAAGTGGAAGGGATGGACCTACCCCTCTACTATCAGCTTGGCAGAGTTTGGTCGACCGAGTCACGTACAGCACTGACTTACCTTACCAAAAATAACTCATTGATACAAGATACAACTGCTAACGCGAAAAGCGAAAATATAAACTAGAGTTGATGTGAGTATACAATCGGTGAAGAGATTGTGAATACAGTTTAATTAGCTACAAAGAAGAAGAAGACGACAACATTTGGATATATTTGGATTTCTTGGTGCATTGCAAGATATAATTGACATTCGTTGTTGGAGTTGGGGATTCTACAGAGGACTGGAAGCGTTTTCTGAGTGATTTGGTTGCTACGGGATAGGAGCTGTGGGACAAAAGAAATTAGTTTGAGAATTATCTGCTAGTTGGGTTTACCAGAGCGCTGAGGTCGTCGGTCGCATATTAGGAGTTCAAGGAGTGAAGTTGGATCTGCAGGAGCCTGGAGTTTGACTTTTGGGAAGTTCCTTAGTTGATTGAAGGTACGTTGAGGATAGGCTGACGTTGGCCATGGCTGAGAATCGTCGGGGTCATTGGTGTTTGATATGAGTAGCTGTAAAAGTGAAAGGAAGTCAGGTTTGTGGTAATTAGTTATAATAAGAAATAAAGGAAAACAATTAATTGAGTAAATAACTTAATAACAATATTACTTTGGTAAAATAATCATTAATTTGTGAAAGAGAAAGGATATTTGTCAATTTTGATAGTTTTGTGCTGTTATACTGGTTAAAAGTCAAACTGACATTTAATAACAGTAATTGAATTAACAATTCATATAAAAATTTTGAATATCTAAAAATCGATAACTGATTGATGAACCTCGCCCTAATGAGAATCTCAAATGTATTACATAATTTTAAAAGTACAAAGGTATATTCATTGTGGTTTAAATAGCACAAAAAGTGTTTGCCTAGTCATCTCAAATTATTGGGAGATATAACATATTAAAATAGTTATCCTAACGTGGTGCTACCAACACATATTTATGGTGGCCCAGCGTGGCCACTTGCCTGCTGGTTATTTCATAATTATGACGCCGCAACTGTGAGGCAATTCTGCATTGCACATTTATGTTATCCAACTGTGGAACTTGTAAAAGTTAGTTTCAAGCTATATTCTTGGGAGAAGTAACTGAGAGGTTTGATTGTGACTGATAGACCAAGTTTATGGTTAATTTATTTATTATAATAGTGAATTAAGAAACAGGATCGTTAAAAACAATCATAATTTAAAAACGTATCGTAATTGAGTTCTTTTGAGATTAATAAAGTAACAGGAATAGGACATTCAATAAGAATAAATACAGCAGCGTATAAAGGTTCAATTAGTGAACAAACACGAAGATTTACAATTGAATATAAAGATTTGTAATCAAAGTAGGTATATTTGAAAATTTAAAATAAAATATGGCAGACAAAAGGGTTACAAGAAAAAGCAAGAAGACTGAAGAGAAAAAAGACGAAGGACAAGAAGAAATGGAAGTGGTAGCGAGTGGTGCTAAAGTTGAAGTGGGAGAAATACAGCAAGAGGTAGGTGTACAAGGTGATCAGGTAAGGATTCAGCAGGAATCAACAGGAAAACCAACCATCGATATGGACAAGTTAATGGAAATGACGGCAAAAATGCAACAGTCGATGGAGAAAACTGCAGAGAAAAATGTGGCAGAGTTGAAGAAGGATTTACATGAAATAAAGAAAGATGCAGCAGAGTTGAAAAGAGATTTGCAACATTCAATTGTGGAAAAGGCCGAAGACAGTAAAAAAGATACTGAGAAAAGGGAAAACACGTTAAAACAGGATGCCGAGGAAAGGGAAAACAGGTTAAAACAGGATGCTGAGAAAAGGGAAGGTAGATTATAAGCAGCAATAAAGAGTACTGCAGAAAAGTTGCAAGAACAAGAAGCACAGGCAGAAAAGATGGAAGAGACAATGAAGGAGTTAAAAGAAGAATTTAATAAGGTGCAACTCGAAAATAAACAAGAATTGCAAGCACAAATAAATAAAATTAGTGTCAAGTTAGAAAATTATAAGGATGAAGTTAAAAATGATGTGAGAAGGGAACGGAAGGAAGAAAACAAACAGATAGAGAAAGATTTTACACAAATCATAGAAGATAAGTTAATAAAGAATAACGAAGAATTGGAAGGAAAAATAGTGGGCATACAAAGACAGAATGAGGATGTGCATGAAAAAGTAAAACTGATTGATGAAAAGGTAGATTAAAACAGAGTTGAGATGCAAGGAGAAATTAATCACAACGTAAGGAAAGTTAATTTGTTAACAGAAAATAATTCAATAAAGCTTAAAGAGGTAGAAGATAGATTAAAAAGAATTCAAGATGGCACAGGAATTTTAAATGAAAATCAAAGAGGAAATTACATGGGAATACAAGCAGATATGTTACCAATTTTTGAAGGAAAATTAGGAGAACAACCGATGACCTATTTAGTTAAATTAGAAGACATAATGAAATCAGTATTGAATGAAAATAAAAGATTGCAAATAATGAACATAACCTGAAGAGGTCATGCAGATGTGTGGCATAATATTTACGGTCTGTGAGACCGAGCAAACACATGATGCACTATATTACTTAATGTGCCAGCGTTAGTTTACCGCCCATTTCACTACCTTCCTATATATTGCCATTGAAGATCCGTATGCAGTTTTGAGTTCGTGCTTGCAGTGGTTTAAAAGTTACCTATTTATAATTTCGGTTTCAGAGACCGAAGCGGGTATCCGAGTTGTTTTTATTTTTACCTTTGATATACGACCAATGTGAGGAGAAGGAAGTATTTTTTGCATTTTTAGTAACACTGTTATACTAAAACATTATTATAGTCATGGCAGATTTTATGAGAAAGAACAGGCTCGACTAGAACAGACGATGCGAGATATAATAGCGGAGGAGGATGTCGACAACGAGTTTTATGATGATGTGCCATCGTCTGACGAAGATAATTTATTGGAAACTAGGAAAATGAACAGTGACACTGAACAGGAAATATCTGATTAGGAAGACGTTAGTGAACAAGAAACTAATGCCATAAGATATCTTATTATTTTTATGGAGGTGGCAGAGGGGTGTCGGACTGCGAGACCGGTGCGGGTACTGATGTCTTAGAATTTTGAACGGGTACTGGAGGGTTAAATACACAAATTATGAAGAATTTAGAAAATTATTTATGGACCAATATTGGAGTAATGCACGTCAAGCTCAAGTGAGAACACAGTTCACAACTGCAAGATATTTTGAAAGAGATAGCACGCGGGAAATGTATGTTATACATAAATTTAATAAAGCGCAGCATCTGACACCAAAATTAGCCGAGGAAGAGATAATTCAACATTTATCTCGACATTTAGAAGGGGAAATAACAAGAGCTGTAGCGGTCCAAAATATTAAAACTATGAAAGATTTTCTAGAATTAGTTAGAAATTACGATATGGCTATTGGCAACAATAATAGAAATTATAACAGAAATGAAGGTCCCAGTTTTCAAAATTACAGTAAAAGAAAGTTCGATGATTTACAACAAAATAAATTTAATTTTGACTGAAATAATTATAATAATGTTAGAACGGGAGAAAGAAACTTCAATTATAACTATAATAAAAATTTGGATAGATGGAGGAACAACCAATACAATGAAAACAACATGAATAGGAATAAAAATAACTATATTAGACAATATAATGAGAGGTATTATGATAACAATAAACGTAAAAGATATCATGCAATGATTGATGACAGAAACAATGAAAAATCCAAGCAGGAGGAAAATAAAAATCAATATTCTCAAAGGCGGTACATAAACACATTATTCAGAAATATAAATGAAAGAGGAAGACGGATGCAGGAAAATCAGAGAGAAGAAACTGAGTCCGTTAAATAATCCGCAGTAGCGATAATTCAAGGGTCTCGCAACCCTCGACGATAATGGACTTCGACCACATTAACTGATTTGCTTCACTTGCACCCCTCAACGGCTAATGTTTACAACACGAAGAACATCAGGGATTTCCACAAACGGGACAGTTCCATTCCTTCAGAAGGCACCAACAGTTAACGAAACACACACAACTTATTCGAAAAACTGAAGCCGGACAATAATTTCTTTAAAGGGCTCTCCGCCAGCGGCGACAGCGGCGGCGACCGGAGGCGAAATCTCACACACGTGTTGTTTGGTTCAGAGACGGGCGGTGATTGAATCAGAAAATCGCGGGCAGTTCGACGGTGGCTTAGCGTCCGGAAATGCATTTCTTTTTAGCACATGCGAAAGCAGGACCCAAGCGGGAAAATTCCATTAAACTGATGCAATAACTGACTAAACAATTTATACGAAACTCGGGGAAGCACCGAGAGTTCCTTAACAACAATAAATTCTAAGAAGGCGACAATTCAGCACAAAGCATATGGAACAGATTGCGTCACCCCAACCGCTAGAAGAAAGTTCTAGAAGAACCAAAAGCTAAATAAGCGATTTACAGGGTGTGTATGGGAACAAGAATGAATTCTAAGAAATCTAGAAGCTAAAACTGTATTGCTTGCAGAACGGAACAAAGGGTAAATTCATAAATGAAATTCGGAGAATATAAATGGACTGCAGAGTGTTAGTAAACGACCTACGCGGAAATAACGTAATGATGGACTAAAATATTGAGTACACCACTGAATTACAAAGCTAACTACGTGAATCTTGAAAATGCTAGAATTTGACAAATTGTTCTAACAATGTTTAGTATAAAAGTTCTAGCTTGGTTCATAAAATGCTGATACATATTACAAAGTGCCACTAGCGCCGTGAATACCGAAACCGACTAATCTCGCCCAAAAGTTTTTCAGTTCTTTGCATTAATATTTCTCGCAAACTGGCACAGAAATCATCCTGGTAGGTTATGTCGTTCCCGAGACATAATGTTTACACCCCTCCGGCGGGACACCTTCATTAAACTGCATTTTTCGACTTTCCTTTAATATCAAAGCGACTGATGTCTACCCAAAAGTTATGCAGTTTCATGAGACCTTTCATATAATTTTTATTTGACCGGGATTGATTGAGCGGTTATGGTAAAAATTGCAAATTAATGAAAATTATCGGTTCCTAAAGTAATATTTCAGCATATCGCGCCGAAGTAAACATTCAATAACTTATTAAAGCAGCAAGTTGCAGAAATCATCTCATTAGATATAAATGTGCAAAACATTAAGTTTTTATAAATAACATAAGATACAATACACTTTATACTGAATTAATGCAACAGAAATTTTAAATTCAAGCCAAAGCCTACTTGGAGAAAAAAAAATTACCTATGCACTTTAAAAGAAATATATCGAATAGTGTGAGAGTCAGAAAATCAATATCTAAACAATGCCTTCAAAATCATTTAGCATAAAAATTTGCCTTACGAACTTTCCAAAAAAAAAATTTTTTTTCTAAATAATAAAGAGCGCAGGTAAAACTCAAAATCCAAATTTTCTTAAGTTAATTGGCATCGTGTTTCTTAATATAAAAGTAGGGTTGCCAGCTCCCATTTTGTGTTTTAGTGGATTTGATTAGAAAAAATGAAGGACCAAAGATGAAAATAAGGGACAACATGTTGTTTTCAATAAAATGCTCTGTTATGGTATCAGTAGCGACATTTATTAATAAAAAGAACAATTTTCATATGCAACGTATTGTAGTCGTTAATTGAAGCCAATAGTAGGTAAGTACTTAGTTATTTAATAATGAACAAAAGTATAAAATAACTATCATAAAAAAAATACAAAATTACTTCTTTTTGGCAGTATACTTGGTATTACTTTTTGCTGCTTTAAGAACTTCTTCGTTTTTTATAATGAAATTATAAAATTCTTTACATTGCATGTTGAAGTTCGATTTTATTTGTAGTTCCCCTTTTACTGTGTCAATATCTAACTTATTTCGGTTTTTGGTCCAAGTATTCGTACGCAAGGAAAAATCCTTTCGGCCTGGGCGTTAGACACTGGGATGGAAAATACGTATTGTATTATTTTTACCAGATTCTTGTTTTCTTCAGTTGATTTTAGAATCTGAACCCATTTTTCAAGAGCATTTTCACACTTCTGTTTTTCTATTATTTCCGTCAAGAGAGGCTTTAATATACAGAACTCTTCATACAACGCATCTAAATTAATATTAGGTAGGTATCTGTAGTTTTGATACAATATATGTTGCACAAATCCTGGTACTTAACTTCTTTCGTCAGTGTCAGTGGCTGCAAACAATGGAAATTAATATTTTCCGAAAAATCGAATTGCGATTCTATTTAGATATGTCAGCACATTTCGATACCACTCCAAAAATATAGTAGTGTATTTTTCAGCCTGAGAAGTGGACACTTTTCGAAGAGTTTTCTGGACTGCCATTCCAAAAAAGGCAGCTTCTATTCGTTGGTTTATCTTTTGTTTCAAAGTATCCATAATTCTGTATACGCCGAACATTAGCACATACCTATGTGCCTTCAAGTTGACGCACAACCCCCGCCACTCAACAGCCAAAATAGAGGACGAAGTATTGTCCTCTATTCTCGATTTCAAAATAAGGGACAAGATCCATCTTTGGGTCTGAAAATGGGGACGTCCGTTAAAATAAAGGACTTCTGACAACCCTATATAAAAGAGATCCCCATGCACATACTTGAAAAACGGACACCAATTTCCAATTGAAATGGACACTTTTATTTTCTCTTTGTAATTTGGGATTTTCAGTAAATTTTAATTTTAATCGAGGAATTCAGCAATTTTCAATTAAAAATTACAATCGTTGTTTGCGGTTTTTGCCATTACATTTGAAATTAAACTTTTTTGAATTTATATGTAGTCGATTAGTAATGATTTTTAATTTAAAAGTACCTATAGCTAAACGAAATTCTTTCTCCAGGCCGAGTGGTTTGGTATGAGAATCAGATCAGATGTAATACCATGAAAAACCAATAAGCCTTCAATAAAAATTCCCTAAAGCTGACGTTTCAATCAGCTGAAATTTGACAGATGCTCAAATCTGGCAATAACATTTCAGTAAATTTTGACATCTGTAAATATTTTTGTTGCTAAAAATAATGTCGGGCCCATCAGAAGACTCAAGTAGCGACTACGGTCAAGATTTAAACGCATCAGTCGAGTTGGAGTTGTTGGAAGAACTTTCTGGAGAGAGCAGTTCAAGCGTATCAGAAGATGGTATGTAACAGGCGATTTGTGGTCCAAACGTTTTACATACAAGATTTTCTCTTTACAGAAGAGCATGGGGAAGGTGACATAGAATTCGACACAAACATACCCACAACGCACAAGGTACCTTTAAGTTCTTAACTGTCAACATTTTTAAACACTTTTCCTTTAGTACTTAGGCAAGCTCAACAATGTAAGCGGATATACTTTATTCGATGATGGAGAGATCCTGTCACTCCTAGCCATTCACACGAACACGCTGGTGTTCCCAGGCTTCACCCTTCCGCTCGTCATGAACAGCCAGATTGAGCAGTCAATAATGCAAGACTTTATAAGTAAAAAAAACATATTTGCCCTTGTATGCGCAGAGTGAGTCATTTGTAAGTAGTGAATCAAAATACGTCTGAATCTATTACATTTTAAGTGAGATGGGAACACGTTTGTACAAATACGGTGTCATAATGGAAGTGTTCGAGTCGTTTTCAAAACAGGGCACTCTCTACCTGAAAGCCAGAGGGCGCCAGAGGTGTAAGATCATTCCTGGTAGGGAGATACGGCATCTTGGGGGTCGGCTGCAGCAAATTACTGTGAAAATTCTGGCCGAGCCTGACATTACGTCGCCCATTGGCGACACCCAGCTGCTTACGCTTAAGTCTAGGCGAAGCTGCTCGACTGAAGACTATAAGAGCCTAGTAAGGACGTATAAGTACCGAAGGTTAGAACACTTTATTCTAGCTGAAAGGCTACAAGTTTGATATCTGGTATTTTATAGGTACCATTTGGCTCAATTTCCAAATGCGACATGGATTTATGACCATAATGAGGTGTGTTACTACGTGAAATTGATCCTGGATCACTTGGTTCAGTTTTATTTTAAAGGTAGGTGCTTTTAAAAGGTGTTGATGTGATTTGAAGCTTGTGTTGACGCAGAAAACATACCGACGGACCCGGTTTCACTGTCTTATTGGTTTATACAAAACTTTCAATTGGTCCATGCTGAGCGACTACGACTTATGAAGCTTGATTCGACTTTGGAAAGACTTAAATTAGAGTTAAGCCTTTTACAAATGGTAACGATTGGATGTGAAGCTTTCTCTGGGACATTCATTTTGCGATTTTTAGGAAAGACTGATTTGTTGCGGCGTTTGCAAGGCAGAAATCGCCAACCAACGCGACGTTTTTGCCATGTCTAAAGACGGCGTGCAAAGCAACTACTGCAATCCAGGTGGACATGTGTACGAAACCGTCACCATCTCCGAAGCCAAGAACTACGACTTGATCGGCTCCCCTTCCAAGGAATTCAGTTGGTTTCCCGGGTGAGTGTTGAAAAATTCACATTAAAAGTTTTAATCGTCTCCTGTTCAGCTACTGGTGGACAATCATGCAATGTCGCCTGTGCAGAGGCCACATCGGCTGGAAATTTACCTCAAAACATCAACTCCCACATGCCTTTTACGGCCTTGCAAAGAGTGGCTTGGACATAAAAATTGTGACTAGTAAAGTGTCCACTGCATTTATAACTCATTAAGTTTTTGTCAGTGCTGTTTGTTGTCATTTGCTGTATTTCCATTAATGTCTGAGGAATGAGAAGCCGAGTATGATGAAAGCATACGACGAAGTGGAATAAATTGGTGCAATAATGAGCACTTTGAATTTCAGAGATATTTTCGTATGCCACAATTTGTAATGAGTAGACAATTTATTGTTGATTGTATGTTAAGGAATTAGAATAATACCGTAGTAGAAAGCAATAAAATATGTTGAGTAGCCCAGTTTTTTTCAAATTATAGTTTGTTACTGCAATTGGCCTTTACCATTTTAAAAAATGTAGGATACGTTTCAAGTTCTGGAAGTGCATTTTTTAAAGTTGATTTAAATATTTATTTGAATTGTTTATGTGTTAACATTGTAATGTCTTTGAACAAGATTATTAATATGTTTTTTACTTTAAAAGTCGTTATTTTATTATACTCAAAACCAGTGGTGCTTAAACTTTTTTATTTATAACCCCTTTTCCACTAGACAAATTTTTGGCGACCTTCTGATAGTTCAAAGTATATTTATTAATTGCACTATTTAAATCCAGTGCAATAGTGTATTATGATACTAGTGTATAAGTACGCCTTTAAAGTACGTGCGACGAGTTTAAGAGCACGACGCAAAGCGGAATGCTTTTAACGTCGCTAGTGCTTTAATGGCACTTTTACACGTGTATCATATGCTATTTTTTCTACGATTGTAACTGAAATATAAAAACTTAGTTTGGTGACACCTTTTCCATCACATTGTGTTGGATATTCTAGGTTATGTTGACATTCAAATTTACGGCAAAACGTGTTTTAATATAGTATTAAAACACGCCACCAATGGCAACATGCTAAAAAGACCTAATTCAGGCACTAATATTAAGAGTGCTACAAACGTCGCTTTTGACACTAGAAACTGCAAAAAGTTGTCATTTTGACACGATCGTAGAAAAAAGAATTATATTAGGAATTTTAACAAAATTGGAACCATGTAAATAACGAATTTGCATAAACTAAAGCAGGAAATTATTCGTAGAGAAACTATTTGGTAAAAAGAAAAGAAAGAACTTTTAAAAAGAGTGAATTAAATGGAACAGCAAGAAAGACGAAAATAAGGAAGAATATGATAACGGGAGCGGATGTAAAAAACAATAAGTTAAGAAAGGGAGTTGAAAAGCTTATGCAAGAAATAATAAACTCTATTCACTATAGTCCCGGATTGTCAATGTCAAAATTCAATTAAAAACAATCCTTTATATCATGGTTAATACTTGTAATAAGTCAAGCTATGGGTAACTAGAAACAATTAAGTTACTACTGTCAAAACTAAAAATTATAGGTTATATTTCGAACTGACTTAAGCAAAGATACATAGAAGTTGCCAGGTAACAAAAACGCCAATTTTAAAAATAACTCTTTTGCGTTGTCCAACTTAGTAGTAACAAAAAAACCAATAGAAATTCAACAGTGCTACCATAAAACGTCATTTTTGACAATCCGGTACTATAGTGAATAGAGTTTAAGTTTATAGACTGGTTTAGGTATCGAGAGATCCAAAAAAAACTGTTCCTCAGCGGGCTGTGGAAATTCAATGTATGAATAATATGTTGGTGACACTGTACGTCAATGTCAAATTCGAGGTTATCAGGTTAGGTTTTCCGTCAGTTATGACACAAAATGACGCAAATCCTAACCTGCTAACCTCGAATTTGACATTGACGTACACTGTCACCAATTCATATTCATATTCATACGTTGAATTTCCACAGCCCGCTGAGGAACAGTTTTTTTTTGGATCTCTCGATATTAATATGGAAGTCAAAGAAGCAAGTGTGGTGGCAGCAAGAGAAGATAAAAAATCATAGTAGCAAAACAAGCAATTAGGCGATGAAAAAATTAATTAAGGAGAACAAACAAAAACTTAAGGGAACAACGGTAGGTATACATAGAGAATGGACTGACTTGGAAAGTAAGGAAAATACAAGCAGCTATTAAAGGATGAACATGAAAAAGGAAAAAGGACTAAGATTGGTTTCTAGATATTAATAATAGAGGGAAGATTTACATATGGAATAGAACAGGAACCAACATAAGTTTGATGAAAATTCAAAAAACTAATGGAGCAAAATAAAAATATAAAGGCGTGTTACGGTATTGTAGCCTGTACTGGCTGTTTTAATTTAATTTAGAAGGTTAATGAGATGCTACAAATTGCCAGGCTGGTACTGGCTCCATACAGCTCAGATTGCCAAAGGTATCATTCTTACACTCAAGTTTTGTAACACAGTAAAGCACTCAGAATAACTTTATAAGCGTATAATTTCGTTAACTACTAATACATACAATTATATTTAATTCATAAGACAAAATAAAATGTAATGTTTATAATAAAAATAAATCTGGTACTCTTCGGCTAAGGTAGCGGTCCGTTGTCACAAGGCGGTGCTAGTGATTATTGGACCACCCTCGGTTCATACTCGATCTTTTGAGCAGCCGTTAATAAGTACACCGTGCCGACCAATTATAAAAAGGAGGTGGAGTTTAGTGATGGCGCCAAATTGGACATGACACAAAATTAAAACTTTATAGTGGTTAACCGGGGTTTCAGAGATAAATTATTTTTGGACAGAACAACGTTTGCCGGGAGGAGACGGGACGGAACGGGACGCAACTTGGCGGCAATTGATTTGAAACACGAGGGAGTAAATAAGACGTGGGCACCTGTTGCTTAAAATAATTGCGATAATAGAACACTGGCCTACGCCCGCAAACTATTTGAAAGTGTACAGATACGTACTTAGCTCAAATTGCTCAGAAGATTTAAGTTCTATCAGCCGACCCAGGCTAGTAAAAGGACATCGCAAATGGTTAATAAAAAACAAGAACCACGAAATCAAAGGAAACAAAAGTGCTCAAGACACAGAATAAAAATTGGCACGTGAAACATTAGCACCATGTTGCAATCAGGGAAAATGAGTGAGATAACCAACGAATTTAAATAACGTAAAATAGATGTAGCACTGTTGCACAATGGAGATGAACAACAAGGAAAAATGGCGTAGGATTTATTCTATTATACAAGATACAAAAAAATACGCTATAGTTCCAATTTATAAATGGGAAGCTAGCACTAATAAGAGTTAAAGGAAAGCAAACGCAACATATGTTAACGTATATGCTTCAACAGAAAATACGCTAGATTTCGAAAAAGACAAATTTTACGATGAATTAGAAAAGATAATACAAAATCCCAAACATAATACAATAATAATCCTAGGAACTTTAAGGATCAAGTAGGAAAAGAAGAGTGCACAAAGGAAGTAGTAGACAAGAATACCATCTACGATATTACCAATGACAATGGTCAAATGGATAAAAGATGAACGAGTTCGTAGAAGAGATCAAGAATTTAAGATAAACAGTACGAGAGGAGCTACAGGTGATAAAAGTACCGATAGCTGAACTACAGAGGTACTTAAATGAACTAAAGGAACTGAAAGAAGAAGTAAGGCAAAGAAATGAAAAAATTGACAGGGAAAGAAAGGTTCTCTATCAAGAACTAAGGAAGCTGGAAAAAAAAGATAACAAACAAAAACAGAACCACACAGAAAAAGAATAAAAGAACAACGTACACGAAAGAAGAACTTTTGGATCTACAAGAAACGGAAGCTAACAGGAAAGAGCCAAATAGTTATATAATAAAAATAAGAAAACTTAAAATCCAAGCAAACAGGAAGAGAGGGATAAATAGGGGAAGAAAAAGTCCCATATGGAAAATTGGAACATGGAATGTAAGAGAAATAAGAGGGAAAGAAAAAGAACTAGGACAAGAATTTGCAAAATCAGATTTAGAATTAATCGGGATAACTGAAACGAAGAAAAAAGGGAAAGGAATAGAAAAAATAGATGAAGAAAACCTCCTGTTTTATAGCGGCGTTAGCATAAACAAAAGAGCAGCGGAAGGAGTGGGGTGCATAATAAATAAAAACAACGCAAAAAATATTGTAAAATGGGAATTCTGCTCAGAAAGAATAATGACACTGGAAATTAAAGTAACAACGAACCATATGGTGACAGTAATAATTGCGTATGGACCATGTGAAAGTAATAAGTTAGAAGATAAAAACGGGTTCTGGGAGATGTTAGAAAAAGAAATTGAGAATAGCAGAAATGAAGTTGTAGTTTTGGGAGACCTAAATAGCAGAGTGGGGAATAACGCACAGAAATATAAAAATGTGATAGGCCCGTTTGGAGAAAATGTCAAAAATGAAAATGGACAGAGGCTAATCGAGTTTTGTATCGATAACGAGATGATAGTGGCAAACACGTTTTACAAACACAAAGAAATACACAAATTCACGAGAAGAGAACCAATGAACAACGAAAAATCAATCATTGATTATGTTCTGGTACAGGGTAGCAACAAATGGAAGGTTAAAGATGTGAGAGTGAGAAGAGCGAGGGAAATAGGAAGTGACCACTTCCTACTGGTGGCTGAAATGAAAAGACAAGAAGAAAATGAGAAAATCAACATTGAGGAACAAAAACCTAGAAGAGAAATAAACACAGAGAAATTAAGAAGAAAGGAGTTACAAAACAGATTTAGGGACGAAGTCCAACGATTAAGCATAACAATGAGAGACAACCAAGAAATAGAAATAGAAAAAGATTGGACAGACTTCAAAGGAATGATTCTCAAGGCAGCAGAGAAAGTGCGCGGAACACCCAGACGAAAAAATCAAAAACAAACCAGCTGGTGGAACGAAAGTGTTAAAAAAGAAGTGCATAAAAATAAACTGCTTTGGAACAAATACCTAAAGAGCAACAAAACAGAAGATTATGAAAGATATAAAGAACAAAGGAAGATAACAAAATTACTAGTAGCTCAAGCAAAATCACTGGAATGGGAACGTTTTGGAATAGATACCGAAGCAAACTTTAGGGAAAACCAGAAACGATTCTACAAAATATTTAAAGGATTTAGGCAAGGCAGAAGGAACCCGCTACACTATATCAAGGACAAAGCGGGCGAGATAATCACCAACGGAAAACACATAATGGAAAAATGGAAAGAACACTTTCAGGAACTGCTGGGAGGTACACCAAAACAAACTGCAAAAAACCAAACGAAGAAGACCAAAAATGGGAACAGATAGAGCGAGAGGAAGGAGAACACCAAGAAGAGATAAGCTTGAAGGAAGTGGTAGAAGCAGTGCAAGGAATAAAAATGTACAAAGCAGCGGAGCACGACAAAATAAAACCCGAAATGTTGAAATACATGGTAGAGGCTGGGATGTATCACCTGCACAGGATAATACAACAAACTTGGAAGAAAAATAAAATCCCCAAAGACTGGGAAGTGGCAATTATTCATCCGATATTTAAGAAGGGAGACAGTAGGAGATGCGAAAATTGTAGAGGGATCTTGCTCCTCAGCGTGCCGGGAAAAATCTATGAAAGAATATTAGAACAGAAAGTGAGAAAAATTATAGAGCCAAAGTTAAAAGAGTCTCAGAACGGATTCAGAAAAGGAAGAAGTCCGCAGGATGCAATATTCGGACTTAAGCAAATAATAGAGAAAACCATAACATATGATAAAGGGCTCTATGTATGCTTTGTGGACTTGGATAAAGCATTCGACACTGTACCAAGGGAACAAGTATGGGAAGCGCTAAAAAAGTACGGAGTGAGAGGCAGACTAATAGGAGCTATCAGGGGCTTGTACAAAAAGACAAGAAATTATGTAAGAGCCGAAAGTGAAAGTTCAACAATATTCATAACGCACGAAGGAGTGAGACAAGGAGGAATACTGAGCCCTCTTCTATTCATCACCCTGGTGGATGATATAACAAGAGAAATAGAAAGAAAAATAGAATACCAGATAGGGTTTAAAAACATGGAAAGGGTACGAGTTTCAGAATTTATGTTTGCGGATGATATAGCCATATTACCAAACTCAGAAAGAAAGCTACAGAGAGCAGTAGAGTGCTGGAATCGAGCAATTGCTGAAAGAAACATGAAAATAAATACAGAAAAAACAGTAGTGATGATGGTAGCAAGAAAACCGAGAAACATTCGCATTACTATAAACAATGAAGAACTGAAGCAAGTGGAAGAATGCCGGAACCTGGGAACAACGGTGAGTAGGAATGGAAAACAGGAACAAGAAATCAACAACAGAATACAAACAGCAATGAAGGTATATTTCGCCATAAAAAAGCAATAATTGCCAAAAAAGAGATATCAAAAAAGGCAAAAATTAGAGTGTATAATGCAATACTTATCCCAACCCTAACATACAGCAGCGAGACATGGACACTGAATACGAGATTACAGATGCAACTACAAGCATATGAGATGAAATTCCTAAGAAGGATTGAGGGAGTAACAAAGAGAGACAAAATAAGAAACAGAAGTTAGGAGAATACTAAAAACCAAGCCATTGGAACAGAAAATTGAAGCAAACCAGTTGAGATGGCTCGGACACCTATTCAGAAAAAACAGCGAGAACATACTAAGGAGAGTATGGGAAGCCAAGCCGGAGGGAAGAAGACCTAGGGGAAGACCAATCACATCATGGAATAAAAGAATGGCGGAAATATTAAAAGACAGAGGAATAAACTGGAAAGAAGCAAAGGAACTAGCGGGCGATAGAAAGAAGTGGAAGAAATTCTGTGCAGGAGTTAGGAGTTAGTGGTGCAGAATATGTAAAAATAAGAGTGTAGAGTAAAAAGTGTTAAAATAAGTAGTGGACAGTTTAAAGTAAGTGAAACCTCGACACCGTATTACGGTATAAGAGGATGGGAGAAGAAGAATAAAAGATAATACAAAATCCCAAACATAATACAATAATAATCCTAGGAACTTTAAGGATCAAGTAGGAAAAGAAGAGTGCACAAAGGAAGTAGTAGACAAGAATACAATCTACGATATTACCAATGACAATGGCCACAGATTATGCAATTGTGCAACATAGATTAATATGTTTAGAACAAGCACAAAATTCAAACATATTCAAGCACAAAGTAAAGTGGATACATCCTAGAACTAAAAAGTCTGTAAAGGGCTTTACTCAGGACTCCCCACGCAATTGGAGGTTGTGACACTAAATTTAAAGAATCAAAGAAAACTAGGAGGAAAAATATCTTCACGCTTCTAATAATTCTGAGACACTCCATCGAAAAGATGTTCTTACGCGTACTCAAATCCCTATGAACAGGTAGGTTATGTGACTAGAAATGCATTTGTCAACCCTTCCCAAACCTACTCTCAGAAGTACTTCCAGTACATCATGAGAAAACAGACTCAATCTATCCTCAAACACAACTGACTCTCCTATAAAGAATAACCTAAAAAAATATCATTGACTTTTATAACCCTGTCAGGACATTTTTAGTTTGGTACGAACGCACGGCTAATTAGCGTATTTTCTAAATTACGGCTCCACTTGTATATGGGGTTTTCGTATTATTCCGCCTGTATTTGAGCATATAGAGTTATGTGCGAGCATTTATTAGCTTTCTAGCGTACACAGCTGTGTTATTCCGCTTGCCGCCAACGGTTCTAAAACGTCTTCATTCAGCGTATCTCGATTTCAGATTGTTGTCGCGCTAGAATACAAATATTCTGTAACGTTCCGTGACGTGAATTTAAGAAGCAACGGCCATGGGTGTGAGAGAGCAAGCTATCTTGTACAGCTCAGTTGCCCCGCTTCTTTATCGATCGCGCTCTATCTGGCGCTGCATCTTGAGGTCAGTTGGCATCCGGCATTCGAAGGCACCAGTCAGTTTCTGAGGTGTGCGGCCCGCAGTGTCTCCCCTTCGGGGTTGGCATCCACGTGACGCTTGCGAGGGTGTTTAACGCCTTGTGCTGTTCTGTCTGTGTGCGAATGCCATGGTTTTAATCATTATTAGGACTCCCGTCGTTTCAAGAAATTTGAGCGTGCGTTACGCATCTTGCTGCGTGAGAGTGAGTGACCCTTTGTGGGTGTCAATTACCGTAAGCCTTTTGAGTCTCCAATTTTCCGCGGAGTAGCAGACTCCTATATTTCGCGTCGATTAGACGGATTTTTTTGTTGGGGACTCATTAGCAGTGTTGTGTTGGCGAAGCTGTCATGTTACTTGTCTTCTGTGCGAAATTCGCATTATGTCTCGTATGAGAGGATAAATTCCCCATGTGTTTAGCTTCCCCAGCCCGTTTAGTTGTTTGCAGTATTTTTTTCCGTTTCGCCACCTGCAGTATCTGGGTATCGTAGCCGTCACAGCAGCTTAGGACATCGGTTGCCCCACAGCCAAACTCCTTACAGGTATCGTTTGTATTGCTTTCATTTACAGTCAGTTGACCGGGTTATTGATTAACTTTATACAGTAGCCTTTGTCCTGTTTCGCAACCGCTACTTAATAGAGTTTTCCCGTTGTCGATTATGTAAGTCAGTGATACAGCTTTAGTAACAAAACGTGTAAGTCGGCGATTATATTTGTTTGCTGCTTTCCCTTGACAACGGAACTTAATATTATTATTAAGTTACTTAATATTATTATTAAGTTCCTAGGAGAATATAATTCATGTGTCACGTAACGCAATTTCAACCAATGAGGGGCATGCAAATGCTTAGTTACACATTATCACAGCGGTAGTAATTTATTTTCGTAATTGTTTTTACGGGTGATCATAAATGGTTGTGATTTTTTTCTTAGGTTGGCACTGTTAATGTTGGAGACACTGCTGTCAATTTTAAGTCCGTGTCAAATTCGACGTTAGCAGGTTAGGTTTTGTGTCAGTTTGTGTCAAAACTGACGGAAAATCTAACCTGCTAACCTCGAATTTGACACAGACTTAAAATTGACAGCAGGGTAACCAACATTAACAGTGCCAACCTAAGAACAAAAAGTAAATATTTGATATTTTGCATTTCATTCAATATATTCTCTTTCCAAATATAATTCGTGTAATGATTAATGATCGATAATTTTTTACTCGTTAAAATCGAAACAGCAAATTTAACTCGTGCTACGCACTCGTTAAATTTAGGTTCCGGTTTTAACTCGGAAAAAAAATCATCGATAATAATCATTCCACTTGTTATATTACAACTGATAATATACCCCTGGACAAAATTAACGCATCACAAAAATGATATTCTGAAAACTAAATTTTTTTATATTATTATAAATGTTAGAGCTTTGCAAAAAGGAGTATTATTAAAGGATTAGCAGAGATTTATTGTGCATTTGAGGAAAAACAGGAAAACTTTACAACTTATAATATAAAAAATTTAGTTTTCAGAATATTTCTTTTGTGATGTGTCAATTTTGTCCAGGAGTATATAATTAACAGCGCAAGATGCAGACCTAAACGTTTTGTTTATAATTCTAAGTGTTTATGTGACATGTGACACTCACAGGTAACACGACTCACAAAAATTAATCCTGGTGACAGGTGACAAACCAAACGATTTTTTTAAATCTAGGAAAATTTCGATAAGTAGCGGAAAAACTATAATAAGATAACTCGGAATGTATCGCCTATTTAACATTTTCGGCAGGCAACAAGCCGCAGCTGCGCCTTGGCTTGTACTTGCCTACCTGAAATGTTAATAGGTCCTTACATTCCTTGTTACTTAAATAGCTATTTTCTACGACCACCACTAAAATTAGGCCTTTTAGCACTAGATTTTTTCTCTAAAAGTGACGTTTTATAATTTAGCGTGTTTAAAATGAGATCAGCTGTTTACTTTTAGCACATGTGTTGTAAAGTGAAGTGAGGTTATAAAACTACAATTTCGAACTGGAAGTGAGGTTGTAAAGTTATTCTAGTTACTTCTTGCGTTAGAGGTAAAGTGTTTTTAAATAAGTAAAGCGTCATATAATGAATAAAGTGAGATGTGTACTATTAAAATTATCTTTGATAACTGACTTTGACAGTAGTGGCTCCAGAAACATTCACCTGCGCGTCAAGGCTATCTCTTTATTATGACATAAATTATAACTGTCATAAATGCAAACCTTTGTTAAATCGACATTTATGGATTAGTACTAGAACATTTAGGGCCGGTTGCAGAAAGCAATGTTAAGTCTGGTGTTAGCTAACGCGACGTTAAAGTCAACAAAAACGAATCAAATATCAAATGCTTATGGTAACTAATACATTAGTAAACAAAATTTGATGCGATTTTGTTCACTTTGACTCGACGTTAGCTAACACCAGACTTAACATTGCTTTCTGCAACCGGCCCTTAAGGTCGTAGAAAAAATATTGTATGCAGAATCGTGATAAAAGTGTTATTGCACTCGGGGCCGGTTGCAGAAAGCAATGTTAAGTCTGGTGTTAGCTAACGTCGCGTCAAAGTGAACAAAATCGCATCAAATTTTGTTTACTAATGTATTAGTTATCATAAGCATTTGAGATTTGATTCGTTTTTGTTCACTTTGACGTCGCTTCAGCTAACACCATACTTAACGTTGCTTTCTGCAACCGGCCCTCGATATGTTAAACTCAGCCTTCGGTTTCGTTTCATAATTTTCATGTCTCGTGCATAAACATCAACTTTTAGCACTTGTTGCACAAATAGCTATTAATATCGCCTTTATTACCGCTATTTGCTTATAGTTCACTGTTCATACCGTTTGTCAGAATTAATGTCAATTTTACCGAATTATTACAATAATTTTAAGACGTTGCGCAATTTACCGAACTGCCGTATCTATCTTTTTACTTACTTGTGCCTTTTTCTACCTATTCAAATATTTTGGTCAATACATGTTATGTTAATTTAACTGTGGTTTCCTTTGTTATTGTGTATGCGATTTGTGCGTTTAAATTTTACAGTTGTAAGAGGTGTTTGGCCAGTTGACCAAGTGGATTTTAAAAAGGTAGGTTCGATGGTGCTGAAACGGTTCGCTGTCCAGTTTACTGTCAAGTTTAAAGTCTTAAGGTGCACTCGTCATATGCTTCCCTGTTCCTCAGTGAGTTTACCGGTGCATTCTCGTTTATCGTGATGTAATTGTGGTGGCGCCTAATCAATTTAGATCTGATTACCGTTCATTAGGCCATTGCTCTGGTGTTATCTCGTGTTGGACCACCCCACGTTCCACTGAGCCTAGTCGGTGCCTCTTGTTATGGGTTGGGCAGCGGTCCTACGTGAGTTACTTCCCCGATGTTGTGAGTATTGTACGCGGTAGTCGTCTAGATTTTTTGTGGCTTTTCGTAAATGCCGTTATGAGCTGGCGCGTTGTCATAAATGTCGTTTTAGCCCGTAACAACCCATCTCTTTCCTCAAATTAAAACCTACCTAATTACCTACGTTCGCCTTAATATTCTTACACCCGTATGCTTAATATGTTGGTAGCACTGTACGTCTATGTCAAATTCGAGATTAGCAGGTTAGGTTTTCCGTCAGTTTTGACTGCTAACATCGAATTTTACATAGACGTACAGTGTCAGCAACATACTATTCATAACGAAACTCCGGCGAACCGCTGGCGAACGACTATGCATACGGGTGTTAATGGCTCATAAAACAATTCAAAACTTAACAATCCTAAACTGGAATGCAAACTAATTCAACGTTCAATCTTCATAGCATTTCAAGCTAGACATTGTGTTGACATTGCATACATCTCAGAAACCCATTTAACAGCAGATGATACTTTGAATAGCTAGGTTATCAGATTTATAGAAGTGCAAAGTAAGTAGTAGGTATAAACCTATATACCCATAAACAACCAAATAGAAAACTTACCAATCAAGACGTGTAAGCACTTTTAAATACTGATGAACCTATTGTGGTAGTAGGAGATTTAAATAGTAAAAACAAGCTTTGGGGGTGCCGTACCAACAATCCTGCACTGGAGTCGATCTGCACATTATCCGTATTAAGCACATCACCGGCCCGATCTTTTAGATATTGTGCTACAAAAAATATCAGAAGCAGAGCTACCAAACGCCTACTGAAGAAATGGACTGTGATTATCTGCCAGTGCTTGTTAAATTTCTAAGCATAATTAATTGAAAAAACATGCTATTCCTAAACTTATTAATGGCAAAGTTGACTGGAAAAGTTTCAAAGAAATTCTTGACAGAGATATTAAACATCCACTTCATCTTGAAACTTTAAATGGTATATATTAGGCGGTTGATCATTATACAACCTGTATACAAGCAAGTGTCCAACAAGCAACCTACGTCATCAAAAGGAGGAAGCCAGGAAATCCTTACATACCGCCAAAGTATATAGGTAATAGAAATAAAACAAAAAAGCAAATTACGACGAGAGTGGCATTGAACCCGAAATCCAACTGTAAAAAATCGCTTAAACAATGTGACTCGCCGAATTGCCAAAACGCTTGATAGTTACAGATTTATAACCTACCAAAAGTTATAGAAAATTTATAACTCTGCGATCAAGACATGTGGAAGGCTACCAGAAGAATCACTCGCGCACACCAGCATATTCCACCAATATCAACAAACAACTCAACACATTATAACGATGAACATTTTTGCTGATTATTTAGAGCGACATTTACACCTCCAGCAAAAGGAGTCACTTGCTTGGTAGTTAATCACATTGTGACACACTTGCCAATTCGAAATCAAATACAGCTAACATCTACTGAAATAAGGGAGCTTATAGGTGATTTACTACCAAAATATAAATCACCTGGATGTGATCTTATTACAAATGTAATCTTCAAGCAGCTTACCAAAAAAGTACTCATGTTTTGGCCACACTATACATTGCTTCTTTCCGAGTTGGATATTTTCCTAAATCATGGAAACATGCAATAGTTGTTGTCTTGCCCAAACCTGGCAAAGATAAGAAGAAAGATGATAGCTATCGACCGATTAGCCTCTTAAACACCTTGGCAAAAATCTTTGAGAGAATAATCTACAGTAAGTTAAACGAACACATACAAGCAGCAAATCTTCTTCCACTCTTTGAGTTTGTATTTAAATGTATCTGACGGCCCGCTCTTAACCATTCTACTTGTCATCAGTTGCAACGAATTGTGGAAATCATAGAGACTGAGCTTGAAAATAAGAAATACACTACTGTAGAATTTCTAGATACAGCCAAAGCCTTTGATAAGGTTTGGTTGGAAGGTCTCAAATATAATAGTTATTTAGACCACAAGTGTTAAAAGTGCAACTTTTTTTCACAAGTGTAAAGGATTATTAAATGAAGGGCAGCCGAGTTTAATATTCCACACGCGTGAAAAATAAGCAGGCTACACGAGTTGTCTATAAGATTTTTTAAAATTTCATTAAATATTCAAATCCAAGCCTATTTTGTATACAATTTTTGTTTGTTTGTTAATGGACCAGGTCTAGGCATGCAGAGTACCAGGCACCTTAAATTTCATTTGCCTTCATTTTAGTCAAGTGCGTTGGTCAGATCTGATAACTAAGGAAACGTCTATTTAAAATCGTTCATTCCTAAATTAAAAGAAAAGTGTCACTTTTTTTCACTGAGTGAAAAAAAGTGGCACTTCACATACTGTTTATGCTCCAAAACATAATTTTAACTTTTAAATTAAATATGCATACATTTCGTAAACTAACTATTACATGCGGAAATGCATAACAAAGCTGTCACCATTGCTCGAATTACCCGGTAAACAAACTGCAATTATGCAGACTTGCTATCACTCTTTGTTATAAAATTAAACACGCAAGTGCAAATGCGAGTTGAACTAGGGCAAATAAAGTAAACCTTGTAATTTACGTCGTAGTTTTATGTATATAAATAGGAAATTTCTAGTCAATAAATTAATACAGGTTGACATTTGTTTCTGTATTCACGAACCTGTACTCCAACGGATCAAAGTCTACTAAATGATATTGTGTGAGACAGCACAAGACCGTTGGTTTGCACCCCTTTTTAATTCCTGCACCCCTAAGACATATCCTGTAATTGTCCAAATTATAAATCATACAGTCCACTATAAGCTCCACCCTGAACATTTGGTCCTTCGAGCCTTTAAACGTTCCTGCCCCTAGCATTTGGTTCATTAATCCCTTGTGCCAGCCCTCTACGAACAAGACCGTTACGATGGCGCAGCGACGGGAGATTTGCAAAGCCCAAGAAGACTTAGCAGAATCCATTCGCAGGCAGATTGTCAATGTGATGAAGGACGGCCCATCAAGAAAAAATGCAGCATATCTCACCGCTCGCAGATCCACCCTAAAACAACTTTGGGAAGAATTTGAGGCCAACCACTCCGACTTGGCGAAGGAAGTCGAGGAAGAACACCCTTATTTTAAAAACAACTTTTTTCAGCAAACCAAAGACGTTTACAATGAAGGGGTTGCCCTTCTCGACAAGTACGAAGAAAATCTAGCCACACTAGGAGGAAGTTTACAGCAGCCAGCAGAGCCAAAAGAGGACACGACCACAGTTGCTGACAAGGAGGGAGAGTCTCGAATAAAAAGGCTACAGATGAATTCACTCCAAAGCGACATTCAGGAAGGCTGGAATAGGTTGAATGAGGAATGCAGTAAAAGGTATTGCGAATACAACATTAAGAATTTCAAGGATGATTGGGATGACATCAGAGCTCTAAACGAGGAGATACTATCCCACGGTAGCTACGACGACAAGGAGTTCCATGAGACCAAGAAGATGGTCAACGAAATAATTGTGGTCCTGTACCAACACATCCAGGATCGAGAGGTTCAAAGCAGCAGCAGCTTTCCAAGACCACGGCGGACCCTAAGAATACGGTGTTCGCTGATCCACTATTCCATAAACCTGGACCAATAGACGTTATCCTAGGAGCAGACATCTACAAGAAAATAATTGTGGAAGGAGTACAAAAATTCAACGGAGGCCTGTTAGCTCAAAGCACGGAACTTGGATGGATCATCTCGTGGAATGCAACAGCACCATCAGTAGAAAGGAAAATTCCTAGCATGGCCACATGTGCTGCAGAAGATAACCAACTCACAACATTTTGGGAAATTGAAGCAGTACCAGAAAAGGTGATGTTCAATGAAGACAAAGAATGCGAAGAATTTTACAATTGCATACACCAGAGAAATGCTGATAGTACATATACTGTAAAAATTCTACTCAAGGAACCAATAGAAAAGCTTGGGGATTCGAGAAAAAAGGCAATCGCACGGTTCCTTCAACTAGAGAAACGGTTAGAAAAAAATAAAGTTTTAGGTAAAGAATACAAAACATTCATGAAGGAATACTTAGAACTGGGACATATGAAACACGTTCAACCAGGAGCCAATACACGACAAGCCTACTTCATCCCTTATCAAGCGATAGTAAAGGAAGACAGCACAACCACGAAGTTAAGGGTAGTCTTTGATGCCTCATCGAAGACCACTACTGGACTCAGCTTAAACCAGCTAATGACTGCTGGACCAAGATTGCAACAAGATTTGAAGCATATTCTGCTGAGGTGGAGGAAACACAAGTCTGTATTTTTAGCAGATATTGAAAAGATGTATCGTCAGATCAAGATAGCCGAAGGAGATCATGACTTCCAAAGGATAGTATGGCGGTTTTCTCCAGACAAGCCTATTCAAGAGTTTAAACTTACCACTGTAACTTACGGAACAACAGCAGCACCATACCTGACAATCCGTACCCTGTTGGAGCTAGCTGAAGATGAAAGACAAATATACTCAATGACTGCAGAAATAGCAACCAAGGACTTCTACGTGGATGATTTAATGTCGGAAACCGACTCCATAAAAGAAGCAACGCATCTCCAAGTAAATCTAATCAATATGTTAAAAAGTGGAAGGTTTACCCTTAGAAAATGAGCAAGCAACAGCGCAGCGCTTGTTGAAGAATTTCCAGATAACTTACAGGACAAGAACTTACTAGAGATCGACGAAGGGGAAACAAGAAAAACCTTGGAAGTACACTGGAGTCTGAGGGCAGATGAATTTAAGTTTCGGGTCAGTTTTCGAGCCGATACAAATCCTACAAAGAGGATAATATTATCAGAAATATCCCGCTTGTTTGACCCATTAGGATGGTTAGCTCCGATTGTAATAATGGCCAAATTACTAATTCAACACCTTTGGTTACAACAGCAATCATGGATTCAGCCAGTGTCCACAAAAATAATCAACGAGTGGAAGCAATTTCAAGAAGAATTACCATTGGTTGAAGACATAACCATTCCTAGATAGTTAGGGTACCACAGCCGCATCCGGGAAATGGAGCTGCATGCTTTCTGTGATGCGTCGGAAAAAGCTTACGGGGCTGTAATTTACAGCAGAGTAATCTCTCAAGATGAACGCATTCAAATAGCTCTGTTGACAGCCAAGTCAAAGGTTGCACCTATAAAGATGAAGAAAACGTTGCCAAGACTGGAATTATGTGCGACAACGTTAGCAGCAAAAATGTTGAGTCAATCTATTAGTGCTCTGGACATCCCCAGCATCTCCATCTTTGCGTGGTTCAGATTCCATGATAACCTTATCCTGGATAAGAGCAGGCCCGGAGAAATGGAAACCATTTGTTGCAAATCGGGTAACAAAAATATTGGAAGTAACGCCCAGTGGAAATTGGTATCATCTGCGTTCAGAGGACAATCTAGCAGATGCTGTATCCCCAGGGCTCGCTCCTGTCAAACTACAGCATCATATATTGTGGTGGAACGACCCGAAATGGTTACAAAGTAATCCTTTGCCACTTACGGAAACAAAAACTCCCATAACAGCTACAGAAGAAGCAAAAATTCACCAAGTCCAAGCGTTTATCGCCTCAAAAGAAGATTTGGACATCTTATCCAAATACTCGTCATTGCAGAAGTTACTGCGAGTCACTGCATACTGTAACAGGTTTGTTCAAAAATGTAGAAGACAACCGTGTCCAACCGAATACCCTATGGCAGCTGGTCGACTGAGATGCAAACTTTGAAGAGAAACATCTCAGTTGACACAAAAAGTTTCTTAGCACCGTTACGACCATTCGTCGATGATGAAGAAACTCTTAGCGTGGGAGGAAAACTTCAAAATTTGATGTTGCCATATAATGAGAAACATCCCATTCTCATTCCCCATAACAGTCATGTAGCCCAACTCAAAGTGAGAGACGTCCATCAGAAACTGCTACATGGCGGAAGTGTGTATGAGTGTGTATGTAGTTATGTTAAATTAACGTAAAAGAATCTTCAGCGCCATAACTTTAAAGAATTAAAAGAACGCATAAAGAAGAGTAATATTTATTTCTTACATATACATTAGACTAATTTATTGTAGTACCAACAGATAACGAAATATGTAACGCACAGGCACAAAATGCAGAATAAAATAACGCTTAAAACGACCGTGGAAACACAAGAGGAGCTGTCGGGGGGTTGAAGCAGCATCTTCAAAACATCAGGCTTGGTCTTCACTAAAATGGTTTGCCAATTAGTGTCTACTGTATAGGCGAGAACAATTGTATTTGATCTTGAACGTAAAAACACCATCTTTCGTAAAGTTTTTCACAGGCAATTTAAAAACGGGAAGAGTTGCCAACGAACTGGTATCCATTTTACCCCACGTAACGTTGTGCACACCATCGTTGTAAGCAAGAGACGCCGAACTGCAATGTGGTGGTTGAAGCACGTAGACGACACCATCATAAACGGCCGCGAGAGCGACTAAAAATTTGAGGGGCACCATGTAGAGCGTACTGTAACGATTCGGCTGACAGTTATTTGCCCCAATGCCTCGATTATACTAGAAATTCCAGAGACGGCTGCCGGCGCGTGAATCATAGGCTGCCGACGGGCGGCCTTGAACGCAGGTGTACGTTGGTGAATCATTTTCCAGTCGATGCTAGAGCAGCCCTGACGCGACACGTCACTGTTGCCGGAAATTCTGGAGGCTTCTGGAAGAAAATTACCGGCGTGATATAAGCGGGCGGAGTTCGCCCCCAAGTCAGTTCTGAAATAATTCTGCGGCAGTTAGAACTCACGTCGAGGCTTGTTGGAAGCCCCCATATAAATAAAACCGCGTGTACATAATCTCTCGGGAAGTAATAATAAGTAAATAAATATATAATCGTTAGCGTTTAAGAGTGATATAAATAAATGTGCTAATCCGTACGTAATAGAAATAAATAATAATAGTTGTTAGAAATACGTGTACCGATAGTCGTTAGTGCTTGAATTAATTTGTAATCTGCTTGATAATTCTCGCATGTGCTTGTAAACAATAATCGTAGTAATTCATTGTGTAAATAAATATTTGAACCCATGTTTGTCGTATAATTTTAAATAGCCCGAACGTTAAGAACGTAACAGTACGAATAAAACTAATGCACTGGCGATCTTTTGCGACAACAACAGCAACCTTTGTTGGTAAGCGCCCCTCCACCAACAACGTCGATACCACCGCCATCTCCGAAAGTATTTAACTCTTCGAAAAGTGTCATGGTGTTTAGTAATAGGCGCAGTTCGTAAGGCGCGAATGTAATTTGCATATTTGCAATTTTTAGACCAGCGGAGATGTTCAGAGAGGGGTTCGTCATGTGGCTCCCAGTTATGAATTCTAATTCCGCAGTAAAAACATTGCACACCATCTTCACTGTTTTTATATGAAAGAAACCAACTCTGGTCAGCGATTCTGGACTTTAAACTCCAGTCCAAGTATTGAAGGAGTCTAATCGTTCCAAAAAGCTTTGGAAATGCATTTCACGATCGTCGACGCACATGACTGTAGAAAGTGGAGCAACTGACTAACAGCGAATTAGGTATTAGGGTCCTATATATACCACAACCACAAAAAAAAGCAGACACGTTTATAGATTTATTTAATCATTCCAACAATAACTAATGTACATTACATCCCCATCTGGTAGTTGCGCGAGAAAGCGCTGGATGGGGACCTCTATACAGAGAAATTTTTCTTACTACGAACACGGCAGACGATATGTCGAATTTACAAATACCGAGAATTTAACTTTGACAGTTCGCGTATTTTGGCAGTAGATAATATCTGCTGTCATTTCTATCTTAAAATCGATAACTGCGAAGCAACGGATCAGTGCAAATTGTAAAATGGAATTATCAGGGTCCAACGGTCCGGGAAATTCAAAATTCTTCCACAACATTTGAAAATAGGCGTTTTTTATCGATATCAACGTTACATGGAGTTATTTCAAATTTTGGAAACTTTGGATGTGTTTCTCCCCAAAAGCACAAAAGCCCTAATGTTCCCAATGAAGACAGGTATTTAAAAGAGGTTTGTATTACCGCTAATGACTATCCAGACTATTTATTTAAATAAATTGCAGAACTAGTAGATTTAGCTGCGGTATTCTTCCCGTTGGCCATTTCAGAAGTATGGAATTTTGTGAAACTGTGACAGATATGCCTAAAACTTCCTCTGAAAAGTCGTTTTCACTACAACTAACGATTTGAAGAACTGCGTTTAAAAATTAAAAGGGTTGTTCAGAGTACTAGCACTAATACGTTTCTATGATCGCTTAGGATAATGTTTAGTGCAAGAAGGCAGGCTCTTTGAACAAGAGCTAATTTAGAGTTCTTGAATTTTGTTGTTTGAAATAAAAATAGTTTTATTTTTGTTTGCATCTTTTTTTTACTGAGTTAGTTTGTTCGGAAGAAATTATTTCTTTCTTCAATATGCGTTTTACTTTAAGAACTACCTTCTTTTACTGTACTGTTAATCTCTAAAAATCCTGTTTTTCAACTCTGAATTTATCACCGGAATTAATCACAGAATAACAGTACCTAATACATTCTATCTGTGATATAATAATTAATTTAAAAAAATTACACTAGGCGTCTGCGTTGAACAATTACTTAAACAATCAACGCAGACGACCCGTGGATTAATATCAGAGTACCTTAGACCGACTGTCCGTCGGTCTTGGCGTATTTTTAGGCAATCGTAAATTCGCCTTGATTTACTCGTGTTCGCAGTTCATGAATTTTCACTGTATGTTGCCTCCACCACAGGAATGGGTCGCCCTCGTATGTGGTAGGCACCGTTCTCAGGACGGTCATCTGCCATAGGCGCTCACTGGCAAGGCTCATGGAATAGTCGATGGTCACGACAGCCTGGAGTCGATGAGGTGATGGATGTAGTAGTTGCGAACTAATAAAGTCCACAAACTCCTCGTAGAATTCAATCTTGTCATCATTGAAACTCATGATGGTAAACTGGCGGCTGCTGTAGAAAGCGCTACTATATTATTACGAAAGACAAGGTCATACAAATCTCCCACCGTTAAAGCAAATAGCCTTGAAAGATGTATATATAAACGTGGGCAAATAACCTTGAAAGATGTGTATATAAACGCGGTGTGATGTCGATGGGTAGTATCAAGTTTGGTGGGTAAGGATGGATAAGTTACAACAGTCGGTTGAAAGTCTTAAACAGCAAGTGTTGATGAAGACAGAAGAAATGTGTGTTAAGGTAAAGCAGCCAATATTATTGAACTCAACGATGTATCCGTTAAATAAGTCAAAAAATAAATTCGCGGCTGTGGGATTGTGTTGTACCAGAGCATCGTTTGTACCAGCAGTTGTAATTAACGGCAACAAAGGTGATTGGGTGGCTGAGTTTAGAGTGCTTTTAGAAAATCAGGGAGTCATATGTAACTACTTTTTTGTAATACCTACTTGTTAAGTATTTCTTTAAGGACTGTTTACTACTGCGTAAGCAACCTCTTTACGGCCCGGCCGTAAAAAGTGTCCGTAAAGACCACGGCCTGCTAAATTGTGTGCCAAACGTCAAAGTGAAGTTTGTCACACAAATCCAGCAGCAAGCAAGCCTTCAACTCCACATAGAAGAAGGCGCAAAAGACTGCTATAACTCCTGAACATACGCTAAAATAACTTGCTCATTCAGAATCCAAACGTCCTTAGGAATATCATCATTTTCTACAGATGAGTTCGTAAGTGGCACTCGAAGCGAGCGGTTGTGTATCGAGCGATAGAGTAACATCGGTCAAGTGAGTACTGCACTTATTTACGGACTGATAACAATAAAAGTGAAAATAATATCGCAAATTACTAATCACAGCATAATAAACTAAAATTCGGTAAAAGGCGCTGCATAGCGCGTACACAAATTAAATGTTGCCAGCCGGCAACGGCTATAATGGCACATTTAACAATTCTAATCAACAAATAAACGGAAGTCCTCTCCTTCCGCAATCTCCGCACTTATCAACACCACAATCCCTTCAACAATTTCAACAGGAAGTACAACATTCATCCCAACCACCTACTTCACATTTTTTTTCTCCTCAATACCAGAGCATCCCACAAACATTATCTCAACAGCCAATATGTTTATCTCAAAACGATAGTACACCAAGCATGCATACACTTCAATATAAAAATAAAACAGGTGAATGCCTTATAGACGACGATTCAGATTTAGAAATGGATATTAACCCAACTAATACTTGGCAACTAGTATCAAATAATAAAAGAAAGCGGATAACAAAATCTACAAGTACTACCGACCCTGAGAAACAACCAGAAATTATTCACCCTAATAAATTCTCTCCGTTAAGCGATAAAGACAAAACAAACACCGAGTCTACCAGGGAAAAACAAAAAGATACTTTATCTAAACCACCACCGATCTTCGTCTACGGTGTTCTGCAGTATAGTGAAATGACTAAAAGTTTGACAGCAGTTGCAGAAGAAGAGCAGTATGAAACTAAATGCTTACATAACAATGTAGTCAAAATTACCACAAAGAACCCTGACACATATCGCAAAATTATTAAATACATGCAAGACAGCAAAATAATACACCACACCTACCAAATGAAGGAAGACCGTCCATACAGGGTCGTTTTAAAATACTTACATCATACTACACCTACGGAAAGCATCAAGGAAGCCCTAAAAATGTTAGGGCATACAATACGTAATATAATGAATGTTAGAAATAAGCAGACTAAAGAACCGTTACCATTATTTTTCGTCGACTTAGAGCCGGCAGCAAATAATAAAGAAATTTATAACGTGCGCGCACTACAGAATAAACATGTCCTTTTTGAACCACCGAAAACAAACAAGGACATCGCACAGTGTACTAGATGCCAAAATTATGGTCACACGAAGAAGTACTGCAATAGGCCATATAGATGCGTGAAATGTGCAGCATCCCATGACACAAAAACTTGTAAAAAGACTAGAGAAACCCACGCCACTTGTATATTATGCGGCGGCCCTCACCCGGCTAATTATAAGGGATGCTCCATCTATCAGGAACTGCAAAGAAAATATATACCAAACAACCCTCTCCCAACTAACAGACCTCCACTTCCTACAAGACTAAACTTTCCACCATTACGTAATCAGAACAATCAATCTTATACTCAGCCAGTACATGCAAATGTCCTTTACTCCGACACAGTAAAAAATTCACCTGTTCCTACCGAAGATATTAGCCTTAAACAATTCCTAAACGAGTTTAAAAGCATGTTTAACCAACTGTTACAACAAAGCAGCATGATATTGAATATGCTGACAACAGTCATCAACAAATTGGTACAATAATGGCTAAATTCTTAAAAATTGCACTGTGGAACGCCAACGGATTACTAAATAAGAAACTGGAAGTGGAAACATACTTACGTCTTCATAACATAGATATACTATTAATTTCCGAAACTCACTTCACTACAAGAACTTACTTAACTATCCCCCACTATACAATATATCACACGGATCATCCAGACAATACAGCACATGGAGGTTCAGCTATCATAATTAGAAGCTCTATACAACATCACGAATTGCCCTCTTTCAAAACAGAATTTCTACAAGGAACGATAATACAAGTCAAGAAACTTCCAGCACCACTGGTTATAGCCGCTACATATTGTCCACCAAGGCACAATACAACTAAGCAAATGTTACAACCTTTTTTCCGAACACTAGGCCCAAAATTTCTAGCAGGCGGAGATTTCAACTCGAAAAATACACACTGGGGTGCTCGACTGACAACGACAAAAGGCAGGGAATTGTACAATCTTATTACTGAAAATAATTACCAATTTATCTCAACTGGGACACCAACCTACTGGCCGACAGACCCAAATAAAACACCAGATCTGCTGGATTTTTTTATTACTAAAGGAATTGCTTCTAACTATGTGAATATATCACCCAATTACGACATAACATCAGACCACTCCCCCATATTACTAACTATAAGCGCAACCATCATATACAATGAACCTAAACCAACTCTCGCTAATAAAAGAACAAATTGGGAAACTTTTGCAAATCATATTGACCAACACCTGAAATTAAACCTAAGTTTAAAAACCGAAGATGAATTAGAAAAGGCAACTCACCACCTGATAACCACCATTCAAGAAGCTGCGTGGAATGCTACTCCACAGATTCACTATGTCAAAGATTCTTTTAACATTCCCCTTGAAATAGTAGAGATAGTTAGAGAAAAACGGAGAGCTCGGGCAAGATGGCAGCGTAGTCATAGTATTGCAGACAAAACTATCTTTAATCAATTAAACAACAAACTGAGACGCCGACTTCAAGAAATACGTAATGAAACTTTTCAGCAATACTCAAGTTCACTTTCAGCACGTGATAATTCACTTTGGAAAGCGGCTAAAGGAATCAACAGACCTAGAGCACACCTGCCACCCCTACGAAGTAATACAGGAACTTGGGCAAGAACAGACAAGGAAAAGGCTGAAGAGTTCGCACAGCATCTACAAAACGTCTTCGAACCACACTCTAATGAAATTGACCAACATGTTGAGAACTATTTAGATGTCCCACTACAACTATCGCCTCCAATACGTAGTTTCAGTCAAGAAGAAATCGAAACACAGATTAAACTTCTAAACAATAACAAGTCGCCGGGATGGGACCTCATAACCGCAATTGTCTTGAAACATCTACCTGAGAAAGGAATCAAATTTCTACAACTTCTCTTCAATGCAATAGTACGACTTACATATTGGCCCTTACCACTTAAATTTGCCCAAATTATTCTTATTCCTAAACCTGGTAAACCTCCTAATCAAACAACATCCTATCGACCCATCAGCTTACTTCCGTTAATTTCTAAATTGCTCGAAAAGCTAACCTTAAAACGAGTAAACAAAAGTTCATTACAAAACGAATGGCTCCCAAATCATCAGTTCGGATTCCGCAACGAACACTCGACGATTCAACAATGTCATCGGCTGACAAATATAATAAGCAAATCATTGGAAACCAAACTCTATTGCAGCGCAGTGTTCCTGGATGTGCAAAGCGCATTCGATAAAGTATGGCACAGAGGTTTACTCTTTAAAATAAAAATACTCCTTCCGCATCAGTATTACCTTTTGTTACGTTCTTACTTGACTGATCGTTCCTTCCAAACCAAAGTAGGCAACGAAACCTCGCAACTAAAACAAATAAATGCTGGTGTCCCACAAGGAAGCGTACTTGGACCTATGCTATACTTGCTTTTCACCTATGACCTTCCAACAACACCACAAACAACCTTGGGGACATTTGCTGATGACACAGCAATACTCTCCTGCAACGAAGATCCAGCAATGGCATCAAATCTCCTCCAAGAACACCTGAACTTACTAGAAGTCTGGCTGACAAAATGGCGCATAAAAGTTAATGAAGGTAAATCAACTCACGTCACTTTTACTACAAAACGCGCAACATGCCCTACAATTTCTCTTAACCACACAACCATACCTCAAGCTAATGAAGTCAGGTATCTGGGTATGCACTTGGACAGACGATTGACTTGGAAGACACATGTCACTAAGAAGCGAAAAGAAATGGATCTAAAACTGAAGAGTATGTACTGGCTCACAGGAAAAAGATCAGCTCTCACGCTGGAAAACAAACTACTGCTGTACAAATGTATAATTCGTCCTATCTGGACTTATGGGTGCGAACTGTGGGGAAGTACCTGTAAGTCAACTATTGATATCATACAGAGATTTCAATCTAAGACACTTAGGATACTATCTAATGCCCCATGGTTCGTATCGAACCTCACATTGCATACCGACCTCAATATACCGTTTGCGACAGATGTAATTAAAGAAAAAGCCAGGAAACATCACGACACACTGGAAAGACATCCCAATGCTACAGTCATCCCTCTAACTGAACAACCGGAAGCTAGAAGACTGAAAAGACGATGGCCGATAGATTTAACAATATAAAATAGGGGTAACACCAATGGGTGTCTTCCTCTTCATGTTATATTTAATGATTACATACCATTAGCTCATAGAATATTATTGTAAAAATTATTCTGATTGCTAATAAAACTTAGAGAAAAAAAAAAAAAAAAAATTTTCTACAGATGTCATAAGTTACGAGCTGGTTACAACTTAAAACTGCTTACAACCATACACGAAATTGGAAATAACTGACATTTATAAACAACAGTTGCAACGTTCTACGCACTCTCAATCATTCTAAAACGTCATTACACAAACCTAGCGTTTTGATGAAAATAAATTAGAAAAATATAGATATGACCGAATTGTATGTAGGTATTACAAAAACTATTGTACAGTACACGTCCGTTAGGGCCTTTACTGCCTCGCCAGTATTATTCGACTCGCTCTTCGAGCTCGTCTCACAAATTCTCTGGCTCGGCAGTAAAGGCTATCCTAACGGACTTCTACTGTAAAATACTATTTTGCACTCATGATTTCAAAATTCATATTTCCCGGTCATTCCCGATGCGCCGAAAATGACTTTTCCCGCACCGGGGTGTTTTTTACTTTCCCACAAAAACTATGGCAATTGTGTGTTCCAAGGGCGCTGTAAACGTCAACAAAAGCTAACAGGTGCTAGGATACGTATAAAAATTTAGTAATTTGTGCTGCCAACTCAGTAAAGTTGTAAAACACTAAATAATATTTTTTTAACTTTTTTAAATATTTTGAGTTATTCGTTACAAAAAACATTGTACCTACCTCTTTCGGGAAGAATTTTCCCGAATTCGCACTACATGCGGCACTCCCTTCCGTCGTGCTGCAAACAAAGTGCTCATTCGGGAAAATTAACTTCCCGAACTTGTTAGGTAAATAACTATTACAATAGAGACTGTCAATTACAACCGCAAAACCTGAGTACTGTGAAAAGAATATGTTTTAAAACAATAGGACTGAGGAAAGTTATTGTGCTTCAAGAAATAGGTATATCTGAAGTGTACCTAGGACTCGAATCAGTGTTCGAATGTTGGGAGTTGTTAAAATTGTTAGAATACAAACTGGAGTCCTTAAAGTGTCAAGAGTTTGAACAGTTTTATCTAAGTATAACTCGAGGTATTTGGACTTTACCTGAGGATGTAAAAACCAACATCGAGAGCGTTTTGGATACACTACGCATAAAATCAGACAATGTAGCATGCATGTATGAGATGTTGCATTTTTTCATTGAATTAATTAAATGTGATATGGTAATGAATAAATGTGTACAGTTGCAAGATATTACTTTGTAAGAAATAAAAGTAGTAATTAGACAAAGTTGTATTATTTCAATATACATACCACCTTAAGAGGTTGCAATAATTGGAGCTGTGAGTTGAAATTCAACGGCCAGCTTGGATAGGGGATGAAGTTGTCGAAATTTGAGTTTATCACCTTTTTGTAAAACCATCCCAATTACTTCGTTAGGGGTGTGTATAATATTATTGATTATGATTGGTGTGTTGCGAGGATTAACAATAACATTATCTATCTTAGCCTTAGTGAAGGGTATAATATATTCGGATTTACCAGTGTTATTCAGACCAAACAATCAACCAGGTAGTGCAGTTTCAGCGAAGAGAAGTAGGTTTTTTTCATAACATAGGTTATCAAGCCCACCCAGGTCTTCGAAGAGGAACACTTGAGAGTGAAGAGTAGAATCGCTATGCATGTGCTGTCCAAACTTATTGATAGGCATTCTGCAGTCTTGAAGCACTCAACTCAATATGAATGTACTAAGCATGTTCACCACATAATAAACCACCTCGACAGTAAATAACAAACACGAATAATACTAAGAAATTTATTTACAACTAAAATTTATAATTACAACTATAACGAATAATAATAAGAAATTTATTTACACCTAAAATTAATAATTACAACTAAAACTACTCCTCCGGCTTCTCCGGCATCTTCTGTGGAGCGGTCCTCCATCGGCATTTGCTCTAGGAACGGCTCGATTACTCGTGAGGCGACGAAAAGTTGCCTCATGTCGCGGTCCTCAATAATGGCCCCACCGGTAATTGAAACCAAGGCCACCACCTGGTTTTCCCTTCCGAGGAAGTGCAGGAGGGCTTCCTCCAACTCATGCGACAGGATGAAAGGATTATAATTATAAGTTGGGGCCAAGGGCATATGCTCCCCAGCACGGAAGTCGTCCCAGGATCCGTGCACAAGTCCCAAGGTTGATAACAAGGGCCACTCATGAAAATGCACTGGAAGAACATGATGCCCTCACTGGATGGTTGTCGGAGACAGAATAAATGGAGGAATTTTAGGAAGAGGGGGATGAAAGTGGGTAGCCTTGGGCTTGGCCTTCGCCTATACAATTCGGGCGTTTTAAATAAAAAGAAGGGGTACAGGCTTTGAGATGTCATTAAGGCTCAAAATGCAAAATTTATGTAATAGAAAAAAATTTTTCGTAAAGCTTGTTGAATTTTAAGAGTTTTTTTATTCTTGTGTTTTTTCCCCAAAATCCACAGGTTAGCAGGTTAGGTTTTGCGTCAGTTTTGACATAGAATGACGCAAAACCTAACCTGCGAACATTGAATTTGACATAGACTTACAGTGCCACCAACATAAACAGTGCCAACCTAAGAAAAAAAATTCAATCATTTATAGTCACCCGGTATTTGAATATATGTCGGATAATGTACAGTGACTATATACAAGACAGTGTGGCCATACGATTGTTGGCCGCCATTAACAGGCAAATTTGAGCGTAGAGATATACAGTGCCTTTCGAAATAATCGAACGTTTTTGAGTGGTCATTATTTTGGCGCTAGTTATTTTAACTAGTTGATGTTAGCTACACGTGCAGTGTTATTTTTGGACATTGACATTTCTCATTGGCGTTCGTTCGTAGTGCTTTAAGGTGTTACATGAAGTTTACAACCGGTTTTAGTTATGGCAGTTTACAATACAGCTAAATGCCGTCTTCCTGTTTCCTGTCTCCAAACCTCCCTGTTCTGCGCTTGGTCTTCTTCCAGGTTCCTCCATGGCTCTCCGAATACCCTCATTCCACGGTTTGCGTGGTCTACCTCTTTTTTCTTAACCGACGGCAACTATTGAAAGATCTTCATAAGCCACGTCGTCTCCTCCATTCTCCAATTCTGTCCACAACTGGTGCCTCCATTCTGCGTCTTATTTCCTCGTTCATCACTCTATCTCGTCTCGATACCTTTGCGCTTTTTCGTCCATTTGAACTGTGTTTAGTCTTCGTTTCATTTCCGCTGTTACAGTGCATACCTCACTGCCATAATATAGCACCGACTCTACCATTACTTTACCTATTCTTTTTTTGTTTTTGTTAGAGATAGTATTGTCCCATCAAATTGATTTTAAGTACTTTGTACTATTCGAGTTCTGATCTCTTCTGTTCCCAAACCTTTTTCATCGATTGTATTGTAGCACCGAGGTATTTAAACCTTTCTACTTGTCTTACTGCGACATCTTCATTTATTAAGACTTCATATTGTGCTTTCGAGTTGACTACTAAATACTCCGTTTCCTCTAAACTTATGCTAAAGTCCCATTTATCGTAGCACCGATGTAATCTCTTTATCATATATTCCAAGTCGAACGCATCTTGTGCTATTACAACAATAGCATAATTATAAATTGTCACATTTAAATACTGCGACGCTAATGAATTATTTGACACTGACAATTTACAATTGTCAGATTTGAAAGGTTTTATTTTCTTCCATAACCAAATGAACAGCTTCTACCAACCTCTTTGAGAACAATTTAAAAGTAACTAAATATTTTGCCTGTTAATGGCGGATATTCGCGTCGACCAATAGCGGCGAAGACATCCCTATGGCCACACTGTCTTGTATATAGCCACTGTAGGATAATGTAGTGTACCTGTATAATACTTTAGTAAGAGTAGAGCAAACAGCGAAAAATTTTGGATCATATTTTCATGGCTACCAAGATTTAATGATATATTGAAAAACAAGGTTGGTAAAACTGACACACGAGTTGTCAGTTTCATCAAATTCGAGGTTAGCAGGTTAGGTTTTGCGTCAGTTTTGACACACACTGACACTAAATTTTAACCCAACTTGATGCAGTTCTGGGGTGTAGTCCCATCACATCGTCCGCTGAAAAACCGGCAAGTGGTAAAATTCTAAAAGAATGTTTGGTTAGAGGGCAGAAACGCAAAATTGAGCCAAATTTGGAAGTAGATTTATTGATTGAGGAGACTGTAAGGGATTGTGCGATTGAGACTGGACATGGGGCCGTTCGCATCGAGGGTGTGCAAGACACATCAACGTTTAACACGCAAAAATTTATGGATATGCCAAGTCTTGATTTTAACGACGGGATACGCTAGAATTTACCACCACCGCAGAAAAAGGTGAAGTCTCAGTCCTCCAATCCCTCACGCCCGGAACATACTTTTGTTGCTATTGATTTCGGGGATACATTTTATGCGGAAGACGCTTTCGATGTTGCTGCAGAGACCCAAAACCTCTGATTGGGTATCCAAGTCGCTTCAGGCTCAAGGCGACCGACCAGCCGTAACTCACAACTGGCAACCCCGCAACCACTGTCACAGAAGAACAATACTGTGCGCATTATAGCATCCGAAAGCGGACGAGCCTCTCCGGTGGCGGAAGTTGCAATGGGCACAATAGCAACATTCGAATCCTCTGTTGCGTTCGAGGACACTGAGAGGGAGGCGGTCGATGTTGCACCATCATCCATTCCACAGGGTGATGGTGTGATATCGCCCATCTCTTCGGTAAGCGACGACGACGACGATGACGACGACGAAAACGTGCCACTGACACAAAACAATTTAAAATCATACCAGGACAGAGTTGCCGCTCAGTTTACACGAATAGCGGAAATTAAATCCTTGGAACGCTTGACGGACGGTATGGATGTGCAGTTGGATAACATTGAATTACAACTGGCAGCCGTCACCAAAAAAATAGTAAGGGTGAGACCCAAAATTGCCAGTGGGCACAGTCGTAAGGCTAAAAAATACGATGAATATGTACAACGGCGCTGCCAGCTGACGCAGCGGCAAGCTGAGGTCTCACGAACTCTAATAAACACCGCGAAGCGAATTTGTCAACTAGCGGCGGCAATTCACTAAGACAAACAAATGTAAGTTTCCTTAAATTCCAATACGACGTAACCTAGTTTCCCATCCCCTCCAGGGTATCAAGGCTTAACGTCCACGTTCGTGGTACCTGGGTAGTGTGTTAGAGTGTGCTCCTTGTATTTACATGTCTGGCTAGGGAAGCGATACTTGGCGAGAGCGATACCTCTAACGTTCTAGCGAAGAGCCTACCCAGTGTAGAATTGCAATTAATCATTTATAATGCTTCAATGCACCGAATGTGGACAGTCCTTCACCAGAGCTGACAATTTGTTCCGCCACCGGAGAGAAAGTTGTCGTCAACAGCTGGGTCATCCATCTACGAGTGGTGAGTTTAAATTGTGTTGATGTAGAGCAGCACCTTTCGTGTAGTTGTATTAATTACAGGCGACGCTATGGAGACTTCGGTGGTGGGTGGTGAGGGGCAGAGTAAACGCCCAAAACTAAACAACTCCAGTAGTGATGGTAGGCGTGCTTGGTGTGTTTGCACAGTGTGTTAATAGTTTGTTTTGATAGGTGGTTTTCCAAGGACACAATACTGTGACGTGTGCGATGAAAACATTCCTCGAACGTGCTTCGTTGGTCATCTGAGGAGCAATCGCCACACGCGGCGGTGCGGCGTCTTTCACTTGGGGAAAGGTCTGGTGGCCCTTCAAAACGCCTTCAAGTCCCGTGTGGCCAGTTATAGGATTTCCACGGAAAATTATCACATAAGCGTTGTGGAATATATGACCGAATTGAAAGAAAAAAATTTAAATTTGATAGAAGGGCAGCTAATCAAATTAGCTAGCATCAAAATCAATTTCGAACTCTTCGGGTATTTTATTTTGGAAGCTCAAGATCTACAAGACGTAAAAACTTTTCAGACGGCTAACGAGGTAGTCACTCGCGGTACAGACTTGAGCCACTTATATGATAATTTGACTGGAAGACTAGACGAGAAGGTGTCAGAATTTCAGGAGCGGGAATCAGGTGTGTGCAAGAGATCTGTAGCTTTTTGTAACAATTCTAACTTTGGTGATTTTCTGTATTGTCAGGATGGATCTTGAAGCAGTTGTTGTACATTGAAGTCAACGTCAACAAATACAATCCATTTCGAGCATCCTCGTACATCCCGCTCCCAAAACAGATTCAGCGCAAGAAAGCGATCGTGAACGTTCAAAAAAATGACGAATGTTGTTTCGGTTGGGCAGTAACCTCGGCTCTCTGTGAACCAAAAGAATTGCCTAATCGAACTTCTTCGTACCCGGATTGTCGTGAATTTTTACAATGGACCGGTATTGAATTTCCGGTTCGGTTGCGCGATATTTCTAAATTTGAAATAATTAATCCGCAGCTTTCTATAAACGTATACGGTTTGGAGAAATTTTTTAAAGACAATGTAACTAAATATGAAGTTGTGGGACCTCTGTACTACACCTCCTATAAAAAAAAGGTGGCATGTAAATTTATTGCTTGTAACTAACGACGAAGGTAATAGTCACTATTGTTGGATCAAAGATCTGTCTAGATCAGTATCGCGACAAATAACGGCTAGAGACGGTGCAAAGCATTTTTGCGACGGCTGCCTGAATTACTTTAGAACTGAAGCACACTTGACTATGCATCAAAGTTATGACTGTAATCATGTGTATACTAAATTGCCAACGACAGAGTTGATCACCGACAAGTGTGGTCAGGTAAGACCGCAGAATATTCTCAAATTTGAAAATTATCAGAAGCAATTAAAGGTCGAATTCGTAGTGTACGTGGATTTTGAAACAATTTTGGCACCCGTCGATGCAGGAGACCAACAACCGGATCCCCACAAAATCGTATACGATTACAACCTGTAAACACATACCCTACTCTTTCGCGTACTATTTGACCCTACTCTTTCGCGTACTATTTGAAATGTTCGTATGACGACAGCCTGTCAAAATTCGAAATTTATCGGGGGGAGGATGCGGTGGACATATTTATAGAACGTTTAGATAGAGATGCGCAAAACATCTATTCGCATCATTTGAAAAATGTTGTACATATGAAAGCTATGTCTGCTATGTAAATTCACAACTTTAACGAAGCCGTTTCATGTTACATTTGTGATCGACCGTTTGGTGAGGGGGATGTAAAAGTACGCGATCACGATCATTTGACTGGAGACTGTCGGGGAGCCGCCCACTCCAATTGTAATTTAAATTATAAACTTCCAAATTTTATTCCGGTATTTTTTCACAATCTAAATTACTGTTCTCGCGGTCTAACTATTTATGCCTATTATTCAGAAGGACCAGCACAATCAAAGTGCAACTTGTATTTATTTTCAAAATTACAGCGTTTTTCTTATATCACAACCAATAACAAGTATCTATCTAACAACACTACCATAGCTACCAAAAAATATATATAAGCACTCTTTCACCAATTTATAATTTACTGCTGTTGCTCGGCGGGCACATTCTTCCCCCCTGCTAAAGGACTTCCGGTTTCTTTAGCATGCACATCAAGAACGCCGAGCTTAACTACAGGTCGTCTTAGAACTCCATTATTAATACGAACATCTGCTACTCTAGTTTGTCCATCTTTTCCGGGAAATGTAGCTACTACTTCCCCCATTGGCCAATTATTTCTCGGAAGGGTGCTGTCACAAATGACTACGATGTCTCCGATCTTAACCTCTGGAGTTCTGTGTTGCCACTTCTTTCTCCTTGTCAAAGATGGGAGATATTCCTTAACCCAACGGTTCCAAAACATATCTGCCAAGGCTTGAGCCAACTTCCACTGGTTTCGCAGGTACAAATCAGAAGGCTCAGATACTCCTGTTGGTGGTGCCGTTCCAGCAGGCCCAATAAGGAAGTGATTAGGTGTTAGAGCTACCTTGTCGTCCGGGTCCATTGAAACAAATGTCAACGGTCTACTATTCACCGTGTGTTCTGCTTCACAGAATAAAGTGTGTAGAACTTCCTCCTTGGGTGAACGAGATTTCAAAGTCGTAGACAGTGCAATCTTGACCGACCGCACTAAGCGCTCCCAACAGCCTCCCATATGTGGTGATCCTGGAGGGATAAAATGCCAAGTTACACCCTTGGACGCCAAAGTTGAAGTCAGATGGTCTTGATTCAAAGCCATAAGCGCCTCCTTTAACTCTCTCGAAGCTCCTCTAAAGTTAGTACCATTGTCAGAGTAAATGTCAGCTGGAGGACCTCGTCTTGCAATCATTCTCCGCAAAGCCAGAATAGCTGAATCTGTAGTCAGTGACCCAGCTAACTCCAAATGTATTGCCCTTGTACTAAGGCAAGTGAAGAGGACTCCGTATTTCTTCTCTGTACGTCTTCCAATGGTCACATTATAGGGCCCAAAATAATCAATTCCAACTTTCATAAATGGTCTCACCTGACGTGTGACTCTGAAATCTGGAAGAGGAGCCATCTCAGGAATCTTCGGCATGATTCTTGAATTTTTACAAAATTGACAATTTGACCATGAACGTCTAACTGCACTTCGAGCATTCAAAATCCAGAACTTCCGGCGAAGTTCATTGAGTACTAACTCACATCCATGATGTCCAGCTCTGTTGTGGTATTCTTGAATAAGAAGCACGGTCAAAGGGTGCTTCGGGTCCAAAATAATTGGTTTTTTAGTAGAATCCTCCAAGTCAGGTGATAGTTCGATTCTACCCTTCAATCTGATTAAACCATCATCATCAAGAACAGGAGAAAGTTGACTTAACCTGCTGCCTTTTGGAATTGACTTCCCTCGTAACATCCGTTTAATCTCTTCTGGAAAGCTGTCGCTCTGAGCTGTCTTAAGACCGATTAACTCTGCTTGTTTCAATTCTAGTGCTGTGAGGGCACTCGATTTGTAATTGGACTTCCCTCTTGCCTGAGTGATAAATCGAAGGACTCTGGCCATTACACGAATAAATCGATTCCAAGAAGAAAATTGATTTAGATCCAATAAGCCATCATTATGTGTCATGTTTAAACATATGACTTCATCCATGAAGCCTACCAACTCCGTCTCTTCTTTAATTGTCATTTCAGGTTGTTTTGGCCAAAATAGAGGTTCATTTTTCAAGAACTTTGGACCGTTAAACCATCTGCTCTTGGGGCTCAAATCGTGATCTTTTGAGTCTCGAGTGGCGTCATCTGCCACGTTAAGTTCCGTTGGCAGCCATCTCCACTTGTCACCATCAGTGAGCTCGTGAATTTCTCCAAGACGATGGGAGCCAAATGGCTTGAAACGTCGAGTATCATTTCTTAACCAATGCATAACTGTCATTGAGTCGGTCCAAAAGATTGTCTCTGCAATGTCTAACTCCAATTCTCCACGAAGACTACTAGCGAGTCTTGATCCAAGAACCCCTGCTTGAAGTTCTAGTCGAGGAATGGATAAGGTTTTTATTGGAGCTACTCTTGACTTGGCGGTGATAAATGCTACATCTACTTGCCCTCGTGCCACGACTCTCAAGTAGGCAACTGAACAAAATGCCTGCTGACTAGAATCACAGAAAACATGAAGTTGAATGCTGTCAGCTATTGGAATCGACAGGGAGTAACATCTTGAAACTTTCACCTCAGTGATGCCCTTCAAGTTTTGAAGCCAGTTGTTCCACTTATGCCACTCGTCTTCTTGGAGCTCATCATCCCATCCGATTCCAGTCCTCCAAATGTCCTGAACCAAAATCTTCGCTTTCACAATGAACGGCAAAAGAAAACCCAAAGGATCGAAAAGTGACATGACAAGCCGGAGGACATCTCTCTTTGTCGGACGTCTCTGTCCAACAAGAAGCTTGTCGTCAACCTTTGGAAACTTAAGTCTGAAGGTTAACTCGTCGGATCTAGGGTTCCAATTTAACCCAAGAGCTCTTTCAAAGTTATCTCCTTGTGTTAAGTTTAGTTCTTTTGTCGAATTGGCTCTAAGTTCCTCAGGAATTGAGTCCATGACATCTTGGTAGTTTGAAACAAATTTGCAAATAATGAATCCTCCTCTTTGGTGAATTGTCCTCACCTCTTCAATCATCTTGATGGCCCCCTTAACAGTATCATCAGAATCAAGCCAGTCATCCATGTAGTGGTGGTTTATAATGGCTGCTACTGCTTTTGGGCAAGAATCCTTAAACTCCAAAGCGTTGATGTTCTTCACAAATTGAGCTGAAGAGGGAGAAGAGGTGGCACCAAAAATCATTACTTTCATGACCATTACATCTGGTTCTCTGTTTCTGTCTTTTCCTCTCCATAAAAATCTTTGAGCAGGAAGGTCTTCATCGCGAATAAAAACACGGTGAAACATATCAGTGATGTCAGCACAGATTGCCACCCTCTTCCGTCTGAACTTCCAAAGAATACCAGGTAGAGAATTGAGGTAGTCTGGTCCTTGGAGTAGCATGTCATTTAGGCTAACACCATGAGACTTCGCTGCTGCATCACAAATCCATCTGAGCTTTCCGGGTTTGTTTGGGTTCGTCACAGCGAAGTGAGGAAGGTACCACTCCTTGGCGCTTACCACTTGAAGTTCCTCATCAGTGACCTTGCAAGCAAACCCCTTCTTAATGTACTCTTGGATCTTCGACTCGTAGGCTTGCGCAAAGGCTGGGTTACGATCCATCTTCTTTTCTATGCTCTTGAGTCGTCGAAGAGCATTTGACATGCTCTCAGGTAGGACAGAATTCTCGTCTCTCCAAAGCAATCCTGTTTCAAATCGGTCTCCCTTTCTTTTGGTAGTTTTCTCCATGATGCTTTTGGCTCTGAGATCTTCTCTAGATCTCGACTTTTCATCTGTTACTTTGACTCCAAATGACTCAGTCTTAAAAGAATCAAGTACAAGCCGATGGAGATCTTCATCACGCTCCTTGTTACTGTAGACATGGCAGATAAATTGGCATTCCTCTCCACGAGAAATTGTATGTGTTCCATGAACAAGCCATCCCAGTTTGGTGAGTGAAGCCATTGGACTACCCTCTGGACCCTCGCGAAGTTCCCTTGACTCAATGAGGTGCGATTGGTCTTGTCCTATCAAGAGCTTGGGTTTTGCTCTCTTTACGGCTTCCAGATCCAAAACTTGCAAATGATGCATGTCACTTAAGCTGCGAATGTTCAATGTACGAGTAGGTAAATCAAATTTTGAGACTGTCCTTACATTTGAAACAACAAACGAGTCTGTCATTCCAGCACCTCGCACCTTTACTTTCACGTTGCATGACTCGTAGTCCACCTTTGTTGAGCTGTCATACCACTTGATTCGCAGAGGACGAATAGGACCAGAAAGTCCAAGCTCTGCTGCTAGACCGCCATCCATCAATGTTGCAGTTGAGCCTTGGTCGAGCATAGCAAATGTTGAGACTTCACATTTAGGTCCTTTTAACACAACAGGAAGCACCTTAAGGAGAATTTGAGTTGACTCTACTTGAGTCTGAGAGACCAAGTCCATATTTTCAGTCAACGTGACTGTCTCAGCTGAATATTCATCCGAAGACTCAGAAACGTTCTGCTGTGACAATTGCTTTGAGTGCAGAAGAGGATTGTGGTTCCTCTTACAGCCATCGACACCACACTCTTTCTTCTTCTTGCATTGAGATGAGTGATGCATTCCTTTTAAGCATCCAAAACACAACTTCTTCTCTCGCACCAATGTCCACCTGTCGTCTATTGCCTTTAACTTAAATTTGCGACAAACTTCGATGGAATGGGACTTTCCAGCACAACAAGCACATTTGGCTTCATTTGGCTCTGTTGAAACTGCATCGGTGTTTGAAGTTGTAGCCACAAACAGTGTATGCTTTCTTGTACCTTTGTCATTGCGTTTGACTTCTGACTTTCCCTTTCCATCATCAGTAGGAAAGTTAATTTTTGTCACAAACGAAGCAGCTCGAGCCTCTCCCTCAATCCAGTTGGCAAAGTCTTTGAGGGTAGCTATGGCTGGATATTTCTTGGCTACTTTCTTTCCCCAACTCATCCTCAAAACGGCAGGAAGTTTCTGGGTCAATTCTGTCAAAAGCTGAGGATTGATCAGGTACTCTGGACGTTGAAGTGTTTCTACGGTTGAGACCAAATTCCGGATTACAATTGAGAAGTCAACAATAGACTCACCTTTGTCAATAGAAGGAGATGTCGCCTTCCGAGCTTTCTGTACTATAGTTTCTATTATAAGCTCAGGCCTGCCATATTTCTCTTCCAAGACGTTTATTGCCACCTCAACGTTGTCAGGAAGAACAAGCATCGACTTGACGCACTCTTTAGCTGCTCCTTTTAAGCACCTTTGAAGACGGCAGAGGTTCTCATCCTCAGAGAAACCACATAATCTTGTTGAACGTCGGAACTGAGTGATGAATCCGGGCCACTCTTCTGGATCACCAGAAAAGTTAGGTAAGTCTTTACCCAATGACTGCCTTGCCATCATCCTCGTTGTCTGTTCTTCCGTTCTTGCCGGGTTGGAGCTGCTGCAACCGTCTGAACTGCTGCAAGAAGAGCTTGTGCCAATTGACTGACTGCAGGATCGGATTGAGGAACTGGAAACGGTGATCTTCGGCTTTGATCCTGCCCACCACTGCTTTGTAGCCACTGAGCCACTCTATGCATTGGTGCTGGTGACTCTAATGTTAAGCCGTGTAGACTATCACCAACATTTGACAAAGAGTGGTTAGATCTTCTGCTTTCGCCTTCTTCATCTTCACATATTTGAAACTCTTCCTTGAGTTCCTCTTCTCTGATAGACAGCTTGAGTTGAAGGAGCGCTTTTGCTTTCGCTTTTTCCTTAGCATCAAGAGCGGCAATCTCCTCAGCAACTTTTAGCTTTTCTTTAAGTACAGCAACTCGATAAGCACTGACTTTTGATGTATCACTAACTCTTGAAATATGACTGGTGTTAGATCTGTGATTGATCTTTGATCTGAGACTGACCTTTGACATCTCACCAATTGACTCCGGGGATGACCCATTGTTGAACTTCTGGTCTTGAGCTGCCTTTCCTTGTTTGGAAGTAGGTTGGGTGTTGGCTTGTCCTGCCGTCTGTTCCCAGTCCCCGTACCTCTCTGGAGGAATACCAGCATTTGACCTTTCAGTCCGTCGCAACCTGTCACCAGACTCTTCTCCTGCCTTACTCATATTCAAATAAAAAGTCAAATGCTGTCACTGTCACTTCACAGACAGTCAAAAAATGTAACTGTATATTCACGAACTGTTCTTCGGCTCGAATGGACCAATGTTCTCGCGGTCTAACTATTTATGCCTATTATTCAGAAGGACCAGCACAATCAAAGTGCAACTTGTATTTATTTTCAAAATTACAGCGTTTTTCTTATATCACAACCAATAACAAGTATCTATCTAACAACACTACCATAGCTACCAAAAAATATATATAAGCACTCTTTCACCAATTTATAATTTACTGCTGTTGCTCGGCGGGCACAATTACGATTCGCACCTGTTTGTTAAACAATTGGCTCAAAATAACGAAGACATTGATGTCATTCCGGTAACTAAAGAAAAAGTAAAATTCGTTTGGCAAACGTCTTTGGGTTGATGAAATTTTTGTGGAGGGAAAGCGAAAAAACATTTATCTGAACCTCAGATTTTTGGATAGCTTTCGCTTCATAGGCTCGTCTTTGGCATCGCTGGCCGACACCTTGTCGGATGGCCAGTGCGTTGAAATTCATAATCAATTCGGAAATGGCATCAAATTTGAGTTGATGAGACAGAAAGGTGTGTTTCCATATTCCTATATAGATTCTTTCCAAAAATTAGATGAGTCTGCTTTACCCTCGATCGAAGACTTTTATGACCGTCTAACCGAAACCCATATTTCTCAGACTGATTACGAACGAGCCGTAAAGGTTTGGGAAACTTTTGGTTGTCAAACGTTGGGCGAATACTCCGATGTCTATCTCAAATGTGCCGTGTTTATTTTGGCAGACGTGTTCAAAAATTTTAGAAATTTTTATTTAAAACATTACAAGTTGGATCCAGGTCAGTACTACACGGCCCCAAGATTAAGCTGGGACGCTATGTTAAAGTTTACGGGGGTTGAACTTGAGCTGCTTACTGATTTAGATATGTTAGACTTTTTTAGAAACAGTATTCGCGGAGGAGTCAGCACTTGTGTGGGGAGACAAGCTATTGCCAACAATGAGTTTGTCGGGAATTACGATGCTTCTAAACCTACGTCGTTTATCATGTTTCTAGACGCAACCAACCTTTATGGTTACGCAATGAGACAGTTTCTACCACAACGTGATTTTGTTTGGATGACTGACGAGGAAATTTCAAATTTTGACATTTTTCAAGTGTCTGCCGAGTCCAATACCGGGTACGTGTTGGAGGTAGATTTGGACTATCCACAGCATTTGCACGACTCTCACAATGACTTTCCCTTTTGTCCGGAGCTTCTCATTCCTCCTGAGGGAAAATTTAAACAACCCAAATTGATTCCAAATTTATATGGCAAACGGAAATATGTCATTCACTACAAAGCATTACAGCAGGCCTTGAATGTGGGTCTGACTTCGGTTAAAGTACATAGAATATTGAAATTTACCCAATCTCCTTGGCTCAGAACCTACATTGATTTTAATACTGACTTTAGAAACCGATCGACAAACAACTTTCAGAGAAATTCTTTTAAATTGGCTAACAACTGCGTATTTGGCAAAACATTGGAGAACGTGGACAAAAGGGTTGATGTAAAGTTAGTAAGTTATTGGGAGAAAATTGGTAATAGACTGGGGGCTGAAACGTTGATAGCGCGACCTAACTTTAAAGATAGAATCTGCTTTAATGAAAATTTAATGGCTGTAGAAATGAACAGACTGTGGGTTTGGTATGCCAAACCTAGTTATGTTGGTTTCTCCGTTTTGGATATTTCGAAAACTGTCATGTACGATTTTTTTATGGGTTTCTGAAAAAACGTTATGACAATAATGTCTCTTTACTCTACACAGACACTGACTTCTTCATTATAGAAATTAAAACAAACAATTTTTATGATGACATGGAACGCAACCTTCATTGGTTCGATACTGCAAATTATGTGGATAATCTGCACGGTATTCCGCGAACAGAGTCTGTTGTCAAATTCAAGGACGAATATGCTGGTGTAGTCGTACGTAGCTTTTATGGGGTCGGTGCAAAATCATACTGTGTAAACAGCATATCTAAAGTGGGCAAGAAAGCCAAAGGAGTGCAAAAGAGCGCTGTTCGGAAGTATCTGACCAGCGAACTTTATCAGGCCGTTGCCGAGAACAAGCGGGAGACTGTCTTGTGTCAAATGTACGTTTTTAAATCCCGTTTGCACACTATGTACACCGACTTAATAAATAAGGTTGCGCTTTCGTCGCATGATGACAAGCGCTACGTTATTCCCAACACTACGAAGACACTAGCGTGGGGTCACTGCAGTATTGCTGATTACAGGCTTGACGAACTGCTGCAGGCAGCCGCAAACCAAATGTAAATTAAAGTATGTTCGCGGAACAGTATTGGTTATTATTTATAGCAGACGTCTCACCAAACGAGCCCTTTCTTGCGTTTAGTAGTGTATACTATATATGTAGATTACGAATAGTTCCTAGTTTGTAAATAATAGCTTTGTTAATATGTTTGTGATTATATATTCTTACTGTAGTTATTGTTGGGAAAACAAATACGCTTACTTGTTTTGAATGTTAACGATAAGTTTATATATTTTAACAATAGCAGCTATGTTAAAATGTTAATGATTTCGTTCTTTTGCTGTTGTCGCTTTTGTTGGGAAAAAGATGAAAGTGTTTCAAAGAAATATTGTTTGTGTTTAGTGGCACTAATAAAACAATAATTTACAAAAAAAAAGTTTTTTATTTTGAGAGTGCTACAGTAGTTCTTTAAGTTATACGACATTGCTTTTAAATATCCAAGAGTTGTGTCGATTGTCGAATCCCAACCACTTTACATACACCAAATTTCCTTTTTTCTTCAGAACCTTTTCGACCAGATATACGTCCGAATGTTTTGTTTTCTGCAGTTCATGCTCGTAGAACCCTCCTTTAATTTCCTGACCTTCTTGGTCCGTGAGTCGATAGGTTGTTGGGTTTGTAAGTCGAACAGTAGATATTGTGAATACTTCGTTGCTCCAGCTTGGCGTGTATCCCTTGCTAAATGCCGAACGATACTTGCTGATGCGTACCGAGTCCCCTGTACGAAACTTTTGAGGTCTCGGATCCACGGTCTTTGTGTGACTGTACGCTGTGTTTAAAAGAAATTTCGCATTCTTTCGCAACTTTCACTTCGGCAGGTTTCATTCCTATTGTGCGATGCTTGGTTGTGTTATACTTTGCTACGATCTTGGGTAGAATATCCAACCATTTGTAGGACCCTAGCAGGCTGAATTGCTTCCACATCATGTTCTTCAGGGTGCGGTTGCACCTTTCCACTATGCTGCTCTTCATACTAGAATACGTTCTGTAGTGATTGATATTGTGATGTCGCATTAATCGTTAAAAATCGGTGTTGTAAAACTCTCCCCAAATCCGTCTGCAAGTTTTGAGGTGGCACCTTTACACTTTTCAGCACTTTACCCATGGCAACTGTTACGTCCTTTCCTGTATTAAGTTTTACGGGATAGGCCCACACATACTTCGAGAAGGCATTGATGACTACCAGAATATAACGAAAGCCTTTATTGACTTTTGCATAAGGGATCATTTCCACCAAATCAGCTTGATATAAATCGTTCAAGCCTTTTAAGATAACGCGCCTTCTCTTGAAATGTGTTCGTGCTGGTTTGTGGAGTTCGCCAACTATGACTTCTTTAAGACTCATTGTCAACTGTTGCTTTCTACACTCCTACGAGACATTTAAGCAGTAGTTGCACGTATAACTTTTGCTTTATGGATTCGAATTGCAGTTTATCTCCTCGCCGCAATGTCTTACCGACAAGTGTGGTGTGCCGGATGCCGTTGATGTATGATTCTTCCGAAGGTCCGCTGACTTGAACACTTATGATCTCGCCGGTCGTTAACGGAAAAATGTACTCCTTATTACCGAAAATTTTGGAATATCCGCTTTCATCGTACCCACGCCCCACTAGCAGCAGTGGTACTTCTATATGAAGTTGGTTTACATTTTTCACTTTCATAATGATACGTTTGGGATGAGAACCATAGCGCACGCTATGGTAGTGTCTTCCAAATTTGTCTATCGGCATTACTGCTTTGTCGTTGAATGCGTTCTGATCGACATTCCGTCGACCCTAAGGTTTTTTTATTTTTTTTTTAATTTTTATTAGCATCGACCACTATGGGTCATTAGCTCATATGGTACAGTTTATTTATAATTTACAATTCATTATACATATTTACATATTTCAAAAAGTTGATTAATCGTCGTACATTTTGAGGGGTGTTACCAATTGCTTCTTTAATATCGGCAGGTATCTTACTTGTTCTGCGTTGTACAGCATATTTCGGACATTCCACGAGTATATGTTTGATTGTATTCGTAACTTGGCATGCATTACATATGGGTTGTCTTTCTCCACTAAATATGTACCCATGGGTAAATTTGGTGTGACCCATTCTGATTCTTGTAACTCTCACTTGTGATGCTCTGTCCGTGGGTAGCGGCAGAGAATGATCAACATCAGGAATAATTTCTCTAAGTTTAGTTGTACTTAGATTCCACTTGTTTTGCCATATTTCTTGTATCTTTAATTGAAAATGATTTTTGTTGTCACCAATTGTGTGAATGTTGTTTTGCTTGTGTTGGTTGCATCGCGTGCTGCTTTATCGGCTTTTTCATTTCCTCTTATTCCTATATGGGATGGTACATAGATCATCACTATTTCCTTTCCATGACTTAATAAATTAGATACTTGTGTTTTAACGTTTTGAATCATAGGACTTGAGGAATAGTGTGTTTGCTGGATTGCCTGGATTGCGCTTAATGAGGGAATGGGACGTTTCTACGCCGCCAGTTCTTCGCCGCCAGTTCATCGCCGCCGTTTCTACACCGGGACGGTTCTACACTGGCCGTTTCTACGCCAGCCGGTTCTACGCCGTATTCAAATTAAAATTACTGTTTTTTGTACGATTAACTTGATAAGAGGCTTCCACGAATGGGGCCCCCAATTAATCCACTGCGAGTTCCGGTTCAATGGGATTGCCGGGAACTGCCACTTAATAACCCTAACTTGGGTTCAGTTAGTTGTTGGAGTGAAACAAGACTTAACAAACACGAGTATATTGAGTAACAACGATTACAAACGTCACTGATGGACCGATGGTTTTTTACAAAAGCTTCAACTGTTGTGACACGCTTGGATTGGCCACGCGAAAATAGCGAATTGCGCGTAACCGTAACACAAAACAACCTGGAAACGACTTTACCAGGGAGTTAGACCGAAACGCAAACTAGCACAAAGCATAGCTGAACTTGCTTCCTCGAGGCTCTGAATCTAACTAACTCTGAATTTACAGCGAGACGAACTCGCCAATTCAAGGAGGGGCAAGCTCAAACACTATTGGCTGAGGCGATCCTGCGTAGCCAATCGGAGCATCGCACGTTATTTAGGAAAAATGCTTATTCTAAGAAACCTTAATGCTAAGCTCTCTCAATGAGGCAATTGAACGAAATCCATAAACCCATGATTCCCAAATATGCTAAGTCGGCTTAAGTTCTAGTAGAAAATGTATGCATCCGCTTTAAAGCCATTAAGGGAAGCTTACAAATTCCTTTCCAACATTAACAGAGGCAAACAAATACGGCAAGATGCAAATTTGGCTTTACCACGACCTTTGAATGAGATAAAACAGTTATGACTTGAATTACGTGATTAATTATAATCAAAAAGGTTTTGATGCACGCATCTGTGTGAATCAAACAATTACAATAAGTGAAATTTTATTGTTTAAACACATACATACAGTCAATTAATACAATACAAAAATTAAGAATAAAAGAATTTCCGAATGGGTAATCTAAAACACCGGGGATACAATACAATCGCCGAGATTATATTAAGGATGTTATGGTTATTAGCACAAATGAGGTAATCAGAAATTTTACTCCGCTCATAGAAAATTACCTAGGAGTTAACGAGTTTACAATCGCCGGGATTATCTTAATGATGTTATGGTTATCAGCACAGACCCATTAGCACAAATCTAAAAACTGTTTAACAGTATTTGGTATAAATATGGGGCAGGAGCCCTTAACACATCACTTTAAGTGTATTCGCCACAAAGTAATTATTACGTTAGTTAACAGTGATCTTAATAATGGAACCAGCAGTTCTCAGCAAGAGAGAAAACGAGAAGTTTTCCTATAACGGATATTTGTACGTTTTCGACAAAGTTAGTAAAAGGGACCCTAGTTTACAATTTTGGCGGTGCGAAGAAGTGGGTCGCTGTAAAGGAAGAATTCACACGAGGGCTGGAGAAGTGGTCAACAAAATGAACAATCATTGTCACCCTTCCTCGGCAGCAGCCATGCAAGTAGCAACTGTTGTCACTAAAATCAAACGTCGTGCAGAAGAAACTATGGAGGGCACAAGTGTAGTTATAAATCAGTGTGTAATCGACGTGCCTGAAGCTGTTTTAGCATCGATTCCAAATAATGCAGCCCTGAAAAAAATAATCAGAAGAAAACGGAATCAAATTAATGCTGCACCTGCTGATCCCGCAGACCTAAACGATTTGGTGTTGCCAAATCCATATAAGGTATATGTGCCGCAAAGATACTTCGGACAGAGAGAGCTTTAAAAGTTAAACCGCAAATGAGTTTACTATTGTTAGTCCGCTTAAGTCGTGCCAGGTATACGCAAAGGTGGGAATATTTCCAAGGTGGTATTTATTTCGTTTTGTAGTGAAGTTTCTACTTAATTTATATTTAATTATCTAATAATATTGAATGACAAAATTAATTTTACTAGGTAAATAAACACATTATGCGATTATGCCCTGATTGAGGAATAAATTATTTTTGCTCAAATGAACAACATGTATTTTCAAGAAACTTACAATAAGAATCAATTACTGGAAGTGTTGTCCATTAAGAAGTTCTCTAAAAAATATGTAGTAGACACCATAGCTACAGAACTAGGCCATAGAGTTTTAAGATTGCCACCATATCATTGTTGTATGAATCCTATAGAAATGATATGGGCAGAATTAAAAACACACATTCGAAAACGTAACCAATGCCCCAAGTTTAGTGAGAAAATGATAGAAATAATTAAAGAAGAAGTTAATAAAATTCATGTAAATAGCTGGAAAAACTGTGTTCGGCATGTGATTGGCATTGAAGACCAATTTTTTAAATTTATTGATATTCCAGAATTAATTATTAATTTAAGAGACAGCGATAGTGACGATTGGCCATGTGATAGCGATAACGAAAATTAATTTATATATTGTACTCTTAATTGTTGTTTTTTGTATATATCCATCAATAAACTGTAGTTATTTGTTGCATATACATATTTTCTATAATTTTTTGTCTTTCTTGATTGTATCTTTTTTTATTAACAATGTTGTTGGGAGCCTCTCAGTTTTCCGTTATTTGGAAAATTCCTGATTGCTAGCTCGCCTTGGAATTTAATGGACTGTATGGATTTATTTCTTCACTGAATTATACACACGTTGAAAGCAAAGGAAGTAATTTATTGCCATAAATTAACACACAAACATTTGAACATTTACAAAGAATTAGCTTTCGCGGTGCGGACCGGTTCGCGTGCTGCCACGTTGACAGAAGGAACGTAAGTGAGTTTTTAGAATCGGAAGCCCGCCCGGCAGTCTACTGCGCACAGTATGAATTCAGAATGCAAGAGAGGCGGCAAAAGTTTATAAAGTCCTTAACATACCGCCCGCCTTGGAAAGGGTAACCTTTCAAATAAAACAGTACAGAATTGACATGTAACAGCTAGAGTAAAACATGTAACATGAACACACATATATACAAAGCATAATAGTACATGGATCTTAATCGAGTACAAGAAAACCCGAACAATGGTGAGCCAAAAGGCCTTACGAACACTGCGCTGAACGCTAACGCACTAGTTCACAACACTAGGTAGCGGGCACAATTTGGCGAAGGATCGTTTCACGATTCCTGACACAGTGTTCACTGACGCCACACGCGTAACGCCGTCAAGGCCAGGGTGCAGCTCGGTGACCCGGCCTAACCTCCACTTCAGAGGGGGTAGATTGTCATCCTTGATGAGGACCATGGAACCAGGCTGGAGGTCCGAAAGATGCGTGCGCCATTTGGTGCGCTGTTGGAGTTCCGAGATGTACTCTTTACTCCATCTCTTCCACACATTCTGGTGAAGTTGTTGTATTCTCTGGTATTTAGACAGCCGAGACTCGGCTATCTCAGTAACGTTGGGATCAGGCAGTGACACCAACGGACGACCAATCAGGAAATGAGCAGGAGTCAAAGGCTGAAGGTCGTTTGGATCAGAGGACAAAGGAGACAGGGGTCGGGAGTTTAAGGTCGCTTCCACCTGTGCCAGCAAAGTGCAAAATTAATCGTAATTTAGACTAGCGTTACCTATAACGCGCCGTATGTGATGTTTGGAGGACTTAATTCCGGCCTCCCACAATCCGCCAAAGTGGGGACTGTGCGCGGGTATAAAATGCCAAGCTACTCCGTCGCTCGCGACTGATTCGGAAATAGAAAGGCCTTGTTCCGCAAGAAAATTGCCTAATTCGATTAATTCGGAATTAGCGCCGACAAAGTTAGTGCCATTCTCTGAATAGACATGGAGCGGTTTGCCTCGACGAGCTACAAACCGGCGAAAAGCCATTAAGAAGGTTTCAGTAGAAAGATCAGCGACCAATTCAAGGTGCACTGCCTTTGTGACAAAACAATAAGCTGTAACTCGTTGTAAGCGAGCGAAGCTTGAATACTTATTGAACGGAAATGGTTCAACAGAGGTTACAGGAAGACTCTGAACTTCTTTTTTGAATTCTGGAAGCTCTGCACGAACATGTTTGAAAGCAGGCCAAGATGCCTCGCCTTCGCTTAGCCAGGTGGGACCATGCCACCAAAGGCTTAACAGACCCAGCGGGTCAATTATCTGCGATCTTTCAGACAAGATGCTACGCTTGGTAGCCTCACCACTTGTAGAATTTGAAATATGGGATATTTCAGACAAGCTGCTACGATTGGTAGCCTTACCACTTGTAGAATCTGAAATATTGAACATGGAAGTAGGCCAAGATGCCTCACTTTTGCTTAACCAGGTGGGACCGTGCCACCAAAGGCTTGACAGACCCAGCGGGTCAACTATCTGGGAAATTTCAGACAAGCTGCTACGATTAGTAGCCTTACTACTTGTAGAATCTGAAATCTGGGATATTTCAGGCAAGATGCTACGCGTGGTAGCCTTACTACTTGCAGAATCTGAAATATTCTCTACTGATAAGAATCTTTTCTGAGAGATTTGCAATGAATCACCCAATACCTCTACAGGTTTCTTGAGAGGGATAGAGACAACGAATCGACCATTCGCTTCTCGTTGAGTATTTTGCACGAAATGTGCCTCACAGGCGTTCTCTTCATTTGTGCGGACCTTTTCCTCTGGGTAATGTTCGAGTTGCCAAAACCTAGCAATGGGGTCAGATGCATCCTCGATCGTGCCAAGATTGCACTGTACAGGGTACGCAGAAGGAGGGCCTGTAGGGCCAGAAACAATCCAACCAAAACGAGTCTTTTGGAGGATGGGAAGATTTGGGCCTAGATCAATTTGTCCAATACAAAGGAGCTGCCAGAAAATGGGCGAACCAATCAGAATGTCGATGGTGCCCGGTTGGTCGTAGGACAGATCTGATAACTTGATGTTATCAGAAACCTTGAAACTGTTTCGCTGGACGCAAAAACTTGGGGTTGTACCTGTAATCTCATCGAGAACAAGACAGGATAGACCAATACTGTATGAGGTGTGAGGGGCTTGCAGCTTGATATCACACCTAGCCTTGATTTGAGAAGTAGCTTTACTTAAGCCAGAAACAGTAACGTTGACTTCGCGAGTTGGAAGCTTCAACCTTTTACACAAATCTGAACGTATGAAGTTCGATTGGGAACCGGAATCCAGCAGGATTCGCACAGCATGAGGCGTACCATCATCAGCGATGAGTTTAGCGGTAGCCGTAGGTAAGAGTACCTGCAAAGCATTCGAACAGAATGCCGAAATCGATTGATTTAGTTCAACAGGGGTTTCTGCCGACATCGCAGATCCTGGTTGACTAGAAGAAGCATTTTGAGGTTTATCCTCATGCAGAAGGGTGTTGTGCCTTGATTTGCACTTTCTACACGTATATTTGGAGCTACAGCGGCTCGAAAGGTGACCCTGAGTTAGGCAATTAAAGCATACACGGAGCTCTTTTGCCTTTGAATTTCTGTCAAGAGAAGACAGCTTGACAAAATTGTCGCATTTGTACAAGGGATGAGATCCTTTACAAAGTGGACACGAAGGGGTACCTGACACAAATGATTTCGAATGTACCTTGGCAGACTTTTCGGGTACAAGCTTAATATTTTTTACTTCCAGAGTTTCTAGAAGATATGCTGTGTTTTGCAGAAATTCCTTGAACTCGTCAAGATTAGGCAGGTCAGAACTTGACCGGTTTCTAAGGACCTCCCATTCACGGAATGTCGTGGGGTCCAGTTTTTTAGAAACGACATAAATGATAACAACATCAAGAAGCTCGCTTTCGGTAGCTAATGATTTGATTGCTGTAAAATGTTTGAATAACATATCGCTAATCGTACGTAATTTAGTTGCAGATTCCTTACTGCAAGATTCAAGTTCAAAAATAGCATTGAGGTGGTTATGAATCAGAATTTTTGGATCATTGTAACGATTACACAATGCATCCCAAGCTAGAATGTAATTACTCGCAGTAAACTCTAAACTTTTTATAATTTGGCTTGCATCACCCTGTAAACTAGCCTTTAAGTAATGCAGCGTTTGAATATTAGTGAGCGTTTGATTCTCATGAATTAAGCTAATAAAAATCTCACGAAATTCCAACCACTCTGACACGTTCCCTGAATATTTGGGAATCGAAATGGCAGGAAGGCGTACAGCCCGATTATTGCAATGCGAACTGCAATTTGAATGCCCTGATCTCACTCTACCGTTAGGAGATCCAGAACGATCTGGTGCAACATCAGACTGCTTGTTGTATTCATTAATCAAATATTCAGCTTGTGAAATTGCAAAATAATAAGAATCTTCAAATTCAACTTGTTGCTGCATTTCAGATTCTGTATCCTTACTGTTTTCTAAAATTTGCTCATGAACCGCATAATATTCTGATAACAAGGTGGCTGTATCATTCAATCTTTTTTGCAATTGAATAATCTGAGCGCTAGATAAGAAATTATCTTCATCATGAATTGTTTGCAAAGATTGCACGTGATTTGCGAAGCGCGTAAGCTTGCCTTTGATAGAGCCTCGTACTCTTACAAGTGGATCCATAATTGTTGAAATTAAAACAATTTAGCAGATAGAACTAACTTTTCGTACGCCACTGGCACGGAATTTTGTTTACAACGCAGACAGCGCTGATAACTACGCGAGAATCTTGGCGCTAACGACGCAGAAAACGACCCTGGTACAACGCGAGATTATTAACTTGTGACTAAATTGTACTCGCGCACAACGAAATAGCTTGGCATTTCACGCAATTAAAATGTTTATATGACTCATAAACCATTTGTTTACGCAATAATACGCAGCTGAAATTATGCACATGCATAACACAGATGATAGAAAACCAAATTCATGCATAGGAATTGCAAAAATAGGAAATTAGGCTTACATTGATATTGGTGTGTGCCGCCTCTCTCGTTATTCTTGTTGCTGTGGTTTGAACTGCCGTCTCGTCTGCAGCTGGCCGCTGCATCCACACCTGCACGAATTTGGCGCGAGACTCGGCGTTTGGCTATCTCGCTCTCACGTTGCTAGCACCGTATGCTGTCTTCCTTCCTCTCGTTAGGGACGAAAACTGCTTGTTGTACTTACTTGCCTTGTACAACTGCGACTCCGGGCCGATGATCCATGTGGCACGAAGGAACAATGTGGCTTTTCCGGGCTCGTACTAATCCGGATCGATGGACCAATGTTGGGAGCCTCTCAGTTTTCCGTTATTTGGAAAATTCCTGATTGCTAGCTCGCCTTGGAATTTAATGGACTGTATGGATTTATTTCTTCACTGAATTATACACACGTTGAAAGCAAAGGAAGTAATTTATTGCCATAAATTAACACACAAACATTTGAACATTTACAAAGAATTAGCTTTCGCGGTGCGGACCGGTTCGCGTGCTGCCACGTTGACAGAAGGAACGTAAGTGAGTTTTTAGAATCGGAAGCCCGCCCGGCAGTCTACTGCGCACAGTATGAATTCAGAATGCAAGAGAGGCGGCAAAAGTTTATAAAGTCCTTAACAAATGTTGTTAAATAAAAATAATAAGTTTTTAAACACTAACAAACATTGCGTTTCCGTAGCCGCATTTCGATTTTAAGGATATGGATTTGCTTGTGAACTATTACAAAGGGATTGTCGTGTGTACAACATAATCCCACCTGAAATGCTCATTAACCTTTAAGTAGTAGCCTGAGGCGTCCGAAATATCTTTGCTCCAACTATATATGTGCCTCGACCAGGAACAGAAGAAACTTTTTTGCTAAGCGACGATGGAGAGGGAGCAAACAGAATTTTAATTTTTGGAAGAGAGAGCTGGTTGCAGCATTTGCATAATGCCAATACATGGTACAGTGATGGTACCTTCGCAATAGCACCGAGGCTATTTTCTCAAATTTATATTGTTATGGCAACAAAACCCGGAGGAGTGCATCCTATATTGTATGCTCTGTTACCTAACAAGCAGCGTGTTACATACACACGTATGTTCGAACTAATTAAAACACTAGTGCCAAATTTAAGTCTAGAATCTATCATTTGTGATTATGAATATGCAGCTTTTAGTGCCATGAAAGATTGCTTTCCGGAAGTAAATGTAAAAGGTTGCTTCTTCCATTTAGCACAAAATATGAGGAAACATTTAGCTCAGATTGGTGTTATTGGTCAATACAACAATGATGCTGAATTTGCATTGAGAGCTAAAATGGTCCTTGCATTAGCATTTGTGCCAATAGCAGATTTAGATGAATACATTGATGCTTTAGCAAATGATTTGCCAGTAGGACTTCAGCCGCTTCTAAATTGGTTTGAAGACAGCTATGTTGGCCGTTTAAATCGACGCGGGAATGGTAGGCGCCCGCCTATGTTTCATCCATCGATGTGGAATTTATACCGGAGAACAATCGATGGAGAAGATCGCACCAATAATCATGCAGAGGCAGCCAATCGTCGATTGCGTTCTGAATTAGGTATGCATCACCCAACTATTTGGACATTTATAGATGGATTGCGAAAAGTACAAAAAGGACGAGACGCTTATTTTGAGCAACTTATCGCCGGACATTTACCACCGATGAAGCTGAAAAAATACCGTGACGCTGATGAACGTATTCGAAGAATTGTCTTAGACTATGGAAACAGGGAATCTCTAGATTATTTACGTGGCCTAGCACACAATTACCAAATGACGCAATAATCTTATTTTTCCTATTTATTCTTTTAAATTAAAATAAATTTCCTATTTTATTTTCTATGACTGTATGTATGTGTTTAAACAATAAATTTTAATTGTAATTGTAATTTTAATTTGAATGCGGCGTGTAATCGGCTGGCGTAGAAACGGCCAGTGTAGAACCGTCCCGGCGTAGAAACGGCGGCGATGAACTGGCGGCGAAGAACTGGCGGCGTAGAAACGTCCTAGACCCCACCTTTGTTATATGGCTCCATGGAAAAACAGCGCTTGAAGTATTCTTAACGCACCTAAACAACCACCACGCCAAAATAAGATTCACTATGGAACAGAGCTGGGCAAATTACTTTAAAAAAGTAATTAATTACTAATTACTAATTACCGCCCAATAGAGTAATTAAAGTATCAGAGAGTTCAATTACTCACATGATATAGTAATTCAATTACCAATTACTTATTAATTATAATTGTACAACATCAATTATTCTTTCAATTACTTAAAATTAGACATTTTTGTCATACAGTTGTATTTACTAAAACTTTTTTCAAGTTGCAACTATCATTAGTGTCGTGTCGATTCGTAATGGTAATCTAAAAATGCTTAATTTTTATGTTTTAGTAACTATAGTTTTTTATTTTTTATTTTTAAGCATTTGTCAAAAATTTTGCAAAAATTACAAATTCTACGGAAACAGTACAAAATAGAACGTTAGTGCACGAGACACATTTTAATCTGATTTCAAAAATGTAATAATATACCTGGCGTTCTATTTAAAATAGGAGTTAACAAAAAAAAAATCGGGTGTGATACACGCACACAACTTCCTTTTACAGTGATCTTATAATTAGCCAAAAATTTGATTTGAAATTTTTAAGCATTTGTCAAAAATTTTCAAAAATTAAAAATTTTACGAAAACGGTACAAAATAGAGTGTTAGTTCAAGACATTTTTTTTCTAGAATTTCAAGCTGAATTCAAAAATGTAATAATATATCGGGTGTTCTATTTAAAATAGGAGTTAATAAAAAAAATAGAAAAAAACAAAAGAAACCCATTTTAGAAGTATTCAACTAGAAAGTCACCTATCTCACATCAATACACATTAAAAATGTAATAAAAATGTAAAGTTTAAAAAAATCGTTAGAGCCGTTTTTGGAAAAATCGAAAAAAACTAAAAAATCACAAGAGTAAACACCTACTTCCGGTTATGCAATTTTCTTCAAAAGCTTTCTGTCGCATCTATATAGTACACAAAACTTATATATGGAGTTTCAACGCCATACTTTTTTCCGTTTTTGAGATATTCTGTTCACAGGCACACAGACAGACAGACACACAGACAGACAGACAGATCAAGGGACTCTAAAACGTGAAGATCTGTTGAAAACTCAATTTCGAATTTTTGGGGTGAATCCAATACTTCCTTTATTGTAAAAGAAAGTAAAAATAGGTAAAAACACAAAAGAAACCCATTTTAGAGGTATTCAACTGGAAAATCACCTATCTCACATCAATACACATTAAAAATGTAAAGTTCGAAAAAAATCGTTAGATCCGTTTTTGAAAAAATAGAAAAAAACTGAATAATCACAAGAGTAAACACCTACTTCCGTTTTGTGATTTTCTTCAAAAGCTTGCTATCGCATCTAGATAGCACACAAAACTTATATAGAAAGTTTCAATGCCATACCTCTTTTTGTTTTTGAGATATTCTGTTAACAGAGACACAGACAGACAGACCAATTAACAAAAACATTTTTTTTTGGGTTCAGGGGACTCTAAAACGTGAAGATCTGTTGAAAACTCAATTTAGAATTTTTGGGGTGATTCCAATACTTCCTTTATCGTAAAAGGAAGTAAAATAACAATTATACAGAGTGTCCCAAAAAGAATGGGACACCGATTGGTCATAGATTCCTTAGTTTACAATAAACTGATTAAACCTAATATACTTTAGTACAAAGTCCTTTAATTCGGAAGGTATAAGGACCTGCAAGTTCAATTTAATTTTTTTATATTTTTATATTAATTTCAACATCACTAAAATTCAGCTTTTTATCACGAATGTGGGTTTAGTTGCCAAGGGGCGCAGGGCCAAAGCAAATAAACCACATAAGAGATAGAAAGGAACTTCCAGTGCCAAGAGGTACTTTGAATTTTTAAATCGAGATATCGAACAATTACATTTTAACCAACTTGTATAGGTTATGTTGACGTCGGTTAACGTTTACCTATCGCCCAGGCGCCTATAAAAAGTTGCAAAACAATGGATTAGACGTTCTTCACCACCAATTTAAAAAACAATCCGAGTATGAAAAAATTTAGAATTTCATTTTGGCGAGATTTTGTAATGGTATTAGAAAAAATAGCACGCTGAATATGTTAGAAAACTGATTTTTCAAAATTCGTCCAAATTTAATACTCTCGCTTTGCATCGTTTGCTCGTAAATTAAATGTTGAAAAACTCTCACTTTTCTTAACTTGTAGAACAATCTACTGTTAAATATGAAAGTGACATTTTCTGTCGCCTGTTAGGGTTTCTCGAAAATATAGTTACGTTTGGTTCTCTGGTCGGATTCCAATGGCAGTAGGAGAGAATATAATACATTGACTTCCGTTGTCATTAGGAAAGGAAGGCAATGTGATTAATAATAAATCACCAAGCCACCTGATTTTCATATTTAATTATTTTTGAATGCAGCCGAATACAAGAGATAGTCTCATCATACAATGTAAAAGTGCCATATGTATAACTCTGGACTAAAATGTCATTTCCTCCCTTGCATGATTACAATTAATTAGGTACTGTTCTCCCTAACGCTGGAGTATTAAACCACATCAGCGGGAAGGAATGATACATTTTCCTCCCTAGTAATGCAAATAGCTATAAAAAATGTGTTAAGTAACTTTTGAAATTTTAAAACCAAATATCAAATTGGTGTTGATCAGGAACTGTTGAAAGTTGACAGGTGACTGATAAACCTAGTAGAAAACGGTTGATTGAAATAAAGAATTCGTACATCAGATACAAAAACAGAAGACATTTGCTCAAGCACGTAACAATGAAGTCATTTTTACATTCAAGAGATCTTTATACCATGTGTTTAAAAAGAAATTACTTAAGAGTTTGGAAAATAAAACTAATGTCGACAGCAAGCTTTGGAGACAGCAATCTTTAGAATTTTCAATCACGATATCAGCGTATACGTAGTATAAATTCACAATAACAACAACAGGGATGACAGGTAATGAATTCTAAAGCTTGCTGTTGACATCACCTTTACATTTCATGGCCAACCCTTATGTAATTCCTTTTTGAACACACCGTATAAGAAACGGGAAAAAATAAGTATTTAATAAAATTACTGTCAATGCCAAATAAATTGCTCAGGTTGCTTTTATATTTTTACTTCAAATTTCATAATCTTATTAATATCTTTAATAATACATATTAATTTTATCAACATATTTATAAATACGTATTGATTTTAAGTTTAGGACAATAAAATATCTGAAGTTACATAAATTGGGTCACTATGCACTGTTCTTAAAAAAAGAATGGAATTTTGTGTAAAATTATTAAGAAACCAATATTTGAATGCCTCGTAATCAGCATGGGAGTTTTGTATGTTTCGGCCGTCAACGCAGCATTCTGTATAACGTAAATCAGCATATGAGTATTAAAAAGTAAGTAACCGACAAAGAATACATAATTTATAAAATGTTCAATCCAAGAATTATGTAAACTTATGCGGCGTTTTTAAACTGTATTAGTACTATATCCCATACTGCATTTTTGAGTCAACCAGGCATAGAATTTTGCAATTAAGTACATTTTATTTCAGTGTTTTACGCTGTTTAAATGTTGTTATCGGATTTTGGTAGCTAATTTCTTACTCAAAAACGTAATTTTATGGACTTAACACCTGTTACACTTGCACGGCACTATAACCCCATGCTAGTACATCGTTTAAAACATGCAAATTGAAATGAATAAATATAATTACTATGAACGAATATCGTGTAATGAAGCTATTTTAAATTATATTTTTACCGTAGGTATTGTAGTATGTAATGTACTTACCGCAAATATCGTTTTAGCGTCTTACACAATAAATATTAGCTTCACTATTACACTCTACATATCACACCTACGTACACGCACCAATACACTCTTTGTTTTGCTAGTGCACGCGTCGTACAAAATGCGAATGTTACACAATGCACAAAAGTTGCTGTTATTCGACTCGTCAGAGGAAATCATAAATTAGGCTTATATTGGCCCGGGAACACTTTATTCCAATTTGCTTAATATGTAACTTAATAAGACCTTATCGTATGTTTTGCGTTCTGGAGATTTAGCACCCAATCGAAGTCAGTAATTCAATAATTGAATTACCATAAAGTAATTCAAATACCGGGAGTAATTTCAACTACCACAGGTAATTCAAATATTTGTAAAGTAATTTAAATACTTTGAAGTAATTTTATTATACAAAAGTAATTGGGTAATTGAATGTAGTAATTAATTACATTCAAAGAGTAATTGTCAAGTACTTTTTAACAAAAATGACAATTCTCAATTACAATTACCGCATTTTGAAAAGTAATTCCAAGGCAAATAAACAAAAAAGAATTTAATTGGTAAGTTAATTAAAAAGTAATTAATTACTGCCCAGCTCTGCTATGGAAACTGAAATATATCGACGCCTCCCTTTCTTGTACGTGTTGTTGGACGAACTGCTAACAATAGGTTAAACCACACGGTATATCCTAAAAAGACTCACACAGACCGCTATCTGCATGCCTCGTCTCATCATCATCCCCAACAAGAGATCATTGATCACGACTCCTATCCATCGAGACCACGCTAGTTGGGATGAGGGTAGGAAACCACAAGAACTAAGACATGTGAAACAATGTTTACATAGGCATGGCTACCGTCAACGAAACATCAAGAAAGTATGCCAAAACACCATCAAACCGAAAGAACCCAAACCTAAACCTATGAATTAAGCCCGGCTTCCCTTCATCGCCGGAGTAAGAGATAGAATAAGAAAGGTCCCGGATAAGAAAAACATCGGGGTCCGCTGTGGTACAATGAGAAATGTCGAACACTCTCTTTCAAAAAGACACTTAGCCCAGGCTGCAGACAGAAGGCTTTTATCAGCTAAAGTCTACACGTGGCAAATCTAACATCTGACAAATGGGAAGATGCATCCAATGCAGAAAAATGGAACACCAGAGCAACACACGACTTAAAAACACACAAAAATCAGCCATCGCAGAACACTTATTAGGACCAGGGAACCACATAATAAACCACGAATCCGCGAACATACTATCCACAACTAAAAACTACTACCCTCGTGTCAGTCGGGAATCCCTAGAGATTATTACCGCCTCAATAACCGTCGGAAGGTAGCTACGCAAAGCCAATCGAACCATACACAAGTTTCACGTGAGCAACCAAGAGGAATGACACGTCCCAATAGCATACAAGATCTACATGAGCAGCCAACTGTAACGACTCCTTGGTATATAGCCAGGAGCAAAAGACACCAACATCAGTCTTTAGAAAACTTCTGATGAATCTGACAGCATAAGTAGCGAAACGTCAAGTTTAAATCGACAACCACGGCATAACCCGAAGAAACCTACTATTATAGACAACGGCCGTGAAAGCCTGCGTTTAACTAAGAAAGAAATAGTTCAACATAATTCTAATAAAAGGCCAAACAAGTCAAATGACGTCACGAAAGTCGAAAGCAATTCTTTCTACTGCAACAGAGAAAACTTAAAGTAGCCCCAGAATCAAAGAAATTGAACTAGAGAAATTGAAACGCATTGAATTAGAACAAAAAAGAATTAAAAGAGAGATTGCATTAATTGAAGAACATGCGTCGTAAGAAAAGGAAAACATTTTGGATAATGAAAGTGAACTAAGCAAAAACAAGAAGTGTGCAATTCTTTTCATTAAATGATATATCGTAAACCACGATAAAACAGTTTACATGTGCTACTGAAACAATGACGGAAGTCCTCAAATCTTGAATTATGTCGCGTTACTGTTGAAGAAAACATGATTTGTTTGCAAAAGTCACCAAAGATGAAGCTTTATACAGTTTTTGGCGTTCATCAGACGACTTTCCGCTCTCCCCACCTTCCGCATGGCGGTCACTATGATTACTACAGCTCGGCCAGCAGGTAATTGCAGAATTGTCAAATTGAACTTTTGGGCATCATCAACTACCCTAATCTGAGTAAAGTAACGGTCAATGAGGATAAAATCTACGAGGATGTCGGTTGCGTTAATAGCTGGAAAATCCAATGTGTGTGTTCCATTTGACTTACCTTCTTGAGGTACTGCAATAGACTGGCCGGGGTTGATCACAGCAGAAAGCGGAATGTGTGTCATCTGACGAGTGTGTCTAGTGGATGGTTCAGCTGGGGAGGGTGCTGTAGATGGCTGCGGTCGATGTCTTCGATGGGTATTCGACGTCGTTGTACTTGAGGGTTTAGTTTGGCACAGTGTGGTAGATGGACCACGTCGATGTCTGCGATGTTTGCTTTCCTTCGTTTTGAATGGTTGTGAATTTGCGTGGTCAAATCGTTGTCGGGAGTCACCACATATTAAGGAAAGTTAGTTCATAAAGTTGCCGGCACTACGACTGAGTAGTGATGTATATCTCACGGCACTTGTAAAAGCTAAGCTCTAGTCTGCTTGGTCAGTACTTAGATGGGTAAACATCTGGACAGCGGGCGCAGTGTTCCAACTTAGACAGGCTCCACTACCTCAAGTATCTCCGCCGAATTTAAAAATGCACATACTCTCAGCGGCTCGGTGCTCCTAATAGCTACCGATGGACCGATATCACGAATTAATGAGACTTCAGTAATTTTAATAACAGCATCTACTTAACAACGATACAAAAAGCACGTCAGGCTCATTCGAGCAAGGTTTAAGATATGCCATCGCTAGTCGATCGCTCTTAAAACATGCAGAGCCAACTAATTCTAGAAATAATAAAATATATCATTTATTTGCCCGTCGTTATGGGGCTAATACTCTAAAATACATAAATTGTAGGGCTGCGATTAGGCCCACATCTGGAACGCTTTGACGGATCGGATGTCGGAATCTAACATGCCCGGCAGCATATTTTGAAACACAGGACGCTAGGAGCATAGAACCATATACGGCAACCTGATTGGTTGCCTGTGAGCGACCGAAACGTTAGAAGGACATGACACATGCCTGCATGCCGGCACGCAAACCAGATCAGCTAGCGGTGGTAGATGCTGTGTATGTTTATGGTTCATTTCTCGTGTTTAGTAGTTTTCATTTTAAAACGCTTTCAGCCTTTCAATACAATCGTGAAATAATGAATTCGGAGGACGTTTTACGCGAACAGGTGGATATCAATATGAAATAGAAGAAGCCGATCGAAAACGTTATATTTTAAGTATAAATGTTACTAACAGCGACCACGCCGATGCTTATTTAAAATTGTTTGAGGCTCATACTTCAACTAACCCCGTATACTTTTAGATATTTGAAATCAGCGCGAAAAATGCTTTATGATAGCATGATTAAATTAAAATTTTGAAACGCCTTATTTAAAAAAAGAATTACCTAAAGTAGGCCATGACTTACGAAAACGACCTAGCGCACCAAAGGTACAAAAACAATATTGAAAACTAGGTTTTCTAAATAGAACAATATGAGTGTCATTAAACAGTTGAAAACTACAATAAACGAGCCTTTCAACGGTGTACTATATTCGCTATTTCGTTTAAAAGTAGCTTTTAAAATGTCAAAAATACGTAAAACAATTTAAGAAAATTATAATTTTATTATTCTGCTTAGCATAGAATTTCGGCTTAGACCGCGTAGTATTTGTATATGAACACCCAGCATTTTCTGGCTTAATGTGCCTTGCACCTTGTGAAGTCGAGCAAAAACCCGCGCGCTAGCCATGCTCTTTGGTGGCTCGTGTTGTTTGAGTATCTTGAGAACGAGGATACTTAGGCAGATTTGGCCGTTTTGCTGTTTGTGCATCCATATTCACTAACGTTTCGCAAGACCTTGCAGCTTGCATCATCAGAGTGAAAGTCGCACTGACTTAGCCAGAAAATTCTGGGTGTTCATATACAAATACTACGCGGTCTAAGCCGAAATTCTATGCTAAGGAGAATAATTCTAGTAACCGCGAAAGCCTCAAACAGTATATAATTTTATTCTAAAAAAACATGGTTTTCAATTATTTTTCTTCGTTTGGTGCGATAATTCGGTAAGGAGAAGCTTTTAGAGCCACGTGGAATTTTTTTTGCATTTCTTACTTAATCGTAAGTGATTTTTCGTAAGTCATGACCTATTTTAGGTACATATTTTTATTTTTTTACAAAATAATGAGTTTCAAAATTTTAGTTTAAGCATACTATAATAAAGCACTTTTAGCGCTCATTTTAAACATTTTTCATTTAAAAAACCAAAGTCGTGTATTACTGCGTAAAAATAGGAGGCCATGGTTTAAATTGGTTTGCGACAATTTGTAGGCTCTTTACTTTAAAAATTTAAGTGTTTTTCGATATCTCTATTATTAACGAAGTTACGGGCTGATAGCGATCTACAAACAGGCTGTATGTATAACAGAGAAGCACCGAAAAACGTTGATTAATATTTCCAACAACCAATGTGCCCCAAGTAAAAATGCCAAAATAATGTTTTGTGTATACTTATTGCTTTGATACAAACAAACTAACTAACGTCTACGTTATACCCCAGACCTGCATATTTGTCCTCTCAAAAATTCTAAACAGCATTTTTTTATTTTCCTTATTCGATAACTTTAGTGACAGTGCAACAATTATCGCAATTTTCAAATCGTAAAAAAGCGCCAAGGTAGCACCTCCCGCTGATGTTTCAGCGCACCAATCAGGCTGCAGCATATGGTTTCATGCTCCTAGCGTCCTGTGTTTCAAAATATGCTGCCCGGCACCCCGACACTGTGTAAACGGTATAAGGTGAAGTCATTTTAAGGAACCGGGGTAGCTTTAAAATCTCGAGGACTTGTGGTAATTAAATGGATTAACAGTAACGATGAAATAATAAGGTTTGTAATAGATATCGTTGCTTGGGTAGCTTTGCAATTGATGTATGAAGTTCGATAGTGCAGCGGTGCCGGCCAGTGTTTCATTGTTAATATTGATTGTAGAGAGATTGGTTGTTTTATTGTTCGGTCAGTGCTCAATCGGTACGACAGATAGTACTAACTTGCCTGGGAATAGCTGACATCCGCTATCCCTTAACCCCATAAGCACCTAGCTTATTAATAATCCAGGACGCACACGTGGATAGCCGTGGGATGCTCATTTCCACAAATGCCTTGTAATTTCAATCTTCTGCGGGAGAAGCACCCATAAATACAATCACACCGACATGAGTTAGAGCTCATTGGTCTAGTGGGCGGTAAGCATCCATATTGTAGGGCTTTACAGATATATCATAACCGGTCCACCTAAAGATTGTTCCTGAACGAGTTACTCTACTAAATGCCACGTGGGAGCGGCCGGGGACCACAAAACCCCTTGTAAGTACTATCATCCCGAACACCTACTGCTAAATTCCGTCATGTTTCTTCATTCTGTTTTGCATGCCTCATTGTGGAAATTGGCCATTTTCTGTTTAGAAGCAAATGTGTGTGAGCACATACTACCCAGCAAACACAGTTAAATAACATTTACATATACACTATATAACATTGTTCTTTCAAATATTACATGTAACATCACCAGATTATTACATGTTTGTTGCATGTAAGTTTCAATTTCCCACTCAAGGTATTATAACTGCAATGTAACAGTTATAAAATTTTTTATATATCTGTAACAGTACAGGTATATTACTGTTATGTAACTGTTTCAACAAGTAACATTGCTGTTATATGTTTGTTATGCAACCTTATTATTGTCGTTATGTAACATTTATATTACAGATTTATAACCGTTATATTTAGGCATAGTGCATGTTATTTATTATCAGGACTTACCTATAATACTGTCATATCCTTATTATTTGTCAAACGGATATTGTAGTCATGTAACGTACACAGTAATTCATATTTGAGCCACATGGTTGACATTCTGCTAATTATATGAGAAATGTTTGATTTAAGTAGACAACCTGAAAACCTTTTCCATTCTTTAAAAATTGTTATTTGATTGTTAGATATGCAGTGTCGCAAATATTAAGCTAAACCTGTATATTTTGCAAAATAAGCACGATCCCAATGACGAGGCTCAGATAGAAATCATCCTAGACTTACCATTGCTGTACAAACTGTTACCATAAGGTGGAAAAACGAAAACACATTTATTACATTAGTATTTTATTTCAGGTACTACAAAACTATTGCACTACTACATTGCACTTTCAACAATAAAAATTACTCAAATATAAAATTACGTTTCAGTTTTTATTCTCGGACAAAGCACTATTTTTCAAATCGAAACCACTCGCTTCCTAGGCTTTCAAATTCGTTCTCTTTTAATGACGTATAGTTCATGAATACTGCTTCTAAAATTAGACATAAAATATGGATGTTCCTCCTTTTAGCATTTCCGCATTTTATTTTCTGTAATATTACAACAATACAATGATAATAAATTGTTTTAAAAAAATGATTAATCACACTTTCTCATATAAACCTTTCGAGACCGAAGTCAGGTGCAATTTATATTTAACTCAATTTTACATTATTTGTGGTGCATTTTGCCTTTTATGAATGTATCAGTGCTGCAGTGTTTCCTTAATAATTTTGGCTTTTACTTTTAGTAAATAATATATTGCAACAAATTCTTGCCTTTTCTTTTAAAACGCTATAAAATGTGCCTGAGATATTTTTAAAGCCCCTATCCCACTAAGAAATTGGTTGAGGATGAACATAGAAAGGCTTATACATACAGCGCGTGATAGATGGAAATATGCCATGGTGATCGCTAACCTCAGAAACTGAGACGGCACCCGGAGAGAGAGAGAGATCCCACTAAGAATTTTTATAAACAATTTTATGAACAGAATTTTGATAGTGTATTACAGTCCACAGTTTTATAAAAATACTTACTTACTTAATCCTAAGACCTTTCTACCCTTGCGGGTGTAAGGTCTTTATAAAAATAACATCGCCAAATTAACCGTTTAAGGCGTCACGTAAAAGGTTTTAATAAAAACTTTGGAAATAGAACGATTTCTATTATTAATTTTTTATAAAAGCAGGTGCTTTATTACATGTTAATGGCTAAGCCCAGCCTACTAGGCATTTGAAACTGCTGTGCGAACGCTTAACACGTAATCTCATTTTTGACGTGTTGTGAATAGCATGTAATTTTTATTTAAATTTGATTTTATGTAATTAAAAATGACGGGCATGTCATCTAACAAACAAACCACCACATCAATGGAATTAACATACCAGCGTGAATCCACCTTATATGCGATTTCGCAAATTATAATTTACGAAACTTGTTAAATCAAAAAAATTAATTTATTCAAGTTACGGAGTTACAAAATGCAGTTTACAATGTGTCTACTAGATGCTAACTGACATAAGAACTGTGTGTACATGCTTATATAACATTTCTTATCACTAAAGATTCTAGGAAGCTCGAAGCTGGGGCTGGGAACTACTTCGTAAGCACTTACCCAAGGTATCACCTAACATAATCCCTCCCTTCATTAGAGCAGAAATTATGGTAAAATTACATTTTTATTATAATTTCTAAGGAATAATTTCGACTGGTTTTGGCCCTAATTTATCTATGCTATTTTTATTACATAAAGCAGGCAGTTTATTATATTTATATAAAGTGAACAAAATTGCGGCTATAACTAAGATTAATATAAAAAATACACTATTACTAATATAATATAAATGTCCGTCAAAATTCGGTTTATACACTTTTTTACGCAAGTCTTTTAGCTTACTTTTTAAAGTGAATATGTCGTCTAGATCGATATTCTCCAGATGTATCGATGGGAGTTTATTATTTATTTGCTGTTCTTCGGTAGGCGTGGAGTTGATCATCGGCAACTGAATTATTTCGTTTACGGAATTAGAGTAATAATTTGTCCTCAGTACCTTGTTTTCTATTTTTAGTTCACATTTTGGCGGTATTTGTATAATGTAATTTCCATTTAGCGGCATCTTCTGCTTACTATTTTCACAAGTGATTGTGGATATTAATTCTCTATCGGCAATCAGTAACCATGAATCTTGGGCGATTTTCTGTGTTTTAAAATGCTCTAATCTAAATATTTCGATTTTACATACATTATTCTTTATAAATGAAATGAGTTGAGCTTCGCAAAGTGGTTCTTCTGAATTGATTTTTTCTTGGATTTTACATAGGTGTTCGCCGTTGCGTAGTTTTTTGCAGGATTCGTCCGTGGAAATGTAATTATTTTCGTTGTAAAGCAAATACATTTTCTGTGGTATAATTATTTGGAAATGTTGATCGGTTTTCACAGGTAATGGGTAAAGATGATAGTAATCGTAGATATCCGGATTTATTAGAGGTATTTCCAAAATAAATACGATTCTGGATTTAATTTGATATGCTTTGACTGCAATAATGTCTTCGTATAAAGGTAAATTTTCTCGGTTGATTTTAAATGGCAATTGTTGTCCTTGTATTTTATTCTGGATAAATATTAAATTGGCTTCTAAGTCCTCAGGATCAATTATTGATGGGTGCATGATCTCGAGTTTGGTAAAAGTGATTGCTTCTTCCAAATTGTTAAGTAGGTACAATATTACGTTCATCATTCCTGATATTTGCAAAAATATAGTATGCATATTGATTATCGAATACATCTCCGCTCGGTGAATTGTGTTTTCTTCGATTTGAGCTTCTAATTGTTTTATTCTTGATAATAATGTGTATTGGTCAACTCTCAGTGTACTAATAGTTTTGTTTACTCTATCGAGTATTTGTTCCGTTATTGATATTTGTTCAGTTAGAATTTTGTCCTGGGATTCCTGTCCTTTTCGTAGTTCTTCAATGGCTTTTTCGATTTTTTCTCCATCAGTCGAATCTAAGTTTCCAGTTAGAAATTTGAAAACTGTTCCTAGGCCGTCGATTAAGCCTCGTTTATCTCTTGTAAGAAATAGTTGATTTAATTTTCGTTTAATTTCAGATGAGGTTATATTTAGCAGGGTTTGGTAATTTTGAAGTTCTTTATCGTATGTATGTCCGCGAGGTAAATTTGTAAATGCGTTTTTCATTCGTTGAATGTTTAACTCCAGCCATTTGTATTCTTCTGTTATTGAAGTATAGTCGATAGTTTTGATTAGTGTCCATTCGTCTACTTGATTTCTTGCTTTTCCGAGTTTATGTGGGAATAAACCGGGATTGTTTTCAATTTTCGTAATTACTGGCTTGTCGAGGGTAGAGATGACGGTGATACAGGTGGTTCTGTAACAATGGGTTTACTTAGTTCGTCTAAATGCCTAGATTTCTTTTTATTATTTTTGTCTAATAAAGTAGCTATTCCTTTATCGTTGATTGAACTTATTGTATATGGTCCATCGTATTGAATTCTAGCTTTATTCCTGGCGTTGGTTTTAATAAGCACTTTGTCATTGATGTTAAATGTAATTTTCTTAGAGTTGTTTTTATGGTTTCTTTTTGTTATTAACTTTTCCTTTTCACGTTGCATTCTTTGTTGTAAAACGCCGTAAAATGTTGTTATCTTTTTCTGATGGTCGTTAAGATAATCTTCGTAATATTTTTCGGTAAGGTGTATATCGAATGGGTCTCTGACGGCTGTATGTCCGTATATTATTTCTAAGGGTGTAAATTTAGTTTGGGAATGGATAGTATTATTGTATCCTATTAATGCATATTTAATTACTTGTTTCGGTAGCTCCTTTGGATGTTGGATTTTTATAATTCTGTAGTTTTCTATTAAAGTAGAATGCACTCTTTCAATCATACCGTTGGATTTATGATTTAAAGGGGTCGTTACGTGAATTTTAATTTTATGTAGATTTAAAAGATTTTTAATTGATTCGTTTGCAAGTTCTGTTCCTCCGTCCATGGTTATTTTAGTAGGTGCTCCATATTGAGATATGAAGGTGATTAGGTTTTCAGCTATTTCTATGCTATTTTTAGATGTTAAATAGTATGCTTGGCAGAATCTCGAAAATGCATCAATTATTGTTAAAAATGCGTTTTGCTCAATTTGAAACGTATCTATATGTAAATGTTCAAATGGGCGGCTTGGCGTGCTTGTAATGTTTAATGGTTCTTCATGTGGTTGCCTTTCGTATTTGGCTTTTTTACAAATTAAACAGTTATTAATATAGCGGGTAACTGTGTCTTCCATATTTTCCCAATAGTATTGACGTTTAAGTGCGTTACAGGTAGCTTGAATACCTCGGTGATTTGTTTTCCCTTCGTGATAATTATTTATAATTTCCCTTTGATCTTCTTTGTTGATCACATGTATAACTCTGTTTACGCATTTGTAAAAGTGCGGTTCTTGATTTTTGAAATGAGTCGTTATGATTTCACAAGTTATTTGATAAAATTCTTCGTTGGGAAATAGGCAATAATAAACTTTGTTAGGTATACAATATTCTTTGAGGAATTGAAATATATTGGTCCTAATATTTTCTTCTCCTATGTAGGCGGTTATTACTTCGTTTTTCCCTTTATGTTCCCTTTTTGCTTTATGTGATTTGCCGTGAATAGTGGTAAAAATTATTTGATTGCGTTTCGTGTCTAAGGCGTCTTCACAAATAGGTACGGTAGATGTTGATTCCAATTGCGTATGCGTCGTATTTATTGATTGATTGTCTTCTGGTATAGCTTGAATTGCTTGGTTTGAACTTGAGGGTGTTTCGTTATCATGTTCAATAGAAGTCTCGTTTATTACTTCATTTAATAAGTCTTCCATGGTGGTATCGAAATTAACGATCATTGATTGTGTGTCGATGGGATTCAATTTTATGCGTGATAAGGCGTCATTATTTTCCTCCACTATTTTAACAGGTATAGGGTTCGTTATGGTGGGTGTTATTTCTTGATCACTGGTGTTGATCACTGATGTAGTTGGAAAATTATTTGAAGTCGGAATTTCCAAATATTTATTTAATTTTGTATTTTCAATTACTCCCTCATGAATGTTCCTATTTACGGGTATGTTTACTAAAAATTCTGATCTTGCTGGTATCGTAATTTTATTATTCAAATCTTGATTGATTGTTTCTATTGAATATAATCGGATGTGGGTCAGTGGTGTTTCCAAAAGGCTTTTTCCGAAATTTATTTTTGCTTTTAGTTTCCTTAGCAAATCTATTCCAATGAGTCCGTCGTATTTATTGTCGAAATTAAATAGATGAAATTTATGAGTTAATGACACTTTAAATATTGATGGTAATTGAATAGTTGCAGTTTCTTGATGAGATGAAATTTGGTGTGCTGTCTGAATTTGGAACGGTTCCTCTACTATTAACTCCGGGAAATATTTATATGCTACTTCTGGTTTAATAAGAGTTTTAGATGCTCCGGTGTCGATTAAAAAGTTTGATTTGAGTTGTGGAATGTAAATACATGGTAACGTTGAATTTTGGTTGTTAACTTCTATAATTTCTCCTAGCGATTGATCATTTATTGGCTGCGCTACGTGTCGTCGTTGTTCTGGGCAGGTAAAGTAAAATCCTGTTCTTCGTAGTAATTATCTTCTTCTTGTTCCTCTTCGTAATAATATTCCTGAATGTTGTCCTCTTCCTCGGGGTCCTCTTGAAAGTGTAACTCTTCCGAAATAAAGTTTCTAGGTTGATTTGACTGCCTAATGTACGATGTAGCTCTAGGTGTAAACGAATTCTGTGCTGAAGGAATAAATCTATTTTGTGGTTGTATTGTTCTTCTGGTGTTACTCGAACTAGTGTCCATTGGTGTTGGTTTTGGTAGATGCCTAACTTCTGTGTTTCTGGGTGCAAATACATTTCGTTGTTGAGGCTGCTGCTGCTGTTGCGGTCTCGAATGAATTGGAAAATTATTTCTTTGTATAGGTTGTGGCATTTGATGTGTGTAACTGGGAAATTGGTTAAAATTTGTTGGTGCTGGTTGCCATGCCTGGCTCGGATTGCTTAGCCTTAAATTATACGGTGGAAATGGTTTTTTAATTTGTTTTTTATATTGTTCTGATGAGTCTCGATTTTTGTTGTAATTTACATTTTCCTCTTCTATTAAATAGTTAATTGCGATGTCAAGAGTAGTTGGTCCTCTAGCTCGTAAGAAACTTCCCATTGGCTCCTTGAGTCCGGTTAAAAATGCTTTTAGTGTTAAACTGTCGTAAAGCGTTCTTTTCGTTGCTCGAACTGCTGCGGCTGGTTCGTTTAATTGCACGTTGGAATACAATAAACTTTTAACTTGCTGGCATTTTTCAAAATACTCCTGCGCTGTTTCGTTTTTCTGCTTTAATAGCATGAGATCCCTTAGCAATGAATCCTCAGATCTCTGGTCCGCAAATGATTGTTGCAATAGCGTTTTTAATGCTATCCAGGTTGGTATTTCACGTCCGCTTGTAATTAACAATGCTCTGCCGGTTAGTTTTGTTCGCAGTGCAGATAATAATAATGTTTGTAGAAAAGCGTCTCCTTGTCCCTCAGGAAAGAAATGCGTTATTATAACTTCGGCGGCTCTCACGTACTCCGATAGTTTGTAAGAAGTGCCATCAAATTCTGGTACTGTCTTGAGATACTCCAAATGAAATGCTTGTGCCATATTTACTGGTACTGCGGGAGGTATTTCTTGAATATTTAAATTTTCGAAAAGCTGGAGAAGATCGTCGTCTCCTTGCATATAATTTTAATTTGTTCGCGAATAATTTGCTTATTTGCTACCTAACGTTTAACAATTCTGTCTTAAAATTAAACGTCGTTTTATTGCTTCGCAACAAGTGAATGGTGTATTTACTCCCGTTTAGGAAACCAATGCACTTGCTTTAAAGCGGGGCTTGCAATTTTATTTTTAGAAATCCTACGCATGCAGTGCTAGCACAGTAAGAGATTAAGTTACTCTATCAGTAACGCTTACTGATCTGGCTTACAGCTAACTGCACCTGAATTTGTTTAAGAGTTGCAATGGCTAATAACGAACACAATTATTAACAACAATTCTCCTGAGAATGTGTTGATAAATCAATTGAATTCGGTTATTAGATGCTTAAAGGTAAAATGATTATTTTAACAACTTTGCTCCAAAATGAGCGGTTATATCTAGCAAAATAAAGCCACTTTTGCACTTGCTAATAAAATTTATCTTACATTAATATCGTTGTAATTGTACTCATGTTCCTTGAGTACGTGACTGGACCCAGCGATGCTAGTCCGGGGCGTTGTCACCTCGTGCGGGCTCAGCGTACTCGATGTTTGGAGGGCTGGTCCTGCGTTGTAGGGCTCTCTGGGCGATTTTGGGCCTGTTGAGTCCTGGATTGTTGAATGAAGGCTCTGGCTCTCGAATGTGGACGATTCTGGTTCCCCTCTTCGAATTACAGATGTCTTCTTGGTTCGTTGTTCGGATGGCCAATTAAGTGTTGAAACACAAAATTGAAGCGATTTTTGTCTTTAATTTTTGACCATCCTACCGACTGCGCCAATTATAATTTACGAAACTTGTTAAATCAAAAAAATTAATTTATTCAAGTTACGGAGTTACAAAATGCAGTTTACAATGTGTCTACTAGATGCTAACTGACATAAGAACTGTGTGTACATGCTTATATAACATTTCTTATCACTAAATATTCTAGGAAGCTCGAAGCTGGGGCTGGGAACTACTTCGTAAGCACTTACCCAAGGTATCACCTAACATAATCCGCATATAAACCTAACCCTAGCCCAACATTTACCTGTACATATTTTTGTATTATTGGAAGACGAGCATATTATATCAAACTTGTTGTAAGTCCTGTAAATAGTACTTTTTTATTCACATGTATAAGTTTTCTATTGTAAGGCGAAAAAGACAAGCATAAAAAAGTCTTGTAAAAGGGGCAACACCATCAAACCAAAACACGGCAATCTAACCTTACTTTTCAGATTTGCTGCCTTTGAATATAAAAGTTTGCTGCTGATCACGTTTTTATAAAAACTTTGGGCAAAATTTGACAGTGGGACATGCCTTAATAACATATTTTGATGGAACGTGACGTCACTTCGCTTTTATAAAAACTTTTTCTAAATATTTTTACAATGGGACAGGGGCTTAAAAATTAGCTGTAAAGGCAAATAAAGCAAGCCCACCTACTCAAACGAAATAAAAGCTTTGGGTTCCAAAGGTTAATTAATATGCATAGAACATTAAATACTTAACATTTATTTAATATTTACCTAAAGTAAAACCACGTGCAAATACAAGTAACGGAGTGCCACATTGTTCTGATCCTGATGTCGACCTGTTGCCAAAAAAAGACAAACAGAAAACAGTTAGTATAATTGGTAGATAGAGTTGATATTAATCAAAATTATTATATAGCAGTAATATAATAATGTTATATATATGTAATCTCTTAAGTTACAAACCTGTTACGTGGAAAATATGTAACCATGTTATATTGCAATGTTATATTTTTGTTATAAAACAAGTTATATAACAGCAATATAACAAACATTACATAACATTAATTTCATATTTGTTATGTTCCAGTTATGTATCACAAACATAACAAATGTTAGTTAACATTGTTACTTTTGTGTTGCATAACATCAATATAACGTGTTTGCTGGGTACATAATGGGGCCCGTTGATCATCCCTCCAATGTGGTGTTTCTAATCCACAACCCTGAGACCGTAGGAAAATTACGGAACTCTTGGTGGTAAATTTATGCATGAGAACCATTCTAAATCCAGAAAAAATAAATTAGCCCCGAACCTCGAATGTATGTGCCTACATTAGGGGACAAACAGGCGTTCGAGGACATTAGAATGATATGAGACTAAATTATTAATTTCTCCAGTTACAAGATCTCAAGCAGCATTATCTATTAACAATATTTATGAGCTCTATTTCGTGGTTTGGTCATAAAATTAATGAAATGATATCTTCTTTGTCATCCAACCCTTTCTTCATAAAAATATAAAAGTTAGCGAAACTCACTCATCTGTGCCTATACTGAAAGAAGAACCTTTTTATAGTCTGCAAGCTTTAAAGTGAATATTTTTACAAAAATTCTCAATATCTAATATTTGCATGGCACATTACTTCGTTCCCAATACTTTAATATGGAAAAGTAAAGTATAGGAAAAAATTATTTTTTGCGCATATCTGAGCCTCAAACAAGGCTGCTCTAGATTTAAGGAAGAAAATAAATGGCGAAGGACGCATACATTGCGCACTATTTACAACAATATTGACAAGCGATACGATCTGGTGGTCTGCGTGGACGGCACGGCGTACGTGAGACCAATTTGGGTCACGAGCAGGGTCTGATAGGTCTCGGCCACTATGTGGTTGAGGCGTAAAATCTGGTTCAATATCAGCGGTGATACTGTCAAAAGCATCCCATTACCGGTTCTGTAAGTATTTGGAGTTTTAATTGGCGTTAACTAATCTGAACAACCTTTAGCAATGAATATGAGCGTGTGTAAAAACCCGATTACTAAGCTGTTATAAACCACTGAGGCACGAATCAGGTAGATCTCTAGTTCCATAGTAAATATTTAACTTGCACTGCTTTGCTATTCATCTATGTTAAGAAGTGTAAATAGTGAAACATAATGTGTGACGAGAGTTCTTAACAATAACGCATCAGTTTTTACAAATCAGAAATCTTATAAAACGGCGTCATGGCAATCTTCTTTTATAAATTCTGTCCTAGTAAAAGAGAGGTTATAGCTCCCCTCTCGGAGAATTTATTTTGGAGAAAATAAATACAAAAACCACTATCCTTGGTACCAATTTGAAATTACCTATATAAACCTGTGCAAAAAAATATATTAATGATCAGTTCCAGAAGAGTGCTGACTACGGAATTAAGTTGATTTCAGTTGATTGTGATAGAGATGGCAAATAAGGTAAAAGTTTTAATAAATTATTCGTCTTAAAATCAACTAGTTGGGCTGTTGATGTACAGCAATTTTAATTTGTTTGAAAATTCATTAGTTTCATCTTCCATTCAATCAATTGCAATATAAACCAATGCTGTTTTAGCAAATGAAATAGTAAGGATTTATAATTCAAATTCATTACAATATGAAGAAACAACAAATAGCCGTTGATAAATACTGTAAAACTTATTGGCACATTTATCTATAATTATTTATAGGTACTTATACTTCTTGTATTCGCCGCCCTGGTTGCAGTAATATATGCCCAATTCGAAGAAAGGCACAAGTTTGGACACGGAGGATACGGAGGCCACGGAGGGTACGGTGGACATGGCGGTTATGGTGGACATGGTGGTGGATACGGTGGATATCCAGGATTTGGGGGGCATTATAAGCCGCCCGGGTTTGGAGGACATGGTGGATATCCAGGTTATGGGGGACATGGTGGATATCCAGGCTTTGGTGGGCACGGTGGATATGGATATAGACCTTACAGGCCCCATCATCACCATCATTTTGGAGGATTTTCAGGTTAGAGATCTGTAATTCTCGCTCTTGCAAGTCGTTTGTCATTCGTTTTGTCTAGTCCAATGTATTTAATTATAAGCTTATAAGTTTTATGTGTTGACAGTATTTATATAATGTTTGTAATTTATTGTAATTCTTAAATAAAGTATTTCAATGAAGTATATACGCTTGCTAATTACCAAATAGTATTTAAAAATAGCCGAAATGAATATACGGGGTGTGACATGATCATGGTGCAGCCCTTCCCCTTTTCTTTATTTTTGAACATCGGGTTTTGGATTTGGAAGATTGCATGTGCTTAATAAACTTTACTTTTTGACAGGACGAATAAATTTTTTTCTGCTTTCGGTTTTAGAAAAAGTTATACAAATTTTTGATTTTCAATCAGAACACCCTGTATATTATTGCCTTTATGGATTCGATATAATTTTATAAATTCAATGATGCCATATAAATGACATTTCACATACCAAACAATTTTATTTAATATTTATATTTAAATTTAAGTGCAATCATAGAAAAATTAAATCCCTTCAAAAATATTAAATTATGTGCTTTATGACTGAACAATGTTTTTCACAAAAGGCTTTGGAGCGAACTTAATATTTTCAAATGGAACCATATTGATACCAAGGTATCAGTCAATACTACTATTAATAAGAAGCCTACCATTATTTCAATGTGCTATTTATGATATGAAAGTGAGAATTACGAGAAAATTGTGCTTTTTTAGGAATTGATCTTTAAGCCATTGCAAATAATTTCTAGAACAACATTGTCGATCCGGATAGCTATCGTTCGGCATAAATTTTGGTAACAGCAACTGCAGTTTTGTTATACTTTCCAAAAGTAATGTTAAGACGTCCATTTGTATATATTTGTAAACGCTGAAACCGGATAACGTCCTTGAAGGAAATACTGGTAGATTTTTTCCAAACTTTTTTGCAAATAACAGCAGTCATGCATTGAATGTATTCTGTTAAGGAGTTTTAGATCGCCAGCGAAACAAAGGATGTTACATTCAATGACACTGCTTAAATCATTAACAAATAATTTAAAAAAAACTTCAGATGTGGCAGTGTACAAACTAGAAGAACTGCCATTGTAATAAGTATTTTATTTATGTATGTTTGACGTAGATGTAATTTTTTTATGACCTTTTTAAGTCGAAATCAAGGTGAATATTAAATAATACTGCATTTTATTTATGGATGTTTGACATAGATGTCATTTTTCTTTTGAACTATTTTTTTTTGTTGAAATAAAATCGGGTATATTAAATACTAAATGGTTTTAATTATAAGCCTTAGCTTTTTTGTTTTAGGTTATTGATAAATCTGCTTCATATTAAAATAGAAATTGCAGGTACTAAGAACAGACGCGGTAACTAAGTAGATACGGCGCTTATGCTACATATCGCCCATTGAAAGCTGACGTAGATGGATCGCTGTTACCATAATAATAGCAACAATTTCGAAGTATTTTACATAAAATGTACTGGATATGATGAACAATACGAACATCTTCGGGATACAGACACAAAAAAATATATAATATATATCTTCCATTTGGGCACTGGACGCAGAAAATTTTTGCGTTTTTCTCGAAACCATTTTGAATGCAGTTAGAGCCTTCTTAAGGACGGCAGTGTATTGTTATTGAATTCTCAAAGAAACTCTATAAACGTTTGTGCTTCATTTAAAATCAGTTTTAAAAATATATAATGTGTTTCAATGCAAGTACGAACCACTTTTCCTTCTAATTCTTCTTTATGAAAGTTATAAGAAAAATATTATACTTAAAAATTGAATTTAGATATAAAATTTCAATAGAGAATATTCACTACTTCATGAAAAGCAATTTTCTGATTCTCATTGTTCACATGTTCACATGATTAATCAATTAATGTGTCTTGTTTGAAGTACTAGCTTTTCAGTGTTTATAATTGGGAAAAATTAAACATTAATATATAATATATAACTCAATACTAACATTTAACAACGAAAATAGTTTGGCCATACAATATCTTTTGTTGCATAGTAATCATGAAAGTCGTATTTTTTAACGAAAAATCGTGAAGAACGTTACACTTTTTTAACGATTTTATTGAAATTGTGAATTGTCAATTTGACAGTTATAAATTCTGAAGTTCTTTTCGACTAATTTTCGAGTTAAAAAGAATCACGATGCAAAAAAATTACGCGTACAACATATATGAAACCAACTTTTTTTACTCATACTTGATAAACTCTGGCTTCGCTCTCGTTAATACTATTTAAATGTGGTATTCCAAGCACACTGTATCGAAAACATTTAGTTGAAAAACTGATCACAATGTGAAAATAGATTGAATGACATACTTTGGTCTTAAAATTGAATGTAAATGATAGGAATTTGAACAAAGAGTGTATTTATTATAATAAATATGGGCGAACTCTTATAATTATTTTAACATTTATTTTAAAATTTATATTTTTCTAGCTACTCAAAAAATGCTTACATAAATATGAGGCTCAAATTTAATTGAATACAAAAGTAGTGTTTCCTTTAATTTAATCGTTAAATCTTTATATTAATTGACTAGCTCGATAAAACAAAAATGACTCAATCAGGGTTGGGTTTTTACACTTGGGTAATATAATAAATTGCATTGCATCCAATGCAAAGTTGTTTAAATTACATTCTTGCACAAACGTTGTTTGCACTTTGACATAACCTCAATTATATTTACTATTAAATAAAGTGGTTAAGTAATTACAGTGTGTTTGTTTAGGTAAGTCGCATCTTTTGGTATTTTTATATGCAGGTAATAAAGGAATACCGATTTTAGGTATCTGCTTTTTTTCTTCACTTCACAACATTACAGAAGTACTCCTGCTTATGAAAACTAAGCACTGCAGTGAACTCCACACCTGTTACCACCTGGGGCCCTCCAAACGGTCTCTCAGGCGATTATGTATGTTATCATGTGGTATGGTTCGTGCGTTGATATAAAACCTGCCTCAACAATAACCATTTTTACTTGTTGAAGCTATTATTTTTCGGATTAATATTTTTCAGAAATTCTTATCACATAGTAACTGATATCTCAATTATTTTATGCATTCGCATATTACTAGATTCCATATAATTTTGTAAAATGCCACAATTTTACAGTTGTTCGCTTAAATACATTTCAATGATTCTTTTTCAGTTCATGCTTTTAATCTTGCTCTCAAGTACCTTTTGTCTTATTTCACCATTACACATTATTTATGTGATCCATGTGTAAATGTCCTTGTAATTATGGATATGCGATATCTGACCAATATTACCTATTTTTAAACAAATTGTAATAATTCTATATAAATTTTAGTATGTTTTAACAATATTTACTTTTTAGGTCATTTCATATTAAACTTCTGCATATTTATTTTTATTAAATGTGAGACGGCCTTGTATCAATCTATTAACATACCTCTTCAGTTACTATTGCCTTAAATGCTACCTGCTTCCAATTTAAGTCGATCATGTTCACCAAAAAAACATTTAACTCTTATTTTGACATATTATTTATCGTTTCTATTAAACAACTTCTTTATTTTATCTGATATTAACATTTTTATGAAATAAACCATAAACATGTATGTAATTTTTTTATATAATTATTTTGAAAACACAATAACCGATGTATTAAACAGAACCGCTTGCAGGTACAATATCGTAGCATTGTATAGAAGTTTAATTTTGAAAACTTAGTTTCCCTTGCTATATTATTTTTTACCTATATCAAGATCATTCGAATTTAAAGCAGTATTAATAAATAAATCCAGTATGCTTTATAGTACGAACACAAAGAACATGTAAGCATAGAAAGTAATAATTTTACATTCCAAAGGTGTAGTTTAACCGTCGTGACAGAGATTAAAGTTTATTGGCAGTGACTCCCTGTAGTTTTTTAAAACCAGACGGTCATTTAGAAAGCTTGGTGTTCAAACGTTTTCGGACATCAGAATCCTGCTTTTGGGGATGCCCAGAAAAATAGATGCAGGTGTATCTCTGTTGTTTGTATGTAAAAGGAGCGTCATCATAACATTCGATGTTAACGATTTATTCCTACAATTTCAGGAATTAATGCAAGAATTGCTATTGACGTGCATTTAAGTAATTGTCTCAAACTAAATTGGTTGAAAACCTTAGAAATTATATTTTTTTCAGACTAGCTTTTACAGGAAATCTAAACTATATTTATCTTTATATTTTTTCTGTTTGTCTTGACGCCTATATTCTATAAGAAAAACAAGTTTGAATTACTAACACATTCATATTCATGTATTCACGAACACTTTTCAACTAATATGTATTCCAAGTATTTACGTTTCCTTGAAGTAGATGTATCGAGCTGCTCAATTTATTGAATTTGCAAATAATTTAAATTATGTCCAATAAACAGGGTGTATGGTTTTGTGCGTGGAATCATGAATTTGGTAAAACTAGATGGCTAGCTGTACAGTTTTAATAATTTATTCTAAATAATCATTTAAAATTGTTATTATATTTTAACGTCGTAGGCTTTAGGTATGTACAAATATTGGTCTAAAAGCTGCAGCATACACCACAGTAAAAACAAAATAAATAACCCAACATAGGTTTCCACCTAGGCTATTTCAGTTTTTGCAAGGTTTATGATCCCTGGGTCACGAACCCAACTGCTTTTATTAAAGGTGTACTGCCAAACTTCGGCCAGTTCGTTACCCTGTCGTCGAAAAACCACATTTTTTTGAAAAAAGTAGCCTTTTGTCCTTGATTGTGCCCATATTCAAAACTATATAAAGTTGACCTGCACGAAAAAAGTCATTTCGTGTATAGTGCTCCCACTGAAAAAGTTTGGTGTACATCTAGAAATGGTCATGATTAAGGTAAGGGTTAGTTTATAAATAGGTAGTTTCTGACTTCGTATCAACTGTTTTCTGCTTTTATAATTTTTATTGTTGTCCGACAAATTATCACAATTATTTGAAAATTAATTAATTTGAAATTAAATAATTAAAGACAACTTTAACACTAAACAGTTGTCTATGAAAAGACCGTTTTCTAATGAAACTGACCTGATTTTACTGGTTAAATATAAGTTAACTGCAAGCTTACAAATTTATTTAAAAATATATGCATCAAATCAAATTAATAAATTGACAATCTAACTTAAATATTATGCATGCTGCTCTAAATCACATTACATTTCGGGTTAGGCCACTCACACATTTAGAACTTTTTCTACTACAATTGTTTAAAGTTGGTCGTTTTTACAAAAAATTAATAACACATATCAACGTGCAAGTTTTCTCAAGAGTAAAATAAAACTTTCACAAACTGTGGAGTAAAGCTTGAATATAAGTTTTACAATTATTATTGGAAAGTAGAATTCACGTCAATGAGAAACCTTTTTAATGTGTTAGTAGCAGATATCAATTTTCGAAAATGGTCGTTGTATATTATTTCACACTATTGTTCTTTATGGTAACGTTTCCAATATAAGCAAAGAAATTTTGGATTTCTAAAAGCAATTTTTTATTTACACACATGCAACTTATACAAGCATTTAATCCCAAGTACGAGAGAGATATTAATTGCATAGAAATTTGTGTAGACTTGCCTTTCACACTGACTCGTACTAAATGTAGTACTTATATACTTAAAATATTCTTGTTACCTTACATTTATTTATAAAAGTTGCACTTCTAATTTAATAATTGCGCTTACCAGTTTAAAAGTAGTAAGGATAAAAGCAAAATCCTTGTTATAATCACAAGTGGGTGTTTAAAAGTAAAGAAAGACTAAAACCCTTTTATTTGTTTAAATCTAAGTTTAGAAAAATGCAATTGCAAGCTTGAAATTGTTATTACTAACATGGAAGTGGAACTACTGATGTTAATGAACACATTGTGATTTATATTTTATATTCCCAAATTAAGAAGTCACACGTAAACGTTTGTAAATGCAAAATTGAACGGTTAGATGTTGTAAGTACAAAATTAAGGTTTACAATAGCTGTTTCTGTTACAAGTAGAAAAAAACATCAAAAACACTTTTAGAAAATGTACTTATAATAACTATTTGCATATTAAGAACGCAAAGCTACAAATTGCTGATTGATAAAAAAGTTGAAGCACGACCTCGTAGCGGGAGCTCGGTCATTTCTCGAAATTGGCAATTAGATTTTGCGCTCAAAATATACACAAGATTTTATCTACAATCGCGTTTTTAAGCAATTAGAAAACAAATTATTTTAATTGTTACCTTACAAACATATTCCAGTTGCTTGAATTATTATTAACTATACTAAAATTAAATGTACATTTTTTATAATTTTTTATAATGACTCCGGAAGCAGGAGGAACATCGCACGGTTTTGTAATGGTTTGAAATCCTGTTGTAGTCTCAACCTGCAATGAATATAGTTTCGGAAAGATTTTCTGCGGTTGCAATTTTTGCATTAATGCTATCTTCGATGTATTCTTCAGCGACATTTGAGCTCATCCATTTTCCATGACGTTTTAATCGAGGAATATCACCACCTTCTACTAGTAGAAGCGTAGCCGCTTTTCGGCGGAAACAGTGTATGAATGAACTTCCCTTAAATTCAAATATTGAGCCATTTCGCTCGAAATCTTTCCCATAATGTTTATTCCTATTACTTGTTTTGTACGTTTGCCGTTAACGTATCTTAAAAAAAGCTTACGCAAAGTATCAGTTTCAGGTCTTAAGACGATATATTTTATATACAAAACCAAAAAAAATCATATTTTCTTGGTCATTCGTTACGGTAAACACCAGACTTTTGTATGTTTTAGAATCAGGAATTCGCACTATTGACATTGAACCTTTGTTTTTCACGTCATCGATATTAATTTTAACAAGTTCATCACGTCTGGAGGAGCCGGAGATACCAATAATTAAGATAATCTAAAGAAAAACAATTTATTAGTCAATAAAAAAATTATTTAATTTTTTATTTACATTTTTTAATAAATATTTTGGCTAGGCGTCTCGTGGAGAAATTTTTGGATTTATTTCTTAGTAAAGGTTTTAGATTTTTTGGCCTTGTAACCTACTACTACTTGTTTTTTTAACGCAATCATTTTCTTATACTGAGATATATCGATATTGTTCCTAGTAAATAATCTAAGCATTGAGTAAATACTCCAGCCGGAAAACGATTTCATAGAATTTGCTTTTTGAGCAAAATATGCAATCAATGCACTTTCCGAGTAATTGTTAATTCTTCTTGCGTTGCACTATGTTATAAACTCGTCGCGTCGTAACGTTTGATGTATTTTTCTTAAGAGTTTTCTGATAGCAAAATCAAAATAACCGCTTTTGCAACGGCCAAAATGTCTGGCGGCGCACTTGGAATATAATAATAATAACAATAACATTGCCTTTATTTTGCCATCAAGAGCCAACAGAATTAATAATAATATGTTACAACAAATTAAACTTTCATCGAAATGCTGCAATGATGACAAAATCATATGGCGGAGTTCAGATAAATTTGTTCTTATACTTAAACAGAAATAAAGGAGTTAAATTATATTATATTATAAATGACTAACACTAACCACCGGGAAAAATAAAAATAAAAAACGAACCAAGTCTTAAATTAAGAATGAATCATGAAACTAAGAGTGAAAACAATTATATATTGAAACAGGTGTTTTTTTTTATAAAATAATACAAGCAAAACAAATTAAATACACCCTATGTTGCTGGCATAAACGGTCACTGCAAATTAAAAATGATTTTACTGGTTTTGTTTTTAATATTGATGTGAAGCTGTTGTAAATTTTACATACATTACAAGAAAAGAATCTCTCAAATAACGAGGTTTTGTGTGTATCATTATTCTTACTACCCATTTCGTAGAACAAGAAGTAGGAGGAAACTTTTAAAATTGGACGCTCTTTTTCTTGGATCTAAAGAAATTTTTACAAATTAAAAACAAATTTTGGTTGTACATGTAGTTAATAAGAAAAGCAATTCAACGCAATTGCGATAACTTCATGATTGTAATCTGGCATTTACTTGTCAATCGAAAACTAAACATTAGCGCTTTAAAGTGGTAGAGTGACACTCCTCGGGAATTGTTACCTTTTCGTTGTTTTTGACAATCGAAAAAGCTTGCTTTACTATGCGATTGTAAGTAAATTTACTTTTTTGAAATCGGCAGTGAAGTAATCCATTGTTTTACGACTTTTGTATGGGCGGGGCGACAGGTAAATGTTAACCGATTTCAGCATAACCTACAAAAGCTGGTTAAAATGTAGTTTCAAGATTTCTCGATTTAAAAATAAACATAATGTACCCCTCGGCACTGTTATCCCTCATGTAGTTAATTTGCATTGGCCCTACGGGCCTCGGCAACTAAATCTACATTCGTCATAAAAAGTTAAACTTCAGTGGCTTGGTATACAAACTACTCTTTCCACTACAATATTTAGGTACCTTTTGCACTAGCGATGGCATGATCTTCTTTAACTAGCTAAAATTAATGTCAAGTCTTATGTAAATAGTTAAATTACTTTTCTTTAATTTGTGTTTCTACAGTACGGAAATTAAGAAGCTCATAAATTCGTTGTTAATGCTTGTGTTGATCAAGAAACCTCAAAGAGGTGTAACGTTCAAATTGCAGGGCATATGTCAAAGTTATTTTCAGATTTTTATTATCATTTGTTTTAAATGTCTTGACACCATCACTACTTTTTTTTAAATGACAACTTATATTTTTTTTTTATTTGTTTCGGTTCGAAGATTTAATTCGTTTTCAAAGATATAACATTTTTAATAGGTTATATTTAAAAAAAAATTACTTTAAAGTTTAGATAGTAGGAATATAATCCATTCACTATGTTTCCTCCTCCCAGCAGGCTATGTTAGGGTGTTATTTTGGTTGGTACGAATGCGAAATAGCTAGACATGACAAAATTGGGTTATGTTGTTTTGAATTTAATTTTTTCTCTTTTTCCTTAAAACTTTCGACATTTTGACATTAAAATTGCAACAATGTCAATAAAGCAGTTATAAAAATGTAATAATTTTTTCATGTCACAGTTTAACTTCCATCACAATTCATGAACACAACTTAATAAAAAAATATAACAGCCTACTGGGAGAAGTAAACATTGCGAATGGATTATAGTTACCTGGACTTAAAACAAAAACCGATTAATTGCACATTCGTTTTTTATGTTGGAATCACCGTCGGAGTCACTAACTAGAATTACCCTGCTAATTTTATTAAATTTACTATAAGAACTTTAAGGCCGTTTCTCTAAATGTTTTTCTAATGTACCCTATTTCAAATTTTTTATCCTCGAAAACAGATTAACACTTCCTTCGGAAATAAATAAAAAGTATATATCAAAAAAATATTGATAGCGTCGTAAGATTTAAAACAAATTATATAGAAATCTCACAATGACCTTAATACATGTGCTGCAATTTAAAGTCGTACGCCACTTTCAGATTTTTTCCCAAAAACTAAGATTAAGGGAGATACAAAATTTATGCATTATTTAATTTTTCGATGGCGGACATCGATAGCAGATCTTTGTAACTGTCATTGGACAACGAAAAACTGACATTCGCCATTGAGCGAGCTTTTCCAGCATTTTGTCGTAATTTTAAATTTATTGTCAATTGATATTTTTACTAAAATGCTCAGTCATCGAAAAAATAGTATGTATATTTTTAGCTAAAAGTGCTCTTGCCGCTTTTGCATGATTGCTGGTTTCGGCTGGGACTCAACCAGGAATATTCATGGGCAAGCGACAACAATGCACTTTCAGCTCTTAACATACTATTGTACGGATGGGGCCATAATTATATATAACAGCAATGATATAACATGAACAACAAAACAGAATGCTTAAATAAGAAAGAGATGACCATAAGATAAAATTATTTTAGTAGGCATGTTTAGTTGACTTATGTCATAATCAAAATAAGCGTCATGCCTACTCGAATATTTAATACTATGTTTATCTTTTTCTTACTCAAGCAATACCTGTTATTCATATTATTCATATTATCTCATTGCTGTTATACCGGGTGTCCGTTCTCAAAGTCGAACACTAACATTGTATTGAACGTTTTTGCCGATTCCTGCTCGCCAATTCAACTTACAGGGAAGGTAGTGGTATCAATGGAAAGATAAAATTATTACGCATCAAATGATACCAATAATAATATTCAAGATGCGATTTTTATTTTAAAATACTAATTTAAAACTTGGGAATTTTTAAATATGCCATGCCTTACTTTTCAAGTTCGATAGCATTTGTCAAAAAAAAATTGGTAATTAGTTGGCGTAAATAAAGTATTTTCTGTCAACGTCTGTTAAAATTATCTACAGAAAATGAATTATTTCAGTGAAGAACGAGTGAATGCACTAATGTTAATTTTAACATTAGTGCATTCAACTAATGTTAATTTCCTATGTTCGACTTTGGGAATGGACACCCGGTATACAGGGTGGTGACTTGCCCGACGCAGCATAGGGATTTTAATGGTAAATTTTTAATGTGCGATTCTTAGCTCCTGTAATTATTTTAGAGCTAAAGTGTACAGAAGTTTTGTGTAGAGAAAAAATACTGCATCTATAGATACTATTGTTTATAATTTTCCAATTTCCGGAGCCCTATAAATTAAAGAAATAAAAAATGCTTTTTGAACAAATCAGTGGTGCCTTAAAAATATGTAAACTAGCAACATGCACATTTACTTTTGTCTTTGCTGTTTGACGTTTATAACAGATCATTAAATATTCTTCCCGTTAAAATGTATTCAACTAAAGAAAAGGTAAAAATGATAAAATGGTTTTATGCTGGAAATAGTGCGCGTCAAGTAAGTGCCTTGCTTAGCGTAAAATATCCAAATCGGCAAATTCCAAGTAGTTCAACGATTGATAGATTAATATGTAAATTTGAAACTACAGGCACAGTATTAAACAATTGTAAATGTAACAATTACGCTGAAAACGTGCAGCAACATGCTTTTCTATGACTTCGATGGTACATAATTATACCGGGTGGCCATAAATATCTGATATCACATTACCTTCGGAATCAACACCGCTTTATTAAAGTGATGAATCCAACTAAACTAAATGTCATTAATGTCATCACAACTAAAATTCCTATCTGTCAAAAATTATTACAGATTGCAATAAGTAATGGAGTTAGAACAGAAGATTTTTATAATCGAGTCGCAGGCTAAACTGCAGAATCCGGGGCACATTCCCCTCCCCTTATTTGCATTTTATTACATTTCATAACAATACTTATTATAATTGAAATATGTATAATGCTAACCAACATTTATAAGTAGCTAATTCCGTGGCTACCGGGATCTCAGATGTTTATGGCCACCCGGTATTTTGTTATGGTATTTAATTAAATCCTGTTTCCTACAGAGTTCTTTGATTTTTGCGGTTCCGGAAAATTATAAACTATGGTATGTACAGAAGTTTGCGGAAAGTTCGTTCCCCACATTTCGTACCCCACATTTCGTTCTCGGGATATTTCGTCTCCCCACATCTTGTACCCGGAAACTTCGTTCTCGAGCGAGCTCAATTTGTCTCCTAGATTACAGGCTGCTGAAAAACGACTGCAGCAATCGGATTGCAGTTAGAAAAATGAAAGATATTTTAATTAATTTATTTATTATAATAAACTTATAAGAACTATATACAGTATGACATCGGCATGAGTTTACAAGAGGGAATTAAATTTTATTTTTAGTTTTACATAAAATGTAATAGGAATTATAATTCCTGGTTGGTTTGTAGAGAATTTTAAGAAAATTTTCAGTTTTTCAAAAACAAGTCGACTTTGACAGTTAAGCAATAACTATTTACTTTTTCGGTAAACTACCCTTTTTGTTCATGATACGGCAAAATATTACTAAGAAAAGTTGTTCGGAATAAGAAATTATGGCTCTATACAAAATATCAGGCAGATACTTCGATTAAACTGTAATTTTGAATAAATACAATTTATTTTGTTCTTGAAAGTTTCTATAATAAATAAATTAATTAAAATATATTTCATTTTTAACTGTATTCCGATCGCTGTACTCGTTTTTCAACACCCTGTAATCTAGGGGACAAACTGAGCTCTGTCAGGAACGAAGTTTCCGGGTACGAGATGTGGGAAGACGAAATATCCCGGGAACGAAATGTGGGGTACGAACTTTCCATATCCCATGTATAGATACCTACAGCATTTTCTCTAGAAAAAACGAATACATTTTAACCAGAACAGAATTTAATAATCAGTTATAAACGTCAAACAGCGAAGACAAAAGTAAATGTACATTTTGTTTGTTTACATAATTCCAAGGCATCAGTGATTTTTAAAAAATTGCATTTCTATTTTGTTGATTTCTACGGTATTGGAAATTGGAAAATTGTAAACAATAGTATGTACAGATGCAGTATTTCTATACAAAAAGCTTATTTACACTTTAATTAAAGAAAATAGGAGAGCCAATAACCAAACATTAAAAATTTACCATTGAAATCTCTATGCTGCGTCGCGTAAGTCACCGATGGGGCCACAATTATACAGGGTGTATAATTGTGGCCCCATCGGTATTATATTAACATGCTACTCCGCACTGTATTTGAAAAGTGGCAGCTTAAGAACAATTTTAATGTGAATTGAATTTACAATAGCAGGTTTGTAAGTTGCAATTACGGTGTTGATAACAAATATTGCAACTTCAACCTTAAAGATTTTAATTGAATTTAGGTACGTGAAATTAATATCAATTTACGTGTTATAACTGCAAGCTGTAATCATAATTCAGTGTTTAATATTAGAAAATCGCAGGTTTAAATACTGGAGTGATAAAGTTAACATTTAAAATTCTTTATGGAAATGAAATTATCCATTTGCTCGTTTAAAAAGGTGTAAACATAACATGAGGAATCGCAGTCGTCAGATTAAGAATTTAATAACGAATTCGAAGCTCCTATTCTAATTTTAAAAATTGCAATTGTGAACAGCCGTGTATAACTATTAAAAATAGTACCAGAACCCTCACCGATCAGCGGAGCATCCAAGTTTTCAAGGAGTGCACTACTTACAAAAATAGCTATTTATATATCTATGGAGCAAAAGTATTAATTTCCTCCCGCGTGTGAATTTAATGCCTACTTGAAATATATAAATAAATGTGAAATTTTTAGTTTATTTAATGTGACCCATAACGTTTGCAGTCTGTAAAGCTCTATATAAAATATGTTTCAAGGGTGTGGTTATGTATTCATTAAAAAATTAAATATATTTCTCCATATTATTAATTTTAACTGCATGTTAAATCCATATTTGGCCCGTTTTAAGCCGATAGGAAATTTTATTTGAACAATTTTTAGTACAGATAAATTCGCTCTCTATATATTATTACACACCCGACTTATTTAAAGCTAGATACTTGAAGAAGCTAGATACATAGGTATTTTCTGATTTTGTTAAAAGTATCATATCATCTGCGTAGGCTGCCAATGATATGTCTAACGCCGTTTTGTATCCCCACTGACATCAATTTTCAGTTGTTATGGGCTTCTCACCGATATACTATAGTGCTGCTGTTACCAGGGTCTCATTTCCATTTCGTTGCTACCCAAGACATCCTGAAAGTACCTTCGACATCTACCTACAGTAGCCACTTTTTTATCCATAATTTTACAGTCGCATCTTCAATGTGGCCGAGACGGCTGACTTTTATCTTTTGTATATTTTATTTAGAATTCCGAGTTTACTTTGCTCACAAGATTACGTTTCCATTTTGTTTCAAAATATTTCAAGCATTTCTTCTTCACCGCAGATACTACGTACTTAACTCGAATTATCTTATTCTGGTTCAGTTCATATCTGCAGTAATTTTTGTTGTGTACACACATTTTCCACAGAGTTGTCTTCGTTTTATTTCGCCTCTATTTCTTTCGACTGGATCTTTGTTTGGTTCCTGGATTTTTAAATATCGTAGTAACACCATACAATTTATTTATTTCTATCTTTAAAGTTCTCCTAAAAGAGTTCAGTACCTCTCGATGAAAGATTGGATGGTGGTTTCGAAAATTCGTTTGCAATACTGATCGAGTGTAACCAATTAACCATAGCAATATTTCAGTACCTGCCGGATATAGTTTTCGTCAATTCTTTATAAAATAATTTGAAAAGAACGTTGTTCGGAGACGGTTCTCTTTCCTGGTCATGGTACAGCATCTATCACGGATTTGGTCATTGCATCGTGGTCAAATATGAGTTTTAAACCTGCAACTGCTTTGAAATGTTAAAAGCTGGATGATTCTGGCATCAGCAGTAAGTGCATAAAATGTATAGCAAGTCTTGATAATCATATTTCATATTTCCCACATAGAAGCAAAGCGATCGGTTTTTTTCTCCTTCATTTTTGAAATTTCTTGGTATCACTTCGTCAGTAAAGAAGTGACGAATATAGTTGGTTTTTTATTTCCAAGTATGAAATGACTGAAGTTATGTGAAATGGTTCCTTTACGCTGAGACGGGTCTATAGTAGACCACAACCAGCTTTTCTGTTTACTGATACTTTGGAAGGAATTATTACCATTCGTCGTTTGGTGAGAGTCGCTAATATAATATTATTCTCTCCATCGTTTGGATTAGAGCAGCCATCGCTAGGTTCTTCAAGGTCTATAATTTCTTCTTGACTTGTTAAATGGTCGTTTACTGTCGTCTAAACTGACTCGGTAAAGCAGTCTGTACCGGCACGGTGCCTGTAAAATGTTGCCATTGCGACTTTACAAGCAGCTTGTTTTCTAATTCACATATCCTTTATTAATCACTAATATGGTTTTTCGGATTTTCAGCAAAAGGAAATACCAATTAGCCTTTATTGGGGATCACCGGATTACACATATACTTTATTAATCACTAATATGTTTTTTCGGATTTTCAGCAAAAGGAAATACTAATTAGCCTTTATTGGCGATCACCGGATTACGGGGCTCGCTCCTACGTCGCTCACCCTGCAACTTATCCGGCTAGGCAATTAAGGCTCATTTACTAAGCTTGCTATGTAAATAACTAATACGTTCATTGCATCGCTGCACGGTTCTGCATTTATATGCCAAACTGTATTTTTATTATCATCTTAACTATGAACGAAACACATTTTTTGACTTTCTATTTAGCAACTTTACCACCTTCGTCGCCACTTGCTTACATTTTATAGTCGTCAACCACTTCATTGATGATTTGTACAATTTCCTCCAATACTTCGGTTTGCTTTTGATGAATGTGCAGCGATTGATTATGTGTTCTTTGCAGATTTAATGTAATCTAAAAATAAATAATGCTCCTGTGGATCTGCTAGAAAATTATGCAATTCGAAATATAACAAAAGTGTATCATGTTACAATAGAGTTTTTAAAAAGTAAATGAATAACTTTATTTTAGATTTCAACATTGACCAGTAAGAAATTGGCAATGACGACAATAACCGGACGTTATCGTATATTAATAACTAGGAATTGACGATTAAAGGCCGTAAATTACGATTAGTATAGGCTAATGGACTTTTTTTACTGTAACATTAAATAATTTACACGCTTCTTTACTTTTAGGCACTTTTAGTCCTGATGGCTGTGGCGACTGTGGCGCTCAGTGCCCCCACACCGGGATATGGTAGTGGGTTCGGAGGCGGCTTTGGAGGTGGATATGGTTCAGGAGGTGGCGGCGGCCAAGGAGGCGGATATGGGGGAGGTTATGGGGGTGGTTACGGCGGCGGTTCCGGTGGAGGATATGGCGCTGGCTTTGGAGGCGGCTACGGAGCTGGATATGGCGGTGGATACGGCAGCGGATATGGAGGCGGCTTTGGAGGCGGCTCCGGGGGTGGCTTTGGAGCTGGTGGTGGCGGTGGATTTGGAGGCGGCTCTGGAGGCGGATACGGTGGCGGTTATGGAGGCGGCTCTGGGGGCGGATACGGTGGCGGTTATGGAGGCGGATATGGAGGTGGCTCTGGAGGAGGGTTCTACAGGCGCTAAACTTTGTAACTATTTTATGGAAACCATTACAGGCTGTTGTTTTTTACATTTTGTAGATCGATTTATAAAACAGAAATATTAGCTCTAACTCCTTAAATCCTTTGATATCACACAGAATATTAATAATTTGACTGAAGTCTGAAAAGTAATTGATTTTAATGCAATGTGATTCTCTGTTAGTGTTAATTTGTGTACAGAACTTTAGGCAATTTACTAGTTAATATTGATAGAATAATTGAATTTGGCGTGTACCTCTAAATAATATGTAAAAAGTATGACTTTTGTAAAAAAAATCGTCAAGTATAAAGAAATAAATTAAGTAAACCATATAAATCGTAGTTTTTTGTGGTACCAACACTAATTTATTAATATTGCCCACGTTAATAAAAAATCTAAAGATCAGCCCCTGCTCTAGCTTAATGAGAGAAGAAGTTCGACGTGCATTCAAAAGCTGGTGGCGGCGTGAAACCTCAACCTGACTGGTTGTCTTTTCTTGTCTTAGCATATTTAAGTCCTCTAGCAATTCAGTTTGATCAATATCTTGTTCTAATAGAATTACTTCTACGTCTAATAGTTGTGTATTAACACCATATTTGTTTGCTCTCTCCTTCGGTTAGTAGCACGAGATTCGCTCGAGTCGCTATTGTTCATACCTCAATCCGATTGTTGTGCATATTCAGATTCAGCAGGACTCAAGTCTAGGTCATCTTAATTTTTACTGTTGCTGTCTTGTTCATCGTCAAGGGCACTTCCAATTAACTTGAAGATTACGACCGTTCGTAAAATATATACGATTTGCGGTTTCCTGTATACAGAAGAAATCAATCGATTACCACAAAGGTACTTACCCACTAAGAATATGAAGTTAGAATAGTCGTCAAATCAATAGGGCATGTGCAACTGGTGGAATCGAAGAAAGTGTAAAACATGCATGATATTGAATCGCTAATCTGTTACCTTTACGAATATTTTTGTGAATTGTAAGGCTATTGCACTACATAAAAATCTATCAAGTGCGAAACACGGTAGCAATTACAAAAAAAAACATAAATGATCCTTTGTGTTTTTCCCAACATTTTTAATAAAACTAGAAGAGTATTGCACTCGATTTGTAGATTTATGTTCAAACTTACGATTGAAAGGAAAATATGTTACAGGTGTGTACTTCTTTCCAAAAACCGTTTTCATATTCTTATTTGGCATGCAGATATTTTTAGCGTCCACATGAGGCATATTTAGTTCTGATCTTAATAGGCGAGATAGTCGACATGCAGAGACTTGCTTACTTCCAAATGGTTAGAAAGAACTTTTGCTGCTAGGAATTTCTCTAATAGTGCTACACGACAAAATACATTTGCGACAGTTAGAAAGCAAAAAATTCGCACAGGTAACTAGATTGGAACACAGGCGTGGTTCTACACTGAAAGAGTAGGTGGTTTCAACTAAATCAGTTCGAAAAAAACGTAGAAAGTAGGCATGTATTTATAATTTTTTGGGCGTCACTTAAAGTTTCTCTGATCGTGCTGGCAACTTCTTCAAAAGTTATCTAAAGACTGATGTAGTCGCATGGTTCTCGTTATATACCAAAGATTCGTTTCAGTTGGTTGTTTATACAAATCCGGTATTATACTGGAACTTGTCGACATTCTGTTTGGAAAAGCAGTTCTGAAAGTTTTCTTGGCACACCTAAACAACCACAAAAGAAGGTTTACTATAGAAACTGAATAATTTTCTACGACTCCCTTTCCTGGACATGTTAGTGGAGCGAACCATTAAGCGATGCAGTATAGTGAAAGAAGATCCACACTGACCGCTATTTACACACTTCATCTCATGATCATCAAATAATCAACAAATAATTGATCAAAACGCTTATTCGTCGGGTCAACTCTGTTTGTCACAAGGACAGCAAACCACAAAAATTAAAACATGTGGAAGAAGGTAAATGTTAAGTTTAAATCAACGACCCAGAAGAACCTGCCATTATTTACGACGGCCGTGAAATCTTGAATTTAACTGGTCCACCATGTTTAAATTCATCAGTTCAGGGCTAAATCGTAGTTTAAATTCAGCAGACACACCAGAAACATCCTACAAACGTTTTATAATTTTCTTCGTTCTACATAAAGGTCATTATTTATTGAAAATTCATTCTCTCATGTTTTTTATGTAAAAGTTGAACCTCAATGGTAAAAGATGGCGTAAGAAATTTAAACATTTGGTGGTTTGTATGTGTTTATCTGTTCTTTTAAATTCTCGGGTTGCATTAATCAGCTCTGTAGTTTTGTTTGAAATCCAGTCATCTGGTACTTCTGTAATGGTGTACTCGGTGATGTAATTAGCATATCAATTAGCATAACAATCGTGAATACGTTGAACGGAGCAGACGTGTTTATTTCGTACTGCGCTATTCTTGATAGCTTTACTTTCATATTCAAATTATTTGTTATAAATTTTGCAAAGTGATTAGTTCATAATGGCTTTAACAAGTAAGTGCTCGAAATGTGATAAGGACTTGAATCCTGAGAAAGAAATTCAATGTGATTTGTGTAAATTGCCAATACAATACTACTTGCTCTGGCCTTGCACGTGCTGAAATCCAGTGTCTTGTAAATAAAGATCGTTGTATCACTTATCAATGTGATACATGTGCAGCACAACGTGTTGAGGTTTTTGAACTTAAACAGTTGATTTTGGAGTTAAAATCCGAAATTGATGGCATAAAACGAAACTCCGTAAATATTAATAAATCTTCTGTCTTGGATTTGGGCCAAAGGGAAGAAGTCATAACTGAAGTAGCTGAACGTCAGCGACGTGCGCATAATATTATTATGTATAGCATTAGCGAGAGCTCTGCCAATAATGCTGAAATTCGTGTTGCCGAAGATCAAAATAAGGTTAAATCTGTTCTAAGTCAACTACAAACCATAAACACAGATAATATTAAAACTGTGCGTTTAGGTAAGAAAACGTCTGATATCAAACCCCATCCCTTGAAAGTCACTTTAAATAATCCATCTGATGCAATAAAAATACTTCGTAATAAATTTCAACTTAAATTAAATGGTGAACAAGTAGCTCTTGGACCTGATCAAACGCCTGCTCAACGTGAATATTTGAATAAACTGCGTGCTGAACTTAACGACAGAATTGCTAAAGGTGAAAACAACATTACTATTCGGTATCTACAAGGAATTCCCAAGATAGTTTCAAAAAACTAACAACCCTCCAACTTTATTACCAAAATGTTCGAAGTATGAAGAATAAAGTTCGTCAGTTCTTCGCATCCACTATTGTTGGTGAATATGACATATGTGCTATAACTGAAACTTGGTTATCTAGTGATTGTTTTAGCTCTGAATATTTTAGCCCCGATTTTTACAAGGTGTTTAGATGTGATCGTGACTTTGAAAACACAGGTTTATCACGCGGTGGAGGTGTTTTGTTAGCTGTTAAGCTTAATATTATAGTTGAACAACTTGATCTGAGTCAATTGTTAGGTTCACTTGAGTCAATCGATATAATAGGTTGTAAATGCTGTGTTAACTCTTGTTGGTTTTATGTGTTTGTTATTTATATATCCCATACTCCCACAATTGCAACTTTAGAAACGTTATTAGATTATTTTGTTCAATTTTATTTGGATACCAAACGCTTGTTAATTATTGATGATTTTAATATGCCTAATTATAGTAACGAGGCATCAGTAGACCTTTAACTCGTTTGCTGGGTAACTTTACCAGTCTGCTTAACTTGCTTCAATTCAACAATGTAAGAAATTACCAAGGAAGATTATTAGATCTCGTTTTTTCTAACATGGATTGTAAAATAATTCACGATGAATTAGCCATTGTTGCAGAAGATTTGTTTCATCCTGCCTTGAAAGTAACATTAAGCTTAAAACTACATCAGCATCCCAACTTCCTTGTTAATACTTGCAACAAAGCCTATAATTTTAAAATTTTCCGTCATTATATGATGCACTTCTCGCAACCAATTGGTCAGTTCTTAATAACTATGCAGATGTGAATGAAGCTTGTGATGAATTCTATAAAATTCTGTATTCGATATTTGATAATCATGTGCCATTGATTAAGAGCAAATCTCCAAAATATCCTAAATCTTTTACGAAAGATATTATTCATAACATTAAACCAAAAACGCGTACCACAAGAAATACGTCAAAACACACTCAAATACATACTATTTAAAATTTAAACGTCTTCGAAGTCTTATAAAAAGTCAAATCAGAGTTGCTTACGATATTTATCTACAAAGTGTTCAACATTCTGTGACTAGTAATCCCAAGGAGTTCTGGAAATTTGTTCATAATAAGAAAAATGTTACTAGAATACCTGGTATTATTCATAATTCAGACACTACATACTCTACTTCCCAAGAAATTGTCAATGGTTTTGGAAATTTTTTCAAGAGTGTTTATCATCCTGCTGAAATCATCGATCTTGATAGCTTGATGTTTAGGAACAGTTCAATTAATCCAACCTGTATAAACCTTAATTCTGTTTCTGAAAATGAAGTGAGACTGGCCATTAATCGCTTGAAGAACAAACCCTCTGCCGGTTTTGATCAAATTCCTAGTTATGTTATTAAGTATTGTAGAGAAGTTCTAATTTATCCTCTTTTAATACTGTTTAACTTAAGTCTAAAACGTCTGTTTTTCCATATACAGTGTGTCCAAGATAAGGAGGGCCAGTATGGGGGTCTCGGTAATGGTAAGAGATACAAATTTGGTTAAATGGGAAGAAAGTTGCGCAATTAAAGGACTAAAAAAATGACGTCTAGAAATCCTTGATAAGATTTTTGGTTTTTGAATTATCTCAAAAAAACCGAATTTTTGGATTTTCTTTTTTATTTTTTTCTGGCGTTAATATTAAAGTTAGAGCGAAAATGATTAAACTTCTTTATAGCAACTTTTAGTGGACTTAATGATTACGTTATCAATTTTTTTATCCAACGTTTCGTCTTCGAGAAACCATCATCAACTTCATTTTTTTAAATACGGTCCTGGTTTTTTGATGCCAAATTTGCAAAGCCCTTGTTACTCTGAATTCAACAATGTACCACATATTATGATTTAATTACGTTTCGAGCTTTTTTCTGATCATCATCAGAAAATTTTTTAGATACGGACCTGCATTTCTCACAATTTTGTTAAAATAAGTTCATACAGTAAGATAGGCGTTTTTAGATGCCGTTAAAATATTAAAATGCACATCGTAATGTCATAATTCTGATACGTTAATTTAATAAGCAACCAATAACTATTAACAATAAACAAAAAAGAATTGAACAAAAGATAGACAGAAAGGATAACAAAACAAACATCGAAACCATTTAATAGGTATTAAATTTACAGAAGGTATTCAAAAAGGTTGCCATCATTCTCCATGCATAAATAACATCTAACTGTAGAATCTAAAACATTATTCAGCAATACTGGCGTTATACTTTGAAAGGCTTCAAGAACCAATCTTCTAAGTTCTTCTTCTATTTCAAAACGTTAAATACCTATTACATTGTTTCAAGGCTCGTTTTCTCATTCTTTCTGCCTATCTTTTGTTCATTTATTTGTTGTTTATTGTTAATAGTTATTGGTTGCTTATTAAATTAATGTATCAGAATTATGACATTATGATGTGCATTTTAATATTTTAACGGCATCTAAAAACGCCTATCTTACTGTATAAACTTATTTTTACAAAATTATCAAAAATACAGGTCCGTATCTAAAAAATTTTCTGGTGATGATGAAAAAAAAGCTCGAAACGTAATTAAATCATAATATGTGGTACATTGTTGAATTCAGAGTAACAAGGGATTTGCAAATTTGGCATCAAAAAACCAGGACCGTATTTAAAAAAATGAAGTTGATGATGGTTTCTCGAAGACGAAACGTCGGATAAAAAAATTGATAACGTAATCATTAAGTCCACTAAAAGTTGCTATAAAGAAGTTTAATCGTTTTCGCTCTAACTTTAATATTAACCCCAGAAAAAAATAAAAAAGAAAATCCAAAAATTCGGTTTTTTTGAGATAATTCAAAAACCAAAAATCTTATCAAGGATTTCTAGACGTCATTTTTTTAGTCCTTTAATTGCGCAACTTTCTTCCCATTTAACCAAATTTGTATCTCTTACCATTACCGAGATCCCCATACTGGCCCTCCTTATCTTGGACACACTGTATTTGGAAAATTTCTCGTGTTTGTCCTGTATTTAAAAGCGGAGACTCATCTGTTGTTACTAACTATAGACCAGGAGCGATCCTATGTAATTTTGCTAAGGTATTTGAAATGGTACTTTACAGTCACATTTATAGTAATGTTAAATGTTACATTTCTCCTCATCAACACGGATTTGTTCCAAGTCGTTCAACTGTCACAAACTTATGTAGTTTTTCACAATATGTATCCGAAGTTCTGCAAGATCATGGTCAAGTTGATGTGATCTATACAGATTTATCAAAAGCATTTGACAAAATCTCCCACGATATCTTAATTGCTAAGCTTTTTAGTTTCGGATTTTGTCTATCATATGTTTCTTTGTTCAAGTCATATTTAGAAAGTAGACCTCAGTATGTTACTTATAATGGCTACAACTCACTATATTACACTGCCACCTCTGGAGTTCCTGAAGGATCAAATCTTGGGCCCTTGTTCTTTTTACTATTTATCAATGATCTGAGTGCTATTATACAAAGCCAGTTATTGATGTTTGCCGATGATGTTAAAATTTTTTCTTCTGTTACTGGCAGTGAGGCTTGTGTGAAGCTGCAGGCTGATCTTAACAGCATGATTAAATAGTGCGAATCAAATAAACTAACCGTTAATGTTAAGAAATGTAAAATATTGACCTTCACACGCAGGAGCTCTCTAGTTGTGTTTGATTATTTGATTTCCTCTGAAATATTATCACGATGCACTTCTACGAAGGATCTCGGTGTAATATTTGAGTCAGATTTTTAATTTGTTTTTCATATTAATGAAACAGTTGCTTCTGCTTATAAGGCTTTGAGTTTCATATTGCGTAATTGCAAAGATTTCACTGATATTTATGCTCTGAAGGTGCTATATTTTTCTTTCGTTAGATCCAAGTTAGAATATTGTTGTCTTGTTTGGTTTCCATACTATGATTGCCACAAAAACGCAATTGAAAATGTTCAAAGATAATTCTTAAAGTTTCTGTGGTTCAAAACATATCATGTTTATCCGCCGCAAGGCTTTGACCATAACTTTTTACTGAATACATTTCAATTTGAGTCGAGCTGGAGTCGCAGGGTTAATATTAGTGTTAAATTTTTATACGATCTATTGCATAACAAAATTGATTGCTCGTTTTTACATGAAAAACTATCTTTTCATGTACCACGACTACATAGTAGGCAAGTTTCGATGTTTTGTCTTCCCTCAGCGCGTACAAATTTAACTTTAAGATCTCCCACTTATGTAATGTGTAGTAATTATAACACTGTATGTAACTTTACTGACTTGAACTGTAACACATTGTCATGTATTTTGGGATCGGTGTCTGAGCGTAGCAATTATAATTATAATTAACTTTGTGTTATCTTTACTTTTGAATTTGGAATTGTTAATTATTTTTGGCATTGACATGATGCGCAACACATCGTTTCTATTTTGTATGTAGCTTTGTTTGTTTGTTCCAGTATTTTTATTTTGTATTGTCCTATTATTGGCTGTTGCTGTTGGGCAATTATTATCTAAATAAATAAATAACGTCTTCGACGACAGCTTTACTTCCGTACTTCCACAATCTTGGTCTCTATATTTAATTTTAAGCAAATGAACACCACAAAAAAGTTGCAAAAATTACCTAATCGTAATTATATTATATTATTAAACCACATTCTACAGTTGGCTACATAAAATGCACTGCAACAGGGTAAGGGCAAGTTCTGTTAGTTGATATATTCAGCCATATATAGATTAATAAAGAAAAAACACCATAAGTCCTAATATGGATGTTTTAACAGTTTTTATGTCTGCAAGGGTTGTTCCGGATATTGGATCATTGATCATGATGAAAGTCAAAATGTAATCATTATTCTAATTCGTCCATCCTTTAATTTATTATACCCCATGAATCTTATGATCTTGTAAATAAGTCGAAAAAAGTCGGAAAATTTCGACTACAATATTTGTATTAAAACTGGTTATAATCTGTTGATGCCCTATATGCATTTGCACAGATTACAAGTTGCGTGCGTTACTTGTTGACAAAAATAAAAGGAACTAATGAGTTTTGATCATATGTTAATTGCACAAAGAATTGCTTAACTAAATTTATTTACTTTCCTTTGTGGTCTAATAAGGCAGATTGCAGTAATGTTTTTTCTAAAACATCTCTCTGTACAACAATATTTTGGTATCAACTTTAGGGTTAAAGTCCTCTTTACAGTTCCTCTAGTATAAAGTAAAAACCCAACATTTCGTCACTTTGTGGTTGAGCTATGGCCAAACAAACAAGCTAAATGCTTGTTATTAGTAGCATGTAAATTGTGGCAAGGTACTGATCTTTGATTGTATTATATCGCTGATTTATTTACGAAAACTAAAACTTTTGTCCTTGGAGAAAATATAAAATCAGGTATAAAAGCAGGGAGAATAAATGCTTGTTCAGTGCTATATCTCAAGTAAAGAGTTTAAGTTCAATCGAGCGAATGCTAAGAGAAAATGATTTCATTTAAGGTGAGCCCAATTATATTATTAAAATCTCTAGATTCAAATGCATAATATGCATATTTTAAGACAAGGTTTTAAGAGACAAAAATATTTTGATTTTTGACGTCTATCATGCACATTTTTATATATTTTTGTACATATAAATTCGTACCTTGGTAAGGACATTCTAGTGAAACCAAAACTGTTACTTGTGCAAAGAAATTCAGGCATGATCCAGAATTCCTGTATGATAGATACTGTTTGATTCGGAGAACACATTAACAAATCTGTCCGTTAATTTCACAGAAATTCGAGTTTAGGAAACATTAAATAAAAACTATTTTGGTCACATTAGCACTTTTAAAAAAGAAATTGGTTGTTGAAATATCAAGATGATTTTTCATATTAATCTAGTAAGTTTATTGTAGAAAAAACAAAATTGTTTAGGGTGAAGAACCATATCTCAGAAACACCAACCTTTTCTATTGCAAGTGCTATAAGAAAGTGGCGAAGACCCAAGAATTCTATAATCCTTATTACTTAATAGCCAAACGAGGACAAGAATTCTAATTTCAATTTTATTTTACAGGTCCCGTTTGTCCTGGCAACTGTAGCAGCAGTGGCGGTGGCTCTTCCATATGCAGATTGTGATGGATTCGGAGGGTATGGAGGAGGTGGTTTCAGTGGAGGATATGACGGCGGCTTTGGAGGTTTTAATGGTGGCTATGACGGGGGATACGATGGTGGTGGTGTATATGGAGGATATGGCGGATATGATAACTTCGGTGGGGGAGGCGGATATAATATTTATGGTGAAGGAGGCGGATACGGTGGAGACCATCGCGGCGGGAGTTATGGACGCTAATTCTACATTTTGAAGTATTAATTGTTATAAATAAAGCTAATTAAAAGTAATATCATTGTATTTACATTTCGGGACAACCCGCTAGTCAAGAAATACGAATACAAAATGTACATTATCACACAAATAAAACATTTCTGCTGCTTCGCGCCGGATCATATAAAATGTATGAGCATAAGCTCGCTGGCTTAGACGAGTAACTCAAAATCCAGAAAAAAACACTTGTAGGTAAATTCCCACAAACAAACAAAAACAAACACTGATTTATATAAGACTAATTTATTGAATGTTAAATGAACGTCAGAAACGAATTCGAAGTCAGAACAACTAATTATAATTGAGTAAAGGAATAAATTATAAAGCGACAAAATAAGTTAAATTACGAACAATAATGCAAAAAAAACTAAATCTAAGTGACAATTAGTAGTAATGAAAAAACACACACCCATAATCTACATCATAAGTAGCAATGAAAAGAAAAAGAAACATATATAAAGAATTTAAGCTAAATACAAGTGCAAAAAACACATATACACAATTAACGCTAATGAAAGAGTTTATGGTTAATCACAAAGTTCAATGCTTGTAGTTAGTCCTATTGGGATGTGATTGTGTATCCTTCAATGGGCAACGCACAAAATTGGTTTATTGCACGTTTCACTATTCGACTTTTTGTTTTTACACTCGCCACTCGCGCTGCACCATCTTGCCCTGGGGCTTCTTGATTAGAACCATCGATCGGCGAACCAGTTATGTTGACGCCTGCCTCCATTTACTCCTCTATTACAGAGATTGCAAATATTATGTTGGCCTCCGCGTCCTGAATTCCTGATACATTTTTGTATATATTAAAAATCGACCCAGACGGTTGGTCCAGATTCTGGAATAGCCAGTAACGAATCACCAATCAACAAATGAAAAGGGTTAGGGGACTTCCGTCATTAGGATCAGTGCCTAAGGGAGTTAATGGCGTCGAATTCTAAATGGCTTCGATTTCAACAAATAATGTGTTTAATTCCTTAAAAGAAAGATAGTTTGTGCTAAATAATTTATAGAACAATCTTTTTGCGGCCTCGACGGCGGCTTCCCAGAGGCCGCCGAAATGAGGGCTTGCAGGGGCGATAAAACACCATTCAATCTTGTTCTGGGTCGAACAATCATGTAAGTTATTTTTATGCAATTCAGACTTAAGCAATTCCAGTAAGGAAAACGTTGTATATCTTAGAATTGCGCGTTATTAATGAAAGAATTAAATGTGTCAAAAAATTATAGCCATTGGTCCTAACTTCCCGAAAATAAAGGTAATTCAATATTAGGTAAGCTTACCTCAATTTGATGTGACGGTACTTATGGGCTTAATTGCCGCGAAACAGTAGTAACCTGATATAAATAGCTATTGATAGTAACAACAACTGCGTAACATCTCCCTTCAAAACTTCTGAGATCGGGCTCATGTGATACATTGTCATCTGCGTGAGCTTCAAATTCCCGCCATATCGTAGGTAAAACGGACGCGTAATTGAAATTCGTTTTGATTGTTTTCGTCAACTCTATTAAGATACGTTTCAAGGCGTGTAACTTTAGCAAGAACTCCCCCACGTTGTGAGTTTAATGTAGATGGGGAAGCTATTGTGCGGAAATTTTTGAGAAATTGAACGGAATTACCAGATTAATTATAGCGATACGATAATAGAGGTTGATTCTGACTGCAAGGCACTTCCCGCTTGATCTAGAATAATCGTTTCACATCTTGCTGGCTTAGGCGAGTGACCCTAAATCAACAAACAACACTTGTAGGCAAATCCCCACAAACAAACAACAACAAACAGTCAGTTCCAAGCTTGCCCAGTTTAAGCCGGGTTGAGAGTATCTAACAGGTAGGGGGTGGGGGATGAATACTAGCGGTCAATGGCAAGCTTAAACAATTACTGTAATGTGAATTTTCATGTATCCTTTGAGGTGTGGTTGTATTTAATTGTTTTTAATATATACGTACTTTGTGTTTAACTGTTGATATATACATTTTATACTGAAATCTGCGCGTACCGATGCTTGGTTATTTGGTTTTGCTTTGATACTTGAATTCCACCTCTGGTATTTTTGTATATTTCTTCTTATTTGAAGATACCTTTTTGTTTTCATAAAAATAAGTTTGTGCAACAGAAGGGCCCTCAACGATAGCTAAAGGTTATTTAGACTGCTGGTTAGATTTTTTTAATGATCGAGTTATCGTAGAATCTAATCTCTGAAACTTTGTGGCGCTTCAGTTATCATGCTATTTTTTATCCGAAGTGGACAATAAGTTCTTTTTATAGTGCAAAAATATAATTGACATTGACAAACACTTTCCTGGGTGTCCTCATTTTTATACTTAGCTTACATTAAAAATTAACTTATATCCTACTTATGTTCTAATACTTAACTACCATAATGAACACTAGTATGTGCCTGCACGAACACGACTTTACGACACAAAAACGGGAAATATATCTAGAATAGACGGCCCTAACTCTGTTACGATGTACGGTAACAAAATGTTGCTCCGGCTAGAAGAACTCAGTTCAGAGGGCAGGTTCTTTACGACCTTTCAATTAGGGATGCAATTCAGGTGTCTGCAGTGTTCGATATCTACCAGCGGCAGGATCAGTGAACTTACCTCTAGCTGTTACTGTCAACCTGACAGTAAAGGAGACAAGCAAAGGCAACCGACTTCTCAGCCGGAGCTGGTCGTGGGTAAAAAAAAGACTCAAATCTTTAGCTGTAAGAAAATTATAGACTCCAAGTAGCAGGCTACTAACAAACCTGAAAATTAAAGGCAACAACAAGGACAGAAATAAAATTTTTCAAACGTATGTAACGATTCAATATAATTTATTTCAACAAAAGTGCTCAGCGGTACATACATAAACAAATTCCAATAATAGCAAAACCAGATTAAAATATCAAATTTCAAATCACAGTAGCATAGCTATCAATAAAGATCTTAACTGTAATTATATCAGCAATTAATTACTGTCTAGATATTTAATACCAATAAATATTGCAGTAAGAGGTACAAATTGACTTGATTTATTTAGCAAATTGCATTTCCACAGAACTACTAGACGAAGCTTACAATCGCGGCTAAACTCTTAATATTTAAATTTAGGGTATCGGGTTGAATATGACCCCAAATCCTCGAATGCAAGAAACTGTCAGTTGTTTTTCATAAATATCCCAAATTATCTGATTGACGTAAGATCTTGTTTCAGATAGGCGCTATATAACCGGAAAGTCGCGTGGTAACTGTTTAAGATTCATATTAACTTCAAGACGTCAGGTAAAGCGGGTACGTTATTGAAATATCTTGCAAGTACAGGATTATATTAGCTCAACCAAGTTCAAAGGAAGTTAGGATTGATTATGCAAATTTGCTTTTATAAAATTCCATAAATTGACTAGAAATCGCTTAGAGAGTAGGTGAGCCACATCCATAATTTGACTTAACAAAGTTCTGCTTTGTGTACAAATTGTTTAATTTCATAAACAGTAGCTATAAGTTATGCTGATTACCAAAATATATTAGCTGTATACAGCTAAGCACCACGTTATGCTAGTAACTCAAATATATTGTATTGATAACTCCATTTTTCACTAGCTATTACTTATGCAATGATTCAATGCTTAATATGCCTATTTTATTTAGTATTTGCTGTATTATTTCTGTTCAAATCAAATTTACTTTTAACTAAATATTAATATTGAGACAGTAAGGGTCGGGTTCGCCAATCTAGTTACCTATTAATTGAAATTCAACTCTTAATTGTGCTTTTATGAACGCTAAATGACATTAACTGTCAGCTTGACTTTTAAATTCAATTAAACCAAGAACTGACAACTATCCTTTACAATGACACTTCAATTAATCAATTCACCAAAGTAAGTACTGTATTCCGTTTATTTCACTCTTTCTTTTTATTGTTTGTTATTCAACATACTTTTATATTAATTAACTAAAACAAACCTGACCACATTTCAAGTTGTCACTGCAATTATCCAAATATGACAGTTCCCAATGTCCACAGCTCCAAATGCTCACAGTCAGCAACTACGACAGCTTACTCCTCCAATAGCCAAAACTACATCGCTCTATCACCCCTCAAACCACATCTAACCTGTCAAAACTCCAACTGTCCGTAGAATCTGATCCTGCTCCTTTTATTAATATTACTGCCACGCCAATATACTTCTGGTAAGTTTCAGTATTGTAGATGATTCCAAACTAATCCTCTTTATTCTTCAGCTAGTACTTTTGATCCAGCACTACCTACAGAAACTGTCCAAATCAAGTAAATACTTCCCTCAACTTCCCTCTAAACGATCTTCGAAACAACCACCAGTGTTACCAATGAATATTAATTATATCTTATATGAACCATTAAATCCAAATCCATCCAATTCTTCTTGTTTTTTGGTATTTTATTAACTGTATTGCACAATCTCTTCACCGATTGTAATGTCTTATTATTTCAATGTTATATTTTCATATTTTACCAAACAATTATACAAAATACGCCATAATTTCCAAGTTTTTATTAGTAAAAAGAATTTTTTCAAATTTCTATGTACATTTTTATATAAGTTGTTATTCTGACTGCCAAACAAAAAAAACTTATCTCTGATGGTTACTATTATTACTGGCCTCTTAAAATATAAAATGTCCTAACTATTACATGTTACAATCCCTTATTATTAAAGCAAGCATAATTGTCAATATAACCTTGGTTTACACTTTTTATCATGGTTGACCTCAACCATCAAAATTAAATATTCAATTTCTATTTTATTGTCACATCTACATTAATAATTGTCTCAATATTAATATTTCTCAATTATTTTAAAATTAATACCAATCCTATTTAAAACCCCTCAACATATGGTTGTATTGATCTTCCAAATTTATCATTATTTTTATTTTTATTTAACCATTATAACAAATAAAGTAGTTATATCGTAACAATATATAAAGACGGGCTAGTATTTGCCAAACAAAATACAACCTGGTATTTGCCAAAAACACATTAAAATTTCCAACCGCATATATACAAAGTATCCCAACTTGTAGGTTAGCTCAAGGCAGCAACAATGCAACGCGTGCATAACAAGCTAGATTAAACAGACCTTGGGAAGCCGCATAACTGATCGTAGAAGTCCAGCAAGCCCTGTCGAAGACGCACGGAAGCCACAGGTTATTTACGCCAGGTGAGTGGATCTGCAATAGGGCCATCAATATTCGAGTAACGTATGGGGCTTCAGATAGCTTTAGACGGAGTAGTTTGGCTTTGGGGTTACTTTCAGGAGTGGAGCGAATAACCCAAGGACCTCATGCGTTCACTAAGAAGCTAACTTTAATCGTAGGGAGGCAAAAAAGTGAGCTAACATTAATTGCACACAATAGAACCAAGGCGTAGGGCAAAGGAAAATTTTGGGCATACTTCTTTGATGTTCGGCGCCCAGCTTTGCCGAATGTAACCATGTGCTTGACGCAAGCGAATCCAGAACGATGTCTGATTTGAGAAATTCTCATAAATTCTCCTCAACCGAACGTCATCTAAATATTTCAACCAAAACGGAATCAAAAGGAGACTTCCTCACAGAAGGATGCTAGCAAGAAAACCAGATCACTGGTACGTATTACAAAAGTGTTCACTCAACAACCTTTTTGACATGAAGGCAAATGGACGAAAATTTGCTGATAAGACTCAGAAAATTCTGAAAAACGGGGGTATGCAAGCAAACTAGCACAACCATGGAGTGAGGCCTAACCTGGAGCAAATTACTTAGAAATATTTTCATCTAATGAAACTTAAAAATAGACTGCCATCTCAATTAAAACGTGGGCAAAAATTTAGCTTTAACTAAAATAGAGCAAATAATTACAGAAGAATTTAAAAGTGAATTCAGAAGCGCAGCCACGTTCAACGGCTGTTGCAGCGTCCTAAAATGCATCTCTCTTTTGCAGCGACACGCTACATCCTCCGTCGTCTAATTTCAAAGTATTGCATCACCAAATGCAGCATATCACCAAATATTTCGGGAAAGCACCGAGCGTTTCATTGCGGGTTTTTGTCGCCCCGGAAGCCATAAAGAAGGGGATAGGTGGGCTACGTAATTGCAACCGGTGCAGAAAACCTATCTAGCTTTAGAACACGGATAAATGTATAATACAATTTTGAGCAATCTTTGTCGTTTATTTCTTACTGCGTTGCAGAACACTAATGCACTGTGCAATGGTAAACAATGCCAATACTCGTACCGCAATCTCCGTCGTACCCCAGCGGGTCAGCAAAGAATTATCCGGTAGTCTTCGTACCCTTGTAGAAGGTAAAATTGCACTTTCAGTTACTCCTGGAGTCTCGAATTTGTATACCAGAAAACCACCATCACCTGAACTGCTTAATACACCACCAGCTATCTTGTATTTATTTTGTTTCACGATATTCTTACAAACAGCAATTTGTAAACAAACGGCCATATTTTCCGGCTCACATATAGTCTATCGCAAACGTGGCTTTCAGGGCGTGGGATATAAAATGCAGCAGACCTACATAGAGTCACGTACGAGGCAGCACCCGACAATACGTAAGTGCTATTTGGGGTGCTGATCAGCTAAAGAAGAAGACAACGCGAGACTAGAAAGGAGTTTTTAGTTATATTAATGTACATAGCAGTTTTAAAAATTAATACTTATTTTGTATAAATAGCTAACAACATTATAACGTTGGTTTCTAATTTGTGTTTTTTCTGACCTTATATATTTGAGATTAGTGAACATTTCTTCAACCGAGTTTACCCCAGGTGGAAATTAAGGAAACTTTTTGGGCTTTTCCGAAATTAATGCAAGTCATAAATTTCCAGAATAATTTACCAAGACTAAAACTAAATTCGAAAGATTGAAACGTTACAAAACTGCAATGAATGCATATACTTTTTTATAGGGCGAAATATGCAGTTGTTAATGAATAGGCGATAACATCAAAAATATTTCTTTTAGTGTAACGTGTTTTTATTTGCAGGTCCTTCCGTTAATATTGGAAACCTCCTACTAAATTCCTTCTTCTGTACATTCTTTACTCATAACCATGCCAAATTTCTAACAATTTACTATAATTTAGATAACTATCTCTTCACTTAGTTTCATTGGGAGCTTAGTTTGAAATACCTGCTGCTAAAATGCTAGTCAAATCTAAAATAACCAATAAAAGTGGTTCAGAAAAGTTTTGATATAAATTCGAATCTAATTACGATATATTTTATCGGACTTTTTCCTTTGTCTAGGTGTATATCATACAACGTTTCAGGAGTTTTTAGTCTACTCCCGTCTTCAGGTGTTTTTGGTTAATCCTGAGAAGGACTGATAATGTACGTTTTTCTACGTACACTCGTGCCTCCCCCGGGGTTTGAACCCGGGACCGCTGATCGCTGTGATTACTAATCTGCCACCCTTATCACTAGGCCACCAGCGCTGTTGTAACGTTTCGCTCTGGTTTTAAATGTATTTTAAACAATATATAATATTAGGGCTTTTAAAACACCGCCACAATCGATTTTGCAACAATTGGGTAGCTTCAGCCCGGGCTCGAGTCGCCAGTTCCTTGCTGTACGCCAACGAAGCGTCGTACGCGCAGGTTGATGCGAGAGGAGGGAACGCGATAACATATAAAACCGAATTGTGCCGCAAACCCGAGGAGATTATAATCCCGCCAGCGCAAATTTCGCTTCTCTAGGCCTATCCCGTGGCCTCCGCTGGGGAAGGCCTCGCGCCTTCATCAGCCAGGCCACCCGAAATTAACCAGGGCTTTCAGCCAATTTCCGCACCAGAATTCATTCCCGTAAGATACCAGTAATTTACTAGAACTTGCTAGAAAGCTAAAATCCTGTTCTCTGAACGACGCACCAGATCCGCTTTACTCAGTTCAAAATTGTAGTAATTAAATCAAAGTTTACAGAGAATTTGAGATCCGTTAATAAATAGCCATTTCACCTGCCTGAAGCCGTGGAACTTTGGTGATTTCAAACGCAGCTTGCGATCGGGCTGCACTACGTTGAAATTATCCGAGGTGTTACAGCTGATTTGTTCCGAATAACGCAGCCTGCGATCGGGGGCGTAATTCGGAATAATCCAAGGCGAAATAACTCCGATTAAAACGATTAAAAGTCTTGCAGGGTTCTTCAATAGCTAACACATCTTCGCGAAACGATAACACTTTGCTAATTTCGAACTAGGGTATACCTGCAATCGGGTTGCATTATATTGAAATTGGCTAAAGTTTTATATCTAATTCGCACAAATCGAACAAAGCTGCGACCGGGTTGTAACATTGGTATTACGTTAACATCACGTGTAGCAATTCTATGTCCCGTAAACTTTTCTAGTTTAATAGGAGGAAACCACATCTGTCTGAGATCGGACAATGCGATCTCCTCATTCCCAAAACCCCGCTAATTTTATTATTTAAAAGTAAAGCCGGTCGAAAGTCGCCTTGAATGATTGGAATTCATTCAAAGATTAGTAACTTATCAGCCGTCCCTCTTCAGCCAAGAACGGGAAACTCGGGATGGGTGGGAGAAAGTAGGGGTGGAGACTGGAAGAAAGGTCAAGAAAGGTGGAGAAATACTGCCCCGGCATTCACCTCAGAGATGGTACTCTGTTGACTCCGGAAAACCACCTAAAAACCTGAATCAATACAGACTGCCGCGGGAATCAAACCTACGACCTCCCGAATGCTAAGTAAGCGTGCAACGCACTAAGCTACGGATCTCGGTCAGAGGTATGACCAACCACCCGGTATATATCTTACCGCTGTATGAGCAGTAGACTATTTTTGTAATATCTCTGCGCAGTAGTGGCATCCAAATGGGCTTTATTTCTGCGCTAGTCTGGCTAATTGGTTCTACTGCCAGCGCTATGTATGTAGCTTCTTTCAGCTTCCTACGGAACCTGTTTTTCTCTTTAGCTACAATTGCTGCGTTATTCCATTGTATCTGATGGTCTTCGTTCCACATACAATGGGATAACGCGTCAATTGTAGCTAAACAGGAAAACAGGTTCCGTAGGAAGCTGAAAGAAGCTACATGCATAGCGCTGGCAGTACAACCAATTAGCCAGGCTAGCGCAGAACTAAAGCCCATTTGGATGCCACTACTGCGCAGAGAATTACAAAAATAGTCTACTGCGCATACAGCGGTAAGATATATATAAGTTTACAACTACAATATATAACCGCGCTAGTGGCCTAGTGGTAAGAGTGGCAAACTAGTAATCACAGCGATCAGCCCCAGATTCAAACCCCGGGGGAGGCACTAGTTTACGTACAAAAACGTACAATATCAGTCCTTCTCAGGACTAACCAAGAACACCTGAAGACCGGAGTAGATCAAAACTCCCGAAGCGTTGTGTGATATACACCCTAGACAGTGGAAAAAGTCCGATAAAACATATTATAATAGACCACTGCCAAAAAGTGACATTCAGAGAACAACTCGAATATAATTACCTTGGTCTGGATTTGATGGTCTGGATTTGACGTTAAAATGTGAAATTTAGGTGTTTGTTTTCCACGAAACTGATAATATGCACATACTCGTATATTGCTGCTACTACTTCTTGTTATTAGCAGAGAGGTACTTTCAACTGTTCCCATTTTCCAAATAAAAGGTTCAACTCCTAGAAGCTTGCTTATATATCGTGCTGCATCAGGTAACGTCGGAAGCATGACTAAATATCGGATTTTTACATTTTATGTGTCTTGACTGATAAACTAAACCTTGGCAGGAATCTGGACAATAACAACATTTTCTATTACAATGCAGCCATAATAAATAAGCAGTTGCTGAAAGGAATTCAAAGTAGGTTGGGTGCTTGGTAAAATTCTGTCTTATGTACGCTCTTGTATAAAGAAACACTCCAATCATTTATTTTATTTCCAAAACAATTGAAATAGAATCCATGATATTCGATCACTATTGGTTTTCTGCCAGCAACCACCAATAATAATTTATTTAATCACTTCTAGTACAAAAAGTAAATCAGCTGGGAATGTGTTGTATTAGTTAGTTGGTTAGGGTTTTTTATGTTAAATGTATAATACGTTTAGAATTAAATGGACATTTAATTGAATATCCCTGCATGTTTTATTGAATATATCATAACAGGATGTTATCGTTATGCAGCAGTAACTATTTTTTTAAATGCGTTTTTCCTATGGTTGCCTTCTATTTTTATAGCGTATATGACAAGATGTCTTTACTTCAATTCAAATTAAAATTAAACAGTTTAGATGTCATTTACATGTATGACGTATGTTCTAGGCTGCTGCGGTATTGACAACAACATGACCAGACTAATAATTATCGTAATAAAATAGAGTAATTACAATGTTATTTGTTTCATTGAAATCCAAATATCATGCAACCGCTCTTCAATGGTTTTGCTTCAACAGTCACTTACATACAATTTCGTCCTTGGCAAGAGCTTTATTGAGTATATAACGTCAGCATAAAAAATACTCTAATTATTTTGGCGATCGATTTCAACCGAGTAACAGCTGCAATAACACATTTTGTTTTAGTGCGATAATATAATACAAGCGATATGGTTACTATTGGGGTGAGTTGTTTTTGTTTAATACTTATTACTTAATGTTTCGTAGACTATTTGGATGTTATGTCGGCAATTTGTTTGAAAATGTTAAATCCAGTAATTTTATTGATAGATAGGAATCAAATAAATTAAGTGACAATCGCTAAGGCGATCAAATTTTTTAATGATTAAAGCACTAAACAGCCGACTAAAAGTGTTTTATACTTATATTACTTACCTACTACTACTACTTAACTTTGAAATCTCAGTGAGTTTGACAAGTTGAAAGACAAATAAAAATAACAGTTGTATTCAACATTATTTCGAACGACTGTAACATATTGATTTACATACAGGCAAGCATTTCAACAAAGCATTTAATTTATATTCAGGAATTGTATTTTCTCAATTTTTTCCCCATAACGCCTTCAATCCATTTTATTTTGATATCATGCTTTCAATTAATTGTTTTATCAGTACGTTCTATTATAAGTGAGAGAAGTAAGTTATTATAAGCGAGTGAGATTTTTGTTAACACACGAGTGCGTAGGTAAGCGTAAGTGTGATAATTCTCACGAGCGCGCAATGGCATTTCACTTACGTGAAATATACGACGTTTTCTCGTACAGTAGGTTTTTATACAATATAGGTCGAAGACGGTACAAACGGTCAACTGTCATATAATTAGTAGCATTGTATAATGGATCACTTTAGTCACTTGTGAATAATAGCTGTTTTTGGTCACTCTAAACCATTGCATAAAGTACATCAAAAGCTATTACTGTATGGTAAAATGTTCTATTATCTAATTTTATTATATCCAAAGGAATTAATATTATTTCAGTAGCTATAAGACCACCCTGAGACTGAATCTAAAATAATTTTTTATATTTTATTTTTAAAGTTCAGAAGCAAGTTATTTTTAAAATAGTAGTATACTTATTGTTATGATGTCGAGATTAAAAATACAAGGCAGAAGAAGATCAATTAATAATTGCTGCTTTTTGCTTCTAGAAAAGTCTGGAAACAATCGACAAAAAATTGCATTTACAAAAAACAGAATTAAAAATGTTAGTTTAAATTTGTTTGGTTTAAGCGGATCACAATGTAACAGTGATTCGTTTGGTTATAACCACATGACGGTAACTGTAAGTGATATAAATACTGATGTATACAAAATTACAAATATTTAACCCTGTATTTCAATGTAGGTAAAAGATAACAAACTGAAACTGAACAAGTGCAAAAACTAAGGTTATGGTTGTAATAAAACACTGCTTGAGCATGTGGTTTGAAAATATCACAAATTCGTTAAAACCCCTCACCACACAAATATTTAACTATTGGTAACGTATGCAACAAAAGTTTTGAGAATTTTTTTGAAGCTAGAGAAATATAATTAAACGATGCACTATCAAGTGACCACTGGAAACAAACAATCTATGGATATCAGAATATATGATAAGAATACAAATTTTGCAATTACATTGACCAAAATGTTTTACAAACGTGAAATCTGAATGACTATTTATCAATTGGTTGAACGAATGCCTAAGCTCGATATTATCAACATCTTCAGAGACCAAAATGTGTTAGTTTCAATAATTTATCGAACTATAAGAAAATGCGAACAAGAAATACCTTGTCTAAATTTGTCTAAAAGTTAAGACCCTAAAAGATGTCCTCACGGGTTGTTGACAGAATGGTAAGAAGAGCTAAAGACAGCGTAAAAACATCAATTCGGTGGTTCGGTCGACATTTTCATGTTTCATACATGATTGTGCATGGAGAATTGCATCGTAATCCTTTAAACGCTCAAAAGACTGAAGTCCCCAAAATACACATGCTGCTAATGAAATAATATTTTGGCCAGACTTGCCTTTCTGCCATTATGCGAGAACCATGAGAGATTGACTGAATCAGCACAATGTTCCATTTATACCAAAATATTACAACCCACCCAATATTCTTCAGGCAAGACATATCAAGCATTTTTGGGAGTTACTAAGCAGAAAGGTGTACGACAATGGCTGGAATGCACAAAATAAGGCACAACTTCGTCGCAGAATATTTAAAAAAATTATAAAATTGATGTAAATTCTGTCCAAGAGTTTATGCAACATGTAATGACAAAATTGCGGGCCATTGAAAATAATGAAACGCTTGCCATTATATAGTGCTGTCGTTAATGTTATCTTGGATGTAAGATCAACATATTTTAATCGTTTTTTTTTAATAAAATTGAATTTGAATTAAATATACATACTCAAACATTTTCCCAAAACTTTTGTTACATACGTTAAACAGGTACGTATTTCGACAGCCAAGCTGTCATCATCGGCAACGGCGGTGCAAGAGCACCGTGTGCCCCTAAGCAAATATAAAAATGGCTCCCTTGTAAAAATAGTTATATACTTAATTAATAGTATATTTATAATTATAGTATACAAAGTAAACGTTTAACAAAAAATAAAATAACATCCTGTTATAAGGTTATAACCAACAGATCTCTCCTCCTTAGTCCGTTGCATCTTGTCAGACGCGTGGTGATGCATAGCCCGATTTATAATTATTATTTTGTCGCTCTTCTAATTGCATTACGTCATCTTTCCCTGTCCTCTGTTGTTCTGACAGTTCCCTCAAAATTGGTTCCCCATAGCTTAGTAGCGTCTATCCATCTCTGTGGCGATCTTCCTCTTCTTCTTTTGCCTTCTACTTTGCCCTGTACTATAAGTTTTTACATACTGTTGTCATTCCGTGTTATATGCCCAAAGAATTTCAGTATGCGAGTTAGTATAATACTACTTAATCTTTGGGGTGGTTGTATATCTTGCAATACTGATGGGTTTGTTCGTCTTTCGGTCCAAGACACTCTAAGAATTCGTCTCCAAATCCACATTTCGAGGGCGTCTATTCTTTTGGCAGATTTTCTAAAATGTGCATTGTTTCTTATTGCAAATATTAAGCGATACTAAATTGAACGTATTGTATGGCGTAGGCCTACATGGAGTAAATACTGTTGTCTGCACAAACAATTTGATAATTGTTCATTCCAGTGCCATTTAAATAGTGGTATATGTTATTATTTCGAAAAATTACGTCAAACATGACTTGCTACTTGCTATAAATATTAAAATATACAAAGTATTAAAAACAGTTTGAATTAGAAAGTTGTATGCTTTATATTTATATATTAAGACTACAAAACCGCAAACTTCGTAATACGGAAACATTGCACCAGAAAACATCAAAACGCATATTTTTGCATCTATACTTTTAAAAAATTTCCGGAGGAGGACCCCCGGACCCTCCTTTTCCTAAGGAATATTCCATATCCCCCCCTCCACACCCCCCGGAAGTCTAGCGTTACCCAACTGCCAAATTTGCCACTACACCACTGCAACTGTGTTATTGCAGCCTTTGTCATTTGTATGCGTCGCTTTATTTCATGTTCGCAATTTCCGGTGTTGTTAATATTGGCTCCAAAATATATAAACTTGTCTACTACTTCACATCTTCCAATTTGTTGTAATTCTGGTCTATTGTTGTTGGCTTTATCTATTACCATAATTTTTGTTTTGGTGTAATTAATACTGAGACCATAACTTTGGCTTACTTCTTCCAAGTTTTTGAGTAGGTTTTGAAGTTCAGTTTCTGATTCAGCCAAGAGTAGGGTATCGTCCGCGAACCGTAGATTCTATATTTTACGCCCGTTAATATTGGCGCCGCCATTCCAGTTTTCTAAAACTAAACGAATGACATATTGGCTATATACCGGGTGAATATTCCGAAACCGAACATAGGCAATTAACATGGGAAAAAGGTTTTTCGCAGATTGCTGCTCCCCATTTTAACTTAGAGGGTTTATAATGACACCAATCGAAAGAAGATTTTTTTTCTCATCTAATGATATGCGAATTAGTTAATTTTCAGTTGTATTTCTCATTATTTTAGCAAAAATTCGCAATAAATTCAATTCGGAAAATCATGTTGAGCCATGACTCGTAAGACAATAACCAGATTCAAACGTCATTCAAGTGACAGATTCATTATGATAACTTGATTTCAGGCAAGCCATCACTCAACGTGTTTTTTTTAAATGACAGAATCATGGCAAGATATGATTTTTGAAAATCAGATTTATCCCGAATTTTCGATAAAATAATAAAGACATACAACTAAAAATTAACTAATTCGCATATCATTAGATGAGAAAAAAATCTTCTTTCGACTGGTGTCATTATAAACCCTCTAAGTTAAAATGGGGAGCAGCAATCTGCGAAAAACCTTTTTCCCATGTTAATTGCCTATGTTCGATTTTGGAATATTCACCCGGTATATTATACTGTAATGGAGACAATACACAGTTTTGTCGTACCCCTTTTCGAATTTTACACTTTCTTGAAAGATGGTGATCAACTTGTACTGTTGCTGTACTGTTTGTGTAAAGCTGGTGAAAGATGTATATTAAATGTTTTGGAACGCCCATTTCTTGCAAAATTTTCCATAGTCGATCCCATTTAATATTATCGAACGCTTCAGCGTAATCCACAAAGCACAAGTAAAGCGGCACGTAGTACTCACTCGACTTTTCTATTATTTGTCGTACATTTAAGAACCAACAGATATAGAGTAGTAAATGCCTAACATTTAACACATTTTATAACTAACAGATCTAACAAAATATCAATTAAACATATAAAACTAAATAAAATCTTCAAGTTGATATAGGCACAAATACCAAAAAAAAAAAAAACTGATGGATAAATATCTACCTAGGTAACACTAGTAAAGTAAAATAATATTCAGGTAAACAAATACTTAGTATTTATTTGTATCATTAATATCTGTAAAATGCTGTAAAAATAAATTGATCGCAAAGAAAAAATATATCTTTCTGGCTTTATTGGCAAATTGTTCCACAAGATTTTTAGGTCCATCGTAGACCATGCTTTTTGCTCAATTGACAAAACCGAAAGGTCACGTAGCCTATCTTGGCTCGTAGAACTTCTTAAATGATGTTTTATTATTTTCAACTTGCTAAATGATTTTTCTATTGTGGTTAATGTTACAGGTAGAGTCAAGAATAAAACCAATGCAGTAATAATCTCGCCAAAATTGCTTTCTGTAGGAATAGACTTGTCAAATCTGGAACACTCATCATTTAAATCTTCTTTTAGTAAAGAGATAGCGTTCACAAACTGAATGGCGAGATTATTATTTAGGTTAGGAGATCAGAATACTTTATCGGACCTGTTCAGCTTCTTACATAATTAAAAGGTTTTTCAGTTCTAAATTTAAAAAATGTTTGTTTTTCAAACCTCCCAAATAGAGTCTGATCACTGATGACTGATAACTGAAAGTGGGGACTGAGGTTGCAGTGCTATCAATCTAAACCCAAATGAAGTAGAAGATATCGAGATATTTAATAAGCAAATACAGAACTTACCGCCCCCCCCCCCAAAGAGCCCTCTAAGGGCCCGGGCCCTTAAGCAACGCTTATTCCAGCTTATGCATATCACCGCCACGATATACTCGTGACCAAATCACAAATGGAAGTGATGATGACAGCTTGGCTGTCGAAATACGTATTTAGCAATTGTTAAATATTTGTGTGGTGAGGAGTTTTAACGAATTTTTGTTATACTTACAGTTAAAGTAATTAGTGATAATTTAGCTGTAAAATAGTCAGTTTTCTAGTTACATCCTTACTAAAGGCAGAGTTCTGTTTTTAGAAGAGGTATTAGACATTATGATCCCACGTATGCCAAAGCCGGATTTAGAAATCGACTCGACGATAGAATTTTATGGCCGCTTGGATATTCTTGATCATGACGTGCTAAAACATTTGTTTTCTAGGGAACCGTCTTTCTGACACTTCTGGCGTTAACATCAGCGTTTGCGAATCCAACCGAGTACGCAGTCTCAGGAGGCTATGGCGGCCAACCGTCATACGGTAACTACGGGCAAAGCCAATATAGTGGACAAAGTGGATACAGTAGTCAAAGTGGATACGGCAGTCAGGGTGGATATGGTGGAGGAAACTATGGAAGCAACAACCAACCCGAACACGGCCAAGGTTATGGTGGGTACAATCAAGGACACAGTCCTGGAAATAGTGGCCATGATTACGAGTATGGAAACAGCGGCTATGGACATAGCAGCAGTGGTGGATACGGGCAGGATCGTGGTCAAGAACAAAGTCATGGTCACGGCCACGATCATGGGCATGGGCATGGACATGGACATGGAGGCTATGGGCATGGACATGGACATGGGCATTCTTCCCACGGCCGCTATGGATATGGCCATGGTGGATACAGTCATGGTGCTTACCTGCAGACGGAAAATGGTCATCATGGTGGCGCCACTTATCCTGGTCATGGATCTTCTCAGCATGGTGTGACGATTGGATTCTATGTCTAAGGCATAGTCTAAGACATTAGTGAATCACTATAAAAAATAGTTAATTTATAAAAATTTATTCGTTTTGGGGGTTTATTTGTTGTACGTTGATCGATTTGTGATTTACCTATAACTGATAGTTATTTTTCGCGCTAATTCTATTTACTTAAAAACTCCAATATTTTATTACAGACAAAAATTTGATAATTACGGTAGGCTAATTCTCTTGCTACTTTGTTTGCTAATATAGCCAATTAAAGAAGTACCTAACGTTTGTATAATACAGGGTGCGGCAGAACAGATTACGCAGTTTTGAGGGGTAATAAAAAGTAATGGGTGTATATAAAGAACAAAGTTTTTTATTTCTTAATTGTACAGTATATACCATTTAAGAATTATGAAGTTTTAAAACTAATGTCCTCAAGATGGTCATTAGCAGCAACACACTGTTGTAGACGATCTCTGAAGTTTTGTACAGCTCGTTCACACATTGCGCGGGGTACAGCATTAACTTTTTCAATAATCCGCTCCCTATCAGTTCTGGCAAGGTGTGAGGGAGATGTCTGAACACTTTCTCCTTCAGATATCCCCAAAGAAACAAATCAAAAACGCTCAAATCTGGTGACGGAAATGCTCTCTGTGTTGCAACCACATATCGGTTGTTTTCGAAATAGCGGGCACAGCAAAGCCACGATGTACAGCGGTCCAAACCATGTTGGTTACTGAAATGGTGACTAATGGAACTGCATGAGACCACACGCACCAGCCTATCCCCACCCCCGTCCGAGTATTCAGCCTTCCAAACCGCTTAATTTGTTTTGCCGCGCCCTGTACAAAACCAACTCTGACAGACACGCCGTACGTATGATTTTTACTGAAGTGAAAACACAGAAAAAGAAAACAAGTAGCAAACTAATGGCATAAGGATGAAATTTTATTATTTTTATGGCAGGTTATGTTTTAGTATAAGTGATTAGTGCTCTGTTCCACATGGCGTGAGCTGTTACTATTAAATAAAATATATTTTATTAAATCTATAAATTTAAAGTATATTTGTTATTACTCGTACTTATAGCTATAATAAATTACCTTGGCACTGGCATATCATGTTCAAAATTTGCTAATAAGCCTAGTGTTCAGATTAATACGTGCGAGTCATATTACTACGAGGGAAACTATAAAAATTATCTACCTGACTAGAAAATACGACGTAATTTTTTATAACTTTATTTTGCAATATAATATTTCTGCAAATCAACGAATTTATGTAATTTTCTATGTAAAGCGTTTGACGCAGTAGGCATAACAAAATAATAAACAAAATCCTTGACAGCCTCCTCGTCTGTTCTAAAACTACGTTCTCTGAGATCGTTTCAGATTTCTAAACAGCTAGGACTCCGATGGCATCAGATTAGAACTATGAATGATCTAGCTCAATAAAACGAAATTCCTGGAGAATCGATTTGTTTTTGACTGCTTAATACACGGTCGCATTATTATGAAAAATGAGCACATCGCCCTATGGCGAATTCTGTCGTTTTTTGACAATAACCACGTAGCTTTTTGAGTGTATTAGGTACGTATCTGGAGTAATTGTAGAAACTTTATCTGTATATTCAATCAAAATAATACCCTGCATGGCCCAAAAATGATTGCCATGAGTTTTCCAACTAAAGATGCGTGCAGGCTTTCTTTGGGGAGAAGTTTTATAAACCCATGGCATGTACTATAGAATATCTTGGAATTTCAGTCATGTATCCAAGTCTCACCACCAGTTACTAACCGTATTAAAAAGTTTAGATCGAATTCTAAAAATTTGTTGTCTACTCAACTGTTGCTAAGGAGACAACTATCTGTCGCCAGTTTAAAATATGAAGGAAGTATTGTAATTGCGATAAAATCACCTTCTTTACAACACAGCGCGAAGCCTATACAATGCGCCCTCAGTTATGGTGAAGTGGTTGAAGTGCCTATATTGTTTTTTACTTCCCTCGACTAAAAGACGAAGGAAGTAGGTATTGTAAACTTAAAAAATCGGCTTTCAAATTTTATTTAAATCTTTACGGTTCAAGGTCCGTAGATAATGAAAAATATGTTTTCTCAATTCCGTTTGTCTGTCCGTGTGTTCGTCTGTGTGTCCGTCTGTCCGCCTGTTGTTGGTATAGCTCAAAAACCATTTCTTACAGGCAGACGATATTTTGCGAGTTAATTATATATCTACCAGGCTCAAAACCGAATACAACTTTCGATCAGTAGGGCGTTTTGAAGAGTTCTGAGACAAGGTCAGGTCAAGGTTGCCACCCCCCACCACTCGACCCGCCACCTCCCACCACCATAAATATTAAGGTCAAGGCTAAGTGTTGGTGGGAGGTGGCGGGTCGAGTGGTGGGGGGTGGCAACCTTGACCTGACCTTGTCTCAGAACACTCCAAAGAAAAAATATTTAAAGTCAAGGACTTCAGCTTTTAAGTTCAAGGACCTCTGCTTTTAAGTTCAAGGCTAAATAGTATTTGGATGGTTACCTTGACTTAACCTTGTTCCAAACCGTTTCAAACAAGAACCTCCACGAACTGCGGGGTTGTGAGATTCATATTGTTGAAATGATGCTCGCTCGTTGGCGTAGAAGAATGTACTTGTGAAGACGGCTAAAGGAACAACGACAATGAATAAAACGAAAAAAGTGTTATAAATTCATTTATTAAGTATAAATACATTAATTAGGAATTGTCAAGTCTAGTGCACTAATTCTTTGTAAGGCATCACTTATGTTAAGTTGATCCTCAACCAAAAATTGTTTGACGTCTTCTAACCCGTTTTGTAATTGTTGCAACTTTTTACACATCTTCGCAAAGACGCAATGTTCGGACCAGCTCAAATGTTCCTCTAGAGGATCATCTTCCGGTACCCATTTGTGGATACGAATTTCACAACAAAAGCACTGCACTTCATCGCTGTCTTGAAGGTAGAAAAATCCAACCCGTGCAAGCGAGGCTGCAGGTATGACACCAGTCCAGTTTTTGTAGGTCTGGATGCGGTGCTCGTATCGGCGGAGGTATGGCGGAAATACTTCGAGACACATGGTTAAATGAAAACTAGCGACTGTTACTCTGTAAGGTTGTGACACGCTTATATAGTTGGTAATTCAGAATGAGAGGGGGGAATAGCTGTTCAAGGCTGACCGGGCGACTCCACTAGGATGGGAACCTTGAGATGAAATTCCACGTACATAACAGGAATGTCGTTGACTGCTTTAAATTTCAGCACGTCACCCCTTTTCAAGGTCTTTCCAGTCAACTCTGTAGCGCTAAGATGCCTATCATTCAAAATAATTGTAGGAGTTGCAGGATTCGTATTGACAGAAGATATAACAGCTTCAGCGAATTGAACTGTATAGTTTAATTTACCGGATAGTAGAATATACCAGCCTTCAGGGTTAACTCCTAGACTTGTAAAGTGTATGTCCTTTTCATAGTAAAAATCCCCCAAGTTCTCGAAAAGAAACAGTTGAGGAGGAGGATCAGTGGAATGATCTGAGGGATGGCCAAGGTGATGCCTTCCAAATTTAGCCAGCGGCATTATAGTTTACTCTAACGCTTCTACGCACACTCGATTCGCTTAACTGCTACTTCGTTAAAATGCTGTTTCTAACTGACCAATCTTTCCCCCCCACCACTAGTTTTGGTACTTCTCCTACTTGACCGTGACCGTGGGCAACCTTGTGACTCCCTTCTACCACTACCTTCGAAAAGTAAATAAAAAAGAGCAGGCAGGAGTAGGAATCGCAGAACATCTTCTTATTCAGTGCAACTAAGAATGGAAACCATTACCAAAGTTCTTGGCTTAGTGAAGAGCGGGCAAGCAGTGTTCGATGGTGTCACGAAGTTTAAACCGCAACAGTGTCCAGTGCTCTTTGGCAGTAGTACATATAGATTAAATAATTCACAGACTAAGTTTGTATGTGTGGGTCTACAAACCAGCGGTGGATTTGTACCAGTAATACAAATAAGTGGAAATCACAATAATTGGGTTCAGCTGCTGGAACCCGAGTGGGGAATCCTGTTAGAAAATGAGGGAATTATAACAAATTATTTTTATTCCGGAGCTGACAGTGGCCACCGCTTCAGTTGGGACCCATACTCTTATCATTCACAACGATTCAAGCGGTGAAGGTGTTACGCATACAGGGTCAGGACGGATCGGATGTTTACCTGGGGAGAGAAACTGTGGAAGAGTTGTACAGAGTTCGTACTCTAATTGGAGGAAAACTAGCACAATTGAAGAACTTAAAGTTTCCTCAATTTTATTCAACAGCAATAGCGCGAGCGCTAACTCAACCTGGGGATTATATTCAAAATCTACAGGTTACGTTACAAAACTTTGACGAATTGTCGGAGAAGGCTCTGTGTCTGTACGAACTGCTGACGTTTGCTAGCGACAGTGTTAGGTGTGATATTGAACTAGAAGCAATTGGCAGCAACTGTCGTCGTAATGTGGATGTGTTACTCGGAGCTGCTCGAGCGCCAGCTACAGATGTGCGCAGCGCCATAGGAAATCTGCAAGGTTTGTGTGAGGACTTAGCATTCGACGCAGGACATGAAGTTGTGTATGGTATGGGGCGGAGCGGATATACCGATGAAGAGTTGCACATGAGAGAAAGATTATATGAAAATGGTGCAGAAGTATGTCAATTGTTTCTAAATAATGTGATAACTCGAAGGCTCTTTGTAAATCTGATGAGGTCTCGGGTTACATCATGAGCTAAGTGAAGTAAACAAATTTATAGAAGAAGAAGAAGATGAAGCAAAAACTAAAGAAGAAACTAGAGCGAAAGAAACTAAAGAAGAAAATGTTACTAGTTGAGCTAGTATTAAAAATTGTTATATATTTTTGCACACAGTGAGAAATACAAAATTATTTTTTATATTATTATATTATAGTATGTAATGTTTATTTGTTAGAGTTTTTTACTGAACAAACTACTACTTATACGTACAATGCTCTGACGAGAGGGGTCAAGCAGGTGTAGCTCTTCTCCGCAAGTTTTATTTATTTATTTATTTCGCACTCAGCCAACAGCCGTTAGGCCAATTATAGGCGTCGCTGTGCATTTATCATGGAGAGTGGGGGGGGGGGGGAGTGGTAGTATTACTTTTCCGTCCAGCTAGTTATCCGACTATAACTTCGTTGTGTCCTGACAAGTGTGAGTGCGCCAGTACCTTTAGGCCGTTCAGCTAGTTCTCTGAGGCAACATGAAATTGGTTATCGATATTCAAGGATTCAAAACAACCGACAAGAATTTCACTCCAAAGGAATTTGCTGCTTACGATGGAACCAGTATTGCTCACCATGTGTTCATACAACCCTTTCCTTTCGAAGCACTGCCTCAGAATTTGCAAAAGCAAGCCCGTTGGTTAATGGAAAACCATCATTGCATCGCCTGGAAGGATGGGATTTACTCCTGCATACCTGTTTCCCCACCATATTGCGGCGCCTTCTGCATGACGCTGAACTGATATATGTCAAAGGGAGAGAAAAGCCTGAGTTCTGAACGCTACACCACAACACCAATAATTGAAATTGCGGAGCAACCACCTCTCAGTCCAACACAACCCCTTTGCATGTATCATGCTAAAACTTGTTGCTATTGTGCTTTGTCTAATGTTTACCATATATATAATCATTACTTAATGGAATAATAAAACCACATTTAAATTTTATTGTGTTTTTTTAATTTTCAACAATATAATCTAACAATGTACAATCTAATGATCTACAAAGGCTGAATAGCTTTCTACGTATACTTTATCCCTATGCTTTGAGCTGAAGACGTTCCTCAATACCTCTTCCACATTAAGGATTCTCCGCTGGAACCTCATCTTATCCATAGCTTCTTGTTGCCAGAGTCCCCTCCGAGCTTCTTATACGCATACGCCCACGAATGCAGATTGTACATCTGATTCTTCGAGTCGTCAAACTGCACACTCTTCTTCTTCATTTTCCTTCTTTTCACAAATTTGTTCGTTCAGATCGATACTAGTCAACAGATGGGCAGGCGGGCATCACCATAACTCGTATAGGATTTTCTTCACACACTCACGTTCTAATCTATAATTTTTAAATACTCCTCGAGGGCTCCATCACATTGTACGTAAAAAAAAATCAAACGCATCTGGGAGTCGTAGTTTTCTACTAGTTGTAATAAAGTCCCCAATGTCCATCCAGCGTAACGGTAATATGTATATTATCGGTACCAAACCATGGAAATAACTGCAAAAATCCTCGTAATATTCGTCTAGGTAGGTAGGGACTACGTAGGTGTTATCGTCAGCTTCCATGTTACAACCAGACTGTCATGATTTTGCAGCCGCACCGTTTTTGTACATTTTTTCGTTTTGGTGGGAGGAGGTTCTAGAGTTTTTCCGTTTTTCATTAAATAGTTTAAGGACTCGGTGTCTAATGGTATGACGCCTGGGGAGCATTATATGCATTAAAAGGAATTCTAGACACTGCACCTCAGGAGATCTGGGTTCGAATCCTAGTCGAGTCAATTTTTTAATATGATATTTTTTCAATAATCAGAAAGTAGACGGCAGTAGGAGTACAATGCAAAAAAAAGACTGATTCAGGGTATTACAATTGTTTTACTGCTTTCGTCAGAGCGTTGTACGTAAAAACCCGATCATGAAGAACGAGACAATACGCGGTTGTGTTGGCTAGCACGTTTGCGGAAGTTTCAAATTCAACTCGAAAAAACTACAGCGTTCGCGTGGAGGTAGTCCTTTTGATGGGAGCAGTCGATTACACCAATGGGTGTTTTGTCGACAAACTCATTGGGCGTGAACCAAGGCTCGTCAGTCTTGTTATAAAAAGGGACGATGAAACTTGGAGTACATGTCGTATAATGTGGCGTTCGGTGTTGAGATAAACTCTAAAATTTGTAAGATTAATTTTGCCGAAATGACTATTGTCCTTAGAGATGAGCCTCGAACGTTCCGTCTGAAAACCTACGATGACATATCTGGGGGTTTGTAATTTGGTGGTTTTTGCAACGGCATGAGAATGTTGAGTCACGGCAATAACGCCTGGGATGATATAAAGTTGCCAGCTGCGAAACTCTACTTGTGTGTCGATATTTTTGTCAATGTATTTGGTTAGAGATAATTCTTGAGCAAGACCTGGAGTGACATGTGAAACTTTCCAATACAGCTTGTCAATCGTAACTTTAGCAGTCTCTCCTACGGTAGCACTAAATACGGCGTCGGCATCGGTATTGCTGCGAATCAGGACAAGCTCTTGTCGGATGTTAAGTATGACTTTTCCATAATCTTCGGCAAAGCCTAGCAGCATTCTCAACGGTATGCAGGCACTGAAGTTGCCCTGTGCATCGGTAATGTGAGTATTGGTGCGTACAACCAGCCAGAATTTTGAAGCTTTTTAACATCATCAGAACTGTAGGACACATATCCCTTAAGAGTAGATGTAATACCAGGTTTGGTAACAGAATCGACAACGACACCATTGATTTCGTATCGGATTTCGCTAAATAAGTGAGCCAACCCATTGTTAAGAAATTTAGCCGTCGTAACCTTCACCGGTTGCTTTCCGTAATTTTCCCTCTATGTATAGATAGCTCAAACCTTCGAATTTCATCGTTATAGTCGAAACGGTTTGCATACGGTTGATGGTGTGCAACTGATTGCTAACGTTGGAGTTGTCGACGAGGACACGTTCCCCAATATTTAGAATACTCATGGCGAGCACTTTAAAACCCAACGATCGCAAGAAGTCTCTGTTTGCCTTTCTTAACTGCTCGGCGTTTGAAGCTGAACTGATTTTACAAGGCTGTGACAACGTCTCTTATACGAACTGGGCTGGACAAGGTAGGGTGAAAGGTTGAATCGAAAACCCATTATAACTTCTTTAAATGCAATGTGACCGTGACGGTTTCTTTACTAAAACTGACGGGGGTATCAGTCTGGTCCAGTATTTTAACAGTTAGGTTAGTGATCTGTCTCGTGCTGATCGTAGATAAATGACAGGGTTAGGTGTTTCCACTATTTTGTACCCAGGCGGCACTATGGGGAAGAATAATTGATGAACGATGTGGCCAGGCTTACCATTTTTATAGGAACCGACAGAGATATTGCAGTGGATAAGAATGGAGTTAATGTTCAAAATTTTCGTAACATGTTTACCTGCATGCCCACATATTAGCATAATAATTTTGCTGTCAAATCCCAACATGTCTCGGATAGTATTGTCACATATAAAGTCGATTGGAACGTTCGATTTTCTTTCGGTTTTTAAGGTGCTGTTGTTTCTCCTCGTAGCAGCACCCCGCCCACTACTTCCGCTAGACTCAAGTTGGTTATGCAGAAAGTCGGCAATGTCCGTAATTTCGTATGCACCCTCAGGTATAGTAATATGAGGTAGTCCGACGAGATGAAATTTATTGTTGGGAGGTCTAATGTTAGCAATAGTATTGTAGGTTTCGAAACTTAACAACCCCAAAACATATTCGGCTACCGTCGTCTAAGAAATAGGAGGGGTCAAAATTCGCAGTAAGGATGGATGAATCACCTGTCAGAGTGAATATACTAGACATGATGAAGCGCAACACTTAAACTGCCGACAAAAGCGTTTCGCAATGTTATATAAAATTTGAGACACAGGTGACCGCATGTGTATGACATGAGTCGTTGATATCCATTAGAATTATACGTGATCGTGTTATTGCCACCATCGCTACGAACGTATTTCACTAATTCGGTTGGAGGTTGTAAGCGACCGATGCTATCGAAATACAGAACAAAGGTATCCACTTTTACGTAAGCTGTCCAATGCGTGCCAGGTCCTACATCATCGTCCAAGTAGTTACACCACATTCTCGTTTACGAATCTTGATAGGCAGGGCATCTCGCATAAATATTCCCCTAAAGTGTGGAATTTCTAGGCGTTTAACGTAGTCTGTAATATCGATGTTGATTAACAAGCGGCGCGGGCAGCTTCAACGGTAGTTTTTTGACTGATACGGTCGTAGATATAACCCTTTTCCGCGAGCAATGGATTCCATAGCTTTGTTATGCCGCTCCTTTTTCTGGAGATTCCTTTTTAGCAGCCTTTGAGCCTCCCACTACTTTAGCGACTGCTGCAGCACCCCCTCCTAGGGATCCCAATGCTCCTAATGCAGCAAGTATGGGTACAAGCGGCAATATGCCTCCTCTCTTCGGAAGAGGTAGTACTCTTGACCGGTTCCGCCTTCTCTTCCTCCTTGTTTTTAAAGCTCATCCTGAATGAGAGCGGACTGTGATACCGACCCGTTTGGAATGCGTTCGCCGTGTACGCTTCCGTTTCACACCCATTCCGACTTTCGCCTTTCCTTTCATAATTCCAGTAACAGCAAGGGCTGCAGCTCTTTCCCCCAAGAGTAAAGTCTTTTGCTTTAACACGTTCCCAAGCTTTCTCTGCTAGAACTTTATCTGCCGCGTGACGTGTCGAAAGATCGCTAGATTGTGAGTATGCGATGTCGTGTTGCTTGCAGGCTCGTCCAGAAGATTCCTTCCTCGATCGCCTCGAGAAAGACGTTTTTTAAGTCGGGTACCAGGTCCGCAAAACTTGTACCCTGGTATGTGTAGTTCAAAGGGTAATTTGTCAATAAGGGTATTCAGGAAACCGCGACCTTTCCGCTTGGCGGTTCGGTGATGACTGGTTTGTTTGCGCTTAATAGCTTTCATCTTAAACGTTTACACACAACTGATGTTCTTCAAACGGAATTAACAAATATAACGAGAACGCGCGGGCGGTAGAGCGCAGTTTCCTGAGAGCGAAAACGATGGAAAACGTCAAAATTCTGAAGCAAGGGTGTTGCCGATAGTAAATCACACAATAAATTCCATATCCGAGACTTACAGAAAGCACAGCGCTTTACTGGGTAAAGGATGTAAACGATGTGTGGTCATAGGTGGATTCCGGATCTGGGAAAACAAACCTCATAATTAGTTTACTAGAGCATCGAAATCGGTTGCGATTCGCAAACCTTTATTTATATTCGAAAACACTCGATTCAACTCAAATATAATTATCTGAGAGCAGCCTTTCAACCATTGAGAGACATTGGATTCTTAGAATATAGTAACGATTGTGAGGTGATCAAACCCCAGAAAACAAAAGAACATTCCGTGATAGTTTTTGACGACGTAGCTTGCGAGACGCAAAGCATAATTCGAGATTATTTTGTTTCGGACGTCACCGAAACATAGATTGTTTTTATCTATGTCAGACGTATTCATCTATTCCTAAGCAGCTCATAAGAGATCATGCAAATCTCGTCATCATATTCCAACAAGACACCACCAATCTGAAGCACATTACGACGATCATGTCAACACGGACATGTCATTCGACAAGTTAAAGCATTGTGCTCTTATTGTTGGAATGAGGATCACGGATTTTTAGTCATCGATAAAGAAAGCGAAACCAACGCGGGACGATATAGAAAAGGTTTCGACAATTACTTTAATATATAGACAGCAGCCAAAGAAGGGAAGGTAGTAGTTTGCCACTACTGAAGGAGTTGCAACATGGATAAGCGTTTAGCCAGGGAACTTATCAAAACCCGACAATCCGTTAGACGTAAATACACAGCTTTAAAAGCAGACATCGCCCAATCCAATCTATTTTAGCTGAGCAATTCAAACCTCTTTCCAAACCGCTCACCGAATTGCTGACAACTATAAAGGAAGAAGGTGTGCCAATGGGCGAACCAAACGTGATAATTTGCCAATAACAATTAAACGTGGAGTATCCACTCCTCTACCTTGCCCCGTCCGCGAGCGATAACCACTCCAGGCCGAGTTTCTGCGAAAAACTTTCCGGATCGTCACACACTTCCACACCGGGGCCATCACACACGTCCCACACCGGGCCATCACACACCTCCACACCTCGATTTTGTAGACGCATGTGTTATCCGAGAGTGAACCAGTAAAGGAATACGATGAGCAGTTGCAAACGGAGGTTGCTGAGGCGGCAGCAGAAGAAGGTGCTGTACAAGTGGCCAGAGAAACCATCCAACAAATGCTGCACCGGAAGTTCTTGGTCAATATCTAGAACAATTTCAAGGGTTAGCTCGAAAATACGTGGAAGGAATGATACGAGATACTGAGCACAAGTACGATTTGCACTAAGGAGTCCGATTCGACATATAGGGAGATAAGTTTGCTATAAGAAATAAAGAAGTCAAGTTCGAGGGTGAAAATACCGTTATTACAGACCACGGCAACAGAATAGTCTGCAAAGGCACTCCAGGATTTTACGAATTGATGTTTAAAAAGAAACCAAATATATACAAAACAACAGATTCATAGCAATATCATGATATAGTGGAGCGGTCCGCCGCACATCAAGTAAACTACGACCCCACACAAAGAATCAGCGGTAACGCAGGGTCTAAATACATGAAAATAGTACGACCTCTAACTGTCTTTTCAACCATAAAAGCTCCCGGCAGACCAGCGACGAAGGTATCACGGGGTGGCAAGGGATTACTAACAGTGACGGACAAAAAAGTAGAATATGTTCCTTGGAAGGATCCCAACTCATTAGTGAATCGGTTGCGTATATTAATAGCTTCTCAGGCAGCTGGACACACGGGTTATTCCAATGAGATAGTTCGCATCACCGAAACCCTACGAGACGCGAAAATAATCTACCAAGAGGTACAAAAGTGGATTGTCAATAGCGGTAAGGTCAGAAAGCCATCAGCCGACAATAGAGTAATGCCCATCGACAAATTTGGACGGCACTACCATAGCACGCGCCAAGCAGCGCATCCCAGACATGTCTTTATGAAAGTGAAAAATGTAAATCAACTCCATATAGAAGTACC